>CM029517.1:11650916-12250916 GCA_017140615.1 Eucalyptus cladocalyx | reverse complement strand
TTTTGAGCACCAGAGAATGAAGAAAATTACGCAAGGAAGAGCCCATGAAGTTGAAGTTCTCTCTCTCTCTCTGCTAGATTTCTCCCACCTCCATTCCAGAAACAGAGCAAACCCGAGAGAAATCGAACCTCAAGAAAGCTCAAAGGCTCAACTTTTACGCCAGCTCTCTCGCTCTATTCTCTTCCTCCCAAGCGTTCTAGCTCGGATTTCTCACCAAAGGAGAAGAATCCACCTGCTCTTGGAACAGACATGCAGACAGAGACTCCCAGGAGTCGTCATCAATTATCAGGCACAGCGGAACCAAAGAAAGGTTTTGTATTTTAGCTCCCTCCCCCCACTTCGGTTCAGCCTTTTTCCGTTTCACTCCTTTTACGTTTTCGTCGTTTTCCGCCCCCCTCTCTCACCGGGGAAAATTATTTTCTTATTTCGGTCCCTCACTCCCCCCCGGAATACAAACAAGGAAAATGGTTCCCGTCGTCAAAAAGCCTCGAAGCCTCGGGTGCAGACAAACCACTCTCCAATCAAGAATCAATGCAGACTAAATCACTTCTGGACCAGGTGCCCTCTCTCTCTCTCTCCCTCCTTCCCGAAGAATCTTTCTCGTTTCTTTCTCCTGTTTGGACCCTCTAGCGGGATGCTTGCAGAAGACCCTCCCTCCCTCCCTCCCTCCCTCCCTCCCTCTATATCTTCTACTTCATCTCAAAACGCAAGGCCACGACTGGATAATTACGAATTGTGGCAGAGAAAGCGAGAAGAAGAAGGAAGAGAGTGGGCTCGTGGATGGATGGATGGATGGATGGATGGTAGGGACTGGGGGAGAGAGAGGGAGAGAGGGGAGGGAGTGGTGGTTGGTTTGATCTCCTCGTGCCGTGCTATTATAAACTGCGCGTGCATGGGAATCAGTGGGCATCTGATCGAAACCACTCTCTTTCTCTTTCTCTTCTCTCTCTAAAAATGGCACTTCTGTTCACGTCGCTGTCTTACCAAAACGAAACAAGAAAACGAGAGACTGCTGTGGGAGCAGAGCAGAGGGGAGCCATGCCACAGAAAAATCCTATCTTGACGTGACTAGTTTGCCTCCTCCTTTTTCTTCTTTTCCGAAAAGTAGGCCCTTTTGCATAATTTCGTGACGAGGGTATAAAAATTATGTATTTTTCTTTGCTCCAAAGTGGGTGAATTACGAGCTTGATCATATCCACTTTCCAATTTATAATGTCCTCAAATCGAGTTGGACTATGCTATATATAGATCCGGTTTATCAAATTTTATGGTTTGCCTTTATATTAGTCTCGCATATTTATACATAAAATCAAATCTACCTCAATGAAGTAATTGAACGGTGATGGTCTTCTTGCCATTTTATGTTGTATAACTCAATAATTTTGGACTAATTAAGATTTAAGAGGAAAAAATATGCAAGGAATACTTTCCTTTCGCACTTATTATGAGTGTTAAAAAGCATAATGTAATGATTAATGAAGCATTTGATCAATTACATTAATTAGAAAATTTTGGCATGCATATAATGTGTCTATTAAAAGAAAGTACCCAGTGACAAGAAGATGGGAGAGAGAAAATTCCGTTTGACTACGGCAAAGGTGGAGAAAACACGATAGTATATGAATTGGCATATCGAATTATGATCTATTTCAACTAAGGTAAAATAGTCAAAAGAAATAACCAATAAAGTTATCCCTTTGACTATGACTATCGAGACTCTAACTCCCATTACTAAACATTCATTTCGATCTCAACTATTTAATTCACTAGAGGGTGTATGCATGCCCCATCACCGCGATTTCATCCACATATAAGGAATCAAAAAGATATTTCATCACAAAATAACTCAAATTGATGACATAAATGAGTCAAGAAATTCATGGTGATTTTGGATATGAGTGACATGATGTTGTGAAAGGATATTTAAATGGTTTTTTTATTTGTTTGAGATATTAAAATGGGTTTTTTTTTTCTTGGGTCAATATATATTGAAAAGGATTTAAAATTCACGAAATGGAGATGAACCATAAATAAATAAATAAATAAATAAAAAGGCACAGGCCACTCTCCTATCTGACAAGACTCGCCGCAGCCACGCACAGCTCGGCTACTAGGCAAACGCAAGCCTTAGCCGCTACTGCCCAAAGCTAGCTCGGCTCGGCTCGGCTCGAACGGAGGGGCGGCGATCAGATAGGTGATGGTGCATGAGAAGAGAAATGGGGAAGTGGGGCGGTGATGATTGAAGTTGCGGGCCCGGGTCGCTGGGGCCCACCGCTTTATATACGGGAAAGCGGGCGGAGTGGGGAGAGAGAGAGAGAGAGAGAGGTTCACGGACGGACCATCCCGTTGCGCCCCCCTACGACTCCACCAACACTTGCCCCCACGTTATCCCAACCCCCCAAGTTGTGACCACTATGCTATTATACGCAATTTCAATTAAATATATAAAGGTGATTCTTTTTTTTTTTATGAGTGAAATATCAATAAGTTGGCAAGAAACAAAAAGTGAAATGACTAAAAGGTGGAATTCATAATGTTAACTATTATAATGTATCAAAGTATCTCCATTCGTTATCCCAAAAAAGGGAAATACTCATATTTATGATTTTAGATTTATGATAAAGTTAGGATGTGTAACTAATTCTTTTTCAATAATAAAATGAAAAGAAAAATACATGGCGGAATGGTTGTACGACTAGTGAGTCAATAACTAAGCTCCCTTCTATTTCCATTTCCATTTCTTTTACATTTCGGGTATCTCAACTCTGAAATTACAGCGTGAAAATACTCAAAGATTTAGATATATAGAGCGAATCTGAATGTCACCACCTAAATTTATCGAGGTATGTTGTTTCTAACTCATTTACTTTTATACACATGTCGGAGTAGTTGTGACCTGTTGTTTTGCAACAACAAATAAAAATTATTGTCCCAAATTTTTATGTTTTGGCACAATCTTTTGAAAGCTCTCTCGTGGTCATCGGTACAACTACCCACACTTCCCTAATCCGATCCCTTGTATTCTTATCTTTGCTTGTACTATAATTATAGGTAACTGTAATGGTAAACTTTCATTCGAGTGTATTTGTATGCATGGTCGTCATGCCCAAAGGTCTCCATAGTTAGCTCTTGGGCATTCTGACCATTTACTACTCATGAGCATGGATAATTGGCATTAGATCATCCCTGACCAAGGACCACAAGACTCCGAATCCTATGCATATAAATAACTCAATTTGATTTGAAGTCATCTGATTTCTCGTTTCCCTTGTCATGTTGTGCTTGGGATATTATGATACTTTTGTTAAAGTGTTTAGTGCTGATTTCATTCAACATAAAAATGCATTTGTTACTTCCCTGTGAAAAGTTAATGATAATAAAAAAAAATCTCAAGTGGTAAAAATTGTTTAAAAAACTTAAGCGATTGACAAGCACAACATTTTTTTAACTTAACCTTATTAAATAAGATCAACTTCTAGAAATCAGTAGAAAAGTGAAAGGAAAAAAAAAGGCCAGAATAGTATTAAATGCATAATGATGTTACATTAAAATCCATCGCCGGAGTTGATTTTTTTAAGACCGGAAATAATTTACTGTTTGACTTCCATTTGAGAAATTATTTTTTCACGCTCCTAGTCCTACCTACGAAATAAAAGTAACAATTGTTTTTTCCCCCAAAATGCGGGATTCCTGGTCCAAACACCCCCGGGCCCCACGCTACCTACGCCCCTCCGCGGGGCCCACCCCATCTTTCCTTAACAGTGTCGTGTCGTTATCTCGCGCTCGTCCCCATTTCTTTAATTGGCCTGAATTATTGCCCGAAACAGAAGTCCGAGAGGGCGACATTACCTAAATGCCCTTGCACGACCGTCGAGATCATCATCCGAGCGAGGGCACGATCGGTATCGGAGAACTCGGTGGGGCCCCGGGGCGTGATTTTTCTTTTTTCGGTGGGCCCCGGGGGGGAAGTTAATAAGTAATAAAGGCGGAGCGGCATGATGGAGGATCATATATAGCCTCTGGATCCAAGAGTAATGAGATAGCCTGACCGATTGATGGCGACCTCCCATTTTTTGTCCTCATGCGTTATGTGACACCACAAAAAAATTAATAATTTTAAAAATTTTAAAATTATTTTTAAAAAATGAGGGTGTAATTTAGTAGTGTGAAGCAATGCTGATTAAATGTGGCGATTGAGCTTTCGATGAGACAAAGTCTACTTTGAGGGGGTTAGTAGTTCAAGAAAAGAAGGACCCGGAACTAGAAAAGAAGAATTGGACCCAGTCCAAAGAAAAAAATCGGTATGTGTCGAGCACGCGTCTGAGGTGACATGAACGATCGGTCTTTATGTTCATATCGTGTACTTCTTGAATAGAAAAGATTATGTTGATCAATTCCACGACTTGAGTGTCCTAATTTGTCGTCGATAATTAGCAATCGATGATTTGAGCAGCACGTGGGAATAATCGAAAACTTTGTATCGATTCTTTCTTTCGATAATCAGCTATCAATGATTTGATCAGCACGGAGTAATAATTGAAAACTTAGTATGGATTTTTTCTTGCAATAATTAGCAATTGATGATTTGAACAGCATGTGGGAATAATCGAAAATTTAGTATGGATTATTTCTTGTGATATTTCTCTAATTATGCATTACTTATATCCAAAAATGACAATGAGCCAACATAACTCGAACCAACCTTACTTATTTAAAGTATGATTGTAGTTATTTAACTGATTCACTTGAATCAAACAAGATAATTTAGTTCGGTCCTGTTTCCGTTCTCGTTTTTAGGTGACAACGGTCAAGAAAATTTCCCTTTTTTTTTTTTTTTTCCTAAGTTTTCTGGCCATATAAATTAAATAAAGAGTAAGGCGTGTAAGGCGTGCGCACTACAAATTTCTTCTACCATGGCAAGACTCCTTAAGGTGTGTAAGGCGTTCATATTTGAAAATCTAGAAAACTATTCATATGGATAGAAGATTTTGCTAGATTTGAAAGGCTATTATTTTGAAAAAAAAAAAAGTTAAATAAAGAGTAACAAGGGAAAGTCAATTCCAATCTATTTTGATTTTTTTATTATCATAAATCTATTTCAATTTTTACTCGTGGAAGTTGCTTCAGGCTTTTATAAATCTCGACGCTCTCAATAATTGATCGCCTCTATAATGTAGAAAGTCAATTCCAATCTATTTTGATTTTTTTTTATCATAAATCTATTTCAATTTTTACTCGTAGAAGTTTCTTCAAACTTTTATAAATCTCGATGCTCTCAATAATTGCTAGCCTCTATAATGTAGACATAAAGTCAGAGCCATCGTCTCGTATTGAATAGCTCCCAGAAACCTAATATGACCAATAACTTTCTTTGGTCAAAAACCAATAATTTTTACTTGCTTTGAATTTCCATTATTTTTTCCATACATAGTCCAAGGGGGAGGTATTTCTTGGCTTTTCAAGAGGGATGGAACATTTAATAATTCCTAAAGTGGACGTTTTGTGGAAGTTTGATTTTACAGGAGTTGCTCTTTTTTGCTTCTCTCTTTGTATGGCCCGTTTTGCAGAAGATCGAAAGCGAAATAGAATTTGGCTTCGTGGAGCTTCAAAGAAATGATGATTGTTGTTCATTCTAAGTTGTGGATCATGTTCCCCACTTAGGGATTGATTTATTGGATTGATCGAATTCTTGGAAGCAAAGATTACAGCTTTTAAGTGTCGTTTCATTCAATACGGATTGAGTTTCTTAGGAAATGGGATTTCAATTCCCACTATTTTCATGTTTGGGGAAGATTTGAAATACAGATTTGGATTCCACAGCGAATGAAATTCCTCAAAATACTTGAATTTGATGGCTAACTATAAGCTAAGATTAGACGTCCATTCCACATTTTTATAGCCACCTAACTTTCAAAAGCTCTACTTCAACACCGATAGCCTTCGTCGCCCGTGATTGCCACAATCAGTTGCTGGCCTTCACCGCCACTGGTCTCTGGTTGCTGGATCGAACCTTTGTTGCCAGTAGCCAGTCATCGTCACCATCAATTGGTGATAGCTGATTGTCGTCACTAATGACTAGTATTTTCATTTTGAAGAACAATTTGTCTCACAATCCAAACAGCTAAAAAGGATTCTCGTTTCATATTTGGAATGGAAATCCATTTAAAGATTTTCTTATCATGGGACCAAACAAAGATTAATCTTTGCAAGATGTTTTCCATGACTATCAACTTTTCATGCTATATGAAATAACTTAAACGATCATTTATAGATGGATGACATGACTATTTTAAATTAGTGATGTGGCTAAGTTTTCTCTCATATCATGTTGGATCCTTATAAACGCAATCTCTTGAGATTTCAACAAAAAATGTCCATTACTAATTCCCTAGTCTGAAGAAATGGAGGATCAAGCAGCTTGGTAGTTGCTAGATGGCATAAAGTTCATCTTGCGATGTTGATTATGGGCATTGTTTAAAGAAATATTTCTTGTTTCACCAAATTCAACTTATATCGTCCCCTTAACCTAAATGTCGTGCTTTCCACTAATCTCCACATGTTTAATTAGTTGATTAGCAAATGTAACCTTGGATGTGAATGTAAGACAAACTGATTTTTCCTATGCATAAAAATACAAGATGTGGACATAAACATGTCAAACAAACAACCATAAATAGGAAAATAAGCAGAGTAATATGAGTATGGGAAGGAGCACCATGAGAGGTAGGGGTGCAAGCGAGTCAAGCTACTCGTGTTCAACTAATCACCTGCTGGAGATTAGCTAGGATTTTTTCGAGCTCCAGTAGCTTGTCAAGTCAAGTTCGAGCCTAGGATACTTGCCTCGATCGGCTCGCGAGACTAATTGGGTATTTTATTTTATTTTATTTTCTAATTTTGGTGACACACAATATAAAATATACTTGTAATATCACATTTTATTACGTAATCATGCTTTCATTCTTCAATATATTATTTAATACAAACACAAAGGGCAATTGTAAGCACTTCGAGTTGAGCCAAGTTCAATTGGCAAGAAAAACTAGAGAGTGTTGTGTATTATTTACTTGAGATCGAGTTGAGTTTGTGTATGTAGGGTTTGTATCTAGTTGAGTTTGAACTGGAAAAAAATGCTTGATCAAGTTCAACTTCAAGTTTACGAATCAAGTCGAGCTCAAGTTTGGCACTGTGCCGGTTTGACTCCACTCAATTTCATTCCTAATGAGAGTGATATGAGTGATTGTCATGATTCGAACTTTGAGACTTCTTAGATACCATGTTAAAAAGTCATCATTCTTAGAGATTTAAGCTCTTAAAGAAGAATCAACAATATTTATCTAACATGTTATTAGACAGTAAGGACGTTAATCCATTACAACATACAACAATAATACAAATAATAAAAAAATATTATATATTATGTACATTTAGAAGGGTTTCTGTTCATAACTTTTCTCATGCTTTATCGTTTGCAGAAAATTCAATTTCTCTGGAAAATAGTTCTCTAAGTGACGGCTCCTATGATAATTCAAGCGATTATCTAATTAGCCTTTTTGACTCCGTCGACAGCGATGCAATATAAGATCCGTGGCTTTCGGGATAAGGCGGGTTTTTAGGTTAACAGACGGCTAAACTCCTCATGAAAATGTCTATAAATTGTTGCTGCACTAATGTTTTTCTTTTATAATGTAAAGACACGATTCAAGAGACCTAACTACCTAAGAAAACCCATGAAATATCCTATTAGCCCCCATAAACCGATTAAGTCCTGACCTTTATCTTTCATAGGTGGCCATGACCTAGAATAATTTGAACACGGTAGGTTGGATTCGACATGCAACTTTCGATTTCCAACCTAAAAATCCCTAACAATCTTAGGTTTAGCTGCTGTATCATTAGAATCTAGCTGAAAAAAAAGAGTGGCGACACCGATCTTAAAATCATGCCGTATATTACAATGATTAATTTTCATAAATTTACGTATGTTAATGTTGTATGAAGTTTCCATCACCAGATATGTATAGTCTAAAAAAGCTATATCCATAGTCATCTACTTGGATCTATATAATCTCACGTAAATGATTGTGATTATAGTAACTGATTTTGATAGCCTTGTCAAGTTGATGAAGTTGATAACTTTTTTTTCTTCCTCGTGATTCATGTATCATTTAAATTAGGCCGCACATCATCAATCAGGTTGAAGCTTCGCTAAGCCATTCATTCGAATATACTTTTCAACCTTAGAGTAGGGTGTGATCTATATAGCTTAGGGTCTTGTCTTGATACGTAAGCACACATTTTTAGGACAAAGACAGCTTTGTGATCGGCCCTATTAGCTCAAGTTTAGGGCAAACCTACCCCGAAAATTGACAAAACAAGCTCGATTTTTCTCGTTTTTTGCTCATAGGTGGTGGTGGGGTCTCCATGTTTGGCACTTCATTAATGATCTGATGATGCTGTTTTGGTTCATTATTGATGTCTTGATCGTGCGAGACTTAGCTTATCATAGGTGTCCTCTGGCAACTGGCGAAGACAGGAGGAAAACATGAATGATTGATGGAGAAGAACGGAGAGTATGGTGATGAATGGAGATCCACCAGAGGAATGACCCAATGGCATGCTAATCACTCAATCCCCGCGGGGGGCCCGGAGCAGGGGCCCACATTGACTTGGCACTGCCTTGTGTCCACGTTATCATCGTTCTTGAGTTAATATATGTAGGCGCTATGATAGACTATGGTGGTGGTAAATCAAAGATCCACACCCCAATGAATGATTCCGTCGGCATCCTAAATCCTAATCATTCATGTCTGTGGGGGCCACACTGACTTGGCAATTGCTTGTGTCCACGTCATTATCTCTGTTTAGGATAGCTTGGTGACGGGGGAGATTTGACAAAATTGGAGTCCATTGGAAGAGGTTTGATGGGACTATAATAGGAGTGATTTTTATCCCTTGGAAGGAATTTTAGGGAGTCCTATCGGTTAATCATAGAAGCTCAAGTCGAACCACAATTAGATCTAATATAGATTGATTGATGTTCTAATGTTTGTTTGTAGTAATAATTATTACAACGTAATCCTTACGTAATCCTTATTACAGCCTAACCGTAGTAATGATCCTACAAGTCTTTCGTCTCTTTCCTTTTGCTATCTCTATCAATATTGTATCCCATCATCATATGTACTTCAAATTCATATCAATTGTAAATTAATTTACTTATATCAGTTATATTATGATACCCAATTATACTTATTTTGACATAACCAAGTATCATATTATAAATAAAAAAATATTAGTTTTATGTTGATGATTGATGCAATAATATATATGTTTGATGTGATAACAGATATGATGTACATAATTTGTATTACTTTTAAAAATCATTCAAAGTATAATGATTAGCATGATATTAGTGCCTCACACGTAGGATTATCTAAGTTTTAATGATTAAGCATGACATTATCAGGACCATCATTTTGGTTTGATTCCCGATAATTCCCAATCTTAGTAATTTTTCATAAATCGAACTTCACTTCACAAGTTCAAGCCCCAAGCTTTCCGTAGATGTAAAAAATGGGGTCATTTAGAAATTGAACAAAAAGGTCACAAGAGATCAAAATTGGGGTCAAGTTTTTTTAAATCAATATAATATTTTGTATTTTTCAAAAGTAAATTCTTAAGTGTCAATAGTAATGACGCTAGCCAACAAGAAACTACCACATGGTAGTCATAATGCTCGTCTAGCCAAGGCATGGCCGCGGACTATTCATGCCCATTGTGTGATTAAACCACAGGCATTAGGCTGCACCGACCCATGTGGGCCTATGCATCACCAAGCCAAGCACAAGACTTGTTCAAGCAGTTATAGGCCCATATTTTGATTCTTGATGTTTGATTTTCAATTTCTATCATGCTGCTTATCATTTTCATCATTTTTCCTTTGCTTTACATTATTAGGGTTGTGCTTTCAAACAATATCGTACGATACAAAAATTTGGCTATAATGAGGGGCTCTAACACCTCATTTTGACCCAATGCTAGGGGAATCTCTCTCTCTCTCTCTCTCTCTCTCATATTTTATTTATAATTTCTTTTAGAGCACTCTTATTGGGGTCTTGACCCATGTGAAAGGTTAGATTGTTCATAATTTATCTACCAGCACTCTCTCCAATAGTTGTGTGGTTTGTGGATCCACTAAGTCTTGACCCATGTGAAAGGTTAGATTGTTCATAATTTATCTACCAACACTCTCTCCAATAGTTGTGTGGTTTGTGGATTCACTAAGTCTTGACCCATGTGAAAGGTTGGATTGTTCATAATTTATCTACCAACACTCTCTCCAATAGTTGTTTGGTTTGTGGATTCACTAATTCCATACCTAATCTAACTAGGAAGGAGAGTGATCGTCCTGGATAGAGAAGCTTAGATAAGGTATGATTCCTTGGGGCTTTAGGATGATAGAGGTGATAGGAATGGATCTCGGACTCACATTGATTATGGAGAGTATCCCTAAGTGGTATGGCCAACACTAATAAATACGTTATTGGTTTTAAGTGGGAAAGTTTATAGCATTTCAAGTCTCACATCAAATTGTTGTGGACTTGTGATCTTAAGCTCAAGTAAGATCCACCCTCAATTGTTTACCATCTTGTATTGGTATTCAAAGTTGGTTAGGCCCACGTGAAATAGACAGGATCTTTAGACTCCTTAATTTTCATTTCTTAACATTGAAGAGTCGATTCACAGTTAGCATAGGTTACTGTGTTGTTTTTTCAAGTATTCTCCCAACTGTTGTCCAACGAATTTCAAGCATCGCACTTGGAAGAAGACGGATGGTTGAGAAAATTGAACGAAAAACCTTTTGATAATGCCTTTAGCTGGTGTTGGATTTGCTATTCTATGACACATGTTATAAAGGCATTACTGGACACTTCGGAAAAATTTCAAGCCTTCCTTTATTGTGCCTTTTGAACGTCACTAAGGAGTAAAAGTAGGAAAGTACAATTTCTTTTTTTTAATAAAAAAAAATTGTGTTGAAGATGCCTAAATTTGTCAAAAGGTTAGTGGACGAGTGAATCAAAATCTTAATGGGAAAACTCCTTTCATGATAATAACTTGAAGGGACACGATGTGGTCGAATCTAAAAGCCTCCTGTTTGTATCAACGTAAAGTGGGTGGAAATATATGATTAAAAAAACAAAGTGAGTGGAAACAGAGTTAAAAGGGTTTTTAAATTGCATTGGGAGCAAAAGATAGTGGGGGTGTAATCTAGGGAAAAAAGAGAGGTGGGTGGAGGCAAAGACGGGATTTACGTTCTTCCAATATGTGCAGGGATAGCTCTCGAAAAACCTACATCTTCGACCCTGGAAACTCATTAAATGTACTGTAAGTTTCATGAACTGATTAAGTACATACTTTTAATTTGTATAAGGGCCTTATCTCGGAGTAATTTCAGCAGTTTTTACGCAGTTGATAGGATTCAAAGAGAAGACCTTGACTTCTTTAACTGGAAATCCCTTACTACTTAATTCAACTTGCCAACCCTGAGACACTTGCCAAGACCACTTGAGTGCTTACAATAGATTATATACAAAAAAACCGAAAACTCCTTTGTGATTTGTCTTGAGTTTAAAGTTTTGAATAAGATGATTTGTCACTCCAATCCTCTCTTTCATCGTTTTGACATGCACAATTTTTTTATAAAAATATCTGCACCGTTGGGTGAGGTACCAATATGATCCAGTGGTGCATGTGACATGCACCATGATCACTCAAGATTTGCTCTAAATGGAAACAATGGTGTTTGTGACTCGAATGAAAATTACGTCAAACGGTTTCCATCAAATGACAAGGCAATAAGCCTACAATTTGTTGAATTGGCACAATCCTTTGGTTGTGGATACTAAACCTATCAAATGGATAGGTTTGGTTGGATTTGGGTTGGATCTTAAATGGTCCTGATCCAAATTGATCCATTAACTCGTTTATGACCATTTATCATTAATGTAAATTTATTGACCCAAACCGGATCCAACCCATACCTAACAAATACCCGACCCAACCCATAATACTAAAACACTTCTATATTTAACTAAATAAATTCTTTCATACAATTACAAAATTATGGATTTATTTTATAATTTTTTTAAAAATCAAAGCTTCATTTAATTTACGAAAATTGTGGGATTTTTTAAATGATTAATATTTTATAGTGTTTGGTTGAAATTTGAAAATAAATTAATAATATTTTCCACTTGGTATAGAAAATTTGATTTAATTTTTTGTGCACTCCTTTGAAGTATTTATATTTATTTTTTTAACATAGAATTATTATTATTTTTTTGCCTTTTCTTTTTCTTTTTCCTCTTCTTCATTCGGTTGTCGACCATCGCAACCATGGTTGGCAACATCAAGCTCCTGCCTTGCCATAAGCCAGTGAGACTCAAGCTTACCCAATTTTGACGAGTTGAGCCTTGTTGGCCTTGGGTGAGTCTTGATCTTGTTAGATCTAGTGAGGTCTAGCTCACCTCGATGTTAGTGAGTTTGAGTTTGGCTCGACCCTCAGCCTCACACGATTCCAATGAGTCAAGCCTCATTGGCCTTAAGTGGGGCTCCACCTTGCCAGATCCAACAAGGTTTTTTTTTTTTGGTTAGTTAGATCCAACAAGGTTGAGCTTGCCTCAACAATGGTGAGACTCCGATGAGGTTGAGTCTCGCCTCGACACTGGCAAGACTTGAGCCTTGGCCTTGCTCGATTCTTAGATCGGCGAGGTCGGCTAGCTTGGCTTCCTAGATTTGGTGAGCATGAGCTCATCTCAGGCCGATGAGGCATCGACCTTGCCCGATCAAGCTCGTTGGTGCGATTGGGCAGCAATTGCAACCCTCGCCTTGTCGGGGAGGGCTTCACGACCCTCACTCATGATCGACGAGGGCCTCGTAGCCCTCGGCCTGTAGTCATTGAGGGTCGGCCACCGAACTTCATTGGGAAAGAAGTAAAAGAAAGAAAAATAAAAAATAAAAAAGAAAAGAAAAAGAATATTATTAAAACAATCAAAAATGAAATAAATAAAAATGATAAAAACTATTTGAAAAGGATAATTTATCCTTAATGGGTTAACTCAATTAATAACTTTTATAAGTTAAATGGGTTTAAAGACAAACCTATTTATAATCCATTTATCATCACACTTACAAACAATCCAAACTCATTAACAACCTATTTATTAAAATTTAACTAACCCATATATGACCCATCTCATTAAATATGGGTTCTTCAACCTGTTTTGACACCTCTAACGGATACTCATTCAGTTTAAAGAGGGGACAAAGTGACGGTCAGTCTCCAGTCATTACTTGGTCATCCTTGCACTATCCAGGTCACAGATTGCAACTACCGTCAAATAAATCATCACCCTTTTTTTTCTCATTCTTATAAGGATTTCATTCCTTTCTGTCTTCAACCACATTCATCTCTTTCGCGGGAAATTAACTAAATCATTTGATGAGGATTTGACCATCAGCATGGATTAAAAATAGCTTCAGCAGCAAATTTAATAGCCACCAAGACTTGTCTTTTCTTAAATCCCTACAAGAGAATGGACGTCATTCACGGCCACCCAATCACTAAAAGAAATTTTAAGGTGTAGAATTACAATTTTCTTGTTTACTAAAGTTAATAAGTGTATTTGTAGCCCTTGTTATTAAAGCCAAGGGGGATATTGTTAATCACTTTTAGTAACTAAATAAGATAAATGCACCGAAATTTTAAAACTTATCATGAAAGTGTAAAGTTGATGTGATTTATTAATATTATTTTCTCTCATATGTGGCGTTGACATGGATAAAACATGAAGGACGAGACCAAAATGATGTCATTTTGGTTATAATCTGATTTTTTAAAACTACTAGATGATTTTATTAATCGCCCGATCTAGGCTGCTATTGGTATCATAGTCAATAGTGTGTGTGTGTGTATTTTAAAAAATCAGATTATGTTATCACAATAGAAGAAAGCAATACGCTCTTTTTAAGATCTTTCAAAACAATTACACTTATAAATCAAGAATCCATAAAAAAAAAAATATAAGTAAAAGTTCAATTACATTCACATAGGATTAGTTCACGTGGGTGTTAAACCTCTCACCAAGGAGGGTTTAATACATCTATCCTTCTAGTCTTAAGAGATTCGAGACTCATAAATTTTGAAAAATCCATCTTAGGAACTGTAGAAACTAGTCTTTGCAATGACCCGATCCAATTTGATTGATTTCCTATTTTTCGGTATCTCTCAAAGATAAAAATATCACTAAATCTTTAACCCTCCAACTTAAAACACATAATTATAAGATAGCATAACGATCTCCTTTAGCCCTTGTCTGAAGGATTCACTACAAATCTATGCTTTTTGCATTTGGAAGCAAAGTTTTTAAACACAGCCCAAAAGGAGAATTGAAATGCAAATCTAGTATCAATAGAACAATGGGAATTAGAAAATCAAGTTCTCTAGCAAATACTTTGAAATGCAAATCCAGCTAATATAATACCACATCAAGAGGGTAATGTTAACCATTCAATTTTTAAGAAAATCATTCGACTTAAGGTCAATTCCCTCATCCTAATCAAGAAGGTCAGTTGATCTCCATGCAAATCTCCCTCCCATTATTACTCTCTCGTCTAGAAACCAAAGTAGCATGTCTAATCTAGAAAACAACCATGAACCAAACTAACAATCCCATAGTGGCTAATATTAGTGGTCTTGATGGTATTTCTTGACCTACTGATCAACAAGACCAACCTGAATTAGAAAATCCCGACTCCCCACATCATTCTCCTACCTACTCCCAATTAGTAAATCCTAAAGTACTTACTCTTGAAAATGACTTTGAACTCGATCGAAATCCTTAAATCAAAGAATTTTACTCAGAAGAAAACAAAGAAATAAGGTAGCGCTACAGTGGTTGATCTTTTTTCACCATTTGGTCAGATCATGAAAACAGTGTTAAAGTCTTGGGAGCAGCCTGTTCCTATTCTTTCTCAGGTACCGGATTGCTTTACTTGGCTAGGAAGCTCTTCCAGTTTATTCTTTGTTGCTTCGGCGTGGCATGCTACCAGAAGGAAGAAGGCTTAGGTTGATTGGGCTTCCTTGATCCGGAACAATGTCATCTCTCCAAGATATCAGTTTAATCTCTGGCTTATCACCAAGAACTGTCTTCCCACTCAAGCCTTGCTTTTAACTCATGGCAGGATTGGAGATGTGTTGTGTGCCTTCTGCAAATTGATGCCGAATTCCATCAATCACCTATTTTTTGGTTGTTGCGTCACAGCCAGTTTTGCCTTCTTTTGGGCTGCTAGATGCAACCTCTCTTGGTGCAATAGGGCATGGTTAGAGAATCTTTGTTGGGCTATGAAATTCCTTTCCGGTAAGGATTTCTATCGCTCCATCATCCGCTTTTTGTTTGGTGCTCTTTGCCATCTTATTTGGAAGTACAAGAACAAGATTTTGTTTAAAGACCATACCTTGGTGGTTCCGGCCATAAAAAACCACCTCATTAAGGTTGTTAAGGATAAGGCCTTAACTTTCACAAATGTTGAGGACAACTCGAGGAACAGGAGACTTCAACGTAGTTGGGGATTGATCCTTGCATTTTCTCATCTGATTCGACTCATCCTTAGTGTTCCTGCTTGTGGACGTTGTTTTATTGCTGGCTAGCTCACGGTGCTGAGTTTCGCTGCGGGGGTTTTGCTTTGCTTCTACTGTGGAACGCTTCACTGGGTGCTGCTCATGGAGGGCGATGTCGTTTTGCTTGGGGTTTTTGGGTGGGGGTAACCGTTGTTTGGCGGACTGGTTGCCTTCTTTTGTTTGGTGGCCCTTTGGCTGCGTTTGGTTCAGCATTTGCAATGGGCTTTGAGTCCAATGCAAATGCTGAAAACCCAAAGCTACTTGGGGAAAATGCAGTTGTGTTTGGTAAAAAATTTTTGCAAATGGACTTTGAGTTGAATGTGCATTTGGTAAAAAAAAATTTCACAAGGGGCTTTGATGGGTATTATTTTTTCTTTCTTTTCTTTTTTTTGAAAATTCAGCTAAACCCTTCGCCGGACCGGCAAAAGGCTGCAGCTGCCGGCGCCAAATCTGGCTTGCCGGTGGCCATCACCCTTCGCCGGTCTGGCGAAGGGCTGCTCCTTTTTTATTTAAAAAATAAATAAATACAAGGGTAATAATGGAAATATGAAAAATTAATGAGGGTAGTTTAGAAAGAAAAAAATGTTTTTAGCATTTGGTAGAATGCTGAAAGCCCAAGGCTGGTCCCTACCAGCCTTGGGCTTTGTTGTGGCCTTCGTTGTGATGGCTTTGCCATGTAGCTTGTTGTGCCTTGTTGGCTTTACGTTTTCCTTCTTTCAGCACCCTTACGCTCATTATGCCTCTGTTTTATTTTGAGTGTTTGTTTTGGTACTGTTCGCTTGTATATATTGGTTAAAGCTTAATACAATTACCGTTACCAAAAAAAGAAAAAAAGAAAAAAAATAAGGTAGCAATTTTTTAACACTTTTCATGATCAAACCAAAGAAATTAAAGAAAACTATTATGATTATGTGTACAAACATGAAACTCATATATTTTTCATTGATTGGTTTGAAGAACATTATCTTCAATCAAAATAAATTTATGTACTAGATCATGCGTATAAGTGGAAATTAGATAATGGCCAAATCATGAAATCTAACCATCCTACTTTAAGGAAGATTAAATTCCACAATAGGTATAGCGAAATAATAGCTACTCCTTTTAGAATAACAACTAAAACTAATGAGCCTCATAGCATAAAAATAATACGACAAAGTAATTACACGAATTAACCTCTCCATACCATTGGCAATCAATTAAATAGAATAGAATCATCTATTTAATCATTTTCTTTTTAAAGATCAAGACTAGAAACTTTAAATCCCCAAATTTTAAGACATTTGAGTTTCTTAGTCTAGAATTTGCTAAAGCCATAGAAAACAGAAGAAAATCTTAAGGCAAATTACCCACAATTGATACGCCTACCTTCAAAGGACCTAACATAGAATAAACTTCTAAATTAAGGGGATCAATCATAAATGACACTCCAAATCAAGTAAACATCCTTGAAAAATCTAATGGAGTGTCTGATAATGAATCCACCCATGAGGTACATAAACTCATGTGAAGAAATCCACAAAAACTTTACTAACTAGGGCCACACTCCTTGATGTAGTTCTAGAAGAATCATCACAAAGAATTCAAAATAAATATTGTCATGACTCCATTTATAAATAGAATATAGATGATGTTGCCGAAAACAATATTATTTTACATTGAATTAAATGGTTATGGTAGCAAATGCTTATAAAAGTCAATAACAAGATCATCGTCATTGCTAATCTTTTAGTGATTGGTTTGACCGGACAACTAAAAGACTGGTGGGATAATTATTTATCTAATGAACAAAAAGTTAATATATTAACTGCATAAAATAGATGAATATGACCAATGCATTGAGGATGAAAATAAACAAATCATCTAAGATACTATCAGCGCGCTCATTATCTAAACACTTTATAGGAGATCCTTCATGCTTTAGAGATGAAAACTAAGATCTTTATGAAACATGAAATGTAAATCCTCAACAAAATTCAGGGTATACAAAAAAATTTTCTTACAAAGATTTTTAGTCAAACTAGATTATAATTAAACTTTATAGAAAGATTTTTTTTTTTAGTAGGATTACCTCAAGTAATAAGAGAACAAGTTTGTGATAAAATTATGAAAGAATATGATGGTCAAATCCCACATCATTTATTGTTTTATGGAGAAATAATTTCATATGTTTACAGACAAGGAACACAAAATGTGTAACACAGTCAAATAAAGATTTAGGTGATTTTTGTGCCCAACATCCTTCACATATTGAACCAACAAAACCAAAGTATAAAGGAGATTGTTCTCCTAAAACCAAAAAAAGAAAGTTTAAGAATTATCACAAGAACAAATCACAACAAGGTAGACATAATAAATCTAAGCAAAAACTTAAGAGAAAAATTAACGAAGATATCAAATTTTACATTTATGGAAAAAAGAGGACAGATTTCAAAATATTATAGGATAAACAAAATACTAAATGAACTATCAACAGATGAAGAAACTCTCCGTCAATTATATAACAATATAACCGACTTTTTAAAGTAGAATGCCTCCAAATTAACGAAATTGAAACCTCTTTAGAATCAAAAGATGATGATCTCTCCCTAGTGAATTGGCACCTAAAATATATGTTTTAACAAAAGAAGAAAAATTTCTTTTAAAAACTACGAATCAAACATATGACCCTAAAGCTAAGAAAATTTTTCAAGATAGACTCTAATCTTCAATGAGAATCACTTCTAAAACTAACACAACTTATAACCTCAAAATATCCGTAACAAGAATGAGAAAATTCAATCTAGGCCAATCAACATTATTGTTCTCAGTAATGAGATTAATAAACAAAAATTAGAAATTCATGCTCTCAAAGCAACCCAAATTCAAATACAAAAGGAAATTTTGGAAATTAATTATAAAATGAATAAAGAAAAAGAGAAAGAAGAAGCAAGTGAATCCAATACTTCCGATCCTAATTTTTTAATGATTTTATCAGAAATAACCTCCATAAAATAGATTATAGGCATAACAATAAAAATTAATAATGAATTTGTCATTGATACTACATCACTCTTCAATATTGGTTCTAATTTCAATTGCATCATAGAGGGTTTAATACCAATTAAATATTTTGCAAAAGTAACGAAATTAGCTTCAGGAGATAAATTTCATATTAATTATAGATTACCAAAAGCCTCTATTGTCACGTTCCGATCCTCGAGCGCGTGCCCATCCCTCGGTGGTCGATTAAATTTGCAACGTCCTAGGTCACGTCGCCAACTCATTCATTTTAATGCACATGCGGAAGCAAATAAATAAATCCCTAAACAACACAAAAATGGGATAGAAAAACAGGATCGCATTTTCACAACCAAAGCAAACCTTTATACACAATTGACTAGTTTATTTACATCAATAGTCTATATACAAAAGTCTACCAAAAAGACCGGCTTTCAAAACGAAGCTATCCTCAGACCAGCTAGCCAGACTCATTTGCCGATTCTTAAGTCTCCACTGGCTCTGTGGGCGTCGGGTCCTCCACCACACCATCGGGAGGGTCAGCTGCATCCTCGTCTAGAGTAGCATCAACTACCGCAGCGGGGATTTCAAAACTCCTAAGGGGACCCACCATGAATCCATCGGGTTCATAGCGAAACCACGCTCTGAATCGATGAGGTACCCTATGAGGTAGGTCCTCTTCGACCTAGACGGTGGTCACTACCAGTTCATAGACTTAGTGACTTCTGGGATCGGGATAGCTAAAAACCTGCTCGGTATTAGGGCTGAGCGCGGTTCCCGGGTTACCCGGGAATCGGAACCGAACCGGAGGAGGGTCCGGTTCAGTTCCCGGTTCCAAGGGGGACCGGTTCCGGTTTCGGGTTCCTTTTTTCTGGGAACTGGAACCGGTTACTTAGGGCTTGCGGATGCCCCCCTCTCTCTCTCTCTCTCTCTCTCTCACTCAGAATCGCCCAGTCACCACCGCCCGTAGCCGCCCCCCCTCTCTCTCTCTCTCTCAGACTCGCCCACGACGCCCAGTCGCCCGTAGCCACCCCCTCTCTCTCTCTCACAGACTCGCCCAGTCGCCGCACCGCCGTGTCTTCGCGCCGCCGGCCATCTCCGCGCCACCGGCCATCTCTGCACCGCACCACCCATCTCCGCGCCACCGGCCATCTCCGCGCCGCACCGCCCATCTCCGCGCCACCGGCCATCTCCGCGCCGCACCGCCCATCTCCGCACCACTGGCCATCTCCGTGCCGCACCGCCCATCTCCGCAAGTTGTGAATAGGAAAGGTAGAGCAGCTCTGTTTTTTTTTTGTGTCTCTGTTCCCTTTTTTTTTTTTTTTTTTTTTTTTTTTTATTTCTTTTGGTCTCATCCTGGTTTCAATTTGGTCTTGATTCATTCTGATCCTAGTGTTGTACTAATCATACTAGGGTTTTAATGCAAAGTAAGGAAAAACGAAAAAGATGATCCACTGAGGTGGGAGTGGTACTCTAGTCTAGTGTACTGTTCTCGAGAAAAACAGTTCGACCTTCGATGTTTTAGTGACTTGTATGTAATGTTCTAGTTGAATTTTGGCTTCGGCCTCTAAATGAAAGTTGTAAAGGACTTCTTGAAGTATAACATACTCAAATTTGGGACAACAAAAACAAGTATAAGTGGGTGAAATCGTTATTCTTTGGAAAGACTGGATCTGGAGATTTTGGGACCGACCCTTGATGAATGCATGGACTGTAAGGCAACCTTTTTGTCGAAATTTCACTTCGGTTTCTTAACAAAAGTTGTAAAGGACATCCTGAGGTACAACATATAAAAAATTTAGAGAAAAAAAACAAGAATAAGTAGGTGAAATCGTGGTCCTTTGGAGATGGTTAGATCTGGAATTACGGTAGTACGAACAGGGATTTTAACCGTCCATATTTAATTATCTAGGACGAATTTGACTTCGATGTTTTCATAAAGTATCTACCCTATGGTGTTGGCTATCACATAGTCGAATTTCATAATTTTTGAAGGTCATTTGGGTATTTAATCGGAAATGTTTCTAAAACTGTGCAATCTGATGTGTTCAGATCTTGTAAGTTGCAATTCGTGGACTATATCATTTTGTATGAGGTTCTTTTGGAAATGTTTTCTGCATGAAATATCTCTCTTCATGTCTTCCCTACAACATATTTAAATTTCATAATTTTTGTAGTTCATTTACCTATTTAACCAAAAATGTTTCCAAAACTGTGCAAGTAGAGAATAGGAAAAGTAAATTGATTTTATCTTTTAATCCAAGCCGAATTGGACTACGATTTCTTCATGAAACGTGTACCTCTAGGTCTTAAATACAACGTGTCCAAATTTCAGAATTTTCTGAGTTTATTTAAGGGTTTAATCGAAGTTGTTTTCAAAACTTTTACCTCTAGACATTCTTGTTCTAGTGGTGTTTTATTTCTACTTTCTAGTTTGCTATTTGTTTTGAAATTTCTAATTATATTCTATTATTGTTGTGCAGTGCGAAGTTAATGTATCAAGATAACATGTCAATGGAGGTGGAGGCACGTGAGGAGATGATTCCGATTACGGAATTGGAGTTTTCCAACAATGAAATTGAAGAAGAGGCACCTTCTACCGCGAGTGCCACAAATAAGGTACCCGGTTCTCATCTTTCCCATAATAAGAAACATACATCCGAATGTTGGAATCATTATTCGAAAATTAGTGATAAGGATGGAAAAATATATCAAGTGAAGTACATTCATTGTGGGTCAATGCTTAAGTACCGTGTTGTTGACGGTACTTCTGCAATGAGGAAGCACTTGACCACATGCAAGAGGTTTTCCCGTAATCTAAATAAGAGACAGAAATTTTTTGTACCACGTAATGTCAACATGGCTAGCAAGGGAGAAGAAGATTCTAGTAGTGGTAGCGTCTTATCAACATGGGCATTTAATCAAGAACGTTGTAGGCTAATGCTTGCTCGGTTCATCATCCTTGATGAACAACCTTTTTCCATGGTTGAGCGTGTTGGATTTCCTGAATATGTTAGTGAGTTACAACCTCTCTTCAAATATATATCACGTTTCACAGTGGCAAAAGATTGCATGAAGTTGTTTTTATGTGAAAGAACTTCTTTGAAGAATTATTTTGGGAAAGATTAATTCTAGAATTGCACTCACGACTGAGACATGGACTTTCAATCAAAATATGAATTACTTGTGTCTCACTGCACATTTTATTGATGAAAATTGGAAGTTGTATAAAAGAATCATCAATTTTGTGCTGATGCATAGTCACAAGGGTAAGGAGATTGAAAAAATGGTGGAGGGATGCATTAAGGAGTGGGGAATAGAAAAAAATGTCTCGACAATTACCGTGGATAATGCTAACTCGAATGATGTTGCAGTTAGCTATTTAAGGGATAAACTTTCGAAACAAAAGTCGTTTATATTAGATGGTAGTATTTTGCACATGAGGTGTACAGCTCATATATTAAATTTGATTGTGAGAGATGGCTTGACTATGGTATGTGACTCCATTGCACATATTCGAAATGTGGTTAGATATGTAAGGAGTCCTCCCATAAGAGCCCAAGTATTTCAATCTTGCATTGAGAAAGAAAAGATCACTTATAAGGGTTCGGTAGTTCTTGATGTCGCCACTAGATGGAACTCCACTTATCTCATGTTAGACACCGCCATAAAGTTCAGAAAAGCTTTCGAAAGGATGGAAGATCACGATCCATCTTTTGTAAGTGAGCTTAATTATGAAACTCCTAGTGAAGATGATTGGAAAAATGCTATTATTCTTTTGGATTTTCTCAAAATATTCTATGATGCCACCAATCAGATATATGGGACTTCATATGTTACTTCAAATGATTATTTTGAAGGGATAGCTCTTTTATATAGAAATTTGAAAGATGCGATCAATGCTTCGGATTCTAAGCTTCAAGATATGGGTGTGAAAATGAAAGAAAAATTTGACAAATATTATGGAAGCTTGGATAAAGTGAATATGATGGTGTTGATTGCAGTTGTGTTAGATCCTAGAGTCAAATTAAATTATGTGAGTTTTTTGTATGGACAAATTTATGATGATGAATCGAAAATTAAAGAGATACATTACAAGGTGAATGATACATTAGAGCGTTTGTATGAATTTTATGAGCAATCTTCTCTTACTTCAAGTGATCAAGATTTTGGTGGTCATAATTTGGGTGCAAGTAGTAGTAGTTCAAATTCCAATACCGATACAAGTGGTAACGAAGGAATAAAGAAGCATAACGCCCAAGCTTGGAAGAAAATGTTTTTTTACTCGAATGAACAAGGGAGCGATGGCAACAAGTCCGAGCTTGATAAGTATCTTCAAGATAAAAATGAAAAGGATCTTGGTATTGACATTTTGATTTGGTGGAAGGCTAATAGCTCAAAAAATAAGATCATTTCCTTAATGACTTGAAATATTTTGTCAATTCCTGTAATTACCGTTACTTCAGAATCAACTTTTAATACATCGGGTCGTGTGCTTGATGGCTTTCGGAGTTCTTTAACTCCAAAAGTAGTGGAAACTTTGATTTACACTCAAGATTGGTTGAGAGCCGCTCGTGTACCGCTTAATGTTGAAGAGTGTATTGAGAACACAGAACAATTTGAGTAGGGTAAGTAATGTTTATATCTTTATATATTATAATTCTTTTTGTATATCTGATAAGTGAATATTTTATTTAATCTCTTCCTCTTTTTTTTCAGATATGGTTGGTCTTAATGCGTAGATTATGGTCGATAAATAAAGTTGGTGGTGTCGCACTTGCAATTGATCCAACGGTTGAGAAGTCAAGCAAGGTTTTTCGTTGGTTTATTAATGAGCAACTTTGTTTGTCGTAATTTTAATGCAAGCTCCTTTTTATGTACATTGAATTTTTGAACTATGTTGTCAAAAAATTTAGGAGCCTTAAGATGGGCAAAATGGCATGCTTCATGGAGTATTATCGATATTGATTTTTTTTTCTGTGTCTTTATTTAGGATTTTGATTGATTTGTATTTATGTCTTTACAAGGTTTTGCTGTGCCAAAAGAATTACATGAAAATGTTGCAGAGTTCACACTATGGAGTAGATGAAAATTTGAGATCTTGTTGGCATTTCTGGTTTTTCATCTTTTTAGAAACTTCTTTGGAAACTTTTTATTAGTTTTGATTATGTATGTCCAAATTCTTGACAGTTGGCATTGGTATGTTTGCTAAGATGTGGGAAGTTACCGTGTAGTATACGCGTACATTATAGTTTTTTTTTGGTAACGTGCGCATACGTTATATTTTTTTTTGGTAACGTGCGTGCACGTTATAATTTTTTTGGTAATGTGCACATACGTTATATTTTTTTTGGTAACGTGCGCATACGTTATAGTTTTTTTTTTTTTGTAACGTGCACGTACGTTATAGTTTTTTTGGTAACGTGCGCATATGTTATAGTTTTTTTGGTAACATGCGCGTACGTTATATTTTTTTGGGTAACGTACGCGTATGTTATAGTTCAAATCTGAAAAAAAAAAAAAAAAAAAAAAAAAAAAAAAAACCTGTTGGAATCTGGAACCGACCCTGGAACCGTGACAGGGTAGGTTCCAGGTTCTCGGTTCCCACGGGTAGGTTCCAGGTTCCTCATTTTGAGGAACCTGTATCTAATGGTAGGTTCCAGGTTCCAGACGGAACCGAACCGGAACCTGGAACTGCTCACCCTTACTCGGTATCCCTCATGGGCTGGCCAAAACACTCAGGAGGATTCGCCGTCTAAGGACCTGAAAAGGTTGAGCCCACGACGGGGTGAGACAATGTCTCAACAAGTTCACCTTCTACACTCTGATTAGGAAGGAAATACGCCTAAAGGCCGTCTATGCACACATAAAATAGAGGACTTACCTTGCCTTATATCATTCTTGCAAGTCAGTACAATTCATATACTCAATCAATCAATTTAATTCAAATCATTGGTCCACTCAATCAATCAACTCAATTCGACACAATCGATATGATCCGTACTCTCAGTTAGTTCAACACCATCTATCAATTCAATCGCTACGACCACTGCTCACACAAACTGAAATAGTTGGTCATAGCTCTCACAAGCTGATATAGATAGATCGTGCTCTCACAAGTTGATAAACAATCATAGCTCACACAAGTTGATAAGGTATACTACTCTCACAAGTTGACATATCAAGCTCATAGGCTAATATAGTATACTTCTCTCACAAGCTAACGTGCAAAGGTGCTCTCACAAGTTGACGTACAATAAGGTTCTCACAAGCTGACAAATCACCGAGTTAAAAGTATCCGATAAAAATAATCATGCGTGGGTATACGGTCGGCCCAAGCCAAAACCACAATATCTTTTCTTTCAAAAATCCCACTATTTAATATAGTCCATAACCACATTTTTGGCATTGTAAACCAATGTCCAATATTTTCTAATTAAAATACCGAATTACTCAATTTTGGAATAAATACTCAAAATTACACTTTCCACTCAATTTGCACAAATTAGCACTCAATTAAATAAACCAAGCACACCATTGAAATCGACACGAAATTCCGATCACCAGCTATCTTGAAATAATTTCCAGAAAATAATAAATAATTAAATAAATACTAAAAATAATTAAATAAAGGTAATTAATTACCATAAATAGAAACTTAGTCCAGAAATGCCTAATTAAACACCGAAACGGGCCCAGAAAATTTCTGAATCTATCTAGATAAATAGTAAAACTTATCTAATCTCTAATTAAGCCGATCTAACCACCTAACATGCAAAATCGAATAATTAAATCATTAATCTGTTCTAACTAACTATCTAAACCATACTTAGTCTAAACTAATCAATCCTTAAGCATTATTAACCCCTTAAGTAGATTTTAGTGAGTAAACTCACCGGTTTAGTGATTCGGTGAGTCCATGATGATGGCAACGCGGAGATGAGCGAAAAATCTCTTAGCGAAGACACTCGACAAGGCCCAAAAGCGGTCTAAAATAGGCCTTGAAGCACACGGCTGGGCTGGGCTTCTCGGTTCTGTCCAAGAACCGAGCAAGCTGGACTGGGGTTGGAACAGCATGAGACAAGTGCACGGAGTTGCAGTGGGCTAGATGGAGGCAGATGGCGGCTAGACGGCGGCCAAGGGGCTCTGACAATGGTCTGGGTAGCTTAGGAAACAGCGAGATGGCTCGGGACAAGTGGTATGAGCGATGAACGGGCGCGGGCTCGCACGGGGGTGCGACAGCGTGCAAACGGCGACGGCGGGGAGCTCGGCGAGCAATCGACGGCCAAGGGGGTGGTTGGTGGTTTCCTCTGGTTCTTTGGAGCTTCAAAATGGTCTATAATGGAGAAATGTGATTTGCTAAAGGGGGAGAAGCCAACTACAAAGAAGGGGGGCCACCAAACCTTATAGATGGCTCACTTGTCCCCTTTGTGCCCATTCAACATGCCCCACTACTTCAGCTATTGACCAGTAGCCCTTATCCACTTCAAACTTTCCCAACACACTTGCCAAATGGTCCAAAAGGTTGTGCACCAAGAGACCTACGAATTTGACACAAATTCCCCCAAATCAAACCAAATTCCTCTCCAATTGGATTCAATTCGGTCCCCATAAATTCCACTAAAATGTCCTCGACCAATTTAACATTTTTCTTGCCAATAGAACCAACTTGCATTCCAAAAACGCAATAAAAAATGGTCCTCTGAATTCTGATAAAAAAATGGCCCTATTTTGTAATTTCACCAAAAACCTCGGTTTGTAGAAAAATCTTCGAAGAATGAGTCTACGTTCCTAAAATGAATCGTGACATGACAGAATTTTCAATTTATGAAATCGGGATCAAATTTGTGGTTAATTTCAATCTGGCGCGATTTTAGCGTAACTTAGTCTACCATGTAGTTTTTAGGAATTTTTGGTACAATTAACTCATGGTCGATTATTTTTGAACCACAATGTATATCTTCGACACATTGGCGACTCTCGGTTGTTGTGAAAATCTTGAGATTTCAAATACAGGCACATGATACCAAAACAATAGAGAAATCGATCTAGTGCCGATCGATGAGAATTTTGCAATTTAGTGGAATCACCCACACTTTGATCACATATCTCAATTGAATAAACCTATATCTGATTTCTGATCGATTTTTAACTGTGCTGTAATGACCCTTGTAGACTAGCACAATCGAGCAATCAATTCTTGATCGAATTTTCAAATCTATTGCGTTAAAATCCCTTAATGGCTTTTTCAGATAGATTAGTTATCTCGTGAGTGATCAGCTCAGAGAATAGAACTATAGGCGCATCGATAAAAATCCCGATTCATCCAATTGAAGACAGAATCTGAAATTCAGGATGTCACATCTGTTGTAAAAAATCAAATGTATTATAAGACATCTTTTCTTAGTCAAAGATATGAGACAAAATGTGATTTTAAGAACAACATTTATATAACTAATTCAACATTTTACTGTCACTAGTGAAGGTATTGAAGCTCGAGCTTTAAACAAAAATATCACTTTCAAATTCATCACCAAAACTCATACAAGAAATTTGAATATTTTGCAAGAATATTCAATTTTAGAAATTAATTTTCTTATATAAAATAAAGAAGATTAGCTCTTATATTTGAAAGAGGATTTAGAATTCAAAAGGATATAAGATAATCTTCATGAACCTAAAATTAGAGATAAAATAATATTGCTTCAAAAATACATCAAACAAAATATTTGTTTATACCTTACCCAATGCATTTTAGGAAAGGAAAAGACATATTGTTGATTTACCTTATGAACCTGATTTTTTTGAAAAATAAATTCCCGTAAAATTTAGACCTATTCAAACGAATCAAGAAGTTTTACAATTTTTCCAAAAAGAGATTTGAGATATTAGACAAAAAACTTCTTGGAAAAAACCAATCACCTTAGAGTGATATGCTTTCTATGTCAATAAAAACGTTGAATTAGAAAGGGGGCATCTAGATTAGTTATCAATTACAAGCCATTGAATAAGGCATTAAAATTAATCAAATATTCGATTCATAATAAAAAAAGATTTATTAAATAGACTTCATAGTTAAAAAAAAAAATCCAAATTTGATATGAAATCCAAATTTTGGTAAATACAGATTAGTGAGGAAGATAAATACAATATAGCATTTACAATTCCACTGGACCAATATAAATGGAATGTAAAGCCTTCTGGTTATAAAAAAAAAAAACTTCTAAATTTCAGAAAATAATGAATGACATTTTTAATCTCTGTTCTAAATATAGCATAGTTTATATAAATGAAATCTTGATATTTTCCTCCAATATTGATCAACATTTCAAACATATATTTGTTTTCTTAAGTGTTATCAAGAAAAATGGTTTAATAGTTTCTTCTACTAAAGTATCACTTTTCCAAACAAAAATTAACTTTCTAGGACGTTACATCACTCAAGGAATGATTATCTTAATAGAAAGATCAATCTTATTTACTGAAAAATTTCCTAACAAAATCAAAGATAATGACCCAATTGCAAAGATTTTTAGGAAGTCTCAACTATATTTTAATTTTTTTCCCAAATATCAATATACTTTGCAAGCCTTTACATCAAAGATTACAAAAGAACCTTCCACCTTGGATATCAACTCACACCGATATTGTCAGACAAATTAAAACTCATGCCAAAGAAATACTTTGTCTTCATTTAATTGATCTATCAACTTTCAAATTATTGGAAATAGATGCTTCAAATATAGGATATGGAGGAACACTCAAGCAAGTCAAGAATAACAAGGAGCAAATTATCCAATTTGTCTCTAAACATTGGAATTTAACCCAACAAAGTTATTCTATGGTTAAAAAAGAAATATTAGCCATTGTCCTAGCAATATCTAAATTTCAAGGAGACTTATTAAACCGAAATTCCTTCTACGAATTAATTGCAAATCAACAAGAGAATCTCGCAAAAAAAAAAAAAAAGAGTATTGAATATCGTCTCAAAACAAACTTTTGCTAGATCGCAAGCTATTTTTTCAATTAACGAATTTGACATTGAATTTATAAATGGTTCATCAAATTCTCTACTTGATTTTCTGATGAGAGAATTTTTGCATAATAAACAATCATGCTCCCAAGATTATCTAGAAAAACAAAAGGTAAAGCCATTGCTGAATCATCATAATCATAAAGCTAGCATGTAAAAATGAACCAATTCCAAGCATGGCCAGACATCATTAAAATCAGCTGACATTACTTCAAACGTATCACAAAATTTCTTCCAAAAAAAATAAATTAATTAAATCTACCTAGAAACCTAAACAAGAATCTTCATCACAATCATGAAAACCCTAGACAAGATCACGACCCAACAATCACTATCACTTTCCTCCTTCATCAAAACTTGGGCAAACATAACCCTAGAAGAGCCATCGAAACAGATCACTCTAAATCCATCACTGTTGGTCCTATCAAAAACCAAAAGGATCACAACCATTAAAAAGAATTTCTAGCGAGCTGTTTATAAAATCACAGATCACCCCTCCAATTGTAACCCAAAATCAAGGGTCACACTTCTCCATGAAATCACAATTTATCACAAATAGCCAACACCAAATCATCATGGAAATAGAAAAAGGATTTTATCATGAAAACACACAACTTTTTGCAAAAAGTATTTCGCCAAAAAACTGGCATTATAAACCATGTGATTTATCGAAAACTCATGCTTATTTATGAACGAATTTTAGTAGAAATCAAATCACTCACATGTCTCATATTTTCTTACAAGATACAAAACCAAATGGTGGGACAATTTCAAATTCATTGATAATATTTATGATCAATTAGTTCTAAATTTTCTAAATCGGTGGAAACCCCAAATCACCCCCATCACCCATTGATAAAAGAAATGCCTTATTCTTTCGCTAAAATCCTATGATGCAGCCTAATTGGCAACAATCCAATCACCAAGACAATATATTGCTGCATTGGAAATAGTAGAAATTAAGTTAACAAACTCCTCCAATAGATCATATCATAATGGGAACACCAACGAAGATGACCGTTAAAAGATTGACTTATTATAAGACGAAGAGAGAATAAGATCACCAGCAAAGATAGTGCTTGAAGAAGACAAAATATTAGTGAGACGAACAAAAAAATACTGCACATCTCGTGAAAGGGCAGTGGAAGAGGCTTATAAAAAGACACAAGGGGAAGAGAATAAGCAAGTCTATTCAAAAGATCACTTAGGTGCTCAAGTGGGGTCTAATAAATTGTGATTAAAATTTAGGAATAAGTGCAATAGACATCCTAAAACTTGTCAAATTGGTTTAATCAAGTTCTAAAGTTAACACTGTCAACCTCTTTAATGGAAAATGCTGACGTAGCGGACGTGGCATTTAAAATGAATTTTTATTTTCTATGTGGCTTTTTTAAAAATATTTGTTTATTTAAGTTAGATTTAAAAACTATAAAAAAAAAGCTAAAATTTATTTAAAAAACAAAACAGTTAAAAAAAAAACAATAGCAAGGCTTCCTTCACTATCGTCCATCACCGGCCCCTCCAGCGATGGGTGGCAATGGTGGAAGTGGTGGCCATTTTCTTTTTTCTTTTTTTTTTGAACTATTTTGTTTTTTAAATAAATTTTAGCTTTTCTTTTCTAATTTTTAAATCTAATTTGAATAAAAAATAATTTAAAAAGCCAAATGGAAAATAAAATTTAATTTTAAATGCCATGTCGGCATTTTCTATTAAAAAGTTAGACGGTGTTAACTTTAGAACTTGATTAAACCAATTTAATGAGTTTTAGGACTTAATTGCATTTTTTTACAAGTTTTAGGACTCAATTACATTTTTCTTAAAAGTTTTAGAACTTCTATTGCGCTTATCCCTAAAATTTACAATGTAACCTTTTGCAGGGGTGATAATCCACACACAAGGGAGATCTTATTGGTGAGTAGACTAGAAGAAATTTAAAATGTGACCTTCCACAGGGGTGGTCATTCGCTCTTGAATAGAGATCTCACTTATGCAAATGAGTAAAAATCTAACTATAAACAAAGAAAGTAAACTAGATCATATAGTGTTTAATCCAATCACGTTGATTGGTAACCTTAATAAGAGATATAGAAAACTCAAATGTGATTGTGGTGACACAAAAGTTGAAAAATATAAGTGATTGAGGTGATACAAGCGATTCAAGAAATATGGGGATACAATGAAGAAGAAAGAAGAAGAAGATGGAGAGAGGATGAAGATTTCCCTCTTGCTTAACTAAGTCAACCAATAATATTTTGATTAAAAAAACCATATTAGGATCTAAACAATGCCGTTTTGGCCTCGTTCTTCATGTTTTATCCACATTAGCGCCATGTAGTATAGAGAAAATAATATAAAAAAATCACGTCATGTATTTTCCGTTAGACAAATTGGATGAAGTTAAAGAAAAGACTTGATTGTATCGATTTGACAAGTTTTATGACTTAATTACACTTTTAAAAATTTTAGGACTTAATTGAACTTTCATAATAAGTTTTAGGACTTCCGGTACATTTATCCCTAACTAAATTTTAACACCTTTGCTTGAACATTCCTTTAGGTGAGGACAGTTTACCTAAATAATGATCCCAGTATTAAAGCCCATGGAAGGGTAGTGAGATAGTTGGTGAGCTTTAATTGGCAGTCTAGACATTTTGTTAAAATGAGTTTATTAAGGCGATCATCATCTTCCTCTAGTTCTATATCACAAATGTCTTTATATCAAGGAGCTATCCATAGGGAAGAAATAAACATTGAAAATTACAAAAAATCAATACAAAACTAGGAAATATCCAGTTGTTAACTTAATCGATCAACATTCAACATAATTTTTTTTTCAATAAATCGGATTAGGCACTCTAAATAAAAGAAAAAGATGTTCATCTTTCAAATTCTTATGAAACAATTCAACTTCTAGGGATATATACACTAGAAGTGCTATAACTTTTGTATAACTTTTCTTTCACTCACTTAAGTGCCATATCAATGTAAAATTAATCACTTAAGTGCCATTTTTGACAAATTGTCCTACATGGATTTTTTTCCTTAATTTTCCATTCTGAAATGGAATTTTTAAAAATAAACTAAGGTCTAATGTGGGGATCTTTGTCCAACATGACAAGAGTATAACAAATGGCATCATTTCTTGATGTTTCTTTAAAATCTTCCCCAATTAGATGACATTGATTTTAGACTCTCTTTCTCTCTCTTCCCCAAACAATGAAGTTTATTTTCTCTCTCTTTCTCTCCCTTGACACTTCATGTCTAAAATTCGAACACTACCATAGAATTGCAATGAGCACCCAGTGAAACAAAGTGCTCTCTCTCTCTCTCTCTCTCTCACGCGTGCGTGCGCGCGCACATACACATAAAATTTAGGGCTTTCTCTTCTCTCCTCTTGATCACACTTGCTCACATAGTGTCATTGTTTCTCACTAGACAGAGAATAGAAAACGCAATAGCGTGAGGGCACAAATTAGGGCTTTTAACGAATCTTGGAGGAAAAATTCTAAGGGTAAATGATTTGTTGTATTGCGAGAGGTACATTTGTTGTTTTGTGTCCACTAATTGATAAAACTAACGATTGCTTAGTCAATGTCATGTTGTGGTTAAGTAAGTTATTTGTTGTGGTCATTGTTGTTGTATGTCATCTTCTTGCCAATTTTAGTTAATTAATTAACTAATTTACATCATTTTGTAGGTTAGGAAAAGAAGAACAACTAAAGAAGTTTCTAAAAGATTGGCACCACAGAAAAACATGGTGTAAATGAGAAAAGGCTAAAGGAATATTGCTATGGATTATTCACAGACATGAACATAGGCATGCTGATTTTGAATGTAAGTTTCTAGTGTTAGACGCAAATTGCACAACCCCAAGATCTCCATAACCAGAACAAGAACATGCATAATTGAGTAGAAAGATTAACGCACCTGTTTTGGGATCCATCAAACATAAAGCGGAAGCAGAAAAAGGATTACCCACATATATCAAGGGGATCCACGCATCAAGTCCTTCTCCTCTATTGCCCTCCGTATCACTGGCTCAATGAGGCGGCCCCCTCACGTGTAGCGTTAGGTAAACGCCCCTTAGGTGAGGATACATGTGAGAATTAGGGTTAGAGGAAAGACTTGAGCACTATTTATAGAGTTTCCAGCCAGTCCCCCTCATTACGGGCCAGGCTCAACTCGGCCCACACTAGTTAGCCCATATTAGACTAATTAAGAAACATTCTATCTCACCTTAGACCAACCCTGTTTTACGGTAACCGTAAAAACAATAAATTACAATATCAATTAATTTAATCCACATTAGGAAAAACTCTTACATTCTCCCACTTGGACTATATTAATTGAAATCGTACCGTATGTGCGCATATTTGGTCCAGAGATAATTCTTAATAGTCAATCATATCCCATAAAATCTTAAACACCGAATCATGGCGGTAACTGCATGTATACACACAGAGCCTTCAATGGTCACAAATGTTCTCAACTTTATTGATATGGATTCAATATGGTAGTGTGTCAAATGAATAACATCTCTCATAAAGAGATCTCATTTGTCAGTCACCATTTTCTTACCTTAGGTGTCACAAAAAAACTTGTGCCACTAGAGAATGCTTTATGGTTCCAATGAACCCACATATGTCTTGTCCTTATGGTTAACTTTTCTTTATGTATCACAAGACATATGCACAAGGCTAATAACCGGATGCCCGGATGCCCCTAGCCTTCACTTAAGGTCTATATAATCCCTTGAGACTTTATCAATATGTATTCAACATAATAACAACACATTCAAAATATTTTATTGAATGCAAAAATTGATACATATTAAACCGTTACTAAGTGTAACGAACCACAGATGTGAACTTTATCAGAGTAAAGCCAAAATAGCTCCCACTAAACAACAGTATCCGAAGATACTCCTAGGCCCATGTTAACAATATGTTACTAAAATATACATGGGCGTAGGCCTTTAGTTTGTGGATTTGCAACTACATCATCTGTGAAAATATGTTATATCATAAGTTACCTTTCTGTACCGTTTCTTTATGGTCAAAAATATCTGACCACCATATATTTAGACCCCTTGAGACCTCTGTAGTAAATAAATAATACTACAAATTTGTTATCTCAATACAACCGTATGGGTCTATCCATCAAGTTAAAACGATCAATTTCGTCATGAGGTTTTGGAGCCTAATAGCCCAAGTAACAGCATAAATGAATGTTACTAACACTGCTTACATAGTAGAAGATGACATAGAACTTTATTTACTGCACTTACTGTTAACATAAATATGTATTCTGTTATTGATTGCATGTCATCCTAACAACCAGCAAAGTTAACATATGAATACCTTACTCACTGCAAGAATTAAATATGTCTGTAAATTAGCATACAATCTCTTGTCTTCTTTAAGTACCTTAAAACCTTCTTGACAGCAACCTAGTGATCATATCCTGGATTTGACCGATATCTGCCTAGAAGTCTCGTCACAAAGACAACATTTAGTCTAGTGCAAATTCGAGCATACATTATACTTTTAAGTGCACTAACACAAGGTACTTCCTTTAATTAGATTTTCTCAATATTTAAATAAAGACAATGTGATAGATTTAATCCATCACCCTTAACAACGGGAGCAATTCCTAGCTTGCAATAATGTATATTGAATATTTCCAATATACAATCAGCAAATGTCCTCCGAGAAAATCTAATATAATCCAATATTTATATGACGAGAACAATCCTTACAAACCTCAATACAAAGGATATAAGATATCTCAAGATCACAACTTGTAAGCAAAACATCATGTACATAAAGTATGAGAGAAAATAAATTTCCTCCCACTGACCTTGCAGTATATTGAATTACTTTGTTCTCAATTGAACAAAATAATAACACTATGAAGCTTTAATAATATTGTCTGGAAACTTGATTAACACCATGAATTAGAACTTTTCAGTTTACACACAAGTTTACTTGAATCTGCTGCAAAATCATCCAGTTGCACAATATAAATTTTGTATCTATTTGGCGTAACTTTATATCAAAATAAATTATTAATACCACGTTCACTCTGAAAGAATATTTAAAGAAATAATTATTTATTCACTATAAACAATCTACCCCTCTTTCAGAGTTAAAACGTTAGTTACAAATATGGCTTTAAATTCCACAATTTTTCTTTGAAATTCTTTTAGTTTTGTACGCCAATTTGCAACTAATAAACTTGTGATCTTTAGACAAGTTAGTAAGTTTCCAAACATGTTTCATAGATTGTATATCGCCTTTTATGGTATCTAATCACATACTTAATTGAGAATAAGAAATGACATTTATAAATATGTCATTACATCAACCATATAGTGGATATTGTAATCATGCTCTCACAAATAGACTATATAGTCTGATGGTATTACTGATCTTCTTTCCCTAACAAATCTCCTTAATAAAGCTGCAACCACTTCATTATGCACTTGAGAGGTTTAAGAAATTTCATTATAAACTATATCAAGAATAGTAGTACCTTGAACCTCAACAAGTTTAGTTTATGGTACAGGAGATTCCATAATTATCTGTATAGGTAAAGACAAAAACATAGTAACATCTATCATATTATTATCTTTAATAATCTGAGAGCAGCCATCCTCTACAATTACGTCAATATTTAGAAACTTTAGAGTATGTGATTCCATAATTCTTATACCTTCTTTAGGGTTATAAAATCAATACCCCTTTTGTATATAAAAAAATTGCTTTCATAATATCAGCCCACAAAAGAAAAAACAAATAAATTAGTCTTACTAATCATACTCATCACCATGTTCAATATGGTGCTTTTATGCCTTTCAGTCAAATCTCTTTGTCAGGATTTTCAAGTATAGTAATTAAATTACCACCCAAGAATCTACCAAGTATTTGACAAATGACCCTTTAAGCAACTCAGTATTATCATACTTGTCAAAATACTTACCGTTACAATTAGGCTTGACAACCTTCAAGACTAATTTGAACCAGTTTATTCTTTATCTCGGCCAGTTTCCTTAAATAGAAAACTTTTAGAAACAACCTTTTAACCATATACGATATGTATATGTCATTAGGACTTAAACACAATCTTTACAGATATGTCCTAATTTCAATATCAGACAAAACATAATTTCAAGCAACTAAGGCTTCCATAATCTTATAGCAGTGCAGTCTGTAGGCAAACCTCTTTTCAAGTGTTCTATAATGGAACGCTTCATGGACAGTAAGCAAATTTAATTGCTCTTTTTTCAAGCAACAAATCATATGTCCATAACTTAAAATTTGAAGCAGTAAAAACCTCAATAATATTGGAGTTATTAATTACAGAAAAGGTGACTGAAAAACAAGCAATGCATATAATTAGCATCATGTGAGCACCATGTAACTTGACGTACAAGTACACATCCAAAGAGTTACATGCAAAATCACATAATCACCTTTGGGCAGAATACATGATATGCAATTATACACTCCCCACATGATAAGGGTTATGAGAATATATTCCAATCTTCGTGAATTCATCACCTTTGGGCATATGAACCATTAGGATTGGTCACTTCTCCACCACACTATCATGTATCCCTCCATGAACTAATACACAATCACCTCCTTTGGGAGTATGACTACACATTAGACCAGGAGACATCCCAATCATCATATGATACCGAAATTTCTCAAATCCAATCAAGCGTGCCACTTTGGCAGTCACTACTCAATTGAATCATTGAAATTCTCTCATACCAAGGATATAAACATTACTCCTCACATACATCATATACATGTGATTTTAACTTTAGTGATAGGGGCAGCATATCACCAAAATCACATATCATGCTAATTACATTGCTTTATCCATTAATAAAAATTAATCATACATATATATAAATATATATACAGCGAACCTGTTAGACAGATTCCAATGAGATCATTGATCACAGTAACACAAGAAATTTCTCATAACAGAGAATAAAACATCTCTTATGCACCCCAATTACATATTACCAGAACAATATAAAAAGAATGTTGATCTAAAATATCTCTCACAAATTAATATCAATAGTAATACAAGGTACTCCAAATTGATAAGCTTGATAACTGATCAACTATTGCTCATGAGTTTTATACAGTAAAACATGACTCCAAGGCCAACAATTGATTTATTAATCAATTTTAGGTAACAAATATCATTACTTCAACCAGTGGCCTATTAATTGAGTCAAAACCAGAGAACCAAATATCTAAAATTTAACAGTAGATACTATTGCTCTGCATAAATGTTGTCATACTCATTAGCTTTAAAAAATATTCAACTTGATAGATATTAACAAGTGACTATATGAGTTCATGTACAATATGCAGTAACTTAATTGACATGCATTACCCACATTCAGCAGATGTGTGAATCAGTACATTAGTTTGGTCACGAGTCCTTAAGTCGTCTATCATTCAAAGATTACCAATGTGTAAAGGAGTATACAAAAATTTCATAATCTTTATTGTTTCTCATTAGCTCAATACATCGCTCAAATACAATCTCATACGAATTGTATCTCATTAAGCCAGCTTCAGTTCACAATAAAGTTTGATTTTTATTGATGAATCACACCTTTTATTATGTGATAACATACTAGTCTATCACCTGTATTTCCAAAATCAAAGAAAATACAAGAAAAATACGCAAAAATATACTAAAAATTCACGTATTTAGGGTTTCATATGCAATTTCACATCAATAAAACCATCAAACATATAAAATAAATATATCACGAGATAGGAAATCACCATACGAGTCCAACGCCGCCAACCACGCGCCAAAATAATCCCCCACGCGCCCGCACGCGCCGCCTGAGTGCGCGGCGCGTGGGGCTCACATGCGGCGCGCGTTGGACGCCCAGGCGGCGCGTGGCCGCGCGTGGGGGCGCGTGCGGCATCCCCCGGCGACGCGCCGCCGACCCTCTTGCTCATCTCGTCTCCCCCAATCCAAATTTGTGATTTAATTTAATTTTTATTAAACAAAAGTCTCGAAAATCACAAATTATGGCAAGATTAGTACCAATTAGGGCTAATCCATACAAATTAGGGTAGATCTATACAAATTATGGTAAATCCGTACAAATTAGGGAAAAATAAATTGCGTTCGAGTTCTAGGATTATGGTTGCTCTGATACCATTTGTAACATCCCGGGTCCCACAGTGTGATATTGTCCGCTTTGAACACTGAGTCCTCACGGCTTTAAAACGCGTCACACAATTAAAGGGACCCAAGCCTTATAAAGGCTTCCAGGAGCTCCTCCCTAAGCGATGTGGGACAAGAGGGAGAGGAATCCCTTCCCTTTCCCTTGCGCACGTCCGAGGACCGGAGGCGCGGACGCACCGCCATCCCTCCTCCCCGCGCACCGCCGCTCGGGTCGTCACACTCTCCCCCCCTTGGGAGCACAACGTCCTCGCTGTGGCCCCACACGCTATCGGGAGTCGGCTCTGATACCACATGTTAGACGCAAATTGCGCAACCCCAAGATCTCCATAACCAGAATAAGAACATGCATAATTGAGTAGAAAGATTAACGCACCTGTTTTGGGATCCATCAAACATAAAGCGGAAGCAGAAAAAGGATTACCCACATATATCAAGGGGATCCACGCATCAAGTCCTTCTCCTCTATTGCCCTCCATATCACTGGCTCAATGAGGCGGCCCCCTTCACATGTAGCGTTAGGTAAACGCCATTTAGGTGAGGATACATGTGAGAATTAGGGTTAGAGGAGAGACTTGAGCACTATTTATAGAGTTTCCAGCCAGTCCCCCTCATTACGGGCCAGGCGCAACTCGGCCCACACTAGCCAGCCCATATTAGACTAATTAAGAAACCTTCTATCTCACCTTAGACCAACCCTGTTTTACGGTAACCGTAAAAACAGTAAATTACAATATCAATTAATTTAGTCCACATTAGGAAAAACTCTTATATCTAGGTCTTATGCAATTAATCTATGTCATTTTATTGACACAGTAACTAATCGAGGTTATAAGGTTGTAGCCTAGAAGAAGATTTGAGGTGCTAATATCTCAAGAAGGACCAAATCAAGATTGACTACACGTAAAACAAGAAGTCAAGGCTAAGCACATATAAAACAACCAATGGTAACTCAAGCACAATCCAAGAAAAAACAGTCAAAGGTAGCTCCAAATTATAGAATAGACAGGGCAGCTCCAAAACAAGCATAAAAAAAGACCCCAATAGCAGGTCCATTTCAATCAAATTCTCCTGAAACTATCATTGTACATCAATCTTAGCGTACTGCCACGGTGCAAATACTAAACTCCATAAGACTTGAATCTTCAAGCAAAAGAATGGCTACTCCAAAAGTTAAGACAACGGGAAAAGGAACATTGAAGGATGTGCCTATAGTTCCAGTTAGAAAAAGCGCGAGGATCATAAATCAAGTCAAGAGCCTATAAAAAAAGAAAGAAAAAAGAAAGAGGAAGTGAGAAGGAGAAGGTTGTTCAACTTGATTGATTGGAAAACCTGATTTGAGGAACTATATCTATTTATGCTTTTGTTGTTAGGTGGCCATGTTTGTTTTAGGTTTTTGTTGTTAGGTTTTTGATGTTTTTGCTACATTTTGGCCAGTGATATATTTAGCAGTAATGTTGTTTGGTCTGAATGGTAAGAAGGTTGTCCTGCTATTGATGTGAGAACGTCATTATTTTGCTGGTGTAAGGATTATCCTTTGTTGATGCCTAGGTTGTGGAATAATGCTTCTTATAAGCTGTTGCAAAATGACAAGAATGAGAGAGACCTATGGAATTCTTGATTAAGATAGTACAATATGTGTTTAAGAAATCAACACCTTACATTTTAAAAAGTTTGGAAACTTAAGTTATCACTTTTTTAAAAAAATTGAGTTATAATTTAAGGCACCAAAATGATCATTCGTGAAATTATTGGACTTTTTTCTATTCTTCAACATCATATGCAAAAGTGACATCATTTGCCTTCTCAAGTGTTGACTTTAGTTTTTCGATACACTACACCAAATGATATTTTATAATAAATGCCACGTCGGAATTTCTGATGAGGGAAATTGTCGATAATACTTAAGTGATTAATTTTTCAAATTTGTGGTATTCAAGTAAGCAATAAAAAAAAGTTATGACACTCAAATGAGCGCTGTATAAATATTATGGCACTTCTAATGTACTTATCACTAACTTTTAAGCCAAGATTCAATGTTAAAAAGAAATTAAATATATTGACAAAGGACTTGTCTAGCCAGCGTTAAATCTTCCATTAAAAAAGGCTTAAATACTTCAATTATCTTAGTTCTAAGAGATTCATGCTTATTAAATTATGAGCAGTGAATCTTTATAATGGACCAATACCCTTTGGTTTTTATTGCAATTTTTCACTCTCTCTCAAAGATAAAAATATTCTCAAATCATTAGCTCTCCAAATGAAAACGCATAATTACAAAATTGCTAATGGAACCACTTCCTTTGACACTCGTTACAATATCCATTACAAAGCTATGCTCTTTGCTTTGTTAGCAAGGCTGTTAAACATGGTCCAAAAGGAGAAACCCTTCTTCTCCAATTGATATATGTAGAGCCAATGCAACTATTCACAGAACCATAAGCTGGAATTAATTGATCTCCCCGAAGAAGGGAATTAGAAACTACTATTCCCTAACAAGTTATATAATATAAATATCCCACAAATATCACCAAATATGTAGGAGGTAAAATCACCATCCAATTTTCCATAAGTTCATCTTATTTAAGATTAACTTCTTCCTCTTTTAATTCAACCTCTTCAAGAAGATCAGTTGATCTCCATCCTAATATTCCTCCCATAATGATCCTTCCAGCTAATAGTTCCTCCAATCAAAGACGTACTTCTAATATTAAACAAACCCCATTGCCAGTCTTGAAGTTCTAATTAGTATTGGTGGTCTTGATAACAGATTTAAAAGGAAAATTACATTACAAATGTCATAACTTTTGTACAGTGCTTAAGTTATAAAAAAAAAAGGAAAAAAAAAAAAAAGTTATGACCTCAAGTGAGCGTCATATGAAAGTTATCGTACTTGTAATGTTCTTAGCTCAAGATCTAAAATATGTAGACCTATTAATCACCAAGATCAGACTCCTCCAATCATTCACCTACTTATTGACAAATGATCAACCCTAAGCTTCTTACTCTTGAAAAACAATTCAAACCAAATAGAACAATTTTAAATCAGAAGTTCAATTCATATGAAATTAAGGAATCAATAACTGGTTTTTTAAACCCATGATACACCTGCAAGTCCCATAAGCCGATTAAATCCAAGCCTTTATCTTTTATAGGGGCTATGATATAGAGTAATTCACACGCAATTGGTTGGATTTGACATGTGAACTTCAATTAGGAAATTGAAAATTCCCATTGCCACAATCAACTGCTCCAACTTTGCTGCCGTGTTATTGGAATCTAGCTAAAAAAAGGGGTGATGAAGCAGTCTTAAAAACCATGCCTAATATTACAATGACCCAAGTTCCCATAATTTTTCCTATCTTACTGATTTATGAAATTCCTATTAGCTGATTTCTATAGCCTACGAAAGCTATATCCATAGTCATCCACCTGGTTATTTATAATTTCATGTATACTATTGTAATTAGAATCACCAATTTTGATTGGGCTATCAATTTGATTAATTTCTTTCCATTCTACAAGCCAACGCATGGACAACTTTTTTTTCATGGTCCTTGTATCATTTAACTTTGGTCGCACACCACTCAACTATAACTTGACTTTAGACCTGAAATTATTCAATCTTATAATACATTTTCAATCAGTTCGTAACTTCACTAAGCTATTAATTAAAATGTATATGGAGAGATGTGATTCAAAATAAAGTCAAAATTTCGATAACATGACTAATTTGTGCTATAATTCCTAGCTTAGAACAGGGCGGGATCTTTGGTCTCGAGTTTTGTCTAGACGTAATACGCATCAATAGGACAAAAATAGCCTTGTGTAGATGTAGACCCTATTTAACTCACGTTCAGGCAAACTTACTACGAAGATTGACAAAACAACTCCGATTTTTTTGTTTTTGCTTCTAGGTGGTGGTGGGGTCTCCATGTTTGGCACGTCATTAATGATCTGATAATGTTGTTTTGGCTCATTCTTAGTGTCTTGATCGTGCGAGCTTAGCTTCTCTTAGGTGTCCTCTCGCAAGGACTTGAGAAAACATGGATGATTGATGGAGAAGAATAGAGTACGGTGGTAAATCGAGATCCACCCATGGAAGACCCAATGGCCCGTTAATCATTCAATGCCGTGGGGCCAGCAGATCAGACCCACATTAACTTGGCACTTGCTTGTGTCCATGGCTAAGTCATAAAAGGTCCGAACACTTGCCCAGACTCGACTTTCAGAACACAATTGCTTTATATTATGCCATTATAAGGAGCCGCTAAATGGAAGGATAGCTGTCAGCTATACGACGGTGAATTCGTTTTCAAGCCTTGTATACATTGCCCATCATCCTATGGGAGCCGGCCATGCCTAGCCTAATCTTAGACTCTAACTCATCGTTCATGGATGAACTTTACGGAGGAACCCTTAGGTTTTTGAGGCATTGGATTCTCATTAATATTTGCATTACTCAAGCCAACATTTGTTCACCCTTGCTCTTGCGTGTACTTCCCTCTAAGGCAGAATGCTCTCGTACTGATGTATTTGTACATCCCACACGTCATCATCCCTGCTGAGAAATATATAGGGCTATCATAGATTATGGTGGTGGCAAATCGAGATCCACACCCCCATGACTGATCCCGTTGGCATCGTAATCATCCCGTGTCTGTGGGGTCCAAATTGACCTCGGAATTGTTTGTGCCCACATCGTCATCTCTGTTGAGGATAGCTTGGTGATAGGAGACGTTTGACAAAATTGGAGTCCATTGGAAAAGGCTTGATGAAACTATAATAGAAGTGATTTAATTTCCCTTGAATAAATTTTAGGGACGCTCAGTGGTTAATCATCTAAGCTCAGGAAAATGATCCTTCCCTTTCCTACCAATCGAACTGCATGTTTTAATGTATGATAACCGCATGTTTGATTATAGTAATGGTATTATATTTTAAGTTTATCACGGATCATCTATATGCTTCAATGTTTGCTTGCAGCAAATCCCTATTACAGTGGAACTATAGCAATGATCCAACAAGTCTCCTGTCTCTTTCCTCTTGCTCGCCCAAATTCATATCAATTGTAACTTATTTACTTATATAAGTTATATCATGAGACCCCAATTATAATTAATGGATTATATGTTTAATAAATAAAGTATTAATTTTATGTTAATGACTGATGCAATAATACATGTGTTTAATGTAATAACAGGTATGTTGTACATAACTGTATATTACTTAAAAATCATTCAGAGCGTAATGATTAGTATAATATTACTGCCTCAAAAGTAAGATATCTAAGTTTTAATAATTAAGCATGACATTGTCACGACCATCCATTTGGCTCGATTCTTTAAAATTCACAATCTCAATAATTTTTCATAGATCGAGGGTCAAGTAGAAATTGAACAAAAAGGTTATAAGAGATCAAAGCTGGGGTCATTTTTTTTTTTTTTTTAAATTACATACGATTTTATATTTTTCAAAAATAAATTTTGAACCGTTGAGAGTGGCGACGTTACCCAATAGACAACTACCGCATGGTAGTCTAGTCACAACACCCATCTAGCCAAGGCATGGCCACGAATTGGGCTGCACGTGCCCATTGCATGATCAAGCCGCAGGCACTGGCTGTACCGACCGGTGTGGGCTTATGCACCACCAAGCCAGCTGCTCCATGCAATTCTAAGTCAATATTGTAATTCCCAGTGTTTTATTTTCAATTTCCATTATTCTTCTTGTCATTTCATCATTTCCCCTTTGCTTTACATTATTAGGGATGTGCTTTCAGATAGTCCCCTTTGATGCACAAATTTGGCTATCGATAGGGGCTCTAGCACCTCATTTTGACCCAATGAAAGGGAATTTCTTTCTCATTTCATTTATAATCTTTTTTTAGAGCACTCCTTTCGAGGGCTTGAACCATGTGAAAGTGGTTGGATTGTTCATAATGTATCTAAGCAAGACCCCCTAGCTGTGTGGTTTGTGGACTTACCGGCTCCATGTCCGGTCTAATGAGGGAAAAGAGGGATCGTCTTAGTAAGAGAGCTTAGACTGGTGCAGCTCCTTGGGGTTTTTAGGATGGTGGAGGGGATACATTGACTATAGCATCTTAAGTCTTACATCAGAGATTGTTAAGGAGTTGTGATGTTATGTTAAAGTAAGATCAACCCTTAATTGTTTACCTTCTTATGCTGGTATTCAAAGTCAACTTGGCCCAAGTGAAACAAACAAGATCCTTAGGACTCCTTACTTTTCTTTTCTTAACATTGGACAATCGATTCAAAGTTGGCATTGGTTAGTGTATTGCTTTTCCAAGTATCCTCGCAACTATTGTCCAATGAATTGCAAACATCGCACTTGGAACTAGACGGATGGTTAATAAAACCTTTTGATAATGCCTTCAGCTAGTAGTGGATGTTGCTATTCTATGCCACATGTTATAAAGGCATTATAGCATAGACACGCTTTGGAAAAATTTCAAGCCCCTCTTTATGGTGCTTTTTGAACGTCACTAAGGAGGTAAAGTGGGAAAGTACGGTTTCTTTTTTCTTAATAATTTATGTGGTGAAGATGCCTAAATTTGTCAAAAAGATAGTGGAGGAGTGAGTCAAGATCTTAATGGAAAAACATGGGTACGTTCCTTTCATGATAATAACTTGAAAGGGACTCGAAGTGGTCGAATCTAAAGGCCTCTTGTTTATAACAACGTAATGTGGGTGGACTAATTGGATTGGGAACAAACGATAGTGGGTGTGCAATCTAGGGAAAAAAGTGAGAGATTGGCGGAGGCAAAGATGGATTTTACGGTCTTCCAATATGTGCAAAGATTAGCTCTTGAAGAACATAAATCATAGTCCCCTTAGAAAGTTTCTTTCTTACCCCTTGCAAGTACTTGATTGTGAGTTTTACAAGATGATAGCTCCTTTATTGTCTTATTGTGTTTATATAAAATTAGGAACGCGTATGGAGATTTAGTTACCTGAAAGCTCTTTAAAAGCTCTATAGGTTAAATCCATGCCTTTGATTTGTACAGGTGGCCTTGACTCAAAGCATTTTGAGCAGTTTTTACACAGTTAATGCTATTTGAATGGATGACGTTCAGTTCTTGAACTAGATATCCTCTATTAACTCAATCAACTCGCCAACCTTGAGACATTTACCAAGACTAGAAGTGAGTTCTCCCAATAGATTATGCACATAACCAAAAACTCCTTTGGGATTTGTCTTTGAGTTTGAATTTCTAATAAGATGGTTTACGACTCCAGCCCTCTCCTTCATCATTTTGACACGCACAAACTTTTCGCAAAAAAATATATTCTGTCAGGTGAGATTGGTCCCACATGAGATCAATATGATCTAATAATGCATGTGACTTGGGCTCACATGCACCACAATTGCCCAAGACTTGCTCTCAATAGAAGCAACGGTGTTTGCGAATTTACGTCAAACAGTTTCCATCAAATGACAAGGCATCGAGCCCACAATAATTTGAATTGGTACAATCCTTTGGTTACAGATACTCGCTCAATCAACGGAGGAGGACGAAGTGACGGTCACTCTCCAATCATTAATTTTGTCATCCTCGCATCGTCAAGGTCACAGATTGCAACTACCGTCAGATAGATCATCACCTTTGTTCTCATTCTTACAAGGATTTCATTCATTTCTTTCCTCAACTTCATTCATCTCGTCCACAGGACATAAACTAAATCTTTGATGAGGATTTGACCATTAGGATGGATTATTAATAGCTTTAGCATAGCCACCAAGACTTGACTTTTCTTGAATCCCCACAAGAGATTGGACGTCATTCATGGCCACCCAACCACAGAAAGAACATTTTAAGTGTGGAATTACAATGTTCTTAATTACCAATTTAATCAGTGTATTGTGTGCGGGTGTGTGTATATAAAAGCCAAGGGAATATTGTTAATCACTTTAATAACTGAAAATGATAAGCGTACTAGAAATCCCAAAATTTGTCAAGTTAGTGCAATCAAGTCCTTCCGTAAACTCCGTCCAATTTAGTTAATAGAAAACGCTCATGTGGCTTTTTGGTTACATTCTCTCTCCTCTGTGGCACTAACATGGATAATGAATGACAAGGCCAAAATGACGTCGTTTTGATTGTAATTAGTGAAAAAATTAGATTAGGGATCAAAATGATGTTATTTTAGCTTTGTCTTTCATGTTTTATCCACATTAACGCCATGTAGGAGAGAGAAAATAATTAAAAAAATCTTGTCAGTATTTTCCATTAGTCAAGTTGGATGGACTTAATGGATGGACTTAATTTCACCAATTTGACACATAGGATTTGATTATACCTTTTAAAAAATTTTGGATTTAATTATACTTTTGTGACAAGTTTTAGGACGAATTTTAATATCTTGAACATTCCTTTAGATAAGAACAGTTTACCTGATAGTGATCCCGGCAATAAAACCCGCGGAAGGGTAGTGGGACCGTTGGTAAGCTTTGATTGGTAATCTAGACATTTTGTTAAAATGAGTTTATTAAGTCGATCAATATCTTCCTCTAATTATATATCACAAATGTCTTTAAATCAATGAGCTGTCCGTAGAGAAGAAATAAACATTGAAGATTCCAACAAATCAATAATAACCTGGGAAATACCCATAGTTCAACTCAAAAAGAGAAGTTCATCTTTCCAATTCTTGTGAAACAATTCAACTTCTACGTTAGGAATCGATGAACAAATATAAACAACTATTTAATTATATTCACATAGGAATTGTCAAGTACGCATTACACCACTAGTTAAAGAAGGCTCAAATACTTCAATGATCTTAGTTCTAAGAGATTCAGGCTTACTAAATTATGAAGAGTGAATCCTTGAAATTGTTTAAACAAACCTCCATAATGGATCAATGCATTCTGATTGTTATCTCAATTTTTTAGTCTATGATTATCTCTCCAATAAAAGCAAATCATTACAAAATTGCTGATAGATCCATTCCCTTACCATCCAATTTCTCAAAAAATCATTTGATTTACCATCAAGTTCTTCATCTTTTAATTCAACCTCTAGGAGAAGATCAACTGATCTCCATCCTCATATTCTCCCATAATCACCTTCCAACTAGTAGTCCCTCCAATCAAAGATGTACTTCTAATATTCAACCAAACCCCATTACCAATCCTAAAGTTCCTACTAGTACTACATTTGGTTCAGCTTTGGGAAAATTCTAAGTAATTTCCCCTAAGCTCTTTGGCTCAAGCGTATTTTGCTCAAAGCAATTTCATTTGATTAGTGACTTTTGGTGTAGGTGCAAAGTCATATGAAATTTAAAAAAAAAGAAAAAACAGAGGAAAAATAAAGGGCATTGTTCTCCTCCTTTGTTGAAGAGAGTGCTGGGGTTTGCAACATCTCTCCCTCAACCGTTTCTTGTAAATCCTCAGTCCAAAAACCCCAATCGGTCAAAATCCTAACTCTCTTGCATTGGCTACTTTGCTGTATCTAAGATTGATTACGTCACACTAGATGATGGACTGTTGAGGTCTCGTGACCTCGGGTGACCTAAATCTTTCACTCCGATGGTCGGTGTGACCTAGGTGAGGCCACAAAGGATGCACGATGCTAGGCATTCATTGCCAAGGTCACACAGTAGCCTTTGAAGGATTGCAAAAGAAAGATGATGTTGGGATTGAAGATTATGATAGATCAACCATAACCTAGGTGACTTCAACGTTGACCTTTAACTTGTGGATATTGACCTAGGTGACCGGTGACTCGACCTCAACCACTTAGGGCCTATTTAGTAACATTTTTATTTATCCCAAATTCTATTATTTTGTTCCGAATAACCAAAAAAAGAATAGAAATACATTTGGTAATGTCAATAAATTTTTATATTTTCTAAAATAGAAAAGTGGATGGGGAATAGATTTGGAACAGAAATAAAAGTAGGAAAAAAAGTTTCTTGTTCCCGAGAACAATTTCTAGAAATAAGTTATTTTCTCTTTTCTTTTTTTCTTTTCTTCTTTTCTTCTTATTTGCCGTTCGCCGCCACCAATTGCAATTGTTGCCGCTTGCTGCCACCCACTGCCAATGACTGCTAACGCTGCTCGTCGCCATAGCCTACCACCGTTGGCCAACTAACCGCCGCCGTGACCCAATGCCATCGCCCACTGCCGCCCAACCATCATCGCTAGCCAATCACTGCCACCGCCAACCGCTGTCATGGTTGCCCACCGCCGATGACCACCAATGCCTCCGCCTGTCAGCTAGCCGACCGACCACCACCGACCTTTGGCGATAATGGCCGAAGGTTGGTGGTCAACAGCGACGGCGGTCGGTGGTGATAAGGAAAAATAAGGAAAAAAAGTAAAAGAAATTCTACATTACAAAAAAAAAAAAAAAAAATTGTGAATAATACCAATTCCTATCATTTTTTCATTTTGATAATAGAAATATTGTATAGTTACCAAACGCGTTCTTTTACTGAGAAATTGTTTCAAGGAATAGAAATATAAAAAAATATATATATTTTTGAAAATAAATTATTCCCCAAAATAAAAATGTTACCAAATGGACCCTTAGCAACTAGGGAGCACAAAGATGATGGGTTAAAGAAGATGAAAGACGATGGTTGAACAATATCTTTTTAGGGCAAAAATGGAACACACAATTATCAATGATGGCGATATTGGAAACTATAAGTCATTAAATCCACATTATAACATTTCAAAAATGCTGAAAGTCCAAGGTAAGTCTCTACCTATCTTGGGTTTTCAATTTTGCCAAAGCCAGCACTTGGCCAAAGGTCCCCAAAAGAAATTTGCCAACCATCCAAAAATTTCCTCAAGAGGCTTTTAAAGCCAAAAGATCATTTGGAAAACTGAACCAAATGCACCCTTAATAATCCTAATAAGAAATCTAAAGGAAAAATGACACAACAAATGCCATAATTTTTGTGCGTGTTTCTAGTTATTGAAAAAAGTAAGTTATGTTATTCAAGTGAGCACTGTACAAAAGTTTTAATACTTGTAATGTCCTTATCCCCATATCTAAAATATCTAAACCTATTTATCAGCAGGATCAAACTCTAGAAGTTTCAAACTCCCCAAATCATTCTCCTACTTATTCGCAAATGGTGGATCCTAAGCTTCTGACACCTGGAAAATAATTTAAACCAAATAGAACATTTTTAAATCAAGAGTTTGAGAGGAAATCAGTCAATAGTATTTTGAACCCATGAGACGCTTGCAAGTCCCAGGTTAAGTTCAGGCATTTATCTTTTGCAGGTGGCTGTGACAGAGTAATTTGGACATAGTTGGCTAATTTTGTATTTAACCTTCGATTACAAAGCCGAAAATTCCCAACACCACACCAACTTTGAGGTTACCTGTCATGTTATTGGACTCTAGCTAAAAAAATAAGGGTGATGACTCAGGTCTTAAAACCACGCCTTATATTACAATGAACAAAGTTTCCATGAATTTACTGTTCTTAATGTTTTATGAAGTTCCTATCAGCTGATTTCTAGAGCCTAGGAAAGCGATTTCCCTAGTCATCCACTAAGTTCTTTATAATTTCACGTAAATAACTATGACTATAGTCACCAAAATCCATTGCGCTATCAATTTGACCAACTTGTTTCCATTCCATAAGCCAACGTGTCGACAACGTTTTTCTATAGTCCATGTATCATTTAATTTCGGCTGCACACCGCCCCACTAAAACTTGACTTTTTCCTGAAATTTTTAATAGTACATTTTCAGAGAGTTGGTAGCTTCGGTAAACTGTTCATTAAAGTATATGTAGAGAGATGTGATTCATTTCCATCACAGGAATAATTTGCGCCTAAATTCCTAACTTAGAACAAGGCGTGATGTCTGGTTTAGAGTTTTGTCTTGACGTAAGCAGGCCTTATTTGGACAATGACAGCCTTGTGGAGACCCTATTAACTCCCATTTACGGCGAACCTACAGCGAAAATGGACAAAACAACCCTGATTTTTTTTGTTTTTTTTGCTTATAGGAGGTGGTGGGGTCTGCATGTTTGGCATTTCATTAATGATTTGATGATGTTGTTTTGGCTCATTACTAATGTCTTGATTGTGCGAGCCTAGCTTATCTTAGGTGCCATCTCACGAGGACCTGAGAAAACATTGATGATTGATAGAGAAGAATAGAGTATGGTGGTGAATCAAGATCCACCCAATGGATCTTGGGCCCCACATTGACTTGGCACTTGCTTGTGTCCAAGTCATCATCTCTGTTGAGCAATGCACAGGATGTAATAGATCATGGTGGTGGTGTGTCAAGATCCACACCCAATGAATGATCCCATGGCCTCCTAATCGTTCAAACGTGTGGAGGCCATATTGACTTGGCATCTGCTTCTGTCCACGTCATCTCTAGTGAGGATAATTTGGTGATGCGAGACGTTTGACAAAAAATGGTGTCCATTGGAAAAGGTTTCATGAGACTATAATAGGAAGTGATTTTTATCCCTTTGAAAAAAATTTAGTGATTTTTATGTCCATTTCTCTCCTCCCGCTTACTTTGCCAATATTAGAATACATTGAATATATCAATTGTAACTTAATTTACTTTTTTCAGAGATATTATAACACCCCAACTTAACTTAATAACATATATATTGTACATAATTGTTTATTACTTTAAAAGTGATTCAAAGTTAATGATTAGCTTAATATTAGTGCCTTAGATGTATGATTATCTAAATTTTCATAATTAAGTATGACATTATCACGATCATCCTTTTAATTTGATTCCAGAAAATTCATGATCTCAATAATTTTTCATAGCTCGAACTCCATTTTCACAAAGCTCCGGCCATGAGCTTTCCATAGATGCAAAAAAAAATGGGTCAATCAGAAATCCCAAAAAAAAAATGTTATGAGAGATAAAATTTAGGGTCAATTTTCTAGAAAATATATAAGATTTCATATTTTTCAAAAGTAAATTCTTGACCATCGATAGTAGCAACGCCAGCCACAGGCCACTACCACATGGTGGTCACAACGCCCATCCAGCGGAGGCATGTCTGCGGGCTGGGTTGCACGTGTACACTGGATGATCAAACCATAGGTACTAGGCCGCACCGACCAATGTGGGCCCTATGCACCACCAGGCCAAGCACAGGATTTGTTCATGTAATTCTAGGTCCATATTGCGATTCTTGGTGTGTTATTTTAAATTTCTATCATTCTTCTTATTGGTTGCATCATTTTCCCTTTGCTTTACATCATTAGGGACGTGCTTTCAAACAGTCCCAGTTAATACAAAAATTTGGCTATAGATAGGGCCTCTAACCCCTCATTTTGACTTAACATAAGGGAATTTCTCTCTCATTTCATTTATAATCTCTTCCAGAACACTCCTTTTGGGGGCTTGACCCTTGTGAAAGGGATATCTAAGCAATATCCCCACCAGTAGTTGTGTGGTTTGTGGACTTATTAGGTCCATATCTAATTTGATGAAGAGGAGAGTGATCGTCGCAGTAAGAGAGCTTAGACACAATGCAGCTCCTCAAGACTTTTAGGATGGTGGAGGGGATAAGAATGGATCTCGGATCACACATTGATTATGGAGAGTATTGCTGAACGGTATGGAAAACACTAACTAGGACGTTATTGGCTTAAGTGGGAGAGTTTAGAACATCTCAAGTCTCACAGTAGATTGTTGAGAACTTGTGATGTTATGCTTAAGTAAGATCCACCTCAATTATTTACCATCTTATTGATTCAAAGTCGTCTTGGCCTAGGTGAAACAGATGAGGTCTCGACACTCCTGAATTGTTATTTCTTAACATAGAAGAGTCAATTCAAAGTTAGCATTGGTTAACGTGTTGCTTTTTCAAGTATACTCCAAAATACAGTCCATTGAATTGTAGACATTGCACTTTGGAACGAGATGGATGGTTAAGAACATTGACGGGAAAACCTTTTGATAATGCCTTCAGCTCGTAGTGGAAGTTGCTGTTCTCGACACATGTTACATAGGCATTATAAAATAGACATACTTTGGAGAAATTTCAAGCCCTCCTTTATTGTGCTTTTTGAACGTCACTACAGAGGAGAAGTAAGAAAGTACAATTTCTTTTTTCTTAATATTTTTTGTGGTGAAGATGCCCAAATTTGTCAAAAAGATAGTGGAGGAGTGAATCAAGATCTTTATGGTAAAATATGGGTACGTTCCTTCCATGATAATAGCTTGAAAGGGACTCGAAGTGGTCGAATCTGAAGGCCTCCTGTTTATACCGACGTAATGTGGGTTTCCACTTGGATCGCGAACAAACGATAGTGGGTGTGCAATCTAGGCAAAAAAAGTGAGAGATAGGTGGAGGCAAAGATGGATCTTATGGTCTTCCACCATGTGCAAAGATTAGATCACGGAGATCATAAATCATCGTCCCCTTAGGAAATTCCTTTTTTTTTTTTTTTTTTCTAGCAAGTACTTGATGTGAGCTTTACTAGATGATGGCTACTTTATTGTTTTATGGTTTTTCTTTTTATGAACTAAGGGCAGGGGTATCGAGATTCGGTTACTTAGAAGATTATGAAATTCCCAACAAGTTTTATGGGTGGCCTTGACTCAAAGCACTTTGAGCAGTGTTTATGCAATTGGTGGAATTAGAATGAATGGACTTTAGTTCTTGAATGGAATTCTCTCACTAGTTCCATCAACTCGCCAACCCAAGACATATACCAAGATTAATTGAGTGCTTGATAGATACCAAAACTCATTGGCTACGTTTGGTCATCCGGATTTCTAATTAGGATAGAATTGGATAGGACAGGATATGAAATCTTAGAATTTTTTTATATCATGTCCAATTTTTGGTGAATCGCAGTATTAAAGTCGGATATATTCACATCATATCATGTATATTTTTTTTATATAAATGGCATGTCATTATAACTGAACCTAAATGTTAATAAACAAATATGGTGAAAATCTCTCGTAACACTATTCCTTAATATATTTTTATTTTATTTTTCCTCTTACTTATATTGTTTTCTTTATTATTTCTTTTTTCCCCTTTGATCATTGTTTAATAAAATTTTATCAAATAGTAAACTCGTACTAACATACTAAAATACAAAAATACCTAAAATATATAATAGATATAAATATTTAATTTATAGATTGAATGTTTATTATAAGATAGAGTTAAAGTTGAATATATAATTAGAATAATATTAATTAAAAATAAATTTCTATTTTTTATTTTTATTTTTAATTTCTTAAATTAGAATTCAAATATTATTTATATTGAAATATAATTTCATTTTTGTTAATTTAATAAGTTTTTTATTCTAGAAAAATAACTTTCCTATTATGGGCATTAAAAATCCTATCCACCTTTATCCTACCTCCCCCACGGGATAATATTATCCTGCCTATATCCCCCTTATATCCAATTTTATCCCATCCTGAGTGAATACCAAACATAGGATAGGATAAATCATATCCTATCCCGAATTTTATCCCGACTACCAAACGTAGCCCTCGTGATTTGTCTTGAGTTTGAAGTTTTAATAAGATGGTTTATGACTCTAGCCCTCTCTTCCATTGTTTTGAAATGCGCAAACTTTTCACAATAATATTTAGGGAAAAAGCCACGAAAAATCCTGAACTTTGCTCAAAGTGACACATTTACCCCAAACTTTTTTTGTGACGTGAAAAACCCTGAACTTTTGTTATGTGACACATTTACCACAAAATTAGAGGGCATTTTGGTCTTTTCATTTTTAAAAATTTTTAAATTTTTTTTTTAACTTTCTAAAACTTTTTAATTCTTTTTTTTCTCTCTTCCCTCCACCGGCTGGCCGGCGAAGGGAAGCCGGCGTCCGGCGAGGGCTGCCCTCGCCGGCATCGAGCGAGGGTCACCCTCGCCCGCTCGGCTAGGGCGGCCCGCCGGCGTCGGCGAGGGCGGCCCCCCTCGCGCGGCGAGGGCGGCCCTCGCTGCGTCGGGCAAGGGCCACCCTCGCGCGTCCGGCGAGGGTGCCCTCGCCGATCGAGCAAGGGCCGTCCTCGCCCGACGCCGGCGAGGACCGCCCTCCCCTGCGTCAGGCGAGGGGTGCCCTCGACAAATCTGGCAAGGGTCGTCCTCGCCCGACGCCGGCGAGGGTGTCCCTACCCTCGCTAGATCTGGCGAGGGCCGTCCTTGCCCGTCGCCGGTGAGGGCTGCCCTCGCCTGCGTCAAGCGAAGGTGTCCCTGCCCTCGCCAGATCTGGCGAGGGCCGTCCTCGCCCGACGCCGGCAAGGTCGCCGGACGCTGGCTTCCCTCCGCCATGGCCGGCGGAGGGAAGAAGAAGAAAAAAGAAAAAAGAAAAAGAAAAAGGAAAAAAAGAATAAAAAGACAAAAATGTCCTTGATGGGATAAATGTGTCACGGTTTGGAAAGTTTTGGGTTTTTCACGTCACAAAAAAAAGTTTGGGGTAAATGTGTCACTTTGGGCAAAGTTCAGGGTTTTTCGTGGCTTTTTCCCTAATATTTATACCTTCAGGTGAGATTAGTTTTTTACAAGACCGATATGATCTAATGATGCTTGTGACATGGCCTCATTTGCACAACGATCACCCAATACTTGCTCTCAATGGGAATGACAATGTTTGCGACTTCAATGAAAATTATGTCAAATGGTTTCCATCAAATGAATAGGCGTTAGGCCTGCAGTTTGTTGAATTGGTACAATCCGTTGATTACAAATACTCACTCATTGAACAAAGGGGGACGAAGTGATGGTCACTCTCTAGTTATGAGCTTTGTCATCTTTGCATCGCCAAGGTCACGGATTGCAACTACCGTTAGATAGATCAACACCTTTGTCCTAATTCTTACAACGATTCTATGCATTTCTTTCATCAACTAGATTCTTTTCGTTGACAAGAAAATAAATTAAAATCATTTGACGAGGTCTTGACTATTAGCAAGGATTATTAAAAGCTTTGGCAGCAAATTTAATAGCCACCAAGACTTTTCTCAAATCTCGACAAGAGATTGGATGTCTTTCATGGCCACCCAATTACTGAAGAAATTTTTAGGTGTGTACATAAATCATGAACAAAGGAGTACCTATAAATTTTTCTAGCTATTTGTGTTAAGATTCAATGGGGCCAAACAAGAGCAAACTAACTTCTGTTTCTTGGGCCCAAAACATCAACATCCGGCCCTGTCTGGCCCTCAAGCCAGATTTCGTGTCTAGTAAAAGTCTACCTTATCTGACCAGACCGAAAGGGACCAAATTTGACACCAGTAGCATCCCTAGGCCGATGCTCCAAGCCCATACCAAGGGGCCCTTATGATGATGAGCAGCCGTTCAAGTTTAACAAGGATCGCAATTGAACTCTATATCCTGTTACGGATACACAAGACGTAGAGAGATATCGAAAGTCACATGATCGAGGTCGAGTAGTTAAAGCGTATCCTTGTAGAGATCGGAAGCCCATTCCAGGTACACCCATTTGAGTAGCAATTGCCTCTTAGCTGGTAGTGGTTCTCATTCAAAAGCAGCTTTATTGATGTGCCCTAATCAGTGTGCTCGATGATGATGTCATCATCGCTAACGCGCAAGTTGTTTAAGTTTATATTCAATGTCTTTATAAACTAGCGGTAGTAGAAAAAACGTCTGATTTCTGGAATTAGTGCATTTGAGTTCGTTAAAACTCAAATCAGCATGTATCTTTATGTTTTATTTAAAATAAATCGCGAGACTGGTTTACAAAAATTGGCTTACTAATGTTGAGTATCTTAACCTAAGACATCCAATTTGTCTTCTTCTGTTTTCCCCTCAATTTTATAAAATAAAGAAAAAAATAGGTAATTAATATGGCAAGAGCCTCTTCACTCTTACGTGGCTTCACTTGTTCCTCTCCTCGTATCTCTTCTCTATACCTTCAAATGTTTCAGAGAGAAGTATGGAAGTTGGTCTCTCGCTTTATTTATTTATTTATTTTGGCTTCCATTATTTCCCCCACTTCTAAATGATCAAGCGTTAAGACACTGTAAAAATTTAAAGGTCAACTGATTAAATTTCTTTAGCTGTGAGTTTATCAACCGACCGGTGTTGAGGACGTGCTACACGCCAACGTGAAGCGAGGTGGGTATTGAAAGAAGAAATTGGATGATTACTGTGTAACACAAGGAAAGTGGATGAAACCGAAGTTATATGAGATGTGCTAATTTGCACTTTTTTTTTAATCTTTTATTATTTTTATTAAAGGATATGTCATGCAATATATGAGTTTGAAAGAGCTCGAGCCTAATCAATCAGCTAGAGGATAATTATGGAAAGCCCAAAAAATGAGACTAAACTCAGCTTAAATTTATATATTTAGATTAGGTTGCGAAACTGTTCCCTCCATTGCAGCTCTATCTTCCAGCGTATTCATACTTTCTGGAGTAGTCATCTCAGAAGGCTGGGTGCTCCATTGGGATACTTTGGTGTACTTCTTACCTTCTTTATACTTGCTTCTTACCTGCAACCATGTTAGACAAACTATCTTCCTAGAAAATACTATCAATTAAAGAAACGATTAAAAATGTCTTGTAACATATATAAAATATATTTACACTCGAAGTGGTTTGTATTCATAACTTTTGTTATGCTCGAAAATTCAATTCATCTGAAAAATAGTTCTCTAGATGAAGGCTCCTATGATATTTCAAGCTATTATCCCAATTAGCCTTTTTGACTCATTCATTAGTGATGCAATATAAGATCCGTGGCTTCCGAGACAAGTAGGTTTATTGGTTCGGAGAAGGCTAACTCATAAAGTAAATATCAAGAAATTGTTGTTGTAATACTAATTTTCTTTTGTAATCTAAAGACACGGTCAGACAAACTCGGCTATTTAAAACCCTAGGAGGCACCTTATAAGTCCTATAAGCCAGTTGAGTCTAGACCTCTATCTTTTGTAAGTGACTATGACATAGAGCAATTTGCATGCAATTGGTTGGATTTGACATGCGACATTTGATTACAAAACTAAAAATTTCAATGCCACAATCAATTAGGCCAACTTTGAGGATACCTACCATGTTATTGGAATCTAGCTAAAAAATGATGATGCAAGTCTTGAAACCATGCCTTATATTATGGTGAACTCATAAAGTAAATATTTAGAAATTGTTGTTGTAATAATATTTCTTTTGTAATCTAAAGACACGGTCAGACATACTTGGCTATTTAAAACCCTAGGAGGCACCTTATAAGTCCTATAAGCCAGTTGAGTCTAGACCTCTATCTTTTGTAAGTGACTATGACACAAAGCAATTTGCATGCAATTGGTTGGATTTGACATGTGACATTCGATTACAAAACTAAAAATTTCAATGCCACAATCAATTAGGCTAACTTTGAGGATACCTACCATGTTATTGGAATCTAGCTAAAAAATGATGATGCAGGTCTTGAAACCATGCCTTATATTACGGTGACCCAAGTTTACATACATTCACCTATCTTATGTTTTATGAAGTTCCTATTCGCTAATCTCTATCACCTAGAGTAGAAACATCCATAGTCATCCACTTGGTTCTTTATAATTTCATGTAAATAACCGTGACTATAGTCTCCAATTTTGATTGCACTATCAATTCGATCAATTTCTTTCCGTTCTACAAGCCAATGAGTCGAATTTTTTTACCATGGTTCGTCTATCATTTAACATCAGTTGCACACCACTCAACCATAGCTTGACTTTTTACCCGAAATTATTCAATCTAATAGCAAACTTTAAGTCAGATCACACTTTCGATAAGCTATTCATTGAAATGTATATAAAGAAATGTATATAAAGAGTTGTGGTTCAAATGTAAAGTCAAAATTTCGATATTAGGAATAATTTGTGCCTAAATTTCGATAAGCTTAGAGTTTTGTCCTGACGTAAGCAAACATTATTAGGACAAAGACTAATAGACCCTATAACTGATGCTTAGGACAAAACTCCTACGACATTGACAAAGCGGCACCCATGTCGGCACTTCACTTATGATCTGATAATGTTATTTTGGCTCATTATTGATGCCTTTGATTGCGCGAGCTTAGCTTCTCTTAGGTGTCCCCTCGCAAGTCAGCAAGGACCAGAGAAAACATGCAGAAGAATAGAGAGTCTGGCGACGAATCGAGATCCACCCAGCTTGGGTCCCATATTGACTTGGCACCACTTGCTTGTGTCCACGTCATCATCCCTGTTGCGCAATGGATAGGATGTAATAGATCATGGGGGGCGCGGGGAATCAAGATCTACACCCAAGAGATGATCCCATGGCATCCTAATCATTCCAACCTGTGGGGCCCATAGCTGGGGCCCACATTGACTTGGAACCTGCTCGTGTCCACGTCATCTTTGGTGAGGGCAATTTGGTGACGGGAGACGTTTGACAGAAAAAAAAAAAAAAAAAAAAAAAAAAAGAGGTGTCCATTGGAAAAAGTTATATGAAATTTGAGTTTTTTTCGGGGGTCCACATTACTGAGACTGTAAAAGGAGTAAATATTTATCCCTTTGAAAAATTAAGAGAACTCCTATTTGTTAATTGTCTAAGCTCGAGGATTATCCTCCCCTTTCCTATCAATCGAACGGCAGTATTTTGACACCAAAAAAAAAAGAGCCTAGTTTAACCATAGTAATGACTATTATATTTTAAGTTCATTAAAAATTGACTGCACGTTCTAATATTTGCTTGCAGTAACAATAATTAAGACGCAATCCTCATTACAGCTTTAATAGATCCTACAAGTCTCCTGTCTCTTTCCTCCGACTCACTCTACAAATTATATATTACATTGAATAGACTTCAAATTTATATTAATCGTAACTTAATCTGCTTATATTTGTTATATAACGATACCCCAATCATCATTATTTTGAAACAACCAATAAAATATTGAATTGCAAGTAAATGATTGATGCAATAATACATATGTTATACATAATTGTTTATTACTTTAAAAATCATTTAAAGTGTAATGATTAGCATAATGTTAGTGCCCCACAGGTGTGATTTTCTACGTTTTCATAATTAAGCATGACCTGAAACTTCACAATCTTGATAATTTTTTGAAGACCAAACTTTATTTTCACAAATTTCATGTCATAAACTTTTCTGTGGATGCAAAAAATGGCTCAATCAGAAATCAAACAAAAAATTTATGAGAGATTAAATTTGGGTTCAATTTTTTTTTTCTTTTTAATTTTATTGTTTTATTCAATTAAAGATAAATTATTGATTGTCAATAGCAATGACACCGCCAATAGGGATTGTCACATGGTAGTAATGACAGCTATCCAGCTAAGGCACGGCTGTGGGTTAGGCTGGACGTGCCCATTACACGATCAAGCCATAGTTTTTGGGTCGCCCTAACTAGCACGGGCATACGTAGCACTAGGGATGAGCATATCAGATGGACCAAACAAGGAATTAGACCGAACCAATTGGTAGTCCAATTCCAGGGGGGGCATCGGTCATGTTCCGTGTTCCATTGTGATTTTCTGTTCAGTTCCCAGTTTTGAGAGAGAACTAGACCCAACTAATTATTTTTTAAATATTTATTTAATTTCTTAAAAAATAGCAATAAACTCTAAAATAGTAACAAATCTAGTTTTTTTTTAATTGCTATGTAACTAGTCCCAAAAATTGAGAACCGAACCTCTCAGTCCGATTTGGAACCAAATTAGACCTGCGATTATCCCTAAGCAGCACTGGGCAAAGCACATGACTAGTTTACGTAGTTCTAGGCCCATTTTGCGATTCCTGACGTTTTATTTTCAATTTCCGTCATTATTCTTATCCTTTGGATCGTTTTCCTTTGCTTTACATCATTATGGATATTCTTTCGAACATTCCCGTTTGATACACAAATTTGGCTATAGGTAGGGACTCTAACCCCTCCTTTTGACTCAATATAAGTGCAGTTCTCTTTCATTTCATTTATGATCTCTCTCAGAGCAATTCTTTTGGGGGGCTTGACCCATGTAGAATGAATTTGGGTGTTCATAATGTATCATGGAAAAATCCCCTTCAATAGATGTGTGATTTGTGAACTTATTAGATCAGGATGCACAATATGACGAGAGAGGAGAGTGATCGTCGCAAAAGAGCTATTGCACCAAGAGAGGTTAGTAAGGTGTGGCTATTTGTAGGCTATTATGATGGCACATCGAATATGGGGAGTGTCATTGGCCGACATGACCAACACTGACAAGGGTGTTATTGATTTAAGTTGGAGAGTCTATCATATCTCAAGTCACCCATCAAATGGTTGAGGACTTGTGATGCTATGATTAAATTGGTGCTCCATCAATTATTTACCGCCTTATATGATTATTTAGAATTAGCTTGACCCAGGTGAAATAGACAAGATCCTTGCTCCCCATAACTTTTCATTTCTTAACATCGAAGAGTCAACATAAAAATGAGCATCGGTTATGTTATTGCTTTTTAAAGTATACTCCCATACATTTTCCAATGAATTGCAAGCACCGCACTTGGAACAAGACGGATGGTCAAGAAAATCGACGGGAAAACCTTTTGATAATGCCTTCAGCTCGTAATGGATGGTGCTGTTCCATGACACGTTTAAAAAGGTAATATAGGATGGACACGCTAAGGAAAAATTTCAAGCCTGTTTTATTGTGCTTTTTGAACGTCGCCAAGGGGGAAAATGGAAGTACGATTTCTCTTTCTTAATATTTTTCGTGGTGAAGATGCCGTAATTTGTCAAAAAGATAGAGGAGCGAATCAAGATCTTAATGGAAAAACATGGGTACGTTCCTTCTATAGTAATAACTTGAAAGGGACTATGAAAGGGACTCGAAGTGGTCGAATTTAAAGGATTCCCGCTTATGCCGGCGTAAAGTGGGGGGAAATAGAGTTTCAAAGGGTTTATTATTGGATTGAGAGCAAAAGATAATGGGGGTGCAACCTAGGTCAAAAAGTGAGACAAATAGCGGTAAAGACGATACTTATGGTTTCCATTACGTGGAAGGATTAGCTCTTGAAGAACAAAAACATCGTCCACTTAGAATGTTTCTCTTTTCCCCTTAGCAAGTACTTTATTGTGAGTTTTACTATTAGTTGACTATTCTCTACTTGATTTATTTTATAATCCAGAGAGTGGGCGTGGAAATTGTGATACCTAGAGGTCTATGAAAAACACTATTAGTCTTATGAATGGGCTAACTCCAAACTGTTGATCTATACAAGTAACTTTTAAAAGTAATTTGTACATTGTTGACGGGATTTGACTGAACGAATTAAATGTTTGCAATAGATTATACGAAAGTAGCCAAAAACTTCGTAGTGATTTGTTTTGAAATTTTAATTAGTTTATGATTGACATTCCCTTCTTCACTGTTGTGTGAAATTACTCTCACGACACTGATATGATCTAATGATGCATGTGACTTGGGCTCACATGCACCACAATCACCCACGACCAACTGGCAATGGAAACAACAGGGTTAGTGACTCAAATGAAGTTTACGTCTGACGGTTTCCATCAAATGACAAGGCATCAAGCCCGCAATTAATTGAATTGATACACTTATTTGGTTACAAATACTTAATGAACAGAAGGGGACGAAGTGATGGTCATTGTCTAGTCATTAACTCATTATCCTTGTATTGTCCTTGCAACTAACATCATGTCAACACCTTTGTCCTAATTTTTGTAAGGATTTCATTCATTCCTTACATCGACTTGATTTATTTCGTTCGCAGGAAATAAACTAGATCATTTGACGAGGGTTTGACTATTAGCATGGATTATTAAATGCTTTAGCAGCAAATTTAGTAGCCACAAAGGCTTCACTTTTCTCAAATCTCTAGAACAAATTGGACGTCATTCATGGCTACCCAATCACTGAAAAAAATTTATGTGTGGCAATGCAATTTTCGTGTCCACTAAAGTTAACCGGTGTATCAGAAGTGTATAATAAACAATTTTGTACTTTGCATATATAAATTATGAAGAAAACAGTGCCTGTAAATTTGTCGTGTTTAGATGCAATGGGTCCAAACAAAACCAAATCAACCTCCGGTTTATTGGGCCCAAAAACGTCTTTGTCTGGCGTTGTCTGGCCCCTAAGGCCAGATTTCGTGTCTAGTAAAAGTCTGGCTTATCCAACCAGACTAGAAAGGATCAAGTCCGGCACCAATAGCATCCCTTCCAGTCCCCATTAGGTCCCCAGTCATTACAAAATATATCTAAACGACAATGAGAAATATGAGACAGCCAATTTGTAGCCAGAAAGTCATGCCAATGCGCCTTTATGACCTAATCTGCGGCTCGGTTTGCTTCTCTCGGACAAAGGGTGAACAAAACCCCCTAGAAGTTTTTTGCAGTCAACTGCTATGGATTGAACGGCCCATGGAGGTTCAACCCGGCCCAATGCTCCAGGCCCATACCAAGAGTCCCTTATGATGATGGGCCTGATCCTTAGCTGATGCTGGTTAGAAGTAGTATCAGTTGAAGCTATGGAGCATCCCTTCAAGTTTAAGATGGATCGTTATTGAGTTCTATACACTGTTACAGATATTCAAGATGTAGAGAAAGATCGAAAGTCATTTGATTGAGATAGAGTAGCTACACTCTATCCTTTGAGTTCGAAAACCCATTCTGAATACAAGTAGTAGGTTTCGTTCAAAAGCCACTTTAGTGGTTGTGCTACGATAGATGTGCTTGGTGACAATGTTGTCATCGTCAATGTACAAGTTGGTTTAGTTTATTTTTAGTGACTTTAGAAATTAGGAATTTCAATTTGAGCAAAAAAAAAAAAAAAAGTGTGGTTTCTGACACCGGTGCATTTCGGTTTTTGCTATAAGCTTTTGCGTCAAGGGGCAAAGCTTTGCCAATAGCTTCCCCCTCATGTAGTCGTCGGCCTTCCCCAGCCCCCAGTTTGTCACTTCCGGCTAAATCGCGAGTTCATCCAAAACACGTCCTTTGAGTGACATTGTTGAATAATCCAGAGAAAAAAAAAAGTTTCTTTTTAGCCAAACTAATGTCAATAACGATTAAAAAAAAAAGAAAAAAAAAAGACATTCAACACTAAAACCCAATGCTCAAATCAGTGAGTAATTTTTTATGTTTCTTTAAAATAAATCGTCGGACTAGCCTGCAAAAAATTGGCTTTCTAACGTTGAGTATCCTAACCTAAGACAACCAATTTGTCTTTTATATCTGAATTTCATGATAAATGGGGTAACTAGTATGGCAAGGGCCTCTTTACTCTTTAGTGGCACCCCACCAGCTTCTCCTCAAATCTCCAATCTATACCTTCTAAATGATCGAGTGTTGGACACCGTAAAATTCGATGGACAATGGTGTAAACTTGGAGCTGCTTGGGTAGCAACCTGCCCGTGTTAGGGGACGTGTGCGTAGAGTGAGGTTCTTGGTAGAAGAAAATGCCAGGGTGAATATTGCGAAAATTTTGGATATTGGGGCAAAGTGCCACAATTCCAGAAATTTAGGGGGCATGATGTAATTATCCCTAATCCACTGCAAATCGTGAGAATACATTGTTTGACAAAAATTCAGTTCTGTGAATAATAGGATCTATCGCGACACAATTACTCGTAATCTTGTAAATAAAGGCACCCAAAGTTTTAAAATTTATTATGAAGTGCAATTGAGTATAAAAGCTTTCTGATTATACAATCAAATTCCGAAACTTGTCAAATTTGTGTAATGAAGTCCTCTTATGTGGCTGTTATGTTAACTCAAGTGTGAACCAATACCCAAAATGACATCTTTTCCCAAATGTTATTTTCCCCCCATACCACAATTAAGTGAGATTCAAAATTCAAAACAATAAAAAGTTTAATAAAAGAAACAAGATATAAATAACTCTTTTTTCTTCTAAACCAACCATTTTCTTAGAAAACACTTCCCCTCCTTACAAATTTCCCGCTATATACAGTTTGGGCGACAAGGAGGAGAATGTTCTGCAATGCAATATGCTAAGAATTGCACCAAGAAGTGAGAACTGATCATGTCGTTAATCGTCCAAACATTGTAACATTGACTCATTACCCAAAGACTGAAAGTTTCTAAAGAGATTCCATATGAAACTTGAAACCCAATTGAGAAAGCCAGTCTAATGACAAAACTGGGTATGCAACCGCCATCAAATACAAAACAATGTATCAAAATGCTAATTCAGCTGCATCATTCCTTTCATGTTTCTGTCCCACGAATGGATTCTGAAGTTAAGACGACTACTTGCTGAATCACAGTCGAGTTGGCGAGAGTCGCTTCGGATAAAACCGTGGCCTTAAGACATCTTTTTCGCCAGCTTTTCGGCACAAGGACAACATCAACTTGACCAGAAACATGCCGCTGCTAGGCTGTTGTTTGTATCTGTACCACCCATTGACTCCTCCATGATTCGCAGCGTTCCAACGGATTGTGCTCACCGGCAGATCCTCCCCACTTCTCCACACGAGTTTCGGCCTCTTCGGCCTGCCAAAGAATGGGATACATAGAAGAGTATGAAGTCAAGATCATCATGGGCACTAACTTGAGAAAGAAAATGTGCCTAGAGTAAGGATCACCAACCTCTCTGTTCTAGTTGGTAATTGAAGTGACGATTTTGAGGATTATGGTTTGTAAACAAATGCCTTGGATCATACCTGACCAAATATGCTCCAAGCACAAAAGCAGTGGCGCCCATCAGAAGGGAAAGGATGGAATTTTGCAACCCCATGTTCCTTTCCTTCCTCATCTTTTTGTGCAGTAGTCACCGTGCTTTGGGCAGTGGCCGCAGCTCTCCCCATTCCGTGTGATGCAGATGAGGGCCTGCAAGTCCTCGCCGAGCCTCGCCGACACCCCGATGAGGCTCATGGCGAAGCAGATCAGTGACATGATCTTGTCTTTTTTCTAAAAAAATTAATCTCTTTATTTATTTTCTAATTCTTATCTTCCTTTTTTTCTGTGCCACAACGGCGCCATGTATACTAACAAAATAATAAATAAATAAGTTAGTAACAGAAATTTTGGATTACATTAATTTGACAAGTTTTGGAATCAATTGCACTATTTTCCAAGCTTGGGCGTTGTTCTTACTTTGAAACGTCCAGCGCGTTGATCAAGTCACTTCATAGAACAATGCTGCAGGTGCGAAAACAGAAAACGAAAAGGTCAATTAGATTAGTTTTTCTTAAAAATCTATAGGAAGATGCTTTAAATCTGGATTCGTTAGAGAAGAGTCAACCATGGCGGCCACAATCAGCATTGTCACATGCCTTCTATGCAAATAGGCAAATTTCCTAGCGATGAGAATTTGACCATAAACATCAGATCTTCTGAAGAAGGAAGAAGGATGAAGGCGTTTCCCAAGTAATGCTACAGTAACATCAATGTAAAAGGGACGTCCCTCCCTCCTCCTTACCTTACCCATGGCGGTCGCCGAATTCTCCGACATCAGTCTTCGTCCGATGGACCTTTTTGGATATCAACAGCTTCATGGCGTGGGCAACCGACAACAGAGTGAGCCGATTTTGCACTTGGGACACTTTCACCAGCAAAGAAGAAGGAATCAGATACATCACGAACACCGTCCACCCTCACCGTGGTATAGAGCCATCTGCCTTGATGACCATCCGTCGGCTCCATTTCCATGAGGCCGGTGGCATCAGTAGGGGACCACCAGTCGACAGCTGAGATCGGCTATGTCCTTGCCTCGGCATACTAGGGACGGGGAATCATGACGTGGGCGGTGAAGATGGCGGTGGCAGCGATTTTCCGAGAGTGGCCGGAGCTGCTGAGGCTTCAGGCACTTGTTGATCTTGAGAATGTGGGGTCAATCAGAGTGCAGGAGAAGGCTGGATTTAGGACGGAGGGTGTTCTGAGGAAGTATATTGTCCTGAAGGGAAGAGCCAGAGACCTGGTCACGTTTAGCCTTCTCTCTAGTGATGACCTTTAAAGTTAGTGTCTCTCCTGGATGAAACTGAAGGTGATCATATTGTTCAGAGTCTTTTCATTGGATTCACTCTTCTGTTAGAAAATTCTAAGTTTTGCCTAATCTGTATAGATTAATTTTGGCTGTCTTCAAGAGATTTAAGTTACCAATTCAATTCGAGAATTACGAGTGTTGCGGCAGATGCTGATTAGGTAATCTGCAATTAGCCTTGAACCAACCACTCTGTCCATGAATTTATAAGGATTAGATCATGATGGGGAGCATATAATTGCTAATACGATAGAAGAACCGCCTTTTTATTTTATTTTATTTAATAATTCATCTGTCGAAAGTTGCTGCATGCTGGGAGCTAGAGTCAAGCATCACCATTGTTGGGGCAAAATCTTGGCTCGATTCGATTCCCATGGACTTGGTCTAGGGGAAATATATCCCCATTCACAAGGACAAGAAGGTGTTCCAAGTTCTTTTGTCGGAGTTAGGTGATACTAAATTGTCCAAAATCGGTGAAATTTTTCTGTCACAATTAATCAGCATGCCAAAATTCACATCCTGTTTATTTATTTTTAACCTTTAATTCAATACTCGAGTTTATACGATATAATTTCGTCGAAAAACAAGTTAATCTCAATTTCCATCTCCACTTGCTATTGAATGTTCTTCTGATCGATCTGTTTAGAAGTAGAGTTTTCACTCAGATGAAATAAGTCACCTCAAGCTGAAAATCATGCCAAGAGCCCCATTTGTAATCTTAAAAACTCCTGTTATTAGATAGAAATTCACCACATAAATACGTATTATATACCTCTAAGATCATGAATTATTTTGTAATAATACATGTGCCACTCGAGCTAAATGAGAAAAACAAAGATGAATGTATACATTCTGATGATGAAAGGAAGCAGGAAATAGTTCTTGTATTTGTTCAGGCATATGATGCTGCGAAGAGAAGGACGACGAGAAGCGGAATCGACAACTCGGCAATGCTTCCTGCTGATGTACCGTCTTGTGTAGTCGATGGTGTGTCTTTCGTTCCAGAATCTGCGAAAATAAATTGGGAATGTCTCTAGTCAACAAGACGAACATTCACAGCCAAATTGTGATCGAACTTGATAGAAGAGAAAATCATGAGGGTTGGGGTGATTAGCAAGTAAAGTAACATTTTATTATTCATTTCTTCATAAGCTAGCAATGCTAAGTTCTATTGCTTGTGTTAGGGGTGACCAGTTCCTGATCCGGTCTAGTCTCACCTAGGAAACGGGATTTGGACCAAGAGGACCGGTTCCTTGTTTTTAGAACTGAATCACTTGGTCCTGGGACTAGACTAGACTGACTAGTTTGGTTCTAGTCCGGTTCTTGGGTGATCCAATAAAACCAATGTATTCACATATTTGAGCCAAAAGTTTTGAATTAATTGAATTGTGTCATAATTTGAAATTGGGATTTTGTCCAAAATTTGCAAAGAAGACTAAGAGATGATGGGGTGGTGATTGTAAGGGCACACTTGAAAAAAGGAGGAGGATTCGATGGATTCTTTTCCATAAATGATGGACTCACATATTTAAGGAAGATGCAAGTAAGTTAGGGAGGTAAATTCAGTGAATCTTTGCCGAAAAAGAAAGAAAGTAAAATAAAGACAAAAGCAAGAGACAAAAGGAGCAAGTTGGATGAATCGGTGCAACAATATGAAAGAACCAAAGATGTGCTTCATCATCAAAATAAGCGAAACGTGAGAGGAGATAAAGGTTTAGGTTTACATTTTACTTCTTTAAGAAATTAAAAATATAGAAAAAATTATTCGGCCTTGTCTGGATAGTCCGGTCTCCATCCTAAAACCAGGAACTGGATCAAAAATCACCTGGAACAGGACCGACACCCCCTAAAACTGCCCAAAACCGGCCCATTCGGTCAAGTCTGGGTGGTTCTATACGCTCACCCTAGCTTGTGTACCGAAGTCGTGCCTAACTAACCGAAACACTTGAATTGATAAATTGTTCAACGACAAAGAATGATGAGTGTACCTGCAGGAACTGCATTGGGGGTATTAGGAGTTCCGGCAGGAGATCCGGCGGGCGAGGCAACTGCAAATAAATTCAATTAGTACAAAAAGTAAGAGATAGATCAAAAAATTTGGAGCCGGAAATGAGCAATATCAGTTTCGATGTTTTTCCATGCGCACGCACACTCACCGTTGCAACGGCTGGTCGATTGAGTCTGAATGTTGCAAGCGCCGGGCACGGACAGGGCGCGGGTCTGGTTGATGCTGATACCGAGGGAAGAGCCGCCCCCGTTGAGGACCTGGCACAGGCACTGCGGCTCTGAGCGGACCACGTTGGCGAGCTGCGAGCAGCAGCTCGAGGACGGGGCCGAGGAGTTGCCCGTGATGTAGTTGAGGCACGGCGACATGCTGATCAGCGCGTTCGTGCAGCTTGACGACTGAGCCGCCGCACCTGCAGCCACCATGGCCAAGACCAGAGCCACAATTTGCATCCTAGTCTGCGCCATCGGATGATCTTCCCTGTTTCCAATTATGGGCTGATGCCAAAAGATGTGTGTATATGGAAATTTTGGATGTAACTTGCAAGTCCTGGATTGTGAGTTTAGTTCAGTGGTGTGAGGAGAAAGAGAGCAACTGGTCTGGCTTTATGCAGGGGAAATTTGAGAGAGAGGGGAGAGTTACAGGTACTGTTGATTTGGGTCACCAACTGCTCCTACTACTTCCATGGGATCTTTTCTGGTTATCAGAAACCTGTTTGATTTCATGATTTTGGTCATAAACATAGTATGTTAGGGACAGGACCATAATAATTGCGCATACGCAGGAGCAAGTCCATGTGTTTGGTTCCTTCTGTGAATGGGAATCTATTTGGTTCTTCAGGTGGCCAACTACTAACCGATTGGTTTCAACTGATTTGGTATACTTTTTATTTGTAATGGAAACGAGTTCAAAGCTGAGGAAACTTGCACCAAGAAGTAATGAGCAGGATGAGCTGGACCTGCGTGGTCAAGTGAAGAAGTTGTTTTAAAAGAATTAATCGTTCAGATATGAAAATTTGTATTGCCACCGTGATTTGATTTATCTCTCCAGATGACTAGGAACTCCTGATTGGTGAGCTGTGACATATTGAAGAGTGGCTCATGCAAGCAAGAGAATCAATTTGGTTGATCATAACAAATTTGATTGCCAATTCAAGTAGTCTTTTTGGCTAGGAGAGATTACGAGTCACAAGCAAAGTACCGGTCACTCGTTAGATGTGATCAATAGACGGGTCGGGTTGATTAGGGATTTGGCTTAAAAATCCTTACCCTAGCCCATCCATGATTAAAAAATGTTAGATTTCTTGCTAAAAGTAATCCAGCTTGGATGGATGTCGGTTCAAGAAGAGAACTGTTTGCCTAGACCACCATACTAATATGCGCTCCAATTAAGTAGCCACCATAGCTAATGGTACTTGCATTAGCCCATTCATTTGACCTGATACTTTGATGATTGACGAAAGTCTCGTTTTGCACAATCTTTATGTAAACATTTTGGAAAACTATTTATTACAAGTTATAATGCAAAATTAATTCATCGTGCTCTATAGTCCTAACATAAGGTTTTCCACATTCCCGATTCAAGATTTTGAATATGTTTCTTCTTAGAGCCATATACTTAGATCCAGAGATTATTGAATCAGATTAGCCTTGAGCCTTTATACGCGAAATCCATCTAACATAAGGACCGTGACGTGGCATGAATTTCGCTGGTCCAATAATCTTCAAGAGTTTCACGCACAAAACCCTCTACGTGCTCTTGATCATTCAAAACTTCAATCCCTAAATTCTTCCTTTTTTAAATCAAGTTCGTTAAGGACGGTAACACTAGGTCAACACCCTCCCATGGTCCCTTGTTAGCACAACTACAATCTCTAACCCTTGAAAGGCAACCAATAAGCAAGTGACACGCAAGCAAGGGCCCCTCTTACCAACAAAAGATAAGTCAAAATAGGGTCCACAGGGGGACATGCCAATCCACCAATCTTGCCACGAGTTCTTAACACCTGTACTCTGCAAGCTAAAAATTAGTTAAGGTAGTTTAACTCCAACACCAACTTCATTTTCCCAACATACTCAACCCAATCTTTTTTTCTTTTTTTTTTAATGATTCTCTTATGTTCCTGTCATACTTTTCTCCACTTCTCAATACCTATAAATACCATTCACCATCTTTCCCTTCCCTCATCACCAAGGAACATCCCATTCTCAATTCCTACAAAATCTCCTCAGTTTTCTTCTCCAACAAGCACGGTTTTCCCTACACTCCTCTGTCTCCAAGATTTGACGAAAATGAAGCATTTCAGGCCTCTCTCGCTCTCTCTTCCCCTCCTTGCCATGGCCATCGCGCTCTCGGTCACCACCGTCCCAGTGCGTGGCCAGATCACCACCCCGTGCACTCCCTCCATGATCTCGAGCTTCACGCCATGCCTGAACTTCATCACCAACAGCAGCCTCAACGGCACGTCACCGACCCCGCTGTGTTGCAGCTCGCTCAAGTCGCTCACGAGCGGCGGGATGGGCTGCCTGTGCCTCATCGTGGCCGGTGGCATTCCGTTCCAGATGCCCATCAACCGGACCCTCGCCATCTCGCTCCCCCGTGCCTGCAACATGCCCAGTGTGCCTCTCCAGTGCAAAGGTATGCTAGTCCTACTAATTTTGGTGTCATTTACACTTATTCTCTACTCATATGATCGGATCTTCCCTAGTGTTGTACTAGACTTAATCCATTTAATGTTCTCCATTTCATTGTAACTTGCAGCTACGGGTGCGCCTCTTCCTGCTCCAGGTACCGGCCTTTCGCCTTTAGTCCCTGTGCTTCTGCAGTTTTCATAGTCGTCAGAAGATTGATTCGTTAACCTTAAAGCATGAACTTGACATGATATTTTGCTATTTCTTTTCGACTATGAATTGCTGCACCATCTCAACCGCCAAATGAAACCGTTCACAAGGAATGAAAGAATGTTAAAAAGCATGTAAACCCAGTATAGATTGAATTTTAAGGAAGCCAAAAGCAAAATCTTTTTAAGAATTTGTCATCAATTATCACAAGAGAAGAGAACTTGCAAATGCAATCAATTGAATCGTTGCCTAATTAACTCTTCTCATCGATTTTCAGGTCCCGCTTCGCTTGGACCGATTCTCTCTCCCTCATCCTCTCCAGCAGGCAGTCCTCTAGGTAACCAATACTCAAACCAGCCACACCTGTCTGAAATCAATGAACAAATGGTATCAGATTTTGTAGCTTTCGGGTGCATGTCTTAGTTTTCTTGATTTTTTGCCGCAGGGTCCGCAGATCCTCAACCCGACTCACCAGCTCTGGCCCCAGAATCCAACACGCCGCCACTCTTGACTCCGCCATCTCCAGATGTCACTTCAGTGACTCCGACGACAACCACTGGGAGCCGCTCCGGTGTAAATCCGTCAGCTGCTAGCCCATCCAGTGTTTTCTCACCGGCTCTGCTGCTAGTCACATTAGCATCCGCTTTCTTGAAGTACTACTGATTTATGATGGGATCGTCTACTTGATTCTGTATTAAAATTTCTTTTTTTAGAATTATCTGTGGTGATTCTTTGGGGGTGTGACTATTGTAGTAGGGCTTTTCAGGATACCGGACGAGAGTCTCGTTTGGCTATTTTTTATGGGATAAGACTATATTTGCTTTGTAATGCTGTGATGAGAGTGGGAATAAAATTATAGTTTCTTTTATACTGCTTGAAGAGCTCAGGCTTAAGCTGGAGGATATTAATCATAGAAGCAAAGAAGATGCTGATCCTTGCCCAAAAGCAAAGGCCTGAATCTGATTGCTACAAATTTACAAATGGTTTCGTACAAAGAGTACATTCACGAATTCGTTCCAAAACTTGCGAATGTATCTCGCTTAGCAGAAAAAAAGAGTCTGATATGTGGTCTAGAACTTTTTTCTGTTAGAAGGATGAGATCCCCAAGTGCGAAACAACTGAGAGCTCTGCAGCCATTTGAGATTCACGCTTTCACGAATGCAGCATGCTCCTGTCACAAAACTCAACCTCCCTAGCAGTTGAGGGAGAAAAGTTGATCATGCCTTCACGACTTCACGCTCTGATCATTGCGAGATCATTGTGGTATATGCCGGTTTTCCCTCCCCTCCCTTCAAGATAATATTCGACGATTATAGACGAAGAAGTCACCATTAATAGTTCCATTTAGATCATGTCATCGTGAATATGACTGGGGCATTATGGGAATAGCACAAGCGCCTGCCCGAGCATGCGAATCGTCCCTCCTGATCAGAGAACTTGCATTGCCTATGTTCATAAACTTGTGAAGGTAATGAAAATTTACAGCAACTTGAATTGAAGAAAACGACGAACGTCATGGTCTCGAGCTGCCTAAGTTTCTTCAAGTTGCCTCTTTGTCTAGCTCTTATGCTGTGTTCGACGCAATGTATAGCGAGAGCACCATTTCAAGGCTGTCATATGGAGGAAATAAGCCTCAAGCAATGCTTGAAGCAAGACGAGGGCTCCATAGAAACATGCTGCATCGCCCTTAATGCAGTGATTCGGGAAGGATTTGACTGCTTCTGCTCCCTGTTCAAATCCTCCGAACCGCTCCACGGGAATGCATTCCTGTTGCTGTCATCGAACTGCTATGTATCGATACCTCCACTGGCCCTTTGTCAAGGTAAACTTCTGCACGCTGCTGCCTAGCTAAAACTGATGTAACGTTCATGTATGATATGATTCTTGTACGAAAGCTGGCAACGCGACACCATGGATTGAATCAAACCAGTCAAGCATGAGAATTGCTAGTGATGCAAAAGCAATGTTCTGCTTTGAAATCTTTCTCATTCCCTAAAAAAATAATACAACTTACTAAATAAACTACAGTTTTACAGAGACAAAAGGAAATGTCTAATTTCTTCCCTTCTTTCCAGCAAAGGCTACAGAAATTTCACTCCTTTTTCCTTCCAATTGCAGATCGCGCTCTGCCAGCAGTGTTTCCACCAATCACACCGAACATCGGCGAACCACCTCCTGCTTCTGGAGAAGCCAACTCTGCAAATGTCACACTGTGCGGAAATTCGACCGCAAATCAAAACAGTGCTGAGAAATTCGACGCATTCGAAGAGCCAAGTGGTGAGACATCAGATGGAGAAGACAAGCCCGCAGAGCTGCTGCACAATGCTCTGTTTCTTCTCTTACTATTCATGGTGTTATGCTATTGACATCATCCTAGTATATGTTTCTGCTCTGTCCATGCTATGACATCAACTATGTCCATTTATGAGGACATAAATTAAAATATTAAAATATTCGAGATGAGCAATTCCAACAAGTGTTTTCATATCATTTTCTTAAATTGATAAATGAATATTTTCATTGATTGGAAAGCATTTTTGGTAGACCATTCATTTTCTGTGAGCCAAATAAATGAAAGTCCGAAAAATTAATTCTCACTTTTTTCCCAAACAAACATATCCTAACTTTAACCACATGTGGTGCCGACGTATTAGTTGAGCTTCAGTTCCTGTCAGTAGAGTTTTGGAGTTCGAATCGCTGCATCGTCTATTTTGTTGGAAAAGAACTCACGACTTGCCCGAGGCAGAAAGGGTGATGGTGACTCTTATGCTCCTCCAGGGTTTACTCCGCCGTGGAGCGGCGACGAGGTTTCCATGGTACCAAAAAAAAACAAAAACATATCCTAACTTTAGTTCGAATCTCCATTTTTGACCTAAACCTTTTTTTGTTTTTTTTGCTCTACTTAAAAAGCACCAGCTTTAGATCATTTCGTGATTTTAGTGATAATTTTCTTTTGTGTAATGAAAAAGCACCAACTTCAGCTCCGGGTGTTAAAACTAACCAAAACTTTATTTGGTCTCCTCAAAAAGCACTACTTTCTATCAATACCTAAATCGGACCCCAACTTACGACACAAAAAAGAGTTTAGGCTATAATTTAGATTTGAAGTAAATTTGTGCTTTTAATAAGACCAAATTATTTTTTTTTTACCAAAACCAAAATCTAAGCTAACTTTAACTTTTTATGAGAAAAAAAAGTTTTGAATTGGAATTAGACAGGTAATTCTTTTTTCTTTTTTCATGTTATTGCAGTTTCTGAAGTTGATGTCTGGTGCGATTGGTCTGGATTTCATCATTTACTAGTTATTTTTTTTGGTAAAGGTAATAGTAATATAAAAGAGAGTGCCAATGTACAAAAGAACGGATCCATAACCTACACTCTTATCCAAGGCAAAAGTGAAGGGGATCCGTTGTAAAAGGGACAAGGGAACAACCCACAAGAAAGATACAACCAGCACCAACTAGAGAACCGACTCCTAATCCTGCTAAACCTCCAGACTACAATGAGAGTGCGGGAGCAGAAAAGAAGACGGGAACAAATCTTTCTAAGGAAGAGCATCACTATAGAAAATCCCAGGATCTAAACCCCAGCCTCTTTGAAGTCTTATGTTCCTCGGTGAAGGGAAAACATTGCTATAAGTGACAACTTTATCTCTTACCACCTTGAGGAGGTGATTTTTGAGTGCAGGGACCACCAAGGATTCACCCCTGAATAGTATTGCATTTCTCTTCTTCCATATGAGGTGACAAAGGGCTCCAAATGAAAACCGAGCTATCTTGTGGTAGAAATCGTTACCCGTAAGGAACTTCAAAGCCCAAGGAAGCACCTCATTCCAAAGACCGATTTTTCCACGGTAGGTTGCACGGCGCGCCCGAAAAAGGCCGAGAAGCCGAGGTACGACAACCAAAGAAGAGATGGTCTATGGAATCGGGTACTTCGCCGCAGAATGCACAAACACTATAGTCAATTCGGCCATAGGATAGAAGCATAACCCGGGTGGGGAGACGCTTCTTCACAATAAACCAAAGAATGAACTGGTATCGGGCGTCGTGGATCCATCCCATATAAGGGACGCCCATCTAACCGGATCTTTCCTTGGTCTCGATTAAATTCGAAACCGCCAGAATCGAAAAGGAACCAGACGAGCCACACCAAATAAACTTATCAGCCTATCGGAAGATAGCACAGCAAAGGAATACCCAACGAGCAAAAATTCTTTAAGAGGCTGGCTCCACCGGAGTGCTTAGATCCGCAACCACAAAGCATGATCCGGGATACAAAGGCTGCTTCTAAATGAAGGAGGCACAAATGCATCGAGAGGACCACAAGGCAGCCAATAGTCATGCCAAAGTGACACGAGATAAACCATTCCCAACTTGCCATCTAAAGGAGGTTCGAAAGTTACCTCCGAGCTGGAGAATTTTCTTCCAGACCAAGAACACATTCGGGTTGGGACACAATCCAGAAGTTCCTTTTAGTTAAATAGATAGAATGTATCCAGCGACATCAAAGTGATTCCTTGTCGGAGAAGAGGAACCATATGAATTTTAGAATAGAAGCTCTATTGCAAACTTTAAGATTCCCGATTCCCTGCACCTCCTTCGATTTCGGTAGGAAAATGTCTTCCCACGCCACCCTAGCTCCCCCTCGTCCTAGAGATGTTCCTTTCCAAAGGAACCGCCTCATAATTCTTTCAACATTCGCCAATACGGAGGAGGGAAGGGTAAATACACTAGTCCAAAAGGATTGGATAGAGTGAAGCACTGACCGGATTAGTTGTAGTCTTCCGGCGAATGATAGGAACCGATGTGCCCATGATTGGATTCTAGACGTTAACCGATCCGTCAATGCAATACAATCCGCTTTACCCAACCCGGGAGGAAATAATAGGCACACCCAAGTAGCGGACAGAAGTTTCCCTTCCGGAAACCCGAAAGCCCAACATATTCTATTTCGGATAGAGAGATTACCGCCGAGATAAAGATCTCACTCTTACTTTTATTCGGAAATAACCCACTCCATGAAGAGAAGATATCAAGCCCTCTTTTAAGCATAGAAACCGAAGACCAATCCGCTTGCGAAAAGAGGAAGACGTTATCAGCAAAGAACAAATGTGATAGCCGAACTTGTTTACACCTCCAGAAATATTTAAAGTCTCTATTCGCCGTGTGGGAAGCCAGCAAACCAGAAAAAATTTCCATGACCAATGTAAACAAATAAGGGGACATTGGATCTCCTTGCCTGAGACCCCGCCTACCCTGGAAAAAGCCGTGGATATCTCCATTTATAGCTATGAAGAAGGACGGAGTGGTAACACAGGCCATTACTAACTTGATGAAGCTGACCGGAAATCGAAAGGCAAGAAGAACTCTTTCCAAGAAGTCCCAATCAACAGTATCATAGGCTTTATGGAAATCAACCTTAACCGCACACTTAGGGAGATATGGGTGAAGATGGAAGCCCGCAAAAAGTTCTTGGGCAAGGAGAATGTTGTCTCTAATTCTCCTATCTTTGACAAATGCATTTTGGGACTGATCAACAATATCATTTAACACAGCTGCTAAGCGATTAGCTAAGATCTTTGTGATGACCTTGTAAATGGTGTTACAGCAAGCAATTGGTCTAAAATCCGATACAACACTAGCATTAGGGACTTTAGGTACCAGTGCAAGGATCGTCGCATTTACCTCTTTGAGAAGACGCTCGGATTGAAAGAAATCCCGAACAGCCAGCAAAACGGAGGAACCAACGATGTCCCAATTAGATTTGAAAAATTCAACAGAGAACCCGTCAAGTCCCGGGGCCTTCCCCTTTGCAAGTGAGAAGAGAGTGGATTTAATCACTTCATCAGAGACCGGCTCTTCGAAGGCTCGAACCTGGTGATCAAGTAGCGGCCGACGGATAACACTCCTCAACTCTTCCACAGCCGGCTTTGTCAAGGCCTCTTGAGGAGACAATAAAGATGAGAAGAAATCAATGAACACCTGAGGAATCGTCAAAGGGTCAGAAATAACAGTTCCAGCCGAATCCTTGATGGATAGGATTCTATTAGAAAGCTGTCTCATTTTCACCGAATGATGAAAAAACTTGGTGTTTTTATCCCCCTCTTTTAACCACTGGATTCTGGACTTTTGTCTATAAAAGGACTCCTCTTGATTCCGTAATTGAATAAACTCACGACGACATTGCCTTTCCATATCAGCAAGATCAGAATTCTCCGGATCAGTTTGGAGATTAGACTGAACAGTAGATAGAGCTGCTCTCGCTTCCGCAGTTCTAACGGAGACTTCTGAAAACGCTTCACGATTAAGAATCTTAAGACGGGCCTTCAACATCTTGAGCTTAGAAACTAATTGGAATATGGGAACCCCTCTCACTGGAGTATCCCAAACCTGCCTAACAATGGACTTGAAATCCGGATGGTCCTCCCAAAAATGAAAATATTTGAAATGCTTCCTTGTACGAGGCGGATGAGCAACTCTAACCACCATCGGAGTGTGGTCGAATATACCCGGGCTAAAGAAAGCTGCCTCAGAGAATGAAAAGTCTAAATTCCACTTGTTGTTAACTAACACTCTGTCTATCTTCCTCATCTTCCTAGAATTACCAGACGATGTGGACCAAGTGTACCGAAAACCGACAAATCTAAGGTTCGTCAATTCAGTCTGATCCAGACATTGAGCAAATTCGTCAAAATAGGGAATCCAATTAGTAGAACCTCCGACACGGTCCGAGGGATCATTTACTAGTTATTATTACACATTCTAATGCCGACACCCTAACGACCTAATTCTAAGTTTTATAGTATGTCGACGGACCGGCGAAGGAGAATTTTGAAAGTCATGCGATCGCACTGTTGTGTTGGATCGATAAAAGGAAACATTGCGCCTTTTCTTCCGCCAAACGAATTCTCATGGGTTGTTCTATCCTTCACCAGAGGCCCAAAACGATGAATTTTTAATTTCTTTTTCCTAACTCCATTCCAAAAAATAATTATAAGGAGTTAATGTCATAAAAAAACCCCTAACAATTTTACTCAAGATTAAGTTTTGGGTTAATACCCTAAAAAACCTCAAACCGGTACACCTATGACAAATTTACCATAAACTATTTTTTTGATCATGAAAAACACCAGACTGATACACTTGTGACAAATTTATCCTGACTAACCATAAAAAAATCTAAACTGGTACATTTATGATAAATTTACCCCAAACTAATTTATTCAACAGCAAAAAACCCTCAAACGGGTAAATTCCGCTAAATTAGATTAATATCATAAAAAAATCATAAAAATTGTAAACTGTGATAAATGGAGCGTAAAATCCCAAATTGGTATACCGGTCAATTGTCACGTGTCATTTAACTTAATAATTTGACAATAAAATTTAACGAAAACTAACAGAGGGTAAATTTGTTACAAGTGTACCCGTTTGGGGTAAATTTGTCAAAGATATACCAGTTTGAGGTTTTTGTGTGAAAAAAATAGTTTAGAGTAAATTTGTCACAAGCTCGGATTTGGGGTTTTTCGTGATATTAACCCTTAAGTTTTTGACCCAATACCTATGACAAATATATTGTGAAAAATTTACCTTCGATTAATTTTCAATAAATTGGATAAATATCACGAAAATTCACAAATTGATATATTTATAACAAACGGAGGGACAAAATTCAAATTGATACGTACGTCAATTGTCACGTGTCATCAAACTTAATAATTAAAATATAAAATTTAATGAAAATTAACAAAATGTAATTTATTACAGATTTATCTATACATAGTTTTTTATGGTAAGTTTGTATCAATTTAGAGCTTTTCGTGACATTAATCTTTTTAAAAAGGAATTCAAATTCTTTACACGTAGATTTTTTTTTTTTTTTGGTCCATCCTCTCACACTTGAAATCATATCATCCCTACCCTAACCTCATCCCAATTCCTTAAAAAACGTGGAAATTGAATTCCCCATCTCCCCTTTTCCATATCAAAAGAGTAGTTACTTGGGCAAAATTCAATGGTTACACATAGACATCGCATGGCTACCACTATTGTGGGATTATTTAACGATCATTCACCAACCGGGCCACCTAATTCTCACATTGTCTAATGGCGGGGCGAAAATGAATAGAAAAATTGATAATTCAAAGGACTCAATATTGCGTAAATAAAAAGAGAAGTCGGGGGCAATTTTCGTTGGCTTTTATTATTATTTACACCCGAATCGGCTGATCGTCCGGCGATCTCCCACATGCTTGGGCTGCCGCCGACTTCGGCGAGCGTAAAGCGCACGTCGTCTTCTTCTTCTTCTTCTTCCACCGCTTCTTAGTAGTTCTCCGCACGCATTCTCCTTCTCTGAAATCCCGTGCGAACCTCAAGAATCGGCGACACCCGTTTCGTTTCCGTGACGTCTCGCCCGTGACATGGAGTAAGCTCGCGAGCCCACGAGTTGTATTGCCACCAACTGCGATTCCCGCGACCTTCCATGGCTGCTGCGTTGCTCCGGCGGCGAGTCTCGGCTCTGGGTGTCTCTCCATTTGTCAAAGGTCTGACCTTGAGCCCGTGTCCTAACCCAATTCTTCATTGTTTTGTGTCTCTGTTGTTGCTTCATTGGTTAATGGATTGAGGCTCAGATTATCTCTGTTTTTGTTTTTATTTATTTTTTGTGGGATTTTCTGGTTTGGGATTGCTGAGCTGAGGATGCATCTGTTGAGGCAGAGGACTTCAACCGAGGGACTAGTTTTTTTTTTTTTTTTTTTTGGGCCAGTGAGTTTCTGTTTTATCCATATGGTATTGAATTGTTTGGTCATCTGTCGAGAAATGGGTAATGTATTAATTCTATGCTGGATTTCTATCTTCTCAGTGACTTCAGGTGACTTGGGAGAAGAAGGATCTTGTTTACCAAACGTACATCTTTTTTTTTTTTGGGTATTGTGACGAGAGAGGTGACCAATTTTAAATGCATATGGATTTCCACCAAAATATATGCAGTTCTTATAATTGGGTAGATGATTGGGTAGACCGGTCTTCGAAGTCCAGTACTTTGGTCAATGTCTTGGCATTGCTGATATCCTGTTTCACTATTTTAGTTTGCTGGCATGGGCTAACTATGTTCTTTCCGAAACTCCATCGACTTAGATTTTTGTTATTCAATATAACTGAAGTATATGTCTGTGTCAATACTTGTTTCGGGCATTCAAAGGATATTGCTGATTGTCACATTCGTGAGTAGATATTTATGGATCATTATGGTTTTAGATGACAATTAGCATTGTAAACATTACTTGTGGACGATTGTAAAAAACTATTGTACACGAATATCATAGAAACGCAAGAATCACAAGGTATTCTAGTGCCATTTCCTGTGAAATGAGGTTATGTGAGCACTGTACAACAGGACACCATAGGCTGTCATTGTCAACATCGATACATTACAGATTTTGTTCTGTATTCACTTCCAAGAAGAAAAAAAAAACGTTGTCCTTGCATCAAACTTTATGAAGACACTTGAATTTGATTTTTCCTTGCAACTTTGGCATGGTGTTTCTGTTGGTAGATAATGTGGAGTCGTTTTGGCTGTGGCTGGAGTTGAAGGACGGGTGTGGAACTGGGGTATTTAAGACGAAAAGGCACTATGGAAGCTGCGGCAGCTCCAGAAAGTTTGATTTCACAGACCTGAAAGGTGGAAGTAGCAACAATTCCAACAAGTTGGATCTCACGGACCTAACGTATGATTTCATGTGCATCTTTCTTCATGCACGAGTTCACTCTCCTTAGTGGTTTTAGTGGTATTCAGTGCTTTGTTTCATGTTGCCTTTCCTTTTGTCAGTCCCATGCATCACTGTCTTCATATTGTTCTATAATATATTTTAATAGGTGAGGAAGCTACTTTTGTAATGGGATAAATCTTTTTTTGGTCGATGGCTTTTTGGGGCTACAGAAAGTTATGTTTATTGATATATCTAATATTTAGTCCATTTATATGTGTATGGTATGTCAAGCAACATTGACTGAAAAGTTGATCTTCAACTTTGCTATTCAACTAATTCCCTCAATATGCATTCGCAATTTTTTAATTTCCATCATTATGAAGAAGTGCAATTTTCCAGTCGTCCTCATACATGGTACCCTGTGGCACGGAAGAAAAGGCGCAAGGTCATTCTCCATGTAGGTCCTACTAACAGTGGCAAAACTCATTCCGCACTGAAGCAACTGGAGCTGAGTTTGTCAGGTAAGCTTTTCTATATGTTTCAGAGTACTTTGATTAGTGGAATAATCACATATTGCCCGCTATAGAAAGGCAGGTTTTCAAAGTACCTACCTAACTTTCCGAATTTTTAAAACAAGTTGGCACCACTTTGTATATAGTAAGAAGTTTCACTCTTTCAGCCAATTTTAACAGAGGTTATCGTGTGGTTCTCATGCAAAAGCCATTTGCTGCAAGTACACATATGTGGATAACCGGTCTACGTCTAAAGCATGTGAGACTTTGTTTTGTTAGAAATGGAAATGTGATTGTTGACTTGTATGCAGGGAGTTGAGGGAGGCTTTTCAATTAAATTCTTAGATTTGCATAGGCAATCTGTTTATAGCCCTCTCTGTGGGTTGGGAATTTGTCAATTTACAAGATTGATATATATGCATTACTTGCAAATTTGCTCCAGATTTATTGTTTTTCTGAAGAACTTTACAATCTTTAGGTGTATACTGTGGTCCCTTGAGGTTGTTGGCCTGGGAGGTGGCCACACGAATGAATAAAGCAAAAGTTCCTTGTGATTTGATTACGGGACAAGAGAGGGAGGAAGTTGAAGGCGCAAAGCACAAGTCTATGACAGTTGAGATGGCTGATGTTACGGCAAACTATCATTGTGCCGTTATTGACGAAATTCAGGCATGTTGTCGACTGGTTCATGAGACAGTTTTGCCATGAAACTTGTAACTCCTGAAGTAATTTCACTAAAAGTGCAATAGATCGTGCACATGGTGGAATGTTGATTTAATGGATAATACATATAATCAATTTAATATCTCATACCTGTGGCTATCAATAACAAAAGAGAGCTAATTTAACTCAAATATGACTACACATTGGAAACATCACGCGTTTTGCGGTTGCCAAACGTCTATCGATCTTTTCACCTTTTGCCTCGGTATAAAATCATACCAAATCCACAGATATGTAGGCTTTGCTTCTTTTTCACCTTATGAGCTTTTTTCTAGAATTCTAACTCTAGGAACTCATTTTCAGATGGTGGGATGTAAGACGAGGGGATATTCGTTTACACGAGCGCTACTGGGACTTGCTGCTGATGAGCTCCATCTTTGTGGAGATCCAGCGGCAGTTGCTCTTGTTGAAGATATAGTGAAAGTGACAGGCGATGATCTTGAGGTTCTGACATCTTTTCTTTTATAGTTAAATGGGACTTTTTCTGCTCTAGCTTTTAATGGCAACTGAAGAAAGATATTTCATATTAGTGATGCGAAATTGTCTAGTCAGTATGAAGAATGGGAGACTTCCTAATATTTGATTGATTTCATATTAGTGATGCGAAATTGTCTTGTCAGTATGAAGAATGGGAGACTTCCTAATATTTGATTCTCAGTGTCAATGGCTTCAAGAAAAGCATTCATGGTGTCAATGGCTTCAAGAAAAGCTAACTTGCCTTTTACTGTGTTTTAACTCCCTAACTAACATATGCCAGTAAACTGGATGTAAGACTTAATGAGATTTTGTGCATGACATCTCTTGGAATTTCATCATCATATGATTCCAAGAAACACAATTACCTTTGTTGCTCAGGAAATAATGTCTTGGACATTCCATATAGCTGGTAGTTGGTGTAGAATCTAGAAATCATACATCTCAATGACTTTGCTTAAAAATAATTTCTTATGCAAAGAAATGTCCTGGTAACATAAATCTCCATTTGTAGCAATGTATGACCTACCAATAAGTTGATGTCATCTTGCTTTGCCCTGCTTGAGCATATTGCTGAATTACTTTTTCTGCTTTCTGCTGTCTGTTAGATTCACCATTATGAGAGACTCTCACCTCTGGTCCCCCTGAAAGTCCCTCTGCAATCTTTTTCTGAAATACGAAAAGGCGATTGCATGGTCACCTTTTCCCGTCGTGGAATTTACCGATTAAAGGTTGTGAATCTCTTCCCTTTGTATATTTTCAGCTCCTGTTCATCTGGCTGTAATTTTCATTAAACTGAAATATCAATTCATTCCCGTGACCTACCTTTAAAGTGTAAGCATATCTTTTGCAATGTAGAAGCAAATTGAAAGAGGGGGAGAGCGTCGTTGTGCTGTTGTTTATGGTTCATTGCCACCTCAGACTCGAACAAGACAGGTAGTATTTCACTCCTGTGAACTTTTGCCTGCTTTGAGAGGCCCAACTAGGCAACTGGAGTCCATTAAACATTAAAATGAAAAGAAAAGCTCACTTATCACTTGAGCAAATTGATTGATTGGTAGTCCTATTTATTTTTTCCTTTTCCTTAAAAGCATAAATGAGCTGTATTTGTTATTTTTTTGAAATGCCGATTTTGCTATTCTAATATTTATATATTTATTGATAGGGTTTTCTTAACGAGTGCTTCAAGGGTACTAGTTAAGAATACTTCTAAAAATGGTTATAACATGTACCTACTCACTTTGGTAATTGAGCAATAACACATTTCAACAAAGTTATCTACTTCAAACAAAAATATTTTTGTTTTCAAAGCACAATTAATGACTCTTAACAAGTCCCTCGAGGCACTCTATAACATTTTCCTATTGATATAGAGTAACTAATGTCAATCTGAAGTTTTCCTCTCCACAAAATCTTTGTGAAGTTTTCCTCTCCACAAAATCTCTCATCAAATTTCATGATCAGTCGAATAAATATATCAGTTAGCTCTTTTTACTAGTAAAACTATTGGGGTTTCAATTTGAAGTTCAAGCTCATGCTTCCTTAGAGGTTCACATATCGAGGTTCAGGAGCGTGTCATTCCAAAAGCCACAAACAAGAAGATGATGAAATAAATGCATCTACGGCAATTGATGCACTTCGTCAATTGCAGTGTTGTCAGAAATGGCTATGATGAGGCCTTGTATTAATATTCCCTGAGGACTGTTCCTGAAAATTTTATTCCAGTAAATGTAACTAATGTTTTGTTGGAGATATAGAACCTGCACAGGAATGGTCTTAATGATTATGTAAGGCATCTTTTTGTTACATGAAAATATTTTCTCTTTTTCTTTTTGCCAGAGCTCTAAGTTGCATTTTGTGGCTTTATAATTCTGATCTCTATTAGAGAATGCATATTCATGTGCTTTGAAAGCATTGGATATTTGAGATGTTCTGAAGCATTTTTATTAGGACTGCAGGCGACCATGTTCAATGATGCAAATAGCGAATTTGATGTTCTTGTTGCTAGTGATGCCATTGGAATGGGTCTCAATCTGCAAATTTCCAGGCTGATATTTTCATCGATGACAAAATTCGATGGTGTCGAGTTTCGTGAGCTAACTGTACCAGAGATAAAGCAAATTGCAGGTACGTATGTTTTCATGTCGGCAAAATACCGACATCATCTGTTAGCGTTGTATGCTTTGCATCTACTTGAGGGTTCATATATGTGCAATTTTTTTCACCCTTATTGTATGCCAAAATTCTGCTTGCTTTTGTTTCTACTATTTTCCCTTGTATGAAGTCTATTTATGAAATGGTTTTCAATGATCAGGTGTTGATATGTTGCTATTTAGATGGGTTGTGATGGCTGAACGTTATTTCACTAAGGGTGAAAAAAATTAGCAAAAGTTCATCTACAAAGCACAAAGCTGCCAGTACCCATCAACATAACATTATTTGCATGAGGGTTTCATCAAATCTGTCCTAAAAAATATCAAAAGATAAACAGGTCATCAGATCTAATGGAATTTTGATGCTTCAATAGCCTAGGTAGATATTGGATTTATTGTACGAAGTCATGCGGTGGACAGGGTTATATGAATCATATAGATGGAGTTTTTTGGTTGATCGGTTTAGAATCTGATGCTCACCACGTCCAGATGAGCCTAATATTGTCAGAAACTGTTAATTTATGGGTTGCTTCTCCTACTTCTTTTTAGCCATATCATTGTCCAATAAGGAAATTAGGCTTCAGAAATATGTCATTGAAAATTTTTAGCCTTATGGGTTGTGCGCCAAAAGCCATACCTTGCTCCAGTTCATGCTTAAAGGTCCTAGAAATGGTTTGCTTGGGCTATTGGTCACAAGGAGTGTGTGCTTTATAAGTTTCAAGTAGTCAACTTATTCATGTGAATGGGGGTAATAACACTGTAAACTGTAGTATATTCTCCTGGTGACAGCTACTTGTCAAATGCATGCTTCAATATGTCATGTCTGTACATCAGTGTGCAAACTCTAATGTGGTTTTGTTATTGATTGCTAATTGCTGAAACATTTTGGGAGTTATGCTCTATATAAACCGTCTGTAAATTGGCTTTAATGTAGGGAGGGCCGGCAGGTATGGATCAAAATATCCTGTTGGTGAAGTGACTTGTGTTGACGAAGAGGATTTACCTTTGCTTCACGCAGCTCTGAATGCCCCATCTCCTACTCTAGAGGTGACCTTTCAATGCTTGTAGAGATCGTGACTATAATTCCTACATTGCTTCATGTGGTTTCTAGGGCCAATTATAGTCCAACCAGAATTCATGAATATTCTAACCTACTTATTTTCCCTCACGTTATATTTTGCAGCATGCAGGATTATTCCCAACCTTTGATCTTTTACTGTTGTACTCGCATTTAAACCCACAATTTGGTTTTCGGCAGATATTGGTAGGTTGATTTTTCGCTAAATTTGGTTCTAGATGTTCTGCCCGCTAGTTAATTAAATCCCTTTATTGCCTTCCTTTGGTACTGATGTCAAGTTTCTCATTTTAACCTTTCGCATTCATGTTTCTGGCTCCTGGGATGGTTAAAGGCAAGGCAAGATAATGAATAACCTACTCCTGTCTAGTCGTAGCTAATTTAAGGCTATCCTTGAGGGCACTTTATCCTTTTTTCCCTGTCCCCCATGTCCATTCTCAGCTGCACGGACCCCCACGAAGGGCAAGAGAATCGAGTGATTTACATGGGGCTATCCTTATCTATATTTACATATCATGATGTCCTTTCCTATAAACTGAAATCATTGATAGTTGATTGGATAACGATGCTAATGATTGTTTTGGTACACAATCTAGTAATATGAAATGTATTACAAGCTGAAATGATAGAATGTTTCAGGACTGCTTATACATTGTAATTAAAAAAAAAAAAATTGCCTGGAAATTAGAAAATGATTATGCTCACAAGTTGAAATAAATCATCTCTTATGATCTGGACTGCGTGACATCAAATTATCAAGAGAGCGGAGAGAAAGACAAGTGGTACTAATGAGCATCATGGCGGATATTACCCAAGTAACAGATTACTTTATCCCTTCATGATTTTGGTTGTGTAGTGGGTAGATACAAATTGTAATTTCCTTCAAATTAACTTAGATGTGGCGAAATACGGGCACACATGATTAGTACCAGTCTAGTCCTGTTATAGCCTGCAGTGCAGGGCTAGTAACAGTTAATGCTTTGAAAAAAGGTAGATGGTCAATCCTTAGAAAAACTGTCAGCATTGTTACATTTCTGTTTTGTCTTTAACATGGCAATCCATGGGGTGTAAATCTTTTTCATTCCCTTTCTTTTCTATTCCTTTTCAACTTTTAAATTTATCTTCAAACATCCTCAACAGGAGCATTTTCTAGAGAATGCCAAGCTATCTGAAAACTACTTCATTGCTGACTGCGAAGATATGTTGGTATGTTTTCCCTTTGTCCTCATCTATAGGAAAGTAGGTAATCTGGCAGGATAAACTGGTTCTCTTAGCCTGTTAAGATTGACCTAGTGATTGATTTAAACCTTGTTTCAATACATATCAGAAAGTGGCCGCTATTGTTGATGAGTTGCCCCTTGCTTTGCATGACAAGTACCTTTTTTGTCTCAGGTAATACTGTTCACCAGTAGAGTTGCCTTTAGTCATATTTTGACCTATTTTGTCATAATGGAGTTACCTATAAAGAGATGCTTCCTCTCCCTTTTTGCCAATGCATGTATGCAAGTGCACAAGCACACGATTAAGAGGGAAAACCTACTCCATCAAAGTTTCATTTACCTACCAGTAAAAACTGATCTGCATGAAATTTTGGCCATGGCCATGTGAATTGTATCACAGTAGTTCAATGTTGCTAATTCATGAGGTTTGAATTCATTAGCACATGTATTTTGCAGTCCAGTTGACGTGAATGATGACATCTCCACCCAAGGTCTTATACAGGTTAGATGAATGGTTAAAATCCTGTTGATCTTTCGTGAATATTTATGGCTATTCCAAATCAGAGAACTAAGATGCTCAAACTATTTTGGTAAACTAGTTTGCACAGAACTATGCGAAGAGAGGCCTGGTTCACCTCCGAGAAATATTTACTCCAGGGACACTTCAGGTGCCAAAAACGCATACAGCAATGAAGGAACTTGAATCAATTCACAAGGTTAGAATATTAGCTTGCTCATCTGAAAGTTATACAATGTGAGTTTCTGCTGGTTAAGATGTTTCATCTCTTTTAGATTGGAAACAGGTCTATTCTAGTTTGTTTAGATAAATCAAAGTTTTTGTAGGGACTGAAATGAGAATAGAGCAGATAGGAGAATTCTGTTAGTGTGAACTTGTAACTACATCTATTCAATCTAAGGTTATCAATTTAATTGTCCTTTTTTTTTGTTGGTATTTTTACAAGTGATAAATTAGGAATTAATCCTAGAAAGTCAGTAAGACCCAACTCATAGGCTTGAGCAACAGAGTGAGTGGATATAGAGGGTCAAGGAACGCCAAAAGGGGAGGTCTAGATGGCAAAGTTATCATTTTAAATAAAGCTTTGGAAGTAGTGTAAAAAAACATTCCCTTCTAGAATTCGCGCCTGTAAGGTGAAGGTGTCCATACTCAGCAGCTTCAGGACAATGTGCAAACTGAATTTCACTACAAAAAAGCTGGATGAGTCAAAATTGTACCTGTGTATTATTTGCTTCAGTGAGTATCCAGAAAACAAGCTGCTTAGTGCTTGTGCTTTTGTTCCAGAGGCTGTTTGATCAGATGATAAAAGAAAGTTGTAGGCGAATTTTGACCCTAGATGACAAAGAAAGGATGACATGATGTTGCTGTGATGTTTGGAGAAAGTGAGCTAAGCAGAAAATAAGACAAATTACTAAAGGATCTCTAATTTATTCTAGATGGAACCAAGGATATTTGCTTTTAGGTTGTCTAATTAGCTATTTATGTTTCACTACTCCCACCGCTTCTGTGGAAGCACCAAACAAAAGAAGGTGGACGTAATTGAACTATGTGAAGAACCATGATATTTGAAGCTGCATGTTTCTTCAAACCATGCATTATAACTTATTTAGTTTTAGCTAAAAGCTTTCATCTTCCTTTCTTGGAAATGAATGATAGGTCTTGGAGCTGTATGTTTGGTTGAGTTTCCGAATGGAGGATTCATTCCCTGACTCTGAGCTGGCAGCTTCCCAGAAGGCTATCTGTGGCCTGTAAGTAGCCCTGGGCTTCAAGTGGCTTATGGGTTTGGGTTTGGGTTTGGGTTTGGCTTGACTTTTTTTAATCTTCATCGCCCCTCCAAAAATGTAGGTTGATTGAGGAGTTCTTGGAGAAATACGGGTTGCAGATGCCAAGGGGAAAAAGGTTGCCATTGCGCAAGAGCTCTAGTTCTATACTCCATTAAGATGACGTACTTTATATTGGATTACCGCAGTTCGCTCAAGCCTTGGGCATAGATGCCTGATGGAAGGTGGACTGGCAAGAGATCAATGCGTCCTGTAAGACGCCTTAATCCCATCCCACCAGCCTGGTAGAATAAACCTGCCGAGGACCGAAGAAAATGAAAAGAACCTTGGAGATCTCTGACCGCCTCCCCACCCCCACAGACACACCACAACAAAAGATTAGATTAGGACCACACTGCAATCAAACATTACACTGTAGACTCAGACATTACATCCAGTCCAACAATGTGTTTCTATAGTTGTTTCCTTGGGAACTCTTCTTGCAATCCAGTGCACGTCATTCCTTAATTGTAAGTTGAGTTACAATGTACATTACTGCTGATAACGGTTCTTTCAATTAACATGATATTCCTCATGTCAGAAAAATGTTCTTGATTGCATGCGCAGAAACTCCTATCTGTGTGCTTGTGCATGTCTGCACTGAGGCGTCCTGTGTATCAGTGTCAAGATGGTGTAGGCTTGCTTGCGCTTGCATGTGGCCATCCACAAGTGTAAGACGCAGGTGACTTAGTGGGCACTCACGCGTGCATATGATTGTGTTAAGAAAATACTAGGCAGGACCAACGAAATAGCTGTTGCCTTGTAGTCAGGAGACCGCCCTCGCTAGACCGAAGTGATGACCCCTTGTTGATGGAGTCGCGGAAGACGCATAGTTCGAAGCCGTATGATCATGTTTTGGCATGTACAAAGAGATGCGTTGATCGAATTATACCTGATAAGTGCAACACATCTCTATACTTAGCCACGGAATTAGTCGGATACAAGGCATTTAAAGACATGGATACGAGTAATGGGTTTCAGACGACAGAACAGCACTTACAGTAAGAAAGAACAGAAACCATCAAAGAAAGCAACATATTAAGATATTCTTGCTAAGCACTGGGGTCAACTGAACTAGCCCTCAAATCTGCATTTCGATCTGCACAACCCTCAAAAAAGGTTGAGATTAAGACAGTGGAGAATAATAGCGATCCATGGACTATAACAGCATGGTACAAATAGTAACAGAAGTTGGTTGGGTCTGACAACAAGCAGATTGGTTTATAATGGTTCTTGTTACTGATTCCGTCACTCTGCATACATCTAGACTCCGGCCAACAAATAACAGAAAACGCAGATTTGTGGAACCCATTTTTCACAATGGCTATTCGCGTCACGCCGCATATATCTACACTCCGGCCAATAAATAACAGAAAACGTAGATTAGAGATACCCATTTTTCGCAATGGCTATTCGTGTCACTCTGCATATATCTAGACTCCAGCCAATAAGTAACAGAAAACGCAGATTAGTGATACCAATTTTTTCGCAATGGCTATTCGCATTTCATTTAAATCATCACATCTAAATGCTGCCTTATTTATGTCACATTAAATTTAACAAGCTACAGAAAAGGGTGTTGAGGGATCAAAACCCTTCACCATTAGAATAAATCTTCGCAAAACTGTAGCCCTTTGTCGGCTTACTCGGGTAGCCCAACAGCACCCCACTCATCCCAATCACGTTGATAGAGCTGGAATTCTCAGTGCTCCATGTCTTGCATTGAAATTTCCTGAAAATCATCATGGAAAGTGCAATCCGTTTCACTTCCTATGGTAATTCATTTGGTGGATTCCTGCTGACTCGATTATCCAGACCAAATTCTCTAAGAATGCCATGGTGGTTGAAAAATCGTATCTTTCATTTTTTGGCCTACCAAAAATCACCGCAGGAACAAAACCCTTCTTTGAAAAAGTGAAACCGGTTATTATCTCTTATGCTGATTTCCCGATCATATACTTTTGACACTAGTTTAGCATATGTGTGGCAATCAGAGCATATTCTCAGATTCTTCACAACCCGGACTGGCATCTTCTGACCTGTGCTAATAAGTGTGTAAGCTATGGCCAGCTTCTCGCTGTGTCGACCAGCAAAAACTTCTTCTCATGGTCATCCACATCAAGCAGAACATTTCTCAGATCGGGAACATGACCTGCATCCCGTAGTTTGCAGTTTATTTCATCCAGCATCTGGGCAATGCGGCTCATTTCCGGGTGAGATTCATCTCCTGAGGAAAACTGATGAACTACTCCATTTACCTCTGTGGAGCTCGACCCTGGAACCTTGTGCATCCCTCTCTCTTTCATTTTTAGCCTCACTTTTGCTACTTCTGACCATTTTCCCTCGGATGCATATATGTTTGACAAAACCACTGGGATCCCAGTCCTATCTGATGTTAATTCAGGAATTCTGTTGGCAGCATAAGCCGCAATCTCCACATTCTTGTGAGTCCGGCATGATGATAGAAGTGAACCCCAGATAATGTCATTGGGTTCAATTGGCATGCTCTTTATGAAGTCTAGTGCTTCCTCCAACAGTCCAGCTCGGCCAAGCAAATCAACCACACATCCATAATGAACCACCTTAGGTGAAATACCATATACCTCCTCCATGGACTGGAAAAGTCGGCGGCCTTGTTCAACTAATCCGCTGTGGCTGCATGCTGTAAGGAGTCCGACAAATGTCACATCATCGGGTTCAACTCCTTGAGTAAGCATCTCCTTGAACAGCTCTAGTGTTTGTTTGCCGTTTCCTTCTGTGGCCATCGCACAGATTATTGCAGTCCAAGATGACACATCCCTTTTCTCCATCTTCTCAAATATTTGCACTGCCATCTTTGGATCACCGCACCGACCAAACATGTCTACAAAGGCTGTGTCAAGGAGCATATCACGTTCAATAGCATTTTCTTCTGTGTAATGATAAATCCACTTTGCAAGACCTAGAGAACCTAAATTTCCACAGGCAGATGCAACACTGACTATTGTCACTTTATCTGCTTTTATTCCCTCCCTCTGCATCATCCGGAAAAACTCAATTGCTTCCTCAAATAAACTCTCCTGAACTAAACCACCAATCATGATGTTCCAAGATACCAGATCTCTTTCAGGCATCTCATCAAAGATCTCCCTAGTTGATCTCACATCACCGATTTTAACATAACCTGCAAGTAGTGAATTCCATGACACAACAGTTTTATTTGACATAGAATTGAAAATTGTGCCAGCTAGTCCTGGTTTGCCACATTTCATGTACATGTCGATCATTGCATTGTTAATGTTATCGTCTTTTTCTTGTAATCCATTTCTCAAAATGTAACCATGGCAAGCCTTCCCAAAGAAGAGTTCATTTAAAGCAGCACTCGCTGAGATTGCGGACAACATTGTTACCCTATCTGGTTGTGGTCCCTGTTCCAGCATTTCATCCAGGACAGCTAATGCTTCCCTTGCCATTCCTCTTTTGACATAGTGCGACATGATTGTGTTATACAAGACCAAATTCCTCTCAACACAACCGTCAAAAATCCGCTTTGCAGTAACAAAAGCTCCACATTTCATGTACATGTCAACAAGAGCACTCACCATATGACCATTAGGCTCAATATCTAAATTGCCGATATAAGAATGAACCTGCTCACCTAATTTAAGATCCTGCAACTTGGCACATGCAGCAATCACGCACACCATCGTGACTGAGTTGGGTACCGCACCTGCCTCCACCATATCAAAGAACAATGAAACCGCCTCCTTCGGACAATCCCTCCGCGAGTAACCACAAATCAGACTGGTCCAGGAAACGACATTCCTCTCAGGCATTTTATCAAACAACCTGCGGCCATCGACAACATCCCCGCATTCAAAGTGAAAATGAATCAGGGTGTTCGCCACAAACATATCCTCCGCAAATCCCATCTTCACTATCGCCCCGTGAACTTGGACCCCCTCACGAAACCACGAAACCTTCGTGCAAGCGCTCAACAGGAACGGGAAAGTGTATTTGTCCGGCATCACGCCCATCTCCAACATCCGAACGAACACCAAGATGGCCCTCTCCCCCAGCCCGGCGAAAGAGCAAGCTCTGATCAAAGAATTGCACACGAACAACGACCCGGCGACGCACTCGTCCTCCTTCCACCCTTCAAACACCTTGAGCGCGTAGTCCAGGCTCTCGGGCGTGCCCACTTCGGCGCACTTGGCGATGAGCTCGTTATTGTGGGTCGGGCCTTTCTTGGCGACGCAGCAGTGCAATTGCTTGATCTCCTTCAGGTCCCCGCCGCCGCCGCCGCCGCTCCTGAGGAAGGCGCTCGGGGCGGCCGCGTCGTCCGCGACGGGGGAGAGCCCATTGAGGTTGGAGACGGCCGGCGAGTCCCGGACGGCCGAGACGGGGGGAGACGAGCAGAGGGTGGCGAGGCCTGAGAGAGCCATGGCCGGTCGACGTCGAAAGCGGCGGCTAACGACTGTATAAAAACGCGAACTTTAAGGTCCCGGCGCCGCGGCCGCGGCCGGAAACTGCCGGGGCCGGTTGCGTGCTCCGGCCCGCCGCCGGAACGTCGCCGCGACGGCCTTTATCTCCTCCGGTGAGGCTCGAACGACGCGGCGGCCGGCGAGTGCCGGCGAGGTTGCGGAGGCGGCGGCGGCCGGTGAGGACGATGAGTGAGCAGTCCGAGAACTCTCTCTACTGGCAACTGAACTTTCAACAGTTACACGATAATTTTTCCTTTTATTTTCCATTTTGACCTAGCATTATTGATTTTTTTTTCAAGGTTTAAATTATAATTTAATTTATAATTATCCGATCCAAAGAATAAAGTTTAAGTTATGATTTTTTTTTCCTTCATTATTTTAGTCGATTCGCTATTTTTTTTTCTTTTCAGAGTGGGATAAGACAAACTGAAGCCGCAATTAATAAAGGAAAGTGAGAAATAATGGACTGGCCTTGGGATAATCATTATAATTAATATAATAATCAGCACCAGAAACCACAACGATGATATGGTTGACTTCGAAAACATTTTAATATTATCCCAAGGATTTAAAATTATCATAGGAGTATCTCGAAATTTTCGAATTTACTTTTCCTTTGTATCCTCTATTAGTTCGCAGTTTAAGAAGACCGTGGCCATAGTTATGCACTTTTGGTATTTTCGGCACAATTCAATTTTGGAGTTTTGTATATCACCGTATCGGTTGAAATTTCGAAGGATAAATCCATATCGCCTTGAAAGTTAATTGAATTTTTCAATAATTTTCCCTTGCTATCATTTCTCTTGTAGACTCAATTCAAGGAACAAAGTCGCATGCCTATAAATTTAGAGTCTATTTGGTAACACTTTGAGAATTATTAATTATGTTTCCCCGATGATAAAAAAAGAACAGAAATCCATTTGATAAATTTTTTTGTTCTCAACAATAGATTTTGAATAGAATTAGGAAGCATAAAAAGTTATTTATTGTTTGCAGGAACAATTCCTATAATTAAGTCTATTTTTTTTCTTCTCTATTCTCTTCTTCTCTTTTCCTTTCTTTTTCTTTTTTTTAGCCGGCAACATCACCAACCCCCGGTGATGCCGAGCCACGGTGAGGCTTGGCTTCACCTTGGCTAGGCAAGCTCCAAGCTCGCCAGCTAGAGTGAGGTTGGGCCTCACCAAGCCAAGGCGAGGTTGACCTTGCACCTCCTAGGTGAGGTGGAGCCTCATGGTGGCCAATGAGCCTCTAGCGAGCTCATTGGTCCTCCCCTTAACTTGGTGAGGCTTCGATGAGTGAGCTCACCTTGCAACTCACTTGGCCGGTCACTAGCTATTGTCCTGGCTAGTGACTGGTCATAAAGAAAGAGGAAGAAGAAGAGAGAAGAGAAAAATATAATAGAAGTATTAAAAAATTAAAAGAAACAAAAAAAATTAAAAATCTACTAAACGCATTTCTATCCCAAGAATAAAAAATTTTGTACATTTTCCAAAGTGCATTCTTTTATTTAGACATTGTTTCTGAGAACAGAATCATAAAAAATCATGTTTGATCAAAAATTATTCTTAAGAACAAAGTCGTTATCAAACACGCTTTTAGTGTTAGACTTTTTCTTATGATGATTTTGAGAGGAACTCTTTATGGAGTTTAGAGGTATTGACTATGGAATGGAAGATAACTTCAAATGTAGCTTCCATAATCGATCCAAGAAGTGAACTCACCATTATTGTGATTAGAGTTTTCATATCTAGGAAGGGGATCGTTGGAATTTTCATGCCACACCACCACAATCTACAGCCGCTGATGGTCACCCCAACCTCTCGATTGTCAGTGATAGTTGTGGCACCGCCTCTTGTCGATGGCAGATGCACAACCAAAAGAGGGGAGCCGAAGTGGTTGCGATGGCATGGGGTTGCGGCTTTGTGAAAAAACGTAGATGGACTTTTTCCAACATTTAAAGAAAAGAAAATATAATGATCATTTTGGATCTCCTTCCTAGTTGAAATTTTGTAATTATAGGCTAGAATGATGTGACTATGTCCACAAATAGTAAAGTCCATAAGTTGAATGATGAACCATTTTATAAATGGATTTCACCAAAAAATGTCTTTGGATATTGGTCATGCAAAAAAGTAATAAGTAGTTCTTCAATAATGATCAATGAACCTTTCTCTTTCTAAATCTAGATGGGGGTTTCCTCTCTTTTCTTTTGAAGCCGCCACCTTTATGCAGTGCTAGTGCTCAACCTTTCTCTTTCTAAATCCTAGATGAGGGTTTCCTCTCTTTTATTTTGAAGCCACCACCTTTATGCAGTGCTAGCACTCAATCTAAATCCTAGATGAGGGTTTCCTCTCTTTTATTTTGAAGCCGCCACCTTTCTACAATGCCATCTTTGAGCTCTCTCTCTCTCTCTCTCTCTCTCTCTCTCTCTCTGTGCCGGCACTCAACCTTTCTCTTTCTAAATCCTAGATGAGGGTTTCCTCTCTTTTCTTTTGAAGCCACCACCTTTCTGTTGTGCCATCTTTAAGCTCTCTCTCTCTCTCTCTCATCTCTCTTTTTGAAGCTTTCTATCTTTTTTCTCTCTCCATTTGTTGTGGAAGTTTGTGTGTGAATAAATTTCCATAATTGATTTTGGGTGAAGTGGAGACTAGTTCTAGCATTTGTTCTATGATGACCTAATCCTTGGGGCAGGAGTGATCATCAAAGCTAGAAGGGGGACTTGGACAAGGAGTGGCTCCAACTCGAGGATGACGATGAGGTAAGAATGAAGAATCTCACATTACCTGAGTATGGTGAGGTGAAGTACTATATATGTGATGACACTTGTCTTAACTTGTAATGAGGTATTTTTTTAGACAAACCACAAAAGAACAAAGCTATGTGGACTCCAACCCAAAGCAAACAATAGCATTATGAGCGAAACTTGGGCTTAACATTGTAATATCACAGCCAATAGTCTAGTAAAAAATGTGTGGTTTAGGGATGAATCAAGTGAATCTAGTGGGCTTGTAATGACTTAGTCCTAAAGGACGGGAGTGATGGGCTTGGACAAGGAGTGGCTTTGACTCTAGAATGATGATCATGCAGAAATGAATGGAATTCCACATTGCCTGAGTGTGGTGAGGTGAAGTGCCATATATGTGATGACACTTGTCCTAACTTATAATGAGGTTGTAATGAGGTATTTTTTAGGCAAAGCTAAAAAAAACAAAACTTCGCCTAAAAGAAAAGAAAAGAAGAAAAACCAGGCGAGGTCCAACCTAAAATAGACTATCATTTTGAGCTCCACGGAACACATTTAATCAACAGTTATCAAAGAGGATGTTCATAATGTGGCTTCACAACTTTTTCGAAATTAAGCTGCTCTTTTCCCTTGACTTTAGATTTAAGTCCAAGTTTCGGGGGCTTTACTCCCTCAAACTAAATCTAATATAGATTTGGGAGCTCATTACATGTATTTGATCTATGTTCTTTCAACATTTTGATGTTAGTGTTTCTGCATGGCAATGGTGATAAGGACCTTAAACTTAGATGCGCGCGCGCACCACAAACCATTGTAAATGGAGTTGGAGATCCTAACATATGTTCATTATTGAATTTGGTGATCATCCGCCAATCATTTACAATGTCAAATTTCTTCTTGAGGGATGAGAATATGTTTAATTGCAAACTATGCTTTGTTATTTGCTTTTTGACTTTTCATTTGTTTTGCAGTTATTTAGGATTTGCTTTGATGTATCTCTTGAGTATTATTTTGATATATAAATGTCATATGTTTTTCGACCAAAAAGTAATGACCAATTTTAAATAGAACTAGTCACTAACATGTAAGATCATTTTATATGAAACATGAAAATTGAAACTAATCCTGATTACATATCGTTATACCTCCTCGAGAAATAAGTATTTCTAATCAAAGGCATGGATGGAGAAATTTTTCACCTTTTACTTTTCTTTAATCTAAATCTTGCAAGGGAATAACTACTGTTGATTACCTTTGTTTTGCAATTATCTGAATTTGCTTTGAAGTAATATTCTAAAAAATAAATGGAATTTTTCATGTGAAAAAAAAAAGCTCTAAGTGTCTTAAAATTCGTATTGTCGTTCACCTTAAATAATTCTCATAAATTTTTAAAATATAGTCATATTTTAAAATTTTAAAGGAAAGCATAAAATTGTTTATTGCTTTTTAAAAATCACAAACAAAGGGCCCCTAAGAATAGCTCTAATAATAATTTCTGACAATCTTTGCCTAAGCAAAGCACGCTATTTAAAAAAAAAAATTTTATGATATAAAATTGATTTAGTCTGGACGGCCACATCAGGGCACCAAGCTCAAGAAAGATATTGTTTGTTTCGAGTTCCACATCACCCGTTCGACATAAATTATGTCTCTAGTTTTATTAGTTCACATTTAAACGATTAAGTAAAGCATTTTTTTATAGTTATAATGCAAAGAAATTATTATTGATAGAAGTACACAATATGAAGAAATTATATAAAAACTTATGGAAAAAAAAAAACTTCGAGGTATTTGCAGTTTCTTTTTTGAAATAATGTCATAATATGATGGAAAATATCCAAATTTAAGTATTAAAAAGTGTGAGAGTTAGAATAAAATTATGAGTTTACAAATTGTACATGGACGTAATATTCGTAAAAATTATTAATTAATGATTTTCGGAGGAGAAAAAATGATGGGGACTCACTGTAATATACAAGGGATCCAAACTCCTCCCCAACTTCGGAACAGTGCTTGTCCTAGGCACGTTTCATTCACTTCGTTCGACCCATAGCCTAATGTTTTGGCAAGCAAGCGAGAGAAAAGGCGAGTGAAAGCTGCTTTTATAATAAATCATGAATTTTTCGATGGAGATTACATTGTTTTCACTAGGGGCGAGTATGGTTTTAGAATAAAATCTAAGACCGAAGAATTGGACCAATGAGCATCTATTAATTCCAAGTCTTAGGGTATGCGGAATAGATTAGAGGTTTCACAAATTGGAAATTTATTTTAATAGATAAGTTTGAGATTCTATGTCTTGGAATAAGTTTTTTGTGTTTATTTATTTTTAATATATGTTTTCATGTTTGTGATATTTTATGGCCTCTAATAATAAGTATATAATCTAGAATTAACAATCTAAGCTTTAATTTTATGACTAAAACTTTTACTTTGTTAATATTTTATATTTTTTGTGTGTCTAAATATAAGTTGTAGTTAATGTATTATAACAACAAGTGGATGGTTATTAAAGATGATAATTTCCTACAATTGTTTTATTAATAATATAGGTAAAATCTAGATAGACTTTAAAATCCATACTAGAATTTATACGGGATGGTTTTAGGTTTATATGTAAAATATATTCCAAGTTTTAGAAAATGAAAAACCTATTTCAACAATGAATAGGTTTTAAATTTCATATAAAACATGTTCGGAATCTAAAACCGCTAATCTCTAGTTTTCACTTTTATCACTTCAAGAGAAATTCTGTGATTAAGGAATCGTTTCTTTGTGCAGGAGGATCTCAAGGGAAGACTGCTATTTGCCTAGTGACCCAGTTGGTGGTACTTCCTTACATATCCTCCCCTCACACGTTCGCAAACTGCGGAATTCGACGAGGCAGAACAAATTTGCACACTCCAGAATTTCCCCAAACAGGACAAACGACACGAATTGATTTCAATGAGATTGAAATTTGTACATACGAAGTTAAGCCATTCTAGCTCACTATCAGATGTCCGTGCTGAGGGATTGAAATTTGTACATACGAAGTTAAGCCATTCTAGCTCACTATCAGATGTCCGTGCTGAGGGATTCGGTTTCGGAAGATCGCTAGATCGAACGAGTAAGTCATATTCAGCGTCGGGTTCATGTCATTCTGGTCTCACCAGATGTCATAAAGAGATACTCCATTGAATCAATTTGCATACTAAACCTAAACAAGCCCTTCATCCGCTAAGTGAGTATATGCCAGTTTCGCCTGCTCTTCCGCTCATGGCCGCTTGAACTCCATTTTACTTATTGGTATATCCCGCTGCTGCACCATAGCAGCCCCCTTCATAGAAATTATCGAGTTAACCTCGAGAAAAGTTCCTCTAAATAATTTTTTTTTGTCCCACCCCTCTCCTCTTTTATGTACATATATATGTGTGTAGTGCTCGTGAGGATCAAACCCTGGATCTGATACTCTCCAGCAAGGCTGCATATTCCTGTCGGCCTCTATATAACACAACAAGCTATCTTTATACAACAAAATAAGATTTGACACAAAATGAACAAGAATAACCCTGTTGTTTAGCTTAGAATCTAAGCAAGAAGAAAGCATTTTCCACGGGACTAGAAGAATGATTCACTCCATTAAATAACCTAAATAGGAAAGAGCAATAAAACTTAAACCAGTTTTAGCTCTCTAAAAAGCACTACTGATCAATCCCCTTTCGACCTAATTCAACTGAACTACAAATAGTTAATGTAGTAATGACCTAACCAACACTAAAAAGAGAATGGCATCTTTCACAACTCCGCCTTTTTCAATTCTCTGAAATTGAAGGGGGGAAAAAATCAAGGACCACGAACTGGACGGAAACAGAAGCAACCGCTGCGAGCCTGATCATCGGGAATCATCCCTCCGCCTTTGCTGGTGTCGATTGCCTCCAACAAATGGACCACCTCATCCATTTCCAGACGTTTGTCTGGGTTTGCATCCCAACATCTGCGCATGATGTTTGCCAGAGCGCCAGGGCAGCATCGAGGAATTTCAGGTCGCAAGTTCTATTAGACACAAAACCAAAAGCAAAATAAATCATATGTTGTTGATTGAATTAAAATGCACAGAAACTAAAAGACTTGCTATTTTATGTACGATGCTGAGCTCAAACCACAAAATCAAATGACAGCTAAACAGCTTATCCAAAAGATTTCACTTGTCAACACACACACACCACACACACACACATTTATTGAACATGAAGAAAGAGTGCAAATGTTGAAATTCTAAAGAACCAACCTGCAAAACCACTGCAGATGAGACATCGGCAAAACTTAGATTCGGATATGGCATATCACAACAGTAAATTTCCCATAAACATATGCCGAAGCTGTAGACATCGCAACTTCGATTATATGGCTTGCCATCAAGAACCTACAACAGGTATAACATATCACTCATCGATAAGTTTTATGTCAGCAATGCCAAGTGCAATGTTAGTTGTCTTGTAAAGTTTCAACAAAATTTGATGAAGTAAATACCTCAGGAGCCATATAACCAAGGGTGCCAGTTTCACCGGTCATATCTCCTGGATTTTGAGCTTCGACACGTGCAACTCCAAAATCAGCGATTTTCAGATTCCTCCTAGAATCTAGCAACATGTTTTCTGTCTTGACATCTCGATGCACAATCTTCTTTGAATGAAGATAGCTCAAACTGCAAACCAGCATTTTTATAAACTCATTTCTCAAGAGTCCCTTTTTTAACGATGGTCCAAACAAGGTTTGATGGGAAAGAATGTTAATAGTCAGCCCTTGGAGAGACCTCTATTTTGATATTTTTGAAGCATGAAGGATGAAAAAGAATGCCGACACTCACCCTCTTGAGAGATCTAAAGCCAGCTGGATGACATCCTTGAAGGGAAGTTTCTTGCGGCTGTTCCGTATCAGGAATTGTTTTAGAGTCCCTCCTTGTAGATACTCCACAACAACACAACATGCTCTAGTTGGATGAGATTCAGAAGCTTCACCAGAACCGGGCTTTGTGGGGATTTTAAGATTCGCAGTTCCCATAGAAGCTCCAACAAACTGCATCCAATGTAGCAATTATTACAATCATTTAAAGCAACAGAACAGATTAGATTTTCAAATGTATCATGGTAAACAGGTATGTGAAACATAGGCCTTTGCAACATCATCTCTTCATTCAGTCTGATGTCACCAGAATTATTTTGTAAAATGAAAGATACAAGGTAAAAGGCTAAGAGTTATGTACTTTTGTCACATTAGCATGGTCAAGCTTGTGCCAAACAGCAACCTCTTGCTGAAACGATGCCCGCAAGGCAGCAGTTTCAGCTGCTGTGTTAAGACCATCCTCGCCCCAGTCCAACAACTTCACTACGACACCCAAAACGGCATAGCGGTAAGGGAAAAGGGCTCATATGATCATATAATACTTAAATCAATCACCATCGCTCAAAATAACGCAGCACTCCAGCACAACACACAAGAGGCATCAAAGTATAGAAAGCAGCTCAAGCATAGGAAGGTCTCCCTTTTAATCACTATAAACACATATGGTGCTGACAAAGCACCTATCGATCAAGTTTTATTGGCTGTTCAATCTATTACCGTAAACCCAAAACAAGATCATTAATCGATCACAAGATGATACCATATCAAGATGGCATGTGGAAGAACAGTTAACCAAATGCAAGAAACTATTTGATGTCACATATCATAATAGACAACAGACACTGCAATTACACACTTATAATACTGTCATTTGCAACTTGTAAATCACGCAACTGCCATGCCGAGATAAGACTCTACAGTCCATGATTTGATCTCACATCCTATACAGCCAGAAAAATTTTGTGGCCATGAAATAGGTGCATCAAAGCATTGATTAATGAGTGAAAGAAGGTGATGGACTGATGACAAACTGATTATGATGATGATGTACCTGCAACATCTTTATCATCATATGTGCCCCTGTACACAGTGCCATAAGTACCCTGAGCCACAACATATCTGATATTCAATTTGGACAAATCAATCTCCCACTCTTCTTTAGGCCTCTGGTTCTCCATGACGCTTCTTGACCAGACCCTGCTCAGATGCTTCTCCAATTGAATGTCCAGACTCCTCAGATCGAACTTGTCAGCCCTCAAAAACATGTCCTTGCTGCTCAAATTCCCGGAGCCCTTAATCTTTGAACTCGGCATCTCCGGTGTTCTTGCTCCGCCAGAATCAGCTGTTTTCACGGAATCCATCGCCGAATGAGCCTCTCAATACCCAGAAGCTCTGACCCGGAAACGTGTTTCCACCAAAAACAGTCGAAACCCGTTTATCAAGATCGAATTTTGAAATCAAGATCCTCCAAAAATCCAAGGATCTTCACCAACACGGAGATTTTCAGAAATCAAACACCAGCTGAATTTCAGATAAAATTACTCGAGTTAAAAAAAGACCAAAGAACCGGGACGAAATGAGACAGCAATTTACAGCACAAAGACAGAAACTCCGGGTCCTAATTGTATTCCTATTCGTATGCTGATTCTGATTCTAGATTCTCGATTCTCGATTCTTAATTTTCTAATTAACTCCCTCCAAAATTGACGACGCAACGATCCGAAACAACATTCCTCGGAATCTTCCCCGCAGCACCGAAAAAGCAAATATAATTTGACTTTTCGCAGCCCGCAGCCTCTGATCCTCACCAGTTTTACACGGACTAGAATTCCATCGAATATGAACAGTATTTATCAAGAAAAACCGACACGAAATGAAAAGTAAACACGTCGAAAGAGACCCACGATCCAACCCGCACGCGATCGAGACCAGAGACCCACAATTCTTCCCCCCACGACAGCAAAACGGAAAAAAAAAAAAAATCGACCTTTAAACGCGACCGAACACCGCTGAGATCGAAGCCTTAACGGACACGCGTGCGCGACCCATCACAAGCACGACCGCGAATGAAAAAATCCAACGAACGGGGGAGAGGGAGACGGAAAAGTTGACTTTGAACCTGTCCGCGGAGGAGGATTGGGGAAGGCAAAAGGGTCGGCGGGCGGGGGTCAAGAAAAGCCGTCGAGAGTTCGAAGCCACGACGAGAGGACCAGACCCGTTCACGTCATGGCTTCATTTCTCATCAGCTCCTGAACCAGCCCCAGACCCAGATGAAACCAGGACAAGAACAACGAAATGGAGGCCAAAAGATGGAAAATTTAAGGCAGGCAGATGAGAGAGAGAGAGAGGGGGGGAGAAATTTGTGGCAGGCAATGCCCAAATTTAAGCAGACGAACCAAAGAGGAGAACAGAAAAGACACAGTAGAGAGAGAAAGAGAGAGAGATTGTGCTCTCCTAGAGCAAGGTGGTTCTCACTTTCATTTATTTAATAATTTCATTGGCTTTCGGGGAATATAATGATGGCGAGAGAATCCAAAGAAAGGAAGAAATCGAGGGAATGTTGGGGAGGCCAGGACAACGTTTGGCTCCCGGCTGTCGAGGCCTTCCCCCCCAACGAAATTACCTGCCTTTTGCAGCCCACGAACAGAAAAACTTTTTAACTCACCATTGCTGGCAAAAATAACTCGCCGCTGCTTTTCCATATTTAACCATCGAGCATCGACCCCCCCAACATTTATTATTTGTCCTGAAAACTGCATACTGAATCAGGGCTGAGTGGTTTCCAAATTTAGAGAATGCTATCTAGAGTAAAAAGAATCCATTGGAATTGATTTCGTCGCATTGATGTTGTCATGTGTCAAGAAGAAATAAAAATATATCGAAGGCGATATGCTTCTTGTTAAGAGTGAGCACGGTTTCCGACCGATGATACGGTAGAGTCTAAATTTCAAAATTAGAAAACCTGTTTCGATAGGTACGTTCTAAATTTTAGGTAGGTAAAACTTGAAACTTGAAACTTGAAACCGGTTTTTATGTATTTTTTCTTTTTTTTTTCTATGTTTTCATGCGATTTTAAAATATTTCACAATGTTCGATAATGATTATATAATTGCTATTTACACTTGGATATATCTTATTATTCCATATAGCAAATTTTCTTGTTTAGTTCAATAACAATAGCTGGATAATGTCTATCAACTCCTTGTGAACATCGATGGAAAGAGCCAGGATATATCTTATTATTCCATCTAGCAAACTTTCTTGTTTAGTTCAATGACAATAGCTGGATAATGTCTATCAACTCCTTGTGTGTATAGATACGAGCCACAATGTCTAATTGTTCTCATTGAATATTTCTATGGGGTAGAGCCTAATGTTTTTGTAGTGCATACCTTTTTGAAGGACAAGAATATTACATAATAATTATTCCATCCAGCCAAATTTGGTTTTCAGTTATGTCTTTTCTTTTAGGAGAAATTACACAAACTCTTGTTGAATTTTGAGGGTAGGATACATTTACCCATAAACTTTCAATTGTTAAACAATACCCCAGAACTTTCATTTTATTACAGTCATTAACCTACGTTATTTTATATGTATTAGTATGTCAATGCACACAATCTACAAGGGATACAAGTATATAGTTCATCTCATATTTGGAAGGAAATCTCTCATTTACCCAAAATGCTATACATAATTGAAAAATATAGAAAACGACAGAAAATAGATTAACTAAATATTAATTATAGAAAATAAATATCAATAATCGTATGAAACAAAATCTGATTATAGCAACATTAACGAAATTAAAAAGATATTTTAAGGAAAAAAACTAAAGGCCTTAATAAAAAAAGGTGAAACGACAAGATTTGGTTAGTTATTGTGATATTTAAGGACTAAATTGATTGACTAAACATTTTCAGAAAAAAAGTAATAAAAGAAAATGATAACCCCAACTCATGAATGCAAATGATTAACCAATAAGTGATTTAAAAAAAATTGTAGTGATTAAGTCATTTTTTGCATTAATTAACAATTTAAAAGTATGCAATGAGTATCCAACTCTTTGTTATTTGAACTTTTTTGTTGTTGAGGCATTTTTCCATTTTACTAGATGATAGCTCTTTTTCTTAAATATTTTATTAATTCTATTAATATGTTAACCTAGTTATAATTTTTATTTAAAAATTATCAATGATATTCAATTTTCTAATAATTATATTTTAGTTAATTAAATTTTCTTTGAATTCTTTATATTTTTATTTTTATTAAAAAAATCAAGGGTAAAAGAGGAATTCCTGTAAATAATGATATGGAAAAGTCACAAAAATAGAAAGTGAAAACACCTCAATAATAAAAAAAAGGTGAAATGACAAAAATTGGTATAACATCTAAATGCTTAATTGTGCAACAATATCAACCCATGAAGAGCCGAAAAAAAAAGTGGGTTGACTCATAAAAAAAGAAAAAAAAAAAGAAGAGGAAATGGTATCCTTGACTCATAAAGATAAAAAAGATTAGCCGAAATATAAAGTGAATGGAGCGAAAATTTCGAGAAGCAAACATTTGTACGGAGAATAAAAGTGGGTTCATTGTAAGAAGCTTCTCTTGGGCCATTTTATTTTAACCAATTGAGTTAATGAAAAGAAAGAAAAGGAAACATAAGAAATGTCTCTTTGTGGTCCTTGTGAAGCCACGTCATGAGGCGACTAGGTACGGTGTTTCTCTTTCACAACCTTTTTGGGTCGAACAAGAATTAGATCCACTGATGCAATCGATGCTGTTGTTGTTGAAGAAAGAACCGCAACGCCACAAATTCTCAGCATCTGCCCATCCAATCAAACGTGTATTCTATGCCTTGAATCTTCCCTTCCTATGAACCAACCTTCACGAGTTGAAGACACGCAGGATCTCAGCATCCTTTAAGGCATGTTTGGTCGAATCTAATTGAGTGCCCCCACTTTTCATTGCACCCACAGAAAAATTTAAAGAAAATGTCTTGCTTTATAAGAGTCATAATTAGCAATGGCTATGGGCCTTGCCGCGAGGACCGACATTTTCATGTGCCCTTAGTACGTCAAAGGAATTCTTGTGTTCGAGCCGGCACTGCCCATGGCAATGACGGGCCATGCCAGCCCGCATGCCAAGCTAGGGCATATTATGCTCGGGCTTGGTTTTTAATTTAATTTTTTATAATTTATAAAATAATTAAAATACATTTAGTTAACTAATGCATTTTTTTTTTTTGTTTGTCATACTATAACTCTTAACTTTAAGACTTTTACTTTACATCTTTACAGAGTATGGAAGTCGAATCCCCAAAACTAAACTTCATAATTATGTTTTATGAGGAGTAGGGATTATTGCAGAAAAAATATAGTAACAGCACCAGCAACAACAATAATAACAGTAATAGGAGGCAAAATGCAATAGGTAAGACTTTGACTTAGATAAAAACATCTCATTGGAAATCAAATTACACCACACAAATTGCACCGGTTATAATAAAATTACATAAGGCTCTTACTTAGAGAAATACATTTTATATAATATTACATTATGAAAAGAGAAATACAAATTTAAATGCTATCTCTGTCACCGTGAATCGAATGAGATATTGTTATCCTCTCTCTCTCTCTCTCTCTCTCTCTCTCTCTCTCTCTCACACACACACACACACACACACACACACACACACACACACATATATATATATATTTGAATTGGATCAATACTTCCAATTTAATGAGTATTAGTAAAGGATCCATGAATAAATATAGAAAAACGCCTCTAACTCAATACTCTTCTCTGGCTTCACTATTTCCATCAATTAAGATTGGCCTACGGCGGTCATCTCCAGATTCTTGTCGGACAACCTTGATTGTTAACCCCAATTATTCAATTAGCGCATCAACGTTCTCGTGGCTAACTTTCTCAATGTACCCCAAGTCATCATTATCCATCATGGACGGAGAAGAGCCAGAGGAACTCATTTGAACCGCTCTCTTTTCTCTATAAGATTCCAAACCATTTAATTTAATTTAATTTAATTTGGGTGGGGGGGGTTCTTTTTTGCTCGATAAGGATAATGTCTCAGTCCGTGGGGCCGAATTGCTTGCAACGTATCCCTAGTGATTGTCCCGAAAAATATAATTTTTTTTTTTAATTTAATAAAGCTTCACACCATGGCCATTCACCAAAGGTATTCTTGAACATCGACGGAATTACTATAAGTCCCATTTAATTTAATTTAATTTAATTCTTGTTATATCGTGCAAGTAGTGATTGTCCAGCTTCATGGCCAGTATTCTTGAACATCTTCACACAAGTAGTGATTGTCCAGTCAGCTTCACACCATGGCCAGTATTTCTTGAACATTGACAGAGTTACGAATCCCGAATTACGAGCCCCTCTATCTTGAATCTCGGATCTAAACACGTTGATGCCATACAAAAGAGGATGAATTTCCTCGAAGTACTTGAGCAATTTCTCTTAATGACAATAATGACGAGACCCAAAAAGGCGTCACATTCTTTAGCTACTCATTCCTACGAAATCAAGAAGAGGAAAGACAAAACTCAATTGGTCGATGGATAGTCGCTCACCTCTGTGGCGTCGTTGAACACCTCCAGGAAGTGCTTGAATCGTTGGCAACCCTCCAATCAACCTGTAATAATGGAAAGAAAACGAGGTCAACACATCCATCTGATCGCAGGCCTTCTGCAACACCAGATAGGTGGAATTCCACCTAATTTTGACATCTGTGGGAGCTTTTTGGGGCTCCCTTCCGCATTCCGTGAACATCGTCTCCATATCTTGAACCCTTAAAGGGGGCGGAACCTAGGCAGCGAACCCACCAGCTTACACGACTTACAGAAGAATCATAAAAATCTCTAAGAGTCTAAGACCATGTTGTGTGCAAAGATTGGTAACACCACACTATGCAACATGCACGAAAGAACTGGCCATTGCAAGCGAGCCACATCTGGGCATCCATGTTCCTAGAAATCACATTGTTACAGAGGCTTTATCCAAAGTAATGGAAAATGCTTTCTCGCTAATGCCAAAGTCTTTCACCGATCTCATGATTTCCACACAAATATTTTCCACCCAATACGGCCCTTTCTAGCACACAACAACAGCCACAGGCCTTCAGGTTAGTCCCCATATTTGAAGTCAATGACATCCATGGATAGCAGCTGCACCGACTTTGCTCAATTCTCCTTGTATAGACCCTTGGATTTCCTAGTATTCGTGGTCCTTGTAATGCATTTGTAATTTGACCGAACGCCACTTGACGAACTCAACGAACCCTGGATCTTGGGTGCGCCCAAATGGTACCTCGGCCAGGAGTCTATACTGTCCATTTGGGCATTGAACCTGAGCATTGTTGTACTTGAACGGACCACTATCGTGGCCTGTTGCAACGGTGGTGGACCTCCCCTTGGGCTTGGCCATTTCAGGGAGATATTTCTCTTAGCACGTCTTCAAGTGGCCTGTGTAGCCACTAGATTTTGCAGGTAATTTCACACCCCACGCCATGTAAATGGCCTTCTTCTCGCCACTTGGGAGTACCTCGATGCTGAACATTCGCCAAATCTTGGACCTTCCAACACGAAGACTGCCCAGTATTGGTTGGAGTAGGCTACTCTTCGTAGTCGGAGCTCTGGGTCTGGGAATTGAGTTGGTTAATGTAGCTGAGTTGGGTCTGTTGCGTACTCGGAAATTTGAAATGTCATATGTAGAATTTGAGATTTTTTTAGGAATTGTAAGAGAGTGATAAGTAATGAGAAATGGATGGAGGCGATGATGAAGGAGGAATTAAAGTTGTAGGAGTTCTTCTTTTCGGTGTGGTCGAACGATCACATTCTGTCACATTCATTTTGTTTTTCTTAAAGGGTTAATGTTACGAAAAAATCAAAATTAATGCACTTGTGACAAATTTATAACAAACTAACTTTTTTTTACTACCAAAAACCTTAAAATTGTTAAATCCATGACAAATTTACCCTCGTTAGTTTCTATTAAATTTTATTGTAAAATTACTGAGTCGGATGACATGTGGTAATTACTGAGTGTTCCAGTTTAGGGTTTTACTCTCTATTTGTCACATGTGTACTAGTTTGATAATTTTTTATGATATTAATCCAATTTAATGAAAATTGACAGAGTAAATTTTTCACAAATTTGTTATAAATGCACTAGTTTGGAGTTATTGATAATCAAAAAATTAGTTTGGTATAGATTTAATGCATGTGTACCAGTTTTGAATTTTTCGTCATATTAATGCATTGGGATCTTTGGAAAAAATTGGGGTCGTTTCCCTGTTTGGGCCCAAGGGAATGGACTGGGCCCAACTGGGTCATAGCCCGACCTAGCACGGCTCCTCACGCAGAGAGGCCGTGCACGGGTGCCCTTGGGAAGGGGATGGGCTAAGCTGTGCTTGGGCCAAAACGGTGGAGTGGCCGTTACTGGTCATAATACCGTAGTAGAGTTTGTGCTATCGGGGTCCACTTGGTCAACTTCTTGCCGGGTTGGTTCTACAATGTTAAAAGTCAAACGAGTGCTTTGGGAGCTCCTGCTGCTAGACTTTACAAGGGGTTGTTGTGTTTGGTAAGGGTTATGAGGAAACTCTATGGGGAAATGCAAAAAACGTTTGCTCGAAAGAGAGACGATTGAGATTTGAGGGAGAGTGATAGAGATGACATGAATGACGATGGAAACGAGGGACCATGGTAGCATGTACATCTCTAAGGTTGAGCATTCGGTAGACTAGCCCATATCTCGTCTTCTCATCTCGAAGACTAGTTTTTACCTAACTATCTTGATCGATGTTCACCGATAATGCTGGCTCGAACTGTAGAGTTATCCCTAATAAGTTGACGCAAAGTCTCATCCAGTGTATCAAGATATTCGTTACAGTCTGCAGCAATTTGAACTACACACACTACTCTACTTCTAAGATTAAAATCAATAAACTACTTGTTATACATCCATTTTTCACACAAATAAGGATCAAGAATAAACTCATGGATCGTTTAACCAAACCAAATCAAACCGAAAAAAAAAAAAAAAAATGTTCCATTTGTACTTGTACTATGGGTTTCCAACGTAACAGACGAGTTCATTGTACATATTGCTTCCGAGTAAAACAACGTTCACGTAACAGAACACACGCGGTGGACATGATTAAAGACCATGAGTTCATTTTCAGAAAAGGAACTCAAGAAAACAGCAAGAATTCGCACGCAGTCCTCCAAGTTATTGAAGGAGGCTGGAGTACTGATGTCTCAGTTCGCAGTTGATGCTTACCTCCGATCACCGTGAGCGGCTGAATTGTTGTTTCTCGTAACAGAGCATCGAGTGATTAACCTCTTCCTTCCTCGTCGGAAACAAAACTTGAGGCAAAAATCACAAGGCAAAGCTTTTAGCATGCACAAAACGCCAAGGCTCGGCCCCGCGCCCTCTCCTCTTTCGCAAAAGACCCCTCTGCACTTTGAGTTCAACTACAGCTTTTATTCGGTCGTCCATGTTCTTATTTTCCACAAAAGCCAATCCACACGAATGATATATTCATCTTCTTCCGGTGGAACAAAAGCTGTGGCTGAAAATACCCAAGAAGAAGCTCTCGCAAATCTAAATTATTTGATAGTTCAAGAGGTGCACAATAACACTATCTTGACCTCTTCTTTTGCAGTTGTTGATGCACTGGTTTGATTGGGCTCTGACACAGCCCCCCTCGCTTGAATCCAAGGCCCAGTTAGATCGAAGCAGGATTCAGAATTCATATATGAAACACCCTTCACTACTCCGTTTGGTTATGTGAATGAAATGTAATGCCTGATGGTTTAAAAAAAAATGCCCTTTTAGAATTTCCAAATATGATAATGATATACTTGAAAACTATGTCACTTTTTTCAATAGTATATATAGATGATATATTAATATTTGCAAAATCTATAGAAGCATTTTAAGTATTTCACTATTTTATATTATTATCATTATTTGGAATAGTAGATTAGTATTTTTAGCACCAAATATGAAATATGCAAACTAAAGTAAGGCTTTTAGGACTTGATATATGTCAAACAACTATTGAACCTATTAATAACTATAGAATTCGCAAATAACTTTCCTGGTGAAATTAAAGCAAAAATGCAATTGCATATATTATTAGGATGCTTAAACTATGTTTCAGATTTTATTTCAAGTCTTAAAACCTTATGTACACCTTTATGCTTGTAAACGTTGATGCTTCGAATATGGGATATGGAGGTGTATCGAAACAAACAATAGATTCAAATTCTGACAAAAAAAAAAAAGGTAGATGATATATGGGAATTTGGAATGGTCCTCAAAACAACTATTCGACTATTAAAAATTAGATGATGTCCATTAATCGTGGCGATCAAAAGTCTCAAGGTGATATTTAAAAGAGAAAAAGTCACAAAAAGGTCTAAAATTATGCTCACTATAACACATTTATCCTGAATTTTTTTTTAACATAAAAAATCCGAAATTATGCATACTATAACATATTTACTATAAACTTTTTCTTTTGATATAAAAAAACCCAAACTTGTAAGTATGTGACATATTTACCTCCATCAAGGTTTCGTTAGATAATTTTTCATCCAAACTAATGCCATTTTTATTTCACTTAAGCCACGTGAGTGTCATGTCAACAACATTTGTTTTTCCGAGATCAATGAAAGTAGATTTTTAGTGGTCCTCATTGACACAACATTGGCGGAAGGTAAATTTGTCTTAGGAAATTGTTTAAGATAAATGTATCATAGTCGGCATATTTTGATTTTTTGATGGCTTTTGCCCTTTTAAAATAATTTTTTATTATTTTATTTTTATGAATTGATTGCAAAGCACCAAAAGAAGATTTGCAAATATGTTAAAGATGGAGCCTGCTAAGAGGCGCATAGGTGTAGTCAAAAAGGAATTTTAAAATGTATGTCTCCAAAGATCTTTGTGTAGATTTTCTTTAAGATTAATATCCTAAAAAACCCTAAACTAGTACACCTATGACAAATTTACCAAAAGCAAATTTTTTAACCATCAAAAACCCAAAATTGATACATTTTTGACAAAATTTTCCCAAATTGATATAGTTATGACACATATACATTTTATTAATTTTCGTTAAATTTTACTATTAAATTGTTGAATCAGATGACACATAACAGTTGATTGGTGCACCATGGGATTTACTCTTTGTTTGTCATAGTTATATTATTTTTGTAAATTTTTATAGTATTAATTCACTTTAATGGAGGGTATATTTGTCACAAACGTACCGGTTTGGGTTTTTAGCAATTGAACAAATTAATTTGGGTTAAATTTGTCATAAGTGTACCGATCTGGAGTATTTTTTTATCGTCATTTGGGGTAAATTTGTTAGAGGTATACTAATTTAAGGTTTTTCGTGGTCAAAAAATTAGTTTGGGATAAATTTATCATAGGTATATCAATTTGAGATTTTTCGGGGTATTAATCATTTTCTTTATTAGTGTTGTTTGTTACAGTTCAAGCATGGATTACCATTAGAAAAGGGAAAATTACATAAAACTTATCCGAACTTTGGGATTAATACAAGTTTATCCCCAAACTTTCAATTGTTATATGTTGGGACTAATACGTGTTTGTCCCTAAACTTTCAATCGTTGTATGTTAATCCTTGAGCTTTTATTTTATTATAGCCGTTAACTACTGTTACATTTTTTTTTTTGTTGGCAATAGTAAAACGTTTAAGGGGTAAATGTGTATGTTTATCTCATTTTTTGATAGAAGTCTCTCTTTTGTCTTTGATTCCGATAAAAAAATGAAAAATCTAGGAAAATAAATTGATGGAAACTTTATTATCAAAAGAAATGTTAATTATTAACATAGATGAAGATATTAATGGAATAATAAGATATTTTTAAGAAAAAATAACACAATTTAGTAAAAGGAAAAAGGCCAGAATAACAAGAAGGAAAATAACAAAAAGTGCAGAATACTGATTACGTACTTTTAATAAATAATTAATACAAAAAAGACTGATCAAGAGATAATATAGAAAAATCACTTTACTTTTCAGTTAATCATTTCCTTTTATGAGTTGAAGCAATAATTTCCTTTTATAACTCTTTTTAAATATCTTGTTAATTGAATATTTTTTTAAAAATTAATTAAGCCTTTAAATGTACATAATGAGTAACCAATTATTGTTATTTCACCATCTTCTTATTGAGATTTTTTTCTTTTTCCATTTGTGTCCTTTCATCTCATTTTTTTATTATTAAAATCTTTCTTTTATCCATGATTTTGGTTAAAAAATTTAAAATAAAGAATGGAGAAAAATTAATTATTTAGAATATTAATATTAAAAAATTAAATATCACTAATAATACTTAAACGAAGATTATTAGGGTTAATACCCTGAAAAATCCAAAACTTATACACCTGTGACAATTTTATCTCAACTGACAATAAAAAACCATAAACTAGTACATTTATGACAAATTTACCCTAAACTAATTTATTTGATCGCAAAAAACCCCAAAATTGATAAATTTGTGACAAATATATTATTCGCTAAATTAGATTAATACTACAAAAAAATCACAAAAATTGTAAACTATAAAAAATATAGAGTTTTGATACATTGAGTACCATAACTTGGCACAGAGGGACACTTAAGTGCCATAACTTCGGAAATGTACACTCAAGTGTCAGTTTCGGAGTAAAGGGGAACACTTATCGATAGTAAATGGATCGGTTTGAAAATAAATGAATTTCGGACAATTTGACGTGCCACTCGACCAAAATCCAACCAAATGATTGATGTGGCAATTTTCTAGCGAGTTGGGTGCAAAACAGCGTCGTTTTGCAAGCTGACGTGACCAGAAAATACAAAAACGACATCATTTTGTGTATGACGTGTAAATAATTAATATAAAAATTAATTAAATAAATTTAAACTTAATTTTATTCAAAATATTCTAAAAAATAAAAAATTAAAATTAGAAAAAACTTAAAATTAAAAAACTTAGAATTTAAAAAACTTAAAAATTTAAAAAATTAAAATTAAAAAAAAAAATTAAAAAAAAAAAAATTAAAAATTTAAAAAAAATTTAAAAAAATTAAAAAAAAAAATTTAAAAAATTTAAAAAATTTAAAAATTGAGAAAAAATTTAAAAATTAAAAAAATTAAAAAAAAATTTAAAAATTTAAAAACTTAATTTTAAAATTTAAAAACTTAATTTAAAATTTTAAAAAAACTTAATATTTAAATAAAAAAAAACTTACATATTTAAATTTTAAGTTTTTTTAAATTTTACGTTTTTTTAATTTTAGTTTTTAAATTTTACGTTTTTTAAAATTTTAAGTTTTTTAAATTTTAATTTTTTTTAATTTTAAGTTTTTTAAATTTTAAGTTTTTTAAATTTTAAGTTTTTTAAATTTGAAGTTTTTAAATTTTAAGTTTTTTAAATTTGAAGTTTTTTAAATTTGAAGTTTTTTTTTTTTTAAAATTTGAAGTTTTTTTTTAAATTTTAATTTTTTTTTTTTAAATTTTAAGTTTTTTAAATTTTAAGTTTTTTAAATTTTAAATTTTTAAATTTTAAGTTTTTTAAATTTTAAGTTTTTTAAATTTTAATTTTTTGAAATTTTAAGTTTTTTGAAATTTTAAGTTTTTTGAAATTTTAAGTTTTTTAAATTTTAAGTTTTTTAAATTTTAATTTTTTAATTTTTAATTTTTTTTTTTAAATTTTAAGTTTTTAATTTTTTAGAATATTTTAAATAAAATGAAGTTTAAATTTAATTTAATTAATTTTTACATTAATTACACATCGACAAAACGACATCGTTTTTTGCTTAAATTTTCATTTTACTCAAAAAACAATGTCAACGTGCAAAACGATGCCGTTTTGCACCCTAACCTAACGTAAATCAATTTCTGATTTCTCCCAACCCTAATTTCACTATTTTCTCCCTCGTATGCCTCTTCTCTGCCCAAAATAAAAATAAAAATTCATTTAAAAATAAAAATAAATTTATTAAAATAAATAAATTATTTTTATTTATCATTTTATTTTTAATTTACTAAAAATAAATTTATTGGCGGATTTTATTTTTATTAAAAGTAAAATTATTTTTTATTTGCCTTGAGTGTTCCAAATAAAATTACTTAAATATTCCACTTTACTCATTTTAAAATAAAATTCGTAAAATAAAATAAAATAGAATAAATAAAATAAATTTATTTTTATATTTTAATTTTAAAATAAAACATTTATTTTATTTTTTATGATTTATTTTATTTTATTTTATTTTTTTGAAATTATTATTTTTTATATTAAGTGTTCCGTAAGAAGGAAGAAATTTTCAGTATCAAGTTATGGCGTTATCAAACGGTTACTTGAAACGTTCTTTTCAACAAATAGAATAGATCGTAAAATCCCAAATTGGTATACTAGTCAATTGTCATATGTCATTTAACTTAATAATTTGACAATAAAATTTAACGAAAACTAACATAAGGTAAATTTGTCACAAGTGTACCAATTTGAGATAAATTTGTTCAATGTATACCAGTTTGGGGTTTTTAGTGGTCAAAAAATATTTTGGGTAAATTTGTCACAGGTATATCAGTTTGAGGTTTTTCAGGGCATTAACCCAATATTATTAATTTGTGAAAATATTTATAAAATTAATAAGAAATTGAAGAACAAGAAACACAATGTTGTAAAATGACAAAAGGGCAAATAACAAATCAGTACTCATTATGTATTTCTAAATTGTTAATTAATGAAAAAGATGAACATCAATAAATTTATTTTAAAAAAAATTAGATTTCAGTTGCTCATTCCCTTTTAAAAGTTGAAGACATTAAGCCTATGAATATAAGTAATGAATAACCAATTTTTATCATTTCATCTTTTTGTTATCAAGTCCTTTTCCTTTTTATATGGTTTGTATTTTTTTCTTAAATATCTTATTTAGTTGTACTAAAGTGGCTATATTGATCAAACTTTGTTCAATAATATGACTACTACTTATACTTTTCTATTATTTAATTTAATTTCTCCCATTTATATAATATTTCATTTATTTCATAACAATTGTGGGTACAAGAGATATTTCCTTAAAAAATAAGATGAAATATATACTTGTACACCTTATGAGTCATATGCGTTACACATGCTAACAGAAGAAAATAACGTCAGGCTAATAGATACAATAAAATGAAAGTTCAGGGAGGTATTGTGTAACAGCCAAAAGTTTAGGATAAACCTGTACTACTACTACCCTCAAAATTTGGGAGGATTTGGTTTTATTTCCCATTAAAAAAAAAAAAAGACTAAGTACCAAATTTAGCTAAGTACCATATTTAGCTGGATGGAAGAATCAATATGCAATATTTCTTGCTATTCCATAGGTATGCACTACCAAAAAGTTATTCAATAAAAAAAATAAAATTAAACCCTGTGGTTTCTTTACACTAAGCAGTTGATAGACATTGTCCAGTTTTGTCATTAAACCAAGCACTAAAGTTTGCCGGATGGAATAATAAGTAAAATTCTGGCACTTCCATCGACATGCACAAAAAAGTTCAGGCTCAACTAGCGGGCTTAATTAGGCATCATGTATGTATATGTATGTTTCTGATACATAAGGGAAATGGTATTCTGGCACTTCCCATTACCCTGTTTTTCCCCGTATGGCTCAAGATATTCTTCTCTGCTGGCTTTAACTATTATATCTGAGGTGACAGTCAATAGGGCTAGTAGAATTATTGGGGACAATAGGCAAAGTTATCCGACAAGAATCTAGAGATGACTGTCGTTGGCAGATCCTATCTGATGGAAATTCTGACCCCAAAGGAACATTCTCAAGTTGAGGCAAAGGGGGAGGATGACACCATCTCGCCCGACTCATGTTTAATTGAAGGAGGGAGCGGCTTGTAACATTGAGACTTGCATTTTTCTTTCAAGATGTAATTTTTGTATGAGATGTATTTATGTAGGTTTGAATCTTATATATATTTGTATTTCAAACAATGGAATTTGTGTGGTGTGATTTGATTTTGTAATGAGATGTATTTGTCTAAGTCTAAATCTTATGTACAGTGTTTTGTATTAATATTCTTTTTGCAGTCATTCCTATTTCGATCCCTATGAAAAAATAACCATGAAGTAGGATCACTGTTGAGATTTTGCTTAAATTTTTCATCAAATAATTGATTTTTTTAAAATATAAAAAAGAAATTAGAAGCCATGCTCGAGCATAATATATAAATCAGAAGGGGCATTTTGTCATTAGCCATGTTTCCAAAAATATTGTCAACGTATCATTATTCTACTTTTTATTTGGATTAAGCATGTCAAATATCTTCTATGTCCAAATATTCTTGCGGGCCATTTGATTCAAGTTCACAAATAAAATTGATCACTTATTCCGAATAAAATATGACTAGAATACATTGATAACTAATTAGCTTTCAAAGTGAAAAATAGGGCAATAATAAAAGTAAGTAGAGGACAACATCCAAGTTTGATTTCTCATAATGGGCTTTTTGTCAACAAGCTGGGTCTGCATGACAACATTCCAATTTTTATGTTCTATTATTGTTTTGTTCTCTGAAATAGAAAAAAAAAAAAAAACAAAAATCTGCTTGGTAATGTTAGTTAATTTTTTTATTCCTTGGAATAGAAAAGTGGCTCGGGAATAGATTTGGAACCACAACAAGAAGTAGAAAAAGTAGCTTCTTGCTCTCTTGTGCTTGGAAACAATTTCTAAAAATAAGTCATTTTATTTCTTTTCTTTTTCATTTTTCCTTTTCTTCTTCGTTCTCTTCTAATTGGTCGGTGGAGACTTGTCGCCCACCGTTGCCATTGCCACCAAAGCTCATCGCACACCGCCCGTTGTTGCCCAATGACTAGATAGAGGAGGAAGAAGAAGAGAGGAAAAAAGAAAAAAAAAAAAAAAAAAATCTCAAAAAAGTTACTAAAATTTTTAAAGAAATTCTACATCACAAAAAAAACTTATGGGTCGTACCAAACACATTCCTGTTCTTTTTCTATTTCGAGAATAGAAATTTTATATAATTACTAAATGCGTAGTTTTATTTATAATTTATTCCAGAGAATAGAAATAAAAAAATTTATTTTTGAAAATAAATTATTTCTAGGAATAGAAATATTACTAAATGCACCCTTATTTTTCGGTGACAAAAGGAAATATAAAAGCTTTGATTTGCATTTCTTAGTATGGCATAATTACAATTTACGTCAGGATTTTCAAAAACTGCATTACTGTAGAGCCTGCCTACCGAAAGGCACATAGATTCCGCCAATTAGAAATTTGAAAACTGATGTCCCAAAACACCTAAATCCGAATTTTAATTGTGAGCGTTAGCTGGAGAAAATCATTAAAAAAGGAGAAAATTACACAAAATTCCTTCAAACTTTGGCCGTGGAAAACCATCAAAGTCGCTGGGATATTCTCTAGATAGTACAAAACAAGCACTTATGGATAAAAACGTATTTTCTTTTCATTTGTCTAACCTTTTACATGCTTGAAAGTCTTAGTTTTTGTTTGATCTTTTTTTTTTGGTAACCTAGGAAATCCCGTAAGTTGACAGCCGGTGGGCAAATCTTGGGGGAGTGATTGCAGGATTCACCACCATAGTACTTCAGGTAAGAATTCTAACGACGCTTCTGAGATTTGAACTCCCCCCCTTCGTGAGGGGGAGAGAGTCCAAGCCAACTGCGCCGCTGCGGGCGATGGTTTTTGTTTGATCTCTTTGATAAGGGGAAAATGCAAAAAGAGTCATAAACTTACTATATTGATACCAATTCAGTCCTAAACATTTCAATTGGATCAATTCAGTCCTAAACATTTTCATATTGATATTAATTTTGTCCATCTAGCCAATTTTGGGTGGTCGACGCTGATATGAACATTGACCATCCGACCAATGCTCACGTGGTAATTTTTTAATAATTTTTTATTTTTTTCAAAAATTTTATTAATTTGTTCCTTTTCCTTTTCCTTCTTTTTCCCTCTCATTCCTCCTTGGATCCCTGCAATGGCCAATGAAGCTCCAACAAGGCTTGTTGACCATTGGGCAAGGGCCACGAAGCCTATGCCGGCAACTAGCGAGAGTCGTGGTCCTTGCCTAGGGCCACGGGTGAGGCCAACCTTGCTTTGGCCTTACTAGAGCCTCATTCACCATTGTGGGGATCCAAGGAGGAAGAAGAGCAAGAAGAAAAGAAAAAGGAAAAAGAAAAATAAAAGAATTAACTCATTATCGCTTTGCTAGGTAAGAGTCTTAAGCTTCCCAAACTTCATAGTTTTCTCTCTCCATTAACTCATTATCGCTTTGCTTCATCATAACATTTGTTATTCTTTACAGTGACTGATTCAAATATGGCCATTAGAGATGTTGTTTCGGGCTCGTTCTTGTAGGTCCTTTTTGATAGGTTTAGTTCTCTGGCATTGAATTATGTGCATTGAGAAGGAATCAGCACCACCCTCCTTGATGAGTGGAAGGGGATGCTGGTCACAATCAGAGTAATGCTAGATAATGGAGAGGAAAAGCAACTGAGCAGTAATTGTCAGGTGAAGCTGTGGCTAAACAACTTTAGGGATTTGACCAATGACATGTAAGACTTGTTCGATGAGTTCGAGATGGAACCCGCTCAGGCCAAGTTAGAGGCAGAATCCGGCACAAGGAAGTTATTTTTCTTAAAAGTCTCACGTCTGCCATGAAGTACTTTCATTTAAAATTGCAAGAACGTCGTCATACAATACCATTCGCAATCCAATTATCTTAGGTAGGCAAGTCTTGTCATTATATCCCCACCAAGCTGCCAGAGCTCCTGTCACAGTTAATCTTCACAAAACCTAGCTTAGGTTACTCTACAGACCCTGCCTTTCATCCACCAATCATGACTTAGCTCTCTTACATTTTTAAAAGGCAGCAAAGTCTAAAAGAGCTATTTCTAATCTGTGTAGTGACAGTTCTAGTATGGAGTGATTTATGTTTAATGGTTATTGCATTTCGAGTGTTCCAGATATACCAACAGGTGTAGGCAATCATTCTCAAGCGTTATCAACCTGTACCAAGTCATTCGATCTCCTAACATCACATTTGTAGAATACCAGCCCGTACGAATAAGTGTCCATCCCCAGTGTCTCCCATACTTGTTAATTAACATAATCATAGGAATTTTCTAGTCATAAAAAAATAAAAATCATCAACAGGGTATCTCGGTTCATTTTTTGTTGCAATCAATTCGGTGTGTGTATCCCGGTTCGATCACTCTTGCAATTCTTCATTATGCATGAAGGATCATTTTATTTAGGACTAATTGCTCATCTTGTTTCAGACTTTTAGATGAGAAATATGAGGACGGTGGAAAGACTATTAACGGTGGAGGATGTAAGACTATTACAAGAAATATGAGGGACATGGAAAGATTATCAAGTAGTCTTCGCAGAAATCTCTCCTCTCTCAAACATCTATCTTTTATAGTTACCGGTACTTGCCAGAGGATGGCTTTGCTTCCTCTTTCAAGTATTTGGTATAATGCAATGTAAAAATTCTAAAGGATCAATGCTCAAAACTCAACAGCGACTATTGGCACCTCATCCAAGAAATCCCACTCATTGTAATTGATTGAGTTCGGATTCAATAAGAAGATTTCTCTCCAATGTCTAATTTTAATTCTTCAGGTAATGGTTCGGACTTCTTTCTTTCTTCCACACTTGTCGTTATGCTACTACTGCTGCTCAAAAATCCATTTCTATTACGAATCCTCAACTCGATGCTAGGAAGTTCATGTTTGTCCATGGACAAGCTTCACATAATTTGCCACAAACCAGCTAGACTTTTGGGTTGCTCTGTTTTGTTTGATAAGGAAGCACACAATGAAACGGTTATAATGCTAATGTGGTCTGGCAAGTCCACCATTGTTTCATACGAGTGATTATTCCTCAAAACAAATAATACTTGCATGTACTCGTTCACTGTGCTGGAATTGTGATGCGTGGATGTACCTGTCTGGATGAAGATATATCTTGAACTTTGTTACCCAACTATTGCTTATCTATCCACTAATGGAAATGCACTATGCTTTGCATGAGAATCATGAAGAATTGTTGCTCTTATATTGATATTTTTTCTGAAATTTCAGTGTTTGTCGTGTTTTCTCTTCCAAAGATCCATTTTTTAGTGCCCTAGCCCATTGACTTGAATTCTCTCAACTGTGCTTGTTTTGTAGAATATCCCACTGTCAATGATCTTTTCTGAAATTTCAGCGCTTGTTATGTTTTCTCTTTCAAAGATCTTTTTGTTTTTTTTAATGTCCTAGCCTCGTGACTTAAATTCTCTCAACTGTGCTTGTTTTGCAGAATATCCCACTGTCATCTTTATTTGGCAAAATCTCTAAGGAGGATCAAATGCAAATGCTGTTGAGGTAGGCAAATGATGTGCTTATGTATATCTTCTGCAACTTGACAAAAGAAGACAAAAGGCTATTTATTTTGGTAGGTGTACCGATATGCTCAAAACTATTTCTTGTTTTTCTTTTTTTTGGTGACACACTTCAAAAGATTCATCTATATCATGATGTCAATCATCGAGGTTTATATTCAAAGTCAACCAGAGAATCTTTCTTCTTTTTTTTCTTTTTTTGGTCGGAGGAGAATCTTTCTTACTTCCAACAACAGCAGCTACTGTAAAGATGCACACGATAGGATTTAAAACAAGTGTTTTCAAGTTGGTGAATGTGACAACTAAATTTGAATGAACCCTGCAGACTATAATTTATTTAAACCTGACTTCCTAGTCAAAGTTCATAGTTTATCTTCTTCTTCTATTTAAATTGCCACACCATCTCAAAGCGCATTTTCTTTTTCTCTGTTATCAAGGAAAGACAGAGATGAGCAATCAGGTAGACTATGCTCTGTCGGTCTGTTAAGTGATCATGAAAGCCTCACTTTTGCCACAATGAATTTCGATTTAAGATTGTGAGAAGGCCGTTCATCCAGTACCACTTGAAACCATTTATCTAGGGTAGGCAAGTCCTATCACTATAACCTCACCAAGCTGCTAGAGCTTGATGCAAGCCAAGGGTAGGCTTTCTCAAACAGTAGAATTGGGAGAGTGATTCGCGCACGGGAAACAGGACCGACAGAAATTTCAGCACTGCGCAAGCTCAGGAGAACAGTCGTATCTTTGTCGATACAGATCGGATCGACCTGATTCCAAAGCCAAATGAACAAAGACTTCTGGATCTACAATTTCTCCGTTTTGGGTTTTCTGAAATAAGCACTGTAGAATGGTCGAATCTGGGTTGGAATTAACGAACAGAATAGGAAAAGATAGAAACTTTGTTGGTTGCTCTTCTAGGCCTCCAAGGAAGTTGAGGGGGCACCGATTCTTCTAGATCGATGAATGCAACTCTTCAAGGATGCAGGTTTTGAAAAGCTCTCACTCTTCAAGGACGAAGTGAAAACTCTTCTAGGTTTTTAAGGATATGAACTCTACAAGGTTCACGATACTTGCTTCAAAGCAAAGTTTTTCATTTATCAAAAGTCGTTTGTCTTCTACAAAGAATTGGATGGCTTATATCGTTAAAGAAATAAAGAGAGAGCATAGAAACTTGAAAGCATTAAAGAGCTTAGGAACTAGAAACTAGAAAAATAATAAAGAGCTTAGGAACTAGAAACTAGTAAAAGCATAAAGTCTTCATGGCTCCCAAGGTGTCTTCTTTCAAACTTCCGGGATGGACTCAAGATATCAATACGGCTTCTCGGTTTCGTTGAGCGTGAATGCGGGCCGATCTTTTTGGTCGAGAGAGTTGGTCTTCAATGCGGGCTGCATCAGAGCTCCTGTCATGGACAAGGCAAGATGCAGGCACTATCATTGCTAGTGGGTTATCCTAGTGACCTCGGATGGGGGAATATCAGCTTGTACCAGGAGGAGTGAGAAGTGAAAAAATTAATTTGCGTCCTGCAAAGGCCTTGTCCTTTTCATTTGCTCTCTTTCACTTTTGCTTCACTATCTAGTCATACCATACAGTCCAGTCAAGTCACGGTCTTCTTGAGTTTTATGGTTTATTTACATGAACAAAGCACTTGTAGATAGAAAGCATCATTGAAAGTCTTCTCCTTTATTGAAACTTTTTGGTAGGTGAAGCCCACGGTCTTCTTGATTTTTATGGTTTATAGTTTTCTCTCTCCGTTAATTCATTATCACTTGGCTTCACCATGACCTATGCTCACCTCTCGGCTCAATAGTGTTCTCCTCCTGCTCATTCGCTCCAGGAAGTCTACTCGGAACAGGTAAGTAATATCTATCTTTTTGCTCTCTTTTTCGTCCCCAAACTGATGCATCTAGAACTTCCCAACCTAAAGCATATGGTGGTTTGATTCCCTCCCCCCTCCCCCCCCCCCAAAAAAAATAAAAATAAAAACAAACGTCTTTGATGTCTCCACATGGTCATCCTCATTGAAGGAGGAATTGGTAATCTTCTTATATCTTATGTAAAAGCCTATATTGATCACATACTCACCAATAAAGCAAAAAAAAAAAAAAAAAAAAAAAAAAAAGCATTGAAATTTCAAGGATACTAACAACATATGGATGCGAAAAATGTCAACAAAACACTAATATGCACTGAAGTTTTTGACAAACATAGGCATGTGCTCTAAGTCGGTCGTATATAGAAAATTCAAATTTTATCCTCTGTTTTGGATGCCCACAAGAAAAGTCTCGATATGAAGAAAAAGAAGGACAATTGACAAACAATTGACGAAACAAGCACCTGTGGACAAAAGCTATTTTATTTTGATTTGTCTAACCTTTGGTGTACATTTCTCGAAAGTCTTGGTCTTTTTTTATGTTCTTTTTTGTAAATGAACGTGTTGATCTTCCTTGACTTCATAGTTTTCTCTCTCCATTGACTCATTTTTACCTCGCTCCAACATAACACATTTGTTGTTATCTACAGTGACTAATTCAACTATGACAATTGGAGAGATTGTTTTGGGTTCCTTTATGGGTTCCTTCTTTTCAATCCTATTCCACAAGTTGACTTCTCTCATATTAGTCTATGCACAACATGAAGGAATTAACACTTCTCTCCTCAAGGAGTGGAATGAGATGCTGGGCACAATCAATGCAGTGCTGACTGATGCAGAAGACAAGCAACTCAGTGGTAACCCTCTAGTGAAGCTATGGCTAGATGATGTTAGGGACTTGGCCTATGATATGGAAGACTTGATTGATGAGTTAGTGATCAAAGTCGCTCAGGTTAAGTTGGAGGCAGAATCCAACACAAGCAAAGGTCTGGAAAAATGGCAGTTCTCTTTCTTTAGCCGAGATAAATCCTTCAGATCGAATCCAAACCTTGGCTCGCTCATGTTTGAAACCAAGGTACAGGAGATTAGTGGCAGGTTGAAAGTGATTGTCACTAGGAAGGCTCTTCTAAGCTTAAGAGAGAATGTTGTGGATAGATCCAACTACACAAACAAAAGGGATCTAACCACTTCTTTGCCAGAGCCTCAGTTTATGGTAGAGAGAAGGAAGAAGCACAAATACTCAAACTATTGATTAGTGAAGTTGAAAATTCCGATGCCGTGTTGAGCATGATCCCCATAGTTGGGATGGGTGGTGTTGGAAAAACGGCCTTGGCTCAACGGTTGTATAATGATGTCAAAGTATATAGCTATTTCGAGAAGAGAGCATGGGTTTGTGTGTCAGATGTTTTTGATGTTCTTCACATAACAAAAGCTATTTTGCGGTCAATCACTGGGTTGTCATGCCAGGGTGAAGATCTTAACGGGCTTCAAGTTAAGTTGAAGGGCAATCTATCTGGGAAGAAGTTTCTTGTGGTTTTAGATGATATATGGAATGAGAAATATGAAAAATGGACTGCCCTCTTAAAGCCATTTGAAGCGGGGGCTAAGGGGAGTAAGATCATCATCACGACTCGCAACCTTGCTGTTGCTTCCATAACTAGAGCATCACCCTATCATTTGAAGGAATTGTCCCTTGACAATTGTACAAGCTTATTAGCCTTTCATGCTCTTGGAGCAACAAATTTTGAGAGCCATCCGGATTTTAAAACAATAGGTAAGAAAATAGCTGAAAGATGTAAAGGTTTACCTTTGGCGGCGAAGATGCTAGGCGGTGCCCTACGTAATAAAAGGAATCCTAGTGAATGGGAAGATACCTTAAATAACAGAATATGGGATCTTCCGATGGCAGAGAATGATGAAGTTCTCCCTGTCTTGAACTTGAGTTATGTCCATCTTCCTTGCCATTTGAAGAGATGTTTTGCTTATTGTGCAGTATTTCCCAAGGATTACGAAATTGAGAGAGATGAGCTGGTACTCTTATGGATAGCCGAGGGCTTTTTAGATACACAAAAAGTAAAGGGGGATAATTTCAAATTAGGACGAAATTACTTTGATGAGTTAGTATCCAGATCATTTCTTCAACAATCAAGTGTCGACGCATCTAAGTTTTCAATGCATGATCTTTTGAATGATCTAGCAAAGTCAATTGCAGGAAGTGCATACTTTAGCTCTGGGGAGTCTCACTTGGCAGCTAATGAAGAAGACACATCTCTTGGGAAAATTCGTTATGCATCATTCATCTCATCGCATTTTGCTACATCAAAATGCTTAAGAGAATATCACCGAATGAAGGTACTAAGAACTTTAATGCTACTGCATAATGGATTTAGAGGGGACACTTTCTCTATTTCCAACAAGGTGCTACATGACTTGCTAATGGAATTGAAGTACTTGAGGGTGCTCTCAATATGTCATTGTGACATCATTGAGGTACCAAATTGCATTGGTGATCTAAAACATCTTAGATATCTCAATTTCTCATACACTGATATCAAAAGGCTACCTAAATCAATTGTCAACTTGTGCAAATTACAAGTTTTGATCTTAAGAGGTTGTCAAAAACTTTCAAAGTTGCCTCAAGGCATCACAAAATTGGTCAGTTTACAGATTCTTGATGTTAGAGATACAAGGAGTCTTAAAGAGATGCCGTTGGGTATTGGTAATTTAAAAAATCTTATTATCTTGTCTAAGTTTGTGGTACGACCAGAGAAAGGGTCACAGTTAGAGGAGTTAAAGAATTTGCCACATCTTCAAGGAGAATTATTCATATCAGAATTGCAAAAGGTGGAAAAAGTTAGAGATGCAATTGATGCTAATTTGCATCAAAAGCAAGGCCTTACCAACTTATCCTTGCATTGGGATGACAATTTGGAAAATCTCCAGAATCATGAGCGAGAAGCACAAGTGCTTGACTTCCTACGACCTCACATTGATCTTGAAAATCTTAATATTTTAAACTATGGTGGTGCAAAATTCCCGTCATGGTTAGGTGGTCCATCCTATTCTAAGATAGTGTCTTTATGCTTGTGGGGTTGTCCTAATGTTATATCACTTCCTCCGCTTGGACAACTACCTTCATTGAAAGAATTATCTCTTGAAGGTCTACACAATAAGAATGATAGGCTCTGAATTTTATGGAGATAAAAGGCCTTTCTCATCCTTAACAACTTTGAAGTTGAAAGAGATGTTGTCATGGAAGAATTGGTCTCCTTATGTTGGGGGCCCAAAAGAAGAAGTCGCATTCTCTTGTCTTCAACATCTTGTTGTCCGGAGCTGTCCTTCATTGATTAGGATATTACCTCGTCAACTTGATTGTCTCATAAAACTTGAAATCCATTCATGTCCTCTTTTGAATAATTCAACAAATGAGGTTTGTTTTCCATCTCTCCGTGAGTTATACCTTGAGGATTGTAACAAGGAAATCTTAAAGAGCTTGGTCAACCTAACTTCTTTGACCATTCTCAAAATTGAAAATCTTGCCGAGCTTGTTTGCTTTGATCATGTGTTTATGAGGTGCTTGGTCAAGCTAAAGGATCTTCATATAGGACGGTGTGACAAGCTTATATACTTGTGGCAAGATGAAAATATAATGCTAAATCTTACTTGCCTTCAAGAATTAGCCATTGAAAGTTGCCCTCGATTCACATCTTTTGTGGCAGGAGAAGGAGAAATAGAGTTGCCGTGCAACTTTGAAAGGATGGAATTGAGTAATTGCATAAGTTTAGAAAAGCTTCCAAGCAAGATGCACACATTCAAACATTTGATCATTAGGAGGTGTCCAAAAATCTTGGGACCAACCATTCCTCTAGATGACCGTAACAACAATAACCCGATATCTCAACTTGAGTATCTGCGGATTGTAAATTGTGATTCTCTAATATCGTCTTTGTTTGCCAACGATAGACTTACTGCTTTGAAGAAACTTTGTATTTGTGAGTGCAATGGAGTGGAATCGGTGGAAACGATCACCATAGAATCACTCAAAGAAATGACAATTGATGGCTGTCCAAATCTAGGAAGCCTACCACGGTGCCTTCACACGCTCTCCCATCTTGCTCATTTGGATATAAGTAATTGTCCAGCACTGGAGATAGATGAATTCCCTTCCCTTCCCATCACCCTGTCGTGTCTTATAATTAGTAATTGTCCGAAGATAAAGTCTCTACCAAATCAGTGGCATCATCTTACATCCCTCGAGACGCTATTCATCGAGGATTGCCAAAATATCAAATGCTTCCCCAAAGGAGGTTTGCCTCCCAATTTGCATCGCCTTTTAATAAGAGGGTGTGAGAATCTAAAGCAGCCAGTGAGAGAATGGGGCTTACACCTACTCACATCCCTCCGATGTATGTTAATTGACTTTTGCATGGGAGGGGATGGAGAGAAGGTATGGTTTCCTTCGGAGGACAGGGATGCGTGGAGTCTTATCTTTCCTTCCTCTCTAATGTATCTTCGCATTTGCAATATGTGGAATGTTGAAAGACTATCAAGCGGTCTTCTCAACCATCTCTCCTCTCTCAAACATTTATGGATCGACTCTTGCCCGAAGCTGAGGTACTTGCCAGAGGATGGCTTCCCTCCCTCCTTCCAAGAATTGTACATAGAGAAATGTGAGATTCTAAAAGATAGATGCTCAAAACTCACTGGTGACTATTGGCCCCTAATCCAAGAAATCCCTCTCATTGAGATAGATTGGGTGCGGATCCAATGAATTGATTCTTTCATGCACCGCCAGTTTTCTCGGATTAAGGGTAAGTTTTTGGTTTTGAAGGCATCAATTTTGATTCTGCCTCCTCTATTCGATGCGTAATACAAATTGATATTTGTCATGGAGATATTTCCCATGAATTTCCAAAAACAACCCACTAAGGTCAACGAATGACAATTCGTTGGGGTTCTTTTTGTCCGGCAAACAAACTCAGTACTCATCCATTACTTCCAATTTTGACTACACGTCCTCTTCCTAGTATGCGAAGCTACCCAATGGGCATAAACATTTGCTTTTCACGAAATACGAATAAAATTCAGAGCTGAAAATTGATCTTTAGCTGCTTGAATCCCAGCAGGTGCTTCCTTTAGTCTTTAGTTGTATTGCTTGCGAAAGTTGATAATATCCTTGGATACCACAGCTGCATCTATCTCCACTACAACCTTGGGCCAGCTTCTCTTTTGCCATTGCAACGCTCTTTCCAACAAAAAGTAATTCAGCCTCCTCTGCAAATTAAACTTGCACCACCACACCCCTGCGGGTAACCATGTCCCCGGCCTAATTTGTGGCCACAATGCCTGTTGTTAGTTTGTTCGTGAAACATAGAAAAAGTGCTTTAGTAAATAGTTTGTTTCTTAAAGACAGTGTATTCATGCCTTAAAGTCCAATTCCATCTTCCCAACAATCCCAACAACAGCATGTTTCGTTTCTTTAATGTCAGACTCATCGCAGTTGATATTCACAGAGCCTAGCTTAGGTTTTACTACACGCCCTGCCTTTCAGCCACCCAATGATGACATAGCTCTCTTATATTCTTGCAGGCAACACACTGCAAAAGAGTTTTCTTATCTGTATTACTGATGGTCTCAGGATCTGGTGATTTATGGTTAAAAGTTGCTGCATTCGGAGCTTTCCAGTTACACCAGGTGACGGCAATCATTCTTAAGAGTTATCAGCCTGCACTAATCATTTGATCTCATGACCTCATATTCGTAGAATATCAAGCTTGAACCGATAAGTCACCATCACTGGTGATTAGTGGTCTCCCATACGTGTGTGCTAACATAATCATAAGAATTATTCAGCGAAAACAAAATCATCCAAAGGGTCACTAATTGCTGAGAAAAGGAAAGCAAAGGATCCTGGTTCTTGTCTTGTCTGTTCATTTTTTTGTTGCTGTCGGGTGGGTATGCATATAATTCTTTTTTGTCTGATTACTCTCATAGTTGTTCATTATGCATGGAAGTATTTTTATTCAGGACTAATTAATCGTCCTCGTCCAGGATTTTGGATAAGAAATATGAAAAATGTGGAAGAACCATCAATAGCGGAGGACATAAGATGCGTGGGCCTCCTATTTCCTTCCTCTCTAACCTCTCCATGGATGAAAAATATGAGGAACGTGAAAAGACTATCAAGTGGGCTTCGCAGGCATCTCTCCTCTCTCAAACAGTCATATATTTTACAGTTGCCGGATGTTGAGGTACTTGACAGAGGACAGCTTCCATCCCTCCCTCCATGTATTCCGCATAATTCAATGAGAGATTCTGAAAGATCGGTGCTCAAAACTCTGTGGCGACTGTTGGCACCTCATCCAAGAAATCCCACTCATCGTAATTGATCGAGTTCGGATTCAATAAGAAGATATCTCTCCAATGTCTAATCTTTGTTCTCAAAACAAATAATACGTACATGGACTTGCTCTCAGTGCAAGAATTTTGATGCATGGATGTGCCTGTCTTTATTGATGATATATCTTGAACTTTGTTTCATGCCCAAAAATTGCTCATCTTTCCTCTTATGGAAATGCACTATGCTTTGCGTGAGAATCATGAAGAATTGTTGCTCCTGTATTGATATTTTTCTGCAATATCAGCGTTTGTTGTATTTTCTCTTCCAAATATCTTTTTCTTAGGCCCTAGCTCATTGACCTGATGTCTCTCAACTGTGCTTGCTTTGCAGAATATCCCACTGTCTTCTGCATTTGGCAAAATCTCTCCCGGTGATCAAATGCAAACATTGTTGAGGTAGGCAACTGATGTGCTTACGTTCATCTTTTGCAACTTGACAAAAGAAAAACAAAAAGCTACTAATTTTGGTAGTTGTACTAATATGCTCTATACTTTTTTTTTTTTTGGTGACATGCTCTAAAAGATTTATCTGTATCACGATGTCAATTATCGAGGTCTACATTCAAAGTCAAACGAAGCAGCTTTCGTACCTCCAACAACAGCAGCGACTGAAGAGATGCAAAAATTGGGGTTTTCGAGTTGGCAGATTACAATCCATTTCAATCTGACTTCCTTGTCGAAGTTAACAGTTCATCTTTATTCTATTTAACTTCCCACGCCATCTCAGAGAACATTTTCTTTTTCTTTGTCGCAAAGGAAAGACCGAGAGGAGCAATGAAGGAGACTATGCTCTGTTACCATTTTGAGTAATTGTAAAAGTTTCACGTCTGCCTTGAAATATTTCAGATCGCGAGAAGGTCATCGTCCAATACCACTCGCAACCTAGTTATCTCGGGTAGCCAAGTCTCTTCATCCAATACCAAGCTGCCAGAGCTCCCATCACGGGCAAGGCAAGATATAGGCACTACCATGACTAATGGATTATCATCGTGACCTCGCGTTTGTGGAATATCAGTTCGTACCGTCAGGCCACCGTCGCTGGTGTTCAGTGGTCCCCTATAGTTCTGCGTTAACAAAATCATGAAGTCTATTTAGGATTAGCAAAATCATCAAAACAGTTTCATTTTTACATGCAATAATTGACTTGAACATGCATGTTTCGAGAATACCTAAATGCCTCTTACCAATAAACCGCTCTAAGAAAAACATCTGAAGGAAATGTTGCCTATGAAGGTGACTATAAGGAGCGGTGCTGATGGCAACGACTGGGCAGTGGCCGTGGGACGGTGGTGCGCTCTCCCGCCCCATTCTCGCTTCTTCTTTTTTTTTTTTCCTTTTTCAAGTTCTTGCTGTTTTTTCTTTTTATTTTTCTCTTTGCTTTTTTTTTTCTTTTATTGAACTTAAATTTGAAAAGATACATGAAATCTAGACATTATTCATTAGACAAGTACAAGAGAGATTATTGAATGAAAAATCAAGGTACGATTAAGCAAGAAAAGAGTAGGACAAAAATTATAGTAACAATAAATTTTTAAGCGTGGCATGTAATGCATGGGGAAATTCTACTAGTAATGGAAAAACAAAGGCATTCACATAGGGATGAGGGAGGAGGGATGTGAGAAGTGATGTAACAATGCCAATTTGCATCCTGCAAACTCTATCTTTTTTATTTGCTCTCTTTTGCTTTTGCTTCACTTTATCACAAACAAATACATGATGTCCAGTAAAGTCTTGGCCTTCTTGAGTTTATGGTTTCTCTGCATGAACAAAGTACTTGTGGACGGAAAGCATCCTTGAAAGTCTTGGTCTCTGTTTAAACTCTTTGGTAGGTGAAAGTCTTGGTCTTCCGGGACTTTAAAGTTATCTATCTCCATCAACTCATTATCACTTTGCTTCAACATAACCCTTGGTTGACTCTATGGTTATTGATTCACCCTTAGAGGGCAGGCATATCTTCATAAAAAATTTATCTTACGAATGTTTTGTTGGTTTTTTCTTTTTCTTTTTTTGACTATAGTCCTTCACGTGGTATCCATAGCGCTAAAAAATTGCAACAAAATGGGCGGCAATGATCTGTTGAAGGGTGCTGAAGCAATTGTTGATGATCGTGAAGCGCTTGATAGGAGAATTGTGGTCCTTTGAAAAGAAAAAGTTAACCAAAGCATTTGCTTGATGATTAGTTGGTGATATATGAATTGTTTACTATTTCCAGAGTAAAATTAAGCAAATTGCTTCATGGATTCATTGGTGTACCCGGCTATTTTCCTTGTTTAACCCAAATCATGTGTTTCTATTCTCATTATCGAACCAGAAACCACTATCCCTATTTATTACAATGGCTCTCTTTGGCTTTAGTTAATGACAGGCTTCGTAATCTTTATAATTCCCTCTCCTTCCTAATTCTAGAGTGATAAAGATGAGTCGTCATCGTCACCTGACAACAATTTATGGGACCGTAGGGTGAGTCGACCAAAAGAATATCAGCATCCATGGAAACCCTTAAAAGACAAAACTTTTGTCAAAGGATTCAGTGCAAAACAAAACCCGCTAGAAGATGATGGAAGAAGAATTGTAGCAAGGGAGAGCGCTGAGTTCGGCAGAGCTCCGGCTCAGTTTCTGACGTCTCTCAGCCTTTGCTCCGACTACAACGGCTCCTCGCCGTTCGATCGCTAAAGCCAAGTCCTCTCTCTCTCTCTCTGGTTTTCGGCTTTGGGTTCAATGAATCGAGCTGAGCTCTCTGTTTTTTCTTGAATTTCCAGAGGAGAGGCTTCTTCGTGGACTTTCCTCCTTCTCAGTTTCTCTCGATGTTCTGGACCGTGGTCGTTGCTGATAGTAATGACTGTAAGTGAATCGCTGCTTGAAGATGGCGTATATTAGTTCTTTGACTGGTAGGCGTTTCACCAGTTCGACAGAATGCCTGACTCAGTCATAGATAGTTAATTCCTATTGCATTCCGTTTACCAACGTTTTGATGTCCCATTGAAGTTGCACTGCTCGTGTCGTACTGCATTTCCCGTATAAAGTTGATTGAAATGCGATTGTATGTGCTTTTAGTATGTCAAATGCTGGTCACGTGCATTTGATGTTCGCTGTTTTTGCGTGCATTTGCTGTGTCAACTGACGTTGAAGATATACACGGTTTCTGGTACGGATGACGTACGTATGATGTTATATACAAGTTCTTGAGGAGCAAAAATGAGCACAGTGAGGTGGCCATGTACAGTGTTTTATGGATATTGATTTCTCATCAAATTGCCATCGTTTCCAGCCTTGAACATAATAAGGGTGTTTTCTGGTCGCTTTTGTTCACATGGGGAACGTGAGGATTTCAATCTCATTTCGGTAGTGTTTTCATCATGTGAATATATAGAAAGATGCCGCATGGATGTTACATATTTTTCCATCAATTTGATGGGGGCGATTCAAGGCTTAAAACACATAAAATTGATAGTATTCCATATTCCGCAGATTCGAGTCAAGTAAAGCCATTAGTTGTCTGGTGTTACTTAAGCGTTCTTGGACCTCCTCAGCATGTATATCCTCCATGTAGGTGACGCTTTGGATTCATTATGATTTTATATTGGATTATCACATTCTTATGCTTGAGGCGTGCTTAATTTGTCCTAGTAGCTTGCTGTCCGTATGTATTTGTGCAGTGAATGATATACTTGTATTTGTGGCTGGTGGGGTCTTGGCTTTGTTGAAGTGGTTATTGGCACTTTCTGTTGGGTCAATGTGGGTGTCGCTGTTAATTTTTTCTCATATAGGACAATAGTGCATGGATGAATGTTGCTTTCTTTGAGGTAAAGAAGTTGAGTATTCTGAGCTAAATCTTCAGTGCACCATGTTGACATCTTCTCAGCTTGCCCTTCATGCTTTGAGATTGTAAAAATATCAGCCCTCGTATATTGGTGGTGTAGTTGATCGTTCATCCTTAAAAGATAAAATAAAAAATAAAATTTAAAAAAATTAATAAAAAATCAAAAAAATTAAAAAAAAAAAATGCTATGAACTTACGAATTTCAATTAGGTAGTTGAGCCTTGAAGAATAGGTTTATCCACTATTGGATGAGGTGAACTTAAAAGAAAAAATAGTACTTGTTGCAGTTATTGCACTTAAGTGAGAAATTGTGAATCCTAGAATTCATTCTTCATGTTGTGAATTCCCCTCCATCAGCTCATTTTCACTTTGCTTCACCTTAACACCTTTGTTGTTCTCTACGGTGACTAATTCAACCATGGCCATTGGAGAGGTCGTTTTAGGTTCCTTCTTGGCTTCCTTCTTTCAAATCCTGTTCAACAAGATGACTTCTCTTGCATTGTGCCATGTGCAACGGGAAGGATTCAGCACTACCCTGCTCAAGAAGTGGAAGGCAATGCTGGTCACAATTAATGGAGTGCTGGCTGATGCAAAGGACAAGCAACTCGGCGATAACCCTCAAGTGAAGTTGTGGCTGGACGATGTTCAGGACTTGGCCTATGACATGGAAGACTTGCTCGATGAGTTTGCAATTAAAACCGCTCAAGTTGAGTCAAAGGCAGAATCCAACACAATTAGAGGTCTGGAGAAATGGAAGTTTTCTTTCTTTGGCCAATTGCGCTCGCTCATGTCTGAAAACAAGGTACAAGAAATCAATGGTAGGTTGAAAACGATTATCACTGGAAAGGCTCATCTAAGCTTGAGAGAGAATGTTGCAGACAAACTCAACTACACAAGCAAAAGGGATCCCACCACATCTCTACTGGAACCTCGATTTTTTGGCAGGGAAAAGGAAGAAGCACATATACTTGAACTGTTGATTGGTGAAGTTGAAAATTCTGATCCCACAGTGAGCATAGTCCCTATAGTTGGGATAGGCGGTGTTGGAAAGACGGCCTTGGCTCAATGGCTATATAATGATGCCATAGTGAATGGATATTTCGGGAGGAGAGCATGGGTTTGTGTTTCAAATATTTTTTATGTTCTTGACATAACAAAAACTATTTTGCAGTCGATCACTAGCTTATCCTATGAGGGTGAAGACCTTAACGGGCTTCAAGTTAAGTTGAAAGACAATCTATCTAGAAAGAAGTTTCTTGTGGTTTTAGATGATGTTTGGAATGGGAACTACGAAAAATGGACTAACCTCTTAAAGCCATTTGAAGTAGGTGCCAAGGGAAGCAAGATCATTGTTACGACTCACAACCTTCCTGTTGTTTCTATAAGAGGAGCTTTGATGTATCCTTTGGAGGAGCTATCCCTTGATAATTGTACAAGCTTATTAGCCTTTCATGCTCTTGGAGCAACAAATTTTGAAAGCCACTCAGATCTTGGAATGATAGGCAAGCAATTAGCTGAAAAATGTAAAGGCATGCCTTTGGCAGTGAAGATGTTGGGCAGTGCCCTATGTAATGAAAGGAATCTAAATAAATGGGAAGCTATCTTAAATAACAAAATATGGGATCTTCCGAAGGGAAAAAAAGATGAGGTTCTCCCAGTTTTGAAATTGAGCTATGCCCATCTTCCCTCTTATTTGAAGAGATGTTTTGCTTATTGTGAAGTATTTTCCAAGGATTATGAAATTGAGAGGAATGACTTGGTACTCTTATGGATAGCAGAGGGCTTTTTAGATGGGCAAGAAGCAAAGGAGAATATCTTGAGACTAGGATGGGATCACTTTGATGAGTTAGTATCGAGATCATTTCTTCAACCATGGGTTCATCCTTAACCACTTTGAAGTTGGAGGAGATGTTGGCATGGAAGGATTGGTCTCCTTATACCGGGGGCCAAGAAGAAGTCACATTCTACTGTCTTTAGCATCTTGTTGTTCGAAGCTGCCCTTCATTGGTCAGGACATTTGCTTGTCAACTTGATTGCATCACAAAGCTTGAAATTCATTCATGCCCGCATTTAAATAACTCAACTAGTGTGGTTTATCTTCCATCTCCCTCTGAGTTATTCCTTGAGAATTGTAACAAGGAGATCTTAAAGAACTTGGTCAAACTAACTTCTTTGACCATTCTCAAAAATTTTGGCAGAGCTTGTTTGTTTCAATCATGGGTTCATGAGTTGTTTGTTCAAGTTAAAGGAGCTTCATATAGGATAGTGTGACAAGCTAACATACTTGTGGCAAGATGGAAATGAAATGCGAAATCATACTTGCCTTCAAAGAATAGTAATCAAAATTTGTCCTCAATTCACATTTTTTGTGGCAAGAGAAGGAGAAGTAAAGATGTCCTGCAATCTTGAAAGGATGGAATTGAGGGATTACACAAGTTTAGAAAAGCTTCCAAGCAAGATGCAAAACCTCAAAGATTTGCGGATTTAGAATTGTCCAAAAATCATGGGACAAACCATTCCTCCGAATAACTTGATGTCTCAACTTGAATCTCTTGAGATAGGTAAATGTGATTCTCTAACATCATTTCCCTTTGCCAAGGGTAGACTTGCTGCTCTCAAGACATTTTATATTTACGAGTGCAATGGAGTGGAGTCACTGGAAGAGATCAGCCTAGAATCACTAAGTTCTTTGACTATTGATTGATGTAAGAATCTTAGAAGCTTACCACAGTGCCTTCACACGCTTTCCCATCTCACTCGTTTGGGAATATATGACTGTTCGGCATTGGAGATAGAGAACTTCCCTCTCCTTCCCTCACCCTGTCATATTTCTGTGTTTATAATTGTCCGAAAGATAAAGTTCCTACCAAATCAATGGCATCATCTTACATCCCTCCGGGAGCTATATATTATCAATTGCCAAAATATCAAATGCTACCCCAGAGGAGGTTTCCCTTCCAATTTGCTGCAGCTTACAATTGTAGGGTGCAAGAATCTAAAGCAACTGTGAGAAAATGGGGCTTACGCCTGCTCACGGCCTCGTGTCTCTGGAAATTGATGGCAGCATGGGAGAGGAGGGAGAGAAGGGGTGGTTTCCTTTGGAGGACGAGGATGCATGGAGTCTACTCTTTCCTTCCTCTTTAATTACTCTTCAGATAATAGAAATGAGGAATGTGGAAAGACTATCGAACGGTCTTCGCAACCATCTCTCCTCTCTCCAAGATTTTGGGATTGTAGATTGCCTGAAGTTGAGGTACTTGCCAGAGGATGGCCTCCCTCACTCCCTCCAATCATTGTGGATAAAAGAATGGGAGATTCTGAAAGATCGATGCTCAAAACTCATTGGCAACTATTGGCCCCTCATCCAAGAGATATCTCTCATCTACATTGGTAACATAATCCAAAAAATTGAAATTGATCTCACCCGAGCCGTTATAAAAGATCTATCTCCGTTGACTACTTTTTCTTCTTCAGGCAAGTCTTCCAACTTCTTCTATTCTTTCGCTTTCATTTGCAACTGCTGCAATTTGTTCCATCTAAAGTCAGTTTTCTAGGATTTGGGTAAGTTTTTGGGTTTGAAGACATCATATTTCATTCCGTTCTTCAATTCGATTCTTAATACGGATTGAATTTTTTCCCACGGTGATGTTTCACATTGAATTTCCAGAAACCAGCCACTGACATTTGGGTGTGTGCTCACGTCGGCTTTTTCCTTTTCTTTTGGCCAGCAAACCAAGTAGTTGGAAGGATGGGGATGTAGATCCCAAGTTTGACGATACGTCCTCTTCCTAGCATGCAAAGCTACCCAGTGGGCACAAAAATTTGCTCTTCGTGAAATACAACTAAAATTCAGAGATGAAAAATTATCATTAGCTGCTTGAATCCCAGCAAGACCTTCCTTTAGTCTTTAATTGCACTACTCGGCAAGCTTGATGATATCCTTGTATACTCCAGTTGCATCCATCTCCACTGGTACCTTGGGCCAGCTTTCGATCAGCCTCAGCAGATCTAGGTTGCACCACCAAACCCCTGCAGGCAACCATCTCCCCTGTCTAATTTCTGGCCACAATCCCAACAACAGCATTTTTTCGATGTTAGACTCATCATAGTTAATCTTCACAGAACCTAGCTCAGGTTTACTCCACACACCCTGCCTTTCATCCACCCAATTATGACATAGCCCTCTTACATTTTTACAGGCAACACACTCCAAAGAGCTTTTCTAATCTGTATGAGTGACAGTCTTATCTGGTGATTTACGGTTAAAAGTTACTGCATTTTGAGCTTTCCAGATATACCAACAGATGTAGGCATTCATTCTTAAGAGTTATCAGCCTGTACCAATCATTTGATCTCATGACCTCACATTTGTAGAATATCAAGCCCGAACCAATAAGCCACCATCGCCAGTGATTAGTGGTCTCCCATACGTGTGGGCTAACATAATCATAAGAATTATTCGGCGAAAACAAATTCATCCAGAGGGTCACTTATTTCTGAGAATAGGAAAGTGAAGGGTCCAGTTTCTTGTCTTGTTTATTTATTTTTTTTTTCTGTTGCTGTCGGGTGGGTATGCATATAATTCTTTTTGTCTAATCACTCTCATTGTTTGTTCCTTATGCAAGAAAGTAATTTTTGTTCAGGACTAATTAATCGTCCTGTTCCAGGATTTTGGATAAGACATATGAAACATGTGGAAGGACCATCAACGGTGGAGGACATAAGATGCATGGAGTCTCCTGTTTTCTTCCTCTCTAATCTTTCTTTAGATGAGAAATATAAAGAAGGTGGAAAGACAATCAAGTAATCTTCGTAGGCATCTCTCCTCATTTAAACCGTTATATTCTATACGTTGCCAGAAGTTGAGGGACTTGACAGAGGATGGCTTCCTCCCTCCCTCCATGTATTCAGCATAACTCGATGTGAGATTCTGATAAGATCGGTGCTCAAAACTCCGTGGTGACTATTGGCACCTCATCCAAGCAATCCCACTCCTAGTAATTGATTGAGTTTGGATTCAATAAGAAGATTTCTCTCCAATGTCTAATTTTTGTTCTTCAGGTAATGATTCAGATTTCTTTCAGACCTCTTTCTTTCTTGCACACTTGTTGTTTAGCTATTGCTGCTGCTCCAGGATCCATTTCTATTCCGAATCCTCAATCCGATGGTAAAAAGTTCATGTTTTTCCATGGACAAGCTTCACCAAAACTTCCACAGACCAACTCCTGAATGTCCAACGTTGACAATTGGGTTGCTATGTTTTGTTTGACAAGGAAGTACGCAATAAAATGGTTAAAATGCTAAAGTGGTACAGCAAGTCAACCATTGTTTCATAAAAGTGACTATTCCTCAAAACAAATAATGCTTACATGGACTTGCTCATAGTGCTGGAATTATGATGCATGGATGTGCCTGTCTTTATTGATGATATATCTTGAACTTTGTTTGATGCCCAAAAGTTGCTCATCTTTCCACTTATGGAAATGCACTATGCTTTGTGAGGATCGTGAAGAGTGGTTGCTCTTATATTGATTTTTTTCTGCAATTTCAGTGCTTCTTGTACGTTCTCTTCCTAACATCTTTTTCTTATGCCCCAGATGAGTGACCTGTATGCTCAACTGTGCTTGTTTTGCAGAGTATCCCGCTAACATCTGTATTTGGCAAAGTCTCTCGGGAGGAGCAAATGCAAATACTGTTGAGGTAGGCGACATGTGCTTATGTTCATCTTTTGCCACTGGGCAAAAGAAAAACAAAAAGCTATAAATTTAGGTAGGTGTACTAATATGCTCGTACTTTTTTTGCGACATGCTCTAAAGATTAATTTGTATCACGAGGTCTACATTCAAAGTCAAATTAAGAAGCTTTCTTACTTCTAACAATAGCAGCTACTTTAAAGACGCAAAAATAGGATTTAAAACAGTGGTTTTGAGTTGGAGAATATGACAACTAACTTTGAATCAACCCTTCAATTTACATCCATTTAAATGTGACTTCCGTGTCAGAGTTCACAGTTCATCTTTCTTCTATTTAAATTTCCACAACATCTTACACCCACAAAAAAAGAAGAAAAAAAAGAATCCCACGCCATCTCATGTAACATTTTCTATTTCTTTGTTGTAAAGGGAGGATGCAAATGAGCAATCAAGGAGACTATGCTCTGTTACTCTATTGAGTGATTGCAAAAGTTCCACATCTGCCATGAATTTTGACATGAGATTGCGAGAACGTTATCCAAGACCACTCGCGACCCAATTGTCTCGGGTAGGCAAGTCTCCTCACCATAACCCCTCCCGTCACAAGCAAGGTAATGGATTATCATTGTGACCTCCCGTTTGTGGAATATCAGTTTGTACCGTTAGGCCACCATCACTGGTGATCAATGGTACCCCATTCTCCTAATTTAACAAAATCATTAAGTCTATCCTTTTTTTAAGGTTTGGAATGGAAAGTACCCTGATATGTCTTGTTCGGTTTTTGTTGCAGTAGGGTGAGCATGAACAGAATTTGTTTGTCTAATTACTCTCCGTAATAATTTTATTGGGGCTATCTGATTTTCGTATTCCAGATTTTTTAACTATTCCCATTTTCAGCAACTACTTTTTCTATGACCAATAAATCTTACATGTCTAAAAGGAGAGATTTTTATGTCCGCTTAAAACGTTAGGTCAGTAACGACCAAAAACATTTTAGGTCATCTTTTTACGCAATCGATCACAACATGACAAGAAAAACAAGCACCATGACTGTTCACGGATATTATTATGCTGGGAAAAGTTAAAATCTTTTATTTAGAGCCTAATTTGTAAATTGCAAATCATGGTGTAATCTTTTGGGTCTTGTTAATTAGTGCGTCGAGCAAAAAACCAATTGCCATTTTCAATACATTATTTGTACGCAATAACAAGGGGACAATACATTACAAATATGTTTTTATTTAAATATTTAAATAGTGTCCTGGGACATGTTAATGAAATCCTAATTATTTAAGTAGATATCTAGCACATCCATTTATGCTTGCCCCAAACCTAAAATTTATACATCAAACTTCATGACACGTATCACTAGACCCATGAATAAGAGAAGATAGGTTGGGTCTCAAGAACTATAGTACTTTGAAATGAAAAAGAAAAACGAACCCTATCATGTCTTCTAGCGTTGGGTGGGCAAGTTTTCTTGGCCCCTGATTCTTAGGGAACAACGGTACTAATCAAATCGAAATCCTGAGGAAGCGGTCAAAGGGAGCAGTCAACGATTATTCCATAGGCCTGAGGTCCATCGCCTAATCATGCACCGCCCATCATCGATCATGCGCGAGTTGCTGCTTTTCAACGGTGGATAGCCCATCACAGCGCGGATCTTTGGCTAGTAGCGTGGACCTGAGGCCTACCGGATAACTCAGCCTTTGAGAACATAAGTGAAAGAGAGAGAGCATGCTGGGCAGCTTTTACAGCGAGGCAGCTTCCAACCCAATGACACATTTTAACATTAGAAAAATAATTACAATACCGAGAAACAATATAGAATGCGATTCTTTTTTTCAAGATATTTAAATCGGGTAAGATATATGCAGAAAAGAGAACAGTGTAATTTCTATGTATTTGATGATGAGGAGTACGCGAGCCTATTCATAGAAATTTACCAAAAGACTATCTACAGTAGCAAAATTGAACAAACGCTCGTTCACATGATGTCCAAATGATTATATTAATTTTGTGGATATACAATAAAGTATACATGCATTGCAAACCGAGAGGGTAGTGTTAACTTGTTATTTAAAGTAGGATTAATACTCCGAAAAACTCAAAACCGGTACACCTGTGATAAATTTACCCAAAATTAAATTTTTGATAATCAAAAACCCTAAACCGGTACATCTTTGACAAATTTACCCCAAATTGATACACTTGTGACAAATTTACCATCTACTAATTTACGTTAACTTTTATTGTCAAATTATTAAGTTAAATAATACGTGACAGTTGATTAGTATATCAATTTAGGATTATACTCCTCGTTTGTCATAGTTTACAATTTTTATGATTTTTTTGTGGTATTAATCCAATTTAACATTGGGTATATTTGTTACAAATGTATGAGTTTGGGATTTTTGGGGGTCGAATAAATTAATTTGAGGTAAATTTGTCATAAATATATCAGTTTAGAGTTTTTTATGGTCAATTAGGGTAAATTTGTCACAAGTGTACCGGTTTTGGGTTTTTCATGGCTAAAAAAATATTTTTGGGTAAATTTGTCACACGTGTACCAGTTTGGGGTTTTTTAAGATATTGCCCCTTTAAAGTAAGAAATTAAATTAATTTTTTATATGTCTCCTCAATAGCCTCCTAAGTTCATAATTCTAGGTCAACCAATGTATGGTTTAGATTCTTTTTCACAAAAAAAAAAAAAAAAAAAAGGGCACTTGTGTCGCACCTAAAAGTGAGTCAACTCTCTTGTATTCGTTGACTCCCCCTTCTAAGTTCTAATTCGCAACCAAACATTTACATCTCTGACGTGGGGAAATTGAAGCACTTGGAGCTCCAACTAGAGCAACGCAATGGGAGTAATGTACCATGGACATGGAGTTGAGCATCAACCTCATTTGGAGCATTACGAAGGTTTTACCGCATCTCATATGCTCAAGGATAGAGAGAGGAGCACCCATGACGGTAATTCTATAATACCCGAACCTCTATCAGGTATAATCACTTGCTATCAAATTCAATTACGTGGTAAAAGTATTGTGTGCATTACAACTCAATTCGTATAAGATAGTCATATCTACTTGTTTTATATAGGGATTGGAGCTTTGCACCAATGTTTTCAAACTTGGGCTAGTCAGAGAACCGGCCAGGTTGCTAGTTGCAGTCCAAGTAGTTGGATCACCATGAACTGATGATGATGTCATGAGCAAATGATTATAGATAGATTATGTTTTCTTGATTGCACATACCTTTTTCAGTTTTGGGTGAGAAGATCAAAGGTAAAGCAATGGAATTGGCCAAAAAGTAGGGGGTAGAGCAATACTTAATGAACGAATGATTCCAGAAAATCTAAAGGAAATCTACATCAAGAACGTTATAGTCTCCAAATGTGCTTGATATATGGCCACTGAAATCTTTTTGCAACAGCTTGAAATTAACAAACTATTTAATATTTTTTCACATGAAATAAAAAATCTTTAAAAAGAAATTATTAAAGTGAGACTAAGCAACGAAAACAGAGGATGAGTTTATTAATTAAATAACGCGTAAACAAAAATACGTTTGAGATTTGAATCTAGACTAATATCGCATGATAAATTTTTGGATAAGGACAACAACACACAAGTATCTGAATTATTACCTTTTTTAATCAAGTATCCTCATTTTTTTTTTTTTTTTTTGCTTTCAGTCAATTACCTCAACATTTCAAATACAGGTCAAGGCTTCCATTTAAACCGTGGTCCAAAAATGTTGATATGATGCGAACACTGTCAAAAAGTCGTTAACTGTCCATATGAGCGTCTAATACGGTACCTTGAGATGCTGCTAGGTCAGCTGAGATTTATTAGATACTAGAACCATCTCACTCAGCATACTTTTTCTCTCCTCATCACTCAATATGTGTGATAAGGAGTGACATCAGCTACTATGTTGTTTAACTTTTGCTAAGTAAACGAGTCACATCAGTAAAATCACATAACATGACAAGTTATTTAGCCGATGCCTCAAATTGAGATTCTTGATTGAAAAAGAAAAGTTTAGGCCCTCGATTGTAAATTGAACAAAAGCTTAGGTGCTTGCAATGTCATTATTCTTTAACTCTTAAACCGATCTAAGAATAAAATCTCAAGGAAATGTTGTCTATGAAGATGACTATAAGCAGCAGTGCTGATGGCAACGGCATGTCCGTGGCCATAGGACAGTGGTGCTCTCTCTGGCCCGTTCTTGCTTCTTCTTCTTCTTCTTCTTCTTCTTTTTCAGTTCTTGCTGTTTTTTCTTTGCTTTTTTTGAACTTAAATTTGAAGAGATACATGAAATCCTAGACATAATTCTAATAGACAAGTGCAAGAGAGATTATTGAATGAAAAATCACAATACAATTGAGCATGAAAAGAGGTGGACGAAAATTATAGTAATATTCAATTTTAAGCATGGCATGTAACGCGTGGGGAAATTCTACTAGTAATGAAAAAACATAGGCATTCACATAGAGATGGAAGAGGAGGGATGTGAGAAGTGAAGCAGCAATGCCAATTTGCATCATGCGAAGTCTCTATCTTTTCCATTTGCTCTCTTTCGCCTCTGCTTCACTTTCTAGACCAAAAGTACATGAAGTTCAGTAAAGTCTTGGTCTTCCTGAGTTTATGGTTTATTCACATGATAAGAGCACTTGTGGACAGAAAGGATTCTTGAAAGTCTTGGTCTTCCTGAGTTTATGGTTTATTCACATGATAAGAGCACTTGTGGACAGAAAGCATTCTTGAAAGTCTTGGTCTTCCTGAGTTGAGTTTATGGTTTATTCACATGATAAGAGCACTTGTGGACAGAAAGGATTCTTGAAAGTCTTGGTCTTCCTGAGTTTATGGTTTATTCACATGATAAGAGCACTTGTGGACAGAAATCATTCTTGAAAGTCTTGGTCTTTGCTTACACTTTTTGGTAGGTGAAAGTCTTGGTCTTCTTGGACTTTATAGTTCTCTCTCCATTAGATCATCATCACTCGGCTTCACCGTTAGTCCCCCTGCTTAAATAGTATTCTCCTCCTGCTCGTCTAAACCTAGCGCTCGTGCTTGTTGGATTGCTGTCATTGAGCTAATCCCATTCATCGATCTGCTCCAGGAAGTCTGCTCGAAACAGGTAAGAGACATCTATCTACTTGCTCTATTTTTCCCTCGGACTGATGCACCCGGAACTTCACTACCGAAAGCATCTAGTGGGCATTTATTACACAAGAGCAACCATCTATTCTTTCCAAAATCGTTTTATTAATGGAGGCAAAAGCATTATTTTGAGCAAAAGAAGAGCAGCAGCAGCAGCAATATTTTGGTTCTTAAACCGATTTCCAGCCTATCTATTATCCTGATTAAAGTTGATGTTGAGTTCATTAACAAAAGAAATGTCATTATAATTTTTGTTAAAAAGTAAGATTAGGACATTAAGATTAATTTTTTATCTCTCTATTACTGTTCTTTTTACTGAACACACACTGATGTGAAATGATTTTACAGGATTAGCAGCATTGAGATCAAAGTATTCATTTATAATTGAATTGGAACTTTTATCCTGCTTGCAAAGTAATTATTTTACAGCATCAATGTTTTGGAATTTTAGTCCATGAAATTGGGTAAGCAAGAATCAATATCATAAGAGGATAGCTTCATTCCTCTTCAGTAGAGATTAATGGGAAAGTCACGTTTGTCATAATTTCGGGTGCCAAACAAAATAAATAACTTTTGTTGTGTCTTTTCCATATTTGCTCTCACAACAAAAAGTCGTTATTATATAGATTTAGTGAATTTACCATCAACTGCAAGGGGTAAGATGAATTAATAAGGTATTTGAGATTTAGTATTCGTTTGAGGTGTGCCAGTGTAATCAATCAAGTAAAGTCAATACGGTTGCAATTTGAACTTCACGTGAAGTAGTTTCTGCCGAAGTCCCAAGGGTATTTTGTGTGGACAACTAATTTCCATCGTGCAGAAATCGATGATAGTTCAATGCAAGAAGACTAATTCATGTATTTTCTTTCAAGACAGAAAAATGTGCAATTGTTCAAGATAAAAAATTAAATTTTGAATAATGAAAAATCAAAATTGTGCTTTGTTAGAAAAAGACCACGCATGGACTCGTGTTTTGTTAGAAAATTAGGTATTTCTACATCAGAAAAGTTTTTGAGATTGTTCATCTTTTATAACGTGAAAAAAGATGAAAGAGAAGTAAATGTTTATCATTGTGCATGCCCCCAACGAAAAAGTAAAAGATAAGACAGAGAGATTGGAATGGGGAAAAAGAATACAGTGTCACCACCTAAAAGAAGTGAAATGCTCAGACCACAAAAAAGAAGTGGAATGCATTTCCTTATTTATTGAACAGACAAAGTTAGCCGCTTTTGATGTCTTTACATGGTCATCCATATTGAAGGAGAAATCTATAATCATCTTATATCTTAAACATATGTGAGTTTTTAGCACTGCAACTGCCATCTAAAAACCTACATTGATCTCATATTCACCAATAAAGCAGAAAAGAAAGATATTAAAATCATAAGGATACTAGTAATATACGGATGTGAAAAAAGCCAACCAAACACTCAAGCATTGGAATTTTTTATGAAAATACGCACGCTCTCTAAGTTCATGGAGAAAAATCACCATTTATCCTTTGTTTGAATGCTCACAAGAAAAGTCTTGATCAAAAGAAAAAGGAGAAAAATTTGACGAAACAAGCACTCTAGTGGACAAAAATTATTTTATTTCGATTTGTCTAACCTTTGGTGTGCATCCCTTGAAAGACTTGATCTTCTTCTTTTTTAAAATCTTTTTGGTAAGTGAACATCTTGGTATTCCTAGACTTCATTGTTTTCTCTCTCCAATAGCTCATTGTTACTTTGATTCACAAAACACCTTTGATGTTCTCGACAGTGACCCATTCACCCATGGACGTTGGAGAGATTGTTTTGGGTTCCTTCTTGGCTTCCTTCTTTCAAGTTCTATTCGACAAGTTGTCTTCTCTCACATTGGGCTATGTGCAACAAGAAGGATTCAACACTGCCTTGCTTGAGGAGTGGAAGGGAATGTTGTTGACAATCAATGCAGTGTTGGTTGACGCAGAGGACAAGCAACTCAGTAATAACCCTCTAGTGAAGCTATGGTTGGACGATGTTAGGGACTTGACCTATGACATGGAAGACTTGCTTGATGAGTTGGTGATCAAAATCACTCAAGTTGAGTCAGAGGCAAAATCCAGCACAAGCAAAGGTTTGGAAAAATGGAAGTCCTCTTTCTTTGGCCAAGATAGATCCTCCAGATTGAATCCAAACTTGCACTCGCTTGTGTCGGAAACCAAGGTACAAGAGGTCAATGGCAGGTTGAAAGCGATTGTCACCAGGAAGGCTCATCTAAGCTTGAGAGAGAATGTTGCAGACAAATCCAACTATACCAACAAAAGGGATCCCACCACTTCTTTGTCGGAGCCTCAGTTTTTCGGTAGGGAGAAGGAAGAAGCACAGATAGTCGAACTATTGATAAGTGAGGTAGAAAATTCCAATGCCATGCTAAGCATAGTCCCCATAGTTGGGATGGGCGGTGTTGGAAAGACAGCCTTGGCTCAACGAGTATATAATGATGCCAAAGTGAATAGCTGTTTTGAGAAGAGAGCATGGGTTTGTGTCTCATATGTTTTTGATGTCCTTGACATAACAAAGACTACTTTGCGGTCAATCACGGGGTTGTCCAACGAGGGTGAAGATCTTAATGAGCTTCAAGTTAAGTTGAAGGATAGTCTATCTGGGAAGAAGTTTCTTGTGGTTTTAGATGATATATGGAATGAAAAGTATGAAAAATGGACTGCCCTCTTAAAGCCATTTGAAGCGGGAGCTAAGGGAAGCAAGATCATCATCACAACTCGCAACCTTCATGTTGCCTCTATAACAAGAGCTTCGCCATATCCTTTGAGAGAATTGTCATTTGATGATTGTGTAAGCTTATTAGCCTTTCATGCTCTTGGAGCAACAAATTTTGAGAGCCACCCGGCTTTTAAAATAATAGGGAAGAAGATAGCTGAAAGATGTAAAGGTTTACCTTTGGCAGCAAAGATGGTGGGCGGTGTCCTATGTACAAAAAGTAATCCTGATGAATGGGAAGATACCTTAAAGAACAAAATATGGGATATTTCGATGGCAGAGAATGATGAGGTTCTCCCAGTTTTAAAATTGAGTTATGTACATCTTCCTTCCTATTTGAAGAGATGTTTTGCTTATTGTGCGGTATTTCCCAAGGATTACGAAATTGAGAGGGATGAGTTGGTACACTTATGGATATCAGGGGGATTTTTAGATGGGCAAAAAGAAAATGAGAATATCTTGAAATTGGGATGGAAGCACTTTGATGAGTTAGTATCCAGGTCATTTCTTCAACAATCGAGTATCGACGCATCTAAGTTTTCAATGCATGATCTTTTGAATGATCTAGCAAAGTCAATTTTGGGTGGGACTTGCTTTAGCTCGGGGGGGTCTCAGGTTGCAAGTAATGAACATGATGTATCATCTCTTGAAAAAACTCGCTATGCATCATTCATCCCATCATGGTATGTTACATCAAAATGCTTGAAACCATATCAAGGAATGAAGGCACTAAGAAGTTTAATTCTAGTGCGTGATGGAACTAGTGTGGGCTCTTTCTCTATTTCCAACAAGGTGCTACATGACTTGCTAACAAACTTGAAGTACTTGAGAGTATTCTCGTTATGTCGTTGTCAAATTGTAGAGGTACCAAATTGTGTTGGTGATTTAAAACACCTTCGATATCTCAATTTCTCGTACACTAATATCAAGAGGCTACCTGAGTCAATCGGCGCCTTGTGCAAATTACAAGCTCTGATTTTAAGAGGTTGTCAAATGCTTTCACAGTTGCCTCAATGTATCACAAAGTTAGTTAGCTTACAGTTTCTTGATATTAGAGATACATGGAGTCTAAAAGAGATACCGTTGGGTATTGGTAATTTAAAGAATCTTATTATCTTGTCCAAGTTTGTGGTAGGACTAGAGAAAGGGTCGCAGTTGAAAGAGTTAAAGAACTTGCCACATCTTGAAGGAGAATTATTCATATCAGAATTGCAAAAGGTGGAAAAAGTTATAGATGCAGTTGATGCTAATTTGCTTCGAAAGCTAGGCCTTACCAACTTATCCTTGCATTGGGGTGACCATTTGGGAGATCTCCTTAATCATGAGCGCGAAGCACAAGTGCTTGACTCTCTGCGACCTCACACTAATCTTAAAAATCTCGCTATTTTGAACTATCGTGGTGCAATATTCCCATCATGGTTAGATTGTACATGCTATTCTAAAATAGTGTCTTTATGCTTGTGGGACTGTCCTAATGTTATGTCACTGTCTATGATTGGACAACTACCTTCACTTAAGGAATTATCTCTTAAAGGTCTACATGCAATAAGAATGATAGGCTTTGAATTTTACGGAGGTAAAAGGCCTTTTCCATCCTTAACCACTTTGAAGTTCAACGAGATGTTGGCATGGAAGGATTGGTCTCCTTATGCTGGGCGCTCAAAAGAAGAAGTCTCATTCTCTTGTCTTAAGCATCTTGTTGTTCAGGGCTGTCCTTCGTTGGTCGGGACATTGCCTTGTCAACTTGATCATCTCACAAAGCTTGAAATTCATTCATGTCAGCAGTTGAAAAACTCAACCAATGATGTTTGTTTTCCATCTCTCCATGAGTTGTTCCTTGAGGATTGTAACAAGGAGATCTTGAAGAGCTTGATCAACCAAACTTCTTTGACCATTCTTACAATTAAGAATCTTGCTGAGCTTGTTTGCTTTGATCATGGGTTTATGAGCCACTTGATCAAGCTAAAGGAGCTTCATATAGGCGGGTGTGACCAGTTAAAATACTTGTGGCAAGATGGAAATGAAATTCTAAATCTTACTTGCCTCCAAGAATTAACCATTGTAAGCTGTCCTCAGTTCACATCATTCGTGGCAAGAGAAACAGAAATAGAGCTACTATGCAACCTTGAAAAGATGGAATTGAGTAATTGCACCAGTTTAGAAAAGCTTCCAAGCAAGATGTACACAGTCACTTATTTGTCTATTAGACAGTGTCCAAAACTCATAAGACCAACCATTTCTTCATATGACCCGAACAACAACAACTCGATGTCTCAACTTCAATCTTCATGTACAAGTAAATGTGATTCTCTGACATTTGGTCCCTCTGCCAAGGGTAGACTTGCTACTATGAAGAAATTTGTTATTCAAAACTGCGAGGGAGTGGAATCGCTGGAAGAAATCACCATAGAATCACTCAAAGATATGGGAATTTACAATTGTCCGAATCTAAGAAGCCTACCACAATTCCTTCATAGGCTCTCCCATCTCACTGAATTGAGCATATGTAACTGTTGTCAGACAGAGGACTTTCCTCCCCTTCCCCTCATCCTATCGAACCTTAGACTTGCGAGATGTCCAAAGATAAAGTCTATCGCTAGTATCACCAGTTGTAACAATCTCACTTCTTTGGCTATAACTGAGTGCGGGGCATCGGAAATAATAGATTCTCTTCCCCTTCCCATCACCCTGTCGTATGTCTCTCTCTATGACTGTCCGAAGATAAAGTCTCTACCAAAGTGGCGTCATCTTACATCCCTCCGAAACATAAGCATTGTGCGTTGCCAAAATATCCAATGTTTTCCTGAAGGAGGTTTGCCTCCCAATTTGCAATGGTTTCAGATTTGGGGGTGCGAGAATATGAAACAGCCAGTGAGAGAATGGGGCTTACCCCTGCTCACATCCTTCACGGAGCTGACAATTGACGGAAGTAGCATGGGAGGAGAGGGAGAGAAGGTGTCGTTTCCTTTGGAGGACGAGGACGAAGAGGATGCTTGGAGTCTTCTATTTCCTTCCTCTCTTACCACTCTTTACATTGGCCCTATGAGGAACGTGGAAAGACTATCAGATGGCCTTTGCAACCATCTCTCCTCTCTCCAGTGTTTAGGGATTGAAAATTGCCCGAAGTTGAGGGACTTGCCAGAGGATGGCCTCCCTCCCTCCCTCCAACGATTGTTTATAGATGAATGTGATATTCTGAAAGATCGATGCTCAAGACACACCGGCGACTATTGGCCCCTCATCCAAGAGATCCCTTCCATCGAGATTGATCAGGTTCAGATTCAATAAATTGATTCGTCCCAGTACGGTCAAGTTTTCTTGGGTTCGGGTAAGTTTTTGGTTTCGAAGGCATCAATTTCCCATTCTGCTTCCTCAATTCGTTGTGCGATGCAAACTGATTTTCCCTTCATGTAGATGTCTCACATAAATTTCTGGGAAAATCCAAGAAATCCCTGACATGCGCATTGATTGGGTTCAAATCTAATGAAGCGAAATTGATCCACTTTCGCTTTCATTTGCTAACTGCCGCGATTCATCCTTCGATGTGCAGTCAATTTTCCTGGGTCCAGGTAAGCTTTTCGGTCTCGAATGCATCAATTTCGCTTATGTTCTTCAATTCGATGCTTTGTGCGAATTAATTTTTTTCCATGGAGAAGTGTTGCATAGAATTTCCAGAAACCGTTGTATCGTGAAATACAACTAAAATTCAGGGCTGAAAGAATGATATTTAGTTGCCTGAATCCCAGCAAGAGCTTCATTTAGTCTCCAATTGCGTTGCTTGAGGAAGTTGATGATATCCTCGTATGCCACTGCTGCATCCATCTTATCTATTGCCTTGGGCGTGTCTTTTGACTAGTAAGTAATTCAGCATTCTCTGTAGGCGACCGTCTCCCCTGTTTCATTTCTGGCCTTAATCCCAGCGACGGCATGTTATGTAAGACCCCGTCTCAGTTAATATTCACGAAACCTAGCTCAGGTTTACTCCACTCAAGCTTACATTTTTATCGGCAACACACTCCAAATATACCAACAGGTCTAGGCAATCATTCTCAGCCCGTACCAATCATTCAATTCCATGACCTCACTTTTGTAGAATATCAGCCCGTGCCAACAAGTCACCGTCACCCGTGATTGGTGGTCTCATGTACTTGTAAGTTAACATAATCACACGAATTTTTCAGTAAAAACAAAATAATAATAAGAGGGTATCCCGGTTCATTTTAGTTGCTGTCAATTGGGTATGCATATAGTTTTGTTCTAATCACTCTAAGTAGGAAAGTTGATTTTTATTCAGGACTAATTTATAATCCTGTTACAGATTTTTGGATGATAAATATGGGGAATGTGGAAATGCTATCAACAGGGGAGGATGTAAGAAGCGTGGAGTATTCTGTTTCCTTGATCTCTACGTCTCTTTGAATGAGAACTAGGAGGAACGTGGAAAGATCATCAAGTGGTCTTCGCAGCCATCCCTTCACTCTCGAACAGCTACATTTTATAGTTTACTGGAACTTGCCAGAGGATGGCTTCGTTCCCTCCTCCAAGTATTGGGCATAATTCACTGTGAATTTCTGAAAGATTGATGCTCAAAACTCAGTGGTGACTATTGACACCTCATCTGAGAAATCCCACTCATCGTAGTTGATGAAATTCAGATCCAATAAGAAGATGTCCATCCAATTTCTAATTTTTGCTCTTCAGGTAATGATTTAGACTTCTTTCTTTCTTGCACACTTATCATTTAGCTACTGCTGCTGCTCCTTCTCCAGGATCCATTACAATTTCGAATCCTCAATTCAATGCTAGAAGGTTCATGTTTTTCCATGGACAAGCTTCTCCTAAATTTCCACAAACCAACAGCTGAAGGTCCAATGTTGACATTTGGGTTGCTCTATGTTGTTTAAAGAGGAAGCACGCAATGAATGGTTATAATTCTAATGCGGTACAGCAAGTCAACCAACCATTGCTTCATACAAGTGACTTATTCATCAAAACAAAAAAATACTTACATAGACTTGTTTACAGTGCTGGAATTATGATGTGTGTATGTGACTGTCCATATTTATGATATATTTTAAACTGTTTGATGGCCAAAATTTGCTTATCTTTCCACTTATGGAAATGCACTATGCTTCACGTGAGAATCATGACGAATTGTTGCTCTTATATTGTTATTTTCCCACAACTCCAGTGTTTGTTATGTTTTCTCTTCCAATTATCTTTTTTCTTTTTTCTTTTTTATATCCTAGCTCATTGACCTGAATTCTCTCAACTGTGATTGTTTTGCAGAATATCCCACTGTCATCTTTATTTGGCAAAATTTCTCAGGAGGATCAAATGCAAACAGTGCCGTGGTGGGCAACTGATGTGCTTATGTTCATCTGTTGCAACTCGACAAAAGAACAAAAGGCTATTTATTATCGATAGGAGTACTACTATGCTCTAAACTGTTTTTTTTTTTTTTTTTTTTTTTTTGGTGACATGCTCTTGAAGATTAATCTGTATCACGATATCAATTATCGAGATCTATATTCATAGTCAAACGAAGAAGCTTTCTTACTTCCAACAACAGCACTTTCTGTAAAGATGCAAAAAATAGGATTTAAAACAGGTGTGATTGAGTTGGCAAATGTGACATCTAAATTTGAATGAACCCTGCAGATTATAAGCCATTGAAATCTGACTTCCTTTTCAAAGTTCACGGTTCATCTTTCTATTCATATTCCCATGTCATATCAGAGCACATTTTCTTTTCTTTGTTTTCAAGGAAAGGAAGAAAGGATCAATAAGGAAGACTATGATCTGTCCAAATTCTGGAGATATCTATATGCGAGATTCCGAAAGATCAATGCTCAAAACTCACTGGCGATTATTGGCCCCTCATCCAAGAGATCCCTCTCATCTACATTGGTGGTGTTTGGATCCAATGAATTGAAATTGATCACACCGGAGGCAAGACAAAAGATTTATCTCCGCTAACTACTTTTCCTTCTTTAGGTAATTCTTATAAGTTCTTTCATTCTTTTGCTTCCATTTGCTATCTGCCGCAATTCGTTGTTCCACCTAAAGTCAGCTTTCTGGGGTTGGGGTCAACTTTTTTGGTTTGAAGTTATCAATTTCTATTCTGTTCTTCAGTTTGATGCTTAATACGGATTGATTTTTTCCCGTGGAGATGTTTCTCATAGAATTTCCAGAAACCAGCCACTGAAGGTCAGAGACTAACATTTGGGTGTGTCATGTGTGTCCTCGATGGGGTCTTTTCTTTTTAGGCCAGCAACTCACGGTTGAAATAAGCCAAATGTGGTAAGAAGGATGGGGGATATAGATGTAGATCCCAGTTTTGGCAAAGCAACCTAATGGGCACAAGCATTTGGTTTTCGCGAAATACAACTAAAATTTGGAGCTGCAAAATGATCTTTAGCTTCTTGAATCCCATCAGGCACGTCCTTTAGTCTTTGATTGCACTGTTTGGGAAAATTGATAATATCCTTGTATACCACAGCTGCATTCAGCTCCACTACTACCTTGATTAAGCTTTTTCTTTAGCTACTGTAGTGCTCTTTTGAACAGCAAGTAATTCAGCCTCCTTTGTAGATCTAGCTTGCACTACCACACCCCTGCAGCCAATCATCTCCCCTGTTTCATTTCTGGCCATAATCTTAATGACAGCATGTTTAGTTCCTCCAACGTAAGAGCCATCACAGTTAATCTTCACAAAACCTAGCTCAGGTTCTACACACCTTGCCTTTCATCCACCCAATCATGACCCAGCTCTCCTACATTTTTACAGGAAACGCAGTTTGAAAGTGCTTTTCTAATCTGTATGAGTGACAATTTCATGATCAAGTGATTTATGGTCGAAGATTACTGCATTTCTAGCATTCCGGATATACCAACTGGTGTAGGCAATCATTCTTAAACATTATCAGCCTGTACCAAGTCATTCAAATCTTCTAGCCTCACATTTGTAGAATATCAACCCATACCAATAAGTCACCATCGCCAGTGATTAGTAGTCTCCCATACTTGTTAGTTAACATAGCCATAAGGGTTTTTTAGCAAAAGGAAAAACCATTCAAAAGGGTCACTGATTCCTGACAATAATAAAGCAAAGTATCCTGGTTCTTGTCTTGTTTGCGCATTTTCGGTTGCTTTTGGGTGGGTATGCATATAATTTTGTTTGTCAGATCACTCTTATAGTTGTTCATTAAGCATGAAAGGCAACTGTTATTCAGGACTAATTGATCATCCCATTCCAGATTTTTGGATGAGAAATATGGGGAATGTGGAAAGACCATCAACAGTGGAGGATGTATGATGCATGGAGTCTTCTGTTTCCTTCCTCTCTAACCTCTCTTTGGATGAGAAATATGAGGAGTGGAAAGACTATCAAGTGGTGTCCACGGTCATCTCTCCTCCCTCAAACAGTTATATTTTCTATGTTGCTCGAAGTTTGGGTACTTGCCAGAGGATGGCTTCCCTCCCTCCCTCCCTCCCTCCCTCCCTCCCTCCCTCAACGTATTCCACATAATTCAATGTGAGATTTTGAAGGAAGTATCCCCTTTTGCGGGCAACTACTGGCACCTCATCCAAGAAATCCCACTCATTGTGATTAATCTAGTTCGGATCCAACAGGAAGATTTCTCTCCACTATCTTAAATTTTTGCTCTTCAGGTAATGATTCGGACTTCTTTCTTTCACACTTGTCATTTAGCTACTGCTGCTCCAGGATTCATTTTCATTCTGCTTCCTCAACTCAATGCTAAAATGTTCATGTTTTTCCATGGACGTGCTTCACATAAATTTCCACAAACTAGCTGCTGAAAGTCCAACGTTGACATTTGGGTTCCCCTGTTTTGTTTACTGAGGAAGTACACAAGGAAATGGTTATAATGCTAACGTGGTACAGCCAATGACAATTCCTCGAATAAACAAAACCTACATGGACTTGCTCATGGTGCTGGAATTATGATGCATCAAATGTGCCTGTCTATATCGATTATATATCTAGAATTTTGTGCGATGGCCAAAAATTGCTTATCTCTGCACTTGGATGACACATAAAGAATTTGCAAATGGAAATGCACCATGCATTGCATGAGAATTATGAAAAGATTTTGCTCTCATATTGATATCGTTCTGCAATTTCAGCATTTGCTGTATTTTCTCTTCCAAATATCTGTTTCTTATGCCCTAACTCACTGACCCGAATTCTCTCGACTGTGCTTGTCTTGCAGAATATCCCACTGTCATTTGTGTCTGGCAAAATCTCTTGGGTTGATCAAATGCATATACTGTTGAGGTAGGCAACTGATGTACTTATGTTCATCTTTTGCAACCTGACAAAAGATAAAAAAAGCTATTAATTTTGGTAGGTGCATCGATATGCTTTAATTTTTTTTTCTTTTTGTGACAAGGTCTAAATAAGATTAATCTTTATCATGATGTCGATTATCAAGGTCTATATTCAAAGTCAAATTAAGAAGCTTTATTACTTTGAATAACAGCTATTGTAAAGATGCAAAAATGGGATCTAAAACGGGTTCTCAGCTTGGCAAATATGACAACTAAATTTCAATGAACCTGCAGATTATAATCTATTTAAATATGACTTTCTCATTAAAGTTCACAATTCATCTTTCTTCTATTTAAATCTTACACCATCTCAGAGAACATTTTAATTTTCTTTGTTGTAAAGGAAAGGTGGGGAGGAGTAATCAGGGAGACTATACTTTGTTGCTTTGTTGAGTAATCCTAAAAGTCTCACGTCTGCCACGAAGTATTGTGATTTAAAATTGCAAGAAGGTCGTCATCCAATACCACTCGCAACCCAATTATCTTGGGTAGGCAAGTCTCATCATTATCCTACTAAGCTGCCAGAGCTCCAGTTAATCTTCACAAAACCTATTTCAGGTTACTCTACGGACCCTGCCTTTCGTCCACCCAATCATGACAGTGATTTATGTAGTGACAGTTCCAGGATCAAGTGATTTATGTTTAATGTTTACTGCATTTCGAGCGTTCCAGATATACCAACAGGCGTAGGCTATCATTCTTAAGAGTTATCAGCTCGTACCAAGTTATTCAATCTCCTGACCTCACATTTGTAAAATATCAGCCCGTACGAATAAGTCTCTATCACCAGTGATTAGTGGTCTCCCATACTTGTTTGTTAACATAATCATAATAGTTTTCCAGCAATCATCGGCAGGGTATCCCAGTACACTTTTTGTTGCAGTCAATTAGGTGTGTATATAATTTTGTTCTGATCACTCTTGTAGTTGTTCACTGTGCATGAAAGACAATTTTTATTCAGGACTAATTGCTCGTCCTGTTTCAGACTTTTGGATGAGAAATGTGAGGACTATGGAAAGACTGTCAATGGTGGAGGATGTAAGAAGCATGGACCATTCTGTTTCCCTTGTCTCTAATTTCTCCTTGGATGAGAAACATGAGGAACATGGAAAGATTATCAAGTGGTCTACCTCTCCTCTCTCAAACAGCTATCTTTGGTAGGTTTTATTGGTACTTGCCAGAGGATGGCTTCACTCCCTACTCCAAGTATTCGGCATAATGCAATGTGAAATTCTGAAAGATCGATGCTCAAAACTCAATATTGGTGATTGTTGGCACCTCATCCAAGAAATCCCACTCGTTGTAATTGATTGAGTTCGGATTCAATAAGAAGATTTCTCTACAATGTCTAATTTTTATTCTTCAGGTAATGCTTTGGACTTCTTTCTTCTTCCGCACTTGTCATTTAGCTACTGCTTCTGCTCCAGGATCCATTTCTGTTACAAATCCTCAACTTAATGCTAAAAAGTTCACGTTTTTCCATGCACAAGCTTCGCATAATTTACCACAAAGCAGCTAGACATTTGGGTTGCTCTGTTTTGTTTGATTAGGAAGTGCACAATGGAATGCTAATGGAGGTACAGCTAGTCCACCATTTTGTCATACAAGTGACTATTCCTCAAAACAAATACTACTCATATGGACTTGCTCACAGTGCTGGAATTGTGATGCGTGGATGTGCCTATTTGGATTGATGATATATCTTGAACTTTGTTTGGTGCCCAAATATGGCTCATCTTTCCACTTATGGAAATGCACTATGCTTCGTGTGAGAATCATGAAGAATTGTTGCTTATACCAATATTTTTCTGCCTTTCAGCATTTGTTGTATTTTCTCTTCCAAATATCTTTTTTTTTTTTAATGCCCTAACTCAGTGACCTGAATCCTCTCAACTGTGCTTGTTTTGCAGAATATCTCGCTGTCTTCTTTATTTGGCAAACTCTCTTAGAAGGATCAAATGCAAACACTGTTCAGGTAGGTAAATGATGTGCTTATGTTCATCTTTGATATAACATTGTGAGAAGACCGTTATCCACTACTACTCACAACCATTTATATATGGTAGGCAAGTTTTGTTACTCTGACCCTACCAAGCTGCCAGAGCTCCCATCACGGATAAGACAAGATTCATGCGCCATCATCGCTAGGGGGTTATCCTTGTGTCCTGTTCGTGAAATATCAGCTTGTGCCAATAGGCCACAATCACTGGTGATCAGCGATCCCCCATAGTTTTGCATTAACATTATCATTAGGGTCATTCAGGAAAAACAAAATCATCAAAACAATCACATTTTTTAGGCTTACAATGGGAAGTACCCTGGTATGTCTTGTAGATTTTTGGTTGAAGTTGGGTGAGGATGTGTATAATGTGTCTGATTACTCTTGTAATTGTTTATTTCACACGACAAAGTAATTTTTACTGTGGGCTACTTGATTTTCTCATCCCATGATTTTTTTTGTTCCCATTTTCATCTCACACGCCATATATTAATCTTTTAGTTGAACTTGAAAAGTACGATATAGTGATTGTGATTCTATTGAGATAATTATATTGACGATTGCGAGCGACGAAAGTTACGATTGTGATCCACGAAAGTTGGGGCATTAAAGAAATGTCTAGGGCCTTAGTGAGGTGAACTCCGATTAACATTAAAAAAAAAAAAATTGTTCCTTTTGTTTTTTTATTCGTTTCACTTTTTATGCAATTAAAAAGCAATTTTTTTCTCAACAATTTATAAGAATTTAAGACATCTTCAAAACACTTATCTTCATCTGGTCAACCTGAGTTAGATGCCTTTATACGAAGTGTTACGAATCTTCTTGTTTTTTGTTTACAATATATGTTAATACTTCACATGATTGAGTTGAACAAGGAATGTTTCAAGAATACCTAAATATTTGTCATTGATGAATTAGATTTATTGATTTTTCGAATAGCATCGTGTGATATACTAATTTATAGATGTAAATCAATGATATAATCATGTATATAAGTTGGGGATATAATTTGTTAAGGTTAAAATAACTTTTGAAAAATTTCCCCTTGTCAAAAAAAGAAAATAAAATAAAAGGCTTTTCCGAAACTTCAAAATTTGTGGATGCCAAAAGATAATGTCAAGTCAACTTTCATTATCCATAGTATGACATTGTTGTGGATGCCAAAAAATAATGTCAAGTCAACTTTTCATTATTGATAATATGACATTGATTTCTTTTCTCTTCGCCAAAAATATTGATATAACATAAGAGGGATCCATCGTTGTTGATGGTTCTTAATATTTAAAGTTAGACTCCAAATAAGAAAAAGCTAGTAATATGACATTTTGCATGTAAAGCGTGATATTGACACCTCAAATTTATATATTTCCCTTAATAGAATGCCTAGTTTAATACCAAAGAGAAACAAAAAACAAAACAAAAAAATAAAAAACAAAAAGAATTCCTAGTTAGTTCCTCGAAACAAGCCCCTTCTTCAAATTCTGTAGTGTGAAATAAAAGTTAAAATTTAATAGAAAAAAGGAAGATTTTATACATATATTTTCAAAATGTTTCAGGTGCTCAAGTGCTAAATGCGGATTCAACTTGAATTTAACAATTGCAATAGTATTAAGCCCTAACACCATGCTGCAAAGGCATTGAATGGGCCTTCATTAGCATGTTGGGCCTAGAAAGATAGATAGCCCCAACTCTTGGGCCTTGATCCAAAAATGGATCTGATTTTATTGGGACTTGACGTACAATTTGGGTAGTAAGGTAAAGAAGGTTGTTTGGCTGGGACAACACTCACTAATTGTAGAACTATTGAATGGGCGAGCCTAGACGGATCAAGTCGGACATCGACCATCAAAATTCTTACCCATTCTGCCCTAAGATTTTGGAAATTATTATACTTTCTTCTTATAAATAACAACATCAGGGCAAGCTAGTGCCCATGAAGAAAGTTGCTTGCCCAGACTCGCTCAAGTTGTGCATTCGGCAAACAATAAAACAATGTCGGGCAAGTCTTGGTAGCTTCCGAGCTCTAAGAGAAGAGTCATGGCCCTAGGCTTGCCCAATTGTTTTCCCTTATTTGGGCTAGGTTGAGATAAGCTCGATGGGCGATTCTTTTTTGCTCTCGAGCCTACTCAAATGAACGAGTATGTTTTGCATTCGAATATAGTGCAGGACTATTCAAAATATCTAGTTTCATCTTAAGAAAAAATGATAGATAATATACTTGATATCAACGTGGACTCACATGAGATCGAAATTTATGGTCTAATTATGTGCGAAAATACACAATCAAGTATGGAGAACAATGAGTTATTACAATGGCTCTCTTTAGATTTAGTTAATGATGGACTTTGTAATCTTTATAATTCCCTCTCCTTCCATATTCTAGCGTGATAAAGATGAGTCATCATCATCACCTACCAACAATTTATGGGACCATACGGTGAGTCGACCAAAAGACAACTTCTGTCGAAGGATTCAGTGCAAAACAAAAGCCGCCAGAAGATGGTGGAAGAAGAATTTTTAGCGAGGGAGAGCACTGAGTTCGGCAGAGCTCCAGCTCAGTTTCTGACGTCTCTCGGCCTTTGCTCCGACGACAACGGCTCCTTCTACTGGGCTCCTCGCCGTTCGATCGCTAAAGCTTAGTCCTCTCGCTCTCTCTTTCTATGGTTTTCGGCTTTCGGTTCAATGAATCGAGCTGAGCTCTCTGTTTTTTCTTGAATTTCCAGAGGAGAGGCTTCTTCATCGACTTTCCTCCTTCTCGGTTTCTGTTGATGTCCTGGACCTTGGTTGTTGCCGATGGTAATAACTGATGCGAATCGCTGCTTGAAGATGGCGTATATTAGTTCTTTAATGGGGAGGCGTTTTACCTGTTCGACAGAATGCCTGACTCAGTCATAGATAGTTAATTCCTATTGCATTCTGCTTACCAACGTTTTGATGTCCCATTGAAGTTGCACTGCTCGTCTCATGGATGGTCAGCAACCGCTGACCATCATGCCAAGATCGTGCATGAGCGGTTGCTCATGCACGATTGTCTCCTATGGACAATCAGCAACGGTTACTGATCATCCATTGATTAGCAACCGTTGCTGGTCAGTTTTTAATATAAAAACACTTGAGGGATGAGAGTTAAAAGGGGCTGTTGAAAAACAGAGAAAGGTGGGTGTGCGTTTGTGTTTTTAGAGAGAAAATGCTTTGCTGAAAAGAGAGAGCAAATTGTGTGCGTGTTCTTGTGTCTTTGAGACGCAAGAAAGAAAAGCGTTATCTCATTCGGGTCGTGACTATTATACATCAAGAATACGACGGATTGTTTCCACGTGATTGCTAGCACGATCGAAGTGGTGAATATCCGAAAGTTCTCTCTTCTGTTCGACATTCGTTGTTGGTATGTCTGAACTAGAGGTTCGATGCTTGTGGGACTCGAACTATAGAACATCCGAACCGACTCGTTTCAAAACGCGCTTCGAGAGGTATTTCATTTAACTCCCTTTTATGTTTAGATTTTTGATTAAAGTGCACGAACAACGCCTAAGGAAAATCATGTGTAATATTTATCTTTGAATCCACTGTGTTTATTTTGTTGATTTTTCTTATACATGATTCTTGAAACCCCAACATAAAGTTGATAGAAATGCGATTATGTGTGCTTTTAGTATGTCAAATGTGGGTCACGTGTGTTTGATGTTCGCTGTTCATGCGTGCATTTGCTGTGTTAGCTGACGTTGAAGATGTACATGGTATTACTCCTCTATGGGTCTGCATGCAAACGCTTCTGTTTCTCATGGTTTGTTCTTTTGTTCCCGGAACAAAAAAAGAAAACCCTTTGTTTGCTAACGCCACTTTGTTTTTTTGTTCCAGGGAATAAAACTTAGCCAGGAATGGTTTGGGAACAGAAACAAGAAGCAAAAAAAAGTTGCTTCTTGTTCCCGGGAACAAAAATAAGAAGCAATTTCTCTCCTCACGCCCCTTCTTCTCTTTTTATGAACTCTTTTTTCTCCCTTCTCAACTCACGGCCCTTCTACGAAACGAACCCTAACTTCTCTTTCTCCCTTCGTCCGCTTGCCTCTCTTCGATCTCATCATCTCCGGTTGCCTCTCTCCGGTCTCGTCGCCGCCGGTCTCGTGGCCTCCAGTCCCGTCTCCGGTCGACTCTCTCTGGTCTCGTGCTCGTACTCTCTGTTCGTGCCGCGCCGACCCACGATTTCGGTGACCTGTTGCCGCCCAACGCCTCCCCGTGCCGCGCCGACCCAAGATCCTGCTGCTCGGAGCCAAAGACCCGCGATCCACCTGCTGTTCGGAGCCGAAGACCCGTGCGTCGCCCGTCGCCCAGCCTCCAAAGTCCGAGCCCTTGCCTCGCCTGAGTCGGTCCTGCAGTTCTCTTTCGCCTCCAGTTCGTCGCCTTTGTCTCTTCGCTCCGGTTGGGTCGCTTTGGTTGCGTCGTTTCGTGGTTATTTTGCCCTAAATCAGGTTTGTTGCTTTGATTTTTTTCTCAATTTACCTAGAACAGTGGTGATTTGGGTATTTTCTGAAGTTGAAGGTCGCTTCGCTTTGGTCGCGTCGCCTCCGGTTGGGTCGCCTCTCTCCGATCCCGCCACCTGCAGTCTCTTCGCTCCGGTTGGGTCGCTTTGGTCGCGTCGCCTCGTGGTCATCTTGCCCTAAATCAGGTTTGTTGCTTTGATTTTTTTCTCAATTTACTTGTTGTAGTGGTTGTGGTGATTTGGGTATTTTCTGAAGTTGAAGGACGCTTCGCTTTGGTCGCGTCGCCTCCGGTTGGGTCGCCTCTCTCCGATCCCGCCGCTCGCAGCCTCTTCGCTCCGGTTGGGTCGCTTTGGTCGCGTCGCCCGTGGTCATCTTGTCCAGGTTTGTTGCTTTGATTTTTACTCAATTAACCTGTGCTTGATGAAGCACAATTAGAGGATGGTGTGATCTTTTCGCGCGATTCAGATGTTATGATGCTCAGTCCTCGTGCACGCGAAGCGCTTTTCGTTCCATTTTGTTCTATATGGTGTTTCAAAGGTTGTGATGTTTTCCCCTGAAAAAGAACTCGGTATATGTGAAGTACTGGTGTGCTGTATACTGGAAGTTCCAGTGCTTGAATTGCCACGTGATTTTCTGCTGAATGATTTCACTTTTGACCATTTTGCGAATTTTTTCTATCATCAACTTCGACAACTTCACCCAGTTTTAAACATTTTTTGTAGCTTGATTGCCTGAGAAAACATAGAAGAATTCAGATATTTTATAGGGAAGAAGTAATTGATAGGGGAAGTGAAGGATAAAAATAACTACCTTGTCAGTGAAAGATTATTCAGATATTTTATAGGGAAGAAGTAATTGACATGATAAAAGTCAATTCGAGGAATAAATCCTGCTCTATGTTTAGATGTGTGCTGTAATAAATAACTTTTTGATTCTTTTGGGATCTCGGAATAGAATAAAGAAAGTGGGTTAAAAAGTTTAATGCCCGATACTTATAAAATCTGCACTTTGAGAAAAAATAAACACATCTAATACCTGTCAAAAAAAAGTTAATGTGTGTCAGCGTGTCCGAATATTGCGACATACGAGAAGACTCAAGTAAGAAGACTGGATTAGAAGCATCTGGAGAAATCAAACACTTTCATCTATAGCAGCCAGGCTCATTACCATCTAGATGCACCCAAAGAACAAGAACATGCAATCACAAAAACCCCCCAAATTTGTATTAGTGTGACAAAAATATTTTGTCTGCCGCAAAAGATTATGGACTTTGCCAATTGTGATATCAATACTCCAATTTTTCTATTGTCTCTTATCATTAAAACTTGAAACTTGTATCGTCATTATAGAAATACTTATGAATTTGGGGTGTTGGTTCTACAATAGACATAGTTTATGGTTTTGGATGATATTAATCCTAGTAACCAATGGTAGAGCGTATTTACCTCATAAATTCTACCACAACTTGGTTGAAATCCTTAAATAATCAAAGATCAAGCACATGAAAAATATGCAAAGAATAAGATAATTTCCTAAAAGATAAAGGCTCCGTTTTAGCCAATAAAGCAGCATGTTGCACTCTCTTTTTCATTGTCTTGAACTCATATTATGCTCAACTAGTGAAGGATACATGGCATCCCAAAAAGAGGCATTCATCGCAAAGTGGACTGAATCTTTAACCAATTTGTACGTGAGTTTGTTGGTAGAAGAGGTGAAAAAAGGAAATCGCACCTCTTCTACTTTCAATAAAGCAGGATGGAATTCCATACGGACAGAATTCAATAAACGAGCAGAACTTCAATATACTCAAGTACAGTTGAAGAACAAGGTGAACAAATTGAGAAAGCAGTACGGTAGTTTCAAGAAGCTTATTTCACAATCCGGATTTGGCTGGGATAATGTGAACAAAAAAGTTGTTGTTGATGATCCAAGTATATGGGAATTGCACATTAAGGTATGCTTTAACCTTTGATCATTTTGAGATCACTATATATGTACATGCAATATGTTTAATTGTATTGCTGATATATGTTATTATTGTGAAAATTGCAGGATAATATTGAGTGGGCAAAATTCAAGAAGGATGGGTTTCCTCAATATCCCGACTTGTGTATTGTATTTGGAGATACATATGCTACTCGGGGATTATGCGGGAGGACATGTCGAAGGTTTTGTGATGTCAGATGAACTTGGCATTGGTGGTGATGATGCAGATGATGGACCAGAGGACGTTGGACCAGAGGACGTTGGTGAACACCATCTTGATGAGGGAGTTTTTTCGTCTGACAAAACTCCTACTCCAGCTCCAGCTCATGACAAACATAGGATGGATAGAACTCCAAATAGTAAGAGGAGAAGGAGGAGTGAATCATTTGGCATTGCTAGCACTGCAAAGCCTTACAAGAGATGATCAAGAGCGGGGCTAGTCAATCGTGAGTGGTTCCATCAACTCACAAGTCACATCACCACCTACAGACCCATTCTCCGTATCTATTGTGATTGATCTTCTACTTGCCATTCCTATGTTGGAGCCGGATCTTTACAACAAAGCAGTGGAACGGGCCTGCGTTAATCCCACATGGAGGGAGGCTTTTATCAAAACCCCAGCTGACATGAGATATGGGCTTCTCCAATATCTTTAGTGGATGTTAGGAATTGCATGGAGTTTTAGTAGACTATGTTTTTTATGTTGCTGGTTGTCATTTTGTTGTTAAAGATATTGATGTTGAGACAATGTGTTTTATGTTGTTGGTTTGGATATGATGGATTGTGATGGATTGTGTTGAAATTTTATATTTGGTTTGCTTTCACGTTATTGGTTTCTATTGTTTTTTATTTTTATTTTTACATATATCTATATTGATTTTCTTGTATTTGTGTGATACATAGGTACTATGGAAGATGAATCAAATAGTGTGTCTAATGAAGAAGTAGCAGCAGTTGAATATTATATGGATGAGTTTGATATTGACCTAACAATAGGATGGTTATCTCTGGTTATGTTTGACAAGTCTTTGCATACAAGAGAGCCTATTAGGGACAGCAAATTATCAGGAGCCGAATGGGTAAGGGAAATTGTTTATGGACATTCTGATAGGATATATGAAGCATTCAGGTTAGAGAGACATGTTTTTCTTAACCTATGTGATTTAATGAAGGCAAGAGGCTGGCTGAAAGATACTCGATGTATAAGGGTAGATGAACAAGTTGGGATTTTTTTATCTATGGTTGGTCACAAAAACTCCAATAGAGATTTATGTGAGAGATTTCAACGTTCGGGACAAACAATCAGTAAGTTTTTTACTCTAGTATTGAAAGCATTTCTCGAATTAGCGAAAGAAATTATCAGGCCGCCTTCTTTTGATATTGTTCCAGAAGAGATTCTTCTTGATCCTAACCATGGACGTTACTTTAAGGTATGATTTTTATATCAATTTTACATTATTAAAATATATATATAGCCGATAATATTGCCTAATGCTATACTTTCATTGAAATCACAGGACCGCATTGGTGCTATTGATGGCACCCACGTTAATGCATCCGTCCCTATATCGAAACAAATCCCATTTAGAGGCAGGAAAGGGACTACCACTCAAAATGTGATGTGTGCTTGTTCGTTTGATATGAGATTTACTTTCGTATATGCTTTGGGTGGGAAGGATCTGCCAATGATTGTCGGGTTCTCTCAGCAAAGACTCGAGACTCCTCGATTGCAATTTCCTCGACCACCACCAGGTATTTGCTTTGTTATATCAAGTGATTTTCTTTATAATTGTATAGCTATTGCATATCATAACAAATTTATGTATATATTATTGTAGGAAAATATTATGTAGTAGATTCTGGTTATGCAGCACTTCCTGGATTTTTAACTCCATTCAAAGGTGAACGGTATCATTTGAATGATTATAGGGGTAGAACGAGACGGCCCAGATCAGCAAAAGAATTGTTCAACCATAAGCATTCTTCATTGAGAAATGTTATTGAGAGGTCATTTGGGGCATTAAAAAATCGCTTCCCAATTTTGAGACACATGCCTCCATTTTCAATTCGAAAGCAAGTATATATTGTAATCGCATGTTGTACTCTCCATAACTATATTCGCGACCAAGACAAGATGGACAGGAACTTTGCCTTATATGGAGATCCGGAGTTTCCATTTGGACCTACACAAGACGATGTTGCAGATGATACATTACGTGATGAGGCGGCTGAGATAAACATGATCAGGAAAAATATTGCAAATATGATGGCAAGGGATCACAATATGCAAGAGATTCCATGACTTTTTATTTCCGACTTTTGCGATGTGTTTTTGTTTTTTGGTGAAAACTGTTGCGATGTATTTGTAAATTATTATGAATACATTTCTATTAAATAGTATTAAGGTCATCCAATTTTATCTCCATGAGCACAAATGCCATTAAATGTATTATAAATGTGGACAAACAAAAGATAAGCAAATTGTAAGCTATTGTATCGTTGACACTTCAAGACATACAAATCGCCATCCAAAGCTTACATCCTATTCAAGAAAGAAAAAAAGCAAAAGAGGAGAGGAAAAACATCTCCCTTAATCAAAATTAGCCAAAACCTTATAAGCTTTTGTGAAACACGAAAATGAAATAGTTTCTAATTTGGAAGAAGATGGGTAAAAAGTAGTATCAAGATGGGAAATTTTCAACCCCAACCCGACATCCATATCAAGATTACAAGACTAAAATTCCCAAGCCACGCATGCACTAGAATTATAATTGTTTTTTTGTTAAAGAGTAAAAACTTAGTCCCAAGGAAATTACTACAAATTCAATATGCCTTGTGCTTTTTTTCATAATATTTGCTATACCAAACATTAAAATTCGCAAAAAGAAAATATATTAATCTAATAATATTTTGATCTTGTCAATTCTATGTAATATCTAATCTATTCATTTTTCTTATTTAATTTTTTTAAAAAATTTTAAATTTTGGAATAGAAATTTTGTGCAGTTATCAAACAGGTTTCGTTCTTTTTTCGTTCCAGAAATAGAAATTTTGTACAGTTATCAAACAGGTTCTTTTACTCAGAAATTGTTCCCCGGAACAGAAATAGAAAAGAACTATTTCTGAAAAAAAACTCTTCCCCGGAACAGAAGTGTTTGCATGCGCAGCCTATGCTGCTGGACGTGAGAAGTTCTGGTACGGATGACCTACGTATGACTTTATATACATAGTCCTTGAGGTGCATAAATATGCATAGTGAGATGGGCATGTGTGGATATTGATGGCTCATCAAATTGTCATCGTTTCCAGCCTTAAATATAATAAGGGTGTTTGCTGGCTGCTTTTGTTCACATGGGGATTGTGAGGATTTCAATATCATTTTGGTAGTGTTCTAGTTGTGTGAACATATAGAGAGATGCCGCATTGATGTTACATTTGTTTTCCATCAAATTGGGGCAATTCAAGGCTTGAAACATATAAAAAATGATGATATTACATGTTGCCCTGATTTGAGTCAAGTAAAGCCATTAGTTGTCTGGTGTTACTTGTGCGTAATTGGACCTCCTCGGTATGTGTATCCATGTAAGAAAGTGACGTTTTGGATTCATTATGATTTCATATTGGATTGTCACATTGTGATGCTTGAAGCGTGCTTAAGTTGTCCTAGTAGCTTGCTGTCCGTATGTATTTGTGCAGTGAATGATAAACTTGCATTTGTGGCTGGTGGGGTCTTCGTTCGGTTGAAGTGGTTATTGGCGCTTTCTGTTGGGCCAATGTGGGTGCCGCTTTTCTCATATAGGACAATAGTGCATGGATGAAAGTTGCTTTCTTTGAGGTAAAGAAGTTGAGTATATTGAGCTAAATCTTCACTGCAATATGTTGACTTCTTCTCAGCTTGCCCATCATGCTTTGAGATTGTAAAATATCAGCCCTCGTTTTATTGGTGGTGTAGTTGGTTGTTCATCCTTTAAAGATTAAAAAATTATAAATAAATGCTAAGAACTTACTAGTTTCAATTAGGTAGTCGAGCCTTTAAGAATAGGTTTATTCATTGTTGGATGAGGTGGACTTCACATGAAACCCAACTTTTGACGATGCAAGTGAGAAATTGTGAATCCTAGAATTCATTCTTTATGTTGTGAATTCCCCTCTAGATCAAGTTACACCAGTCATTAGGTAATTAAAGGTAATTGGATGTGATTGTTGATCCGGCTAATTTCACCGGCTGCAATGGTGGCAACAGCATTGGAATAAGTCGCCTTGGCAGTGGTGCTGATGCCAACGGCATGGCAATGGCTGTGGGAATGGCGGCGCTCTCCCTTGCCCCATTCCTTCTTCTTCTTTTTTGCAGTTTTTTGCTATTTTTTTCTTTTTAGCTTTTCTTTTTGTTTTTATTAAGCTTATATTTGATAAGATACATAAAAATCTAGACATAATTCTAATAGACAAGTACCATAGAGATAAATGAATGAATAATTAAAATATGATTAAACATGAAAAAAGTTAGACAAACATTATTGTTGATTTTGAGCAAGAGAACAACAATCAATGTCGATTATTAAATAATATTTTATTCAAACGAGGAAAAAAAAAACCATGTGAAAAGTGAAGTAACAAAGCCAATTTGCGTCTTGGAAAGTCTTGGACTTCTTGAGTTATTGTTATATGCAGCAATGACAGTGCTAAAAATTCGCAGCAAGAGGGTGGCAATGATCTGCTGAAGGGTGCTGAGATAGTAGTCAATGGTAGGGAGCCGCTTAATAGGAGAATGCTAGTCCTTTTGAACACGATTTTCCTTTTCATGAGTTTTATGCATAGACCATAATTTCAGTAGATCATATTGTTAGATGGTTATTTGCGACTCCTTTACCATTGCTAGAGTGAAACAAAGCAACTTGCTTAATGGATTGTTTGGTGTGGTTGTTGTGCCTGACCCTTTTTCTTGTTTAGCTCAAAGCACGTGCTTTTGTTTTCCGTTTTGAATAGAGAAAGTTAGCCATCTCTGATGACTTGTAGTTGTCTACAAAAAGTCTTGGTCTTCTTAAGTTTATGATTTATGTACATGAACAAATATATGATTGTGGAAACTACAAATATCTGAGGATATTGTCCAACCATTACAAGACAAGCACTTGTGGACGCAAAGTACTTTCTATCGATTCCTCTAACCACTGATGTGCATTCTTGAAAGTCTTGGTCTTTGTTTATTGTTTTTGGTAGGTGAAAGTCTTGGTCTTCCTAGCTTTTATAGTTTTCTCTCTCCCTTATCTCTTTATCACTTAGATTCACCATTGTTAGGGAAATCCCTTATAATGTTTTGAAGATGACAAAATAAATTAAAGGCTACTAACATGTTTGATGGTTGAGTAATAGACCATGCAGATGATAGAACATGTAAAGGATTTTATCAAAGTCAGAAGACGACCAGAAGACTGAACGTAACACATGTTCAAAGTATATTATGAAGATTTCCAAACTTCTGTGTCAAAGTCGAAGACCGCGACTCAAGACTCAAAGTCCGAAGACCGCGACTTTAGTGTCAAAGTCTGTTCTACATCAGAAGTCTGTCAACTCTGACTAATTCCAAACTGAACGTGAATGATGAACCACTATAAATCTTGTGTTCTTATTCTCTTCCCTAACTCCTTTATTTTGTTCATACTAGCACTCTCAATTGGTATCAGAGCCAAGTGCTCGGTTTATAAAAGTGTTTTTACTTTTGAGCTAAAGATTCTTTATGGGTAGTATATTGGCACCAGGTCTTATGGAAGGGCAAAGCAACACAAGGCCACCATATTTCGATGGAAGAAAATACAAGCAGAATGGCCAGAAAAGAACAAAAAAAGAGAAGATGATGAGCAAGAAAATTTATGCTTGATGGAACATTCAGAATCTGAGTCGACTCGACACGACTCGAAATCGAGTCTAACTCTAGCACGAGACTCGGAATCCGATGAGGAAATCGAGGGGGAGAAATCAAATCCAAAAGAAAAGGAAAAGAGTCGTGATCATCTCAAAAAGGCAACAAATTGAGGGGAGCTTTGATCAATTATGGAAAAATCTTTTGGATTGATCGTGATCTTATTATGAATGGAATGAAAGGTAAATGTGTCAGAATTTGTTCAAAAAAATCCGGTTAGTGCATCTTTTATTATTTTTTGTCATTAACAAATCTCTTATTGATATTATCATTTTATTATGACAAAAATGGTACGTGAATTTTATGATGCATCCGTGATTTTCATTGGATATTTCCTGATATATATATATATGATCGAAGTGAGCTAAATTACATATCTTTAATATTCGACTTGCTTTATAAAAGCTGATTTTTGGAAATTGTGATTCATGCAAGATATTTGTTATCATTCTCTACATGAATCCATTATTATCGCTTTTTGATTATGACAAAAAGGGGGAGAAGATATGAATATGCATATGTGCTGATTGGTTGATATTATTTATTAAGTTGCAATTATTTTTCTATATATTCTTATGCTCAATCTAGTTGTTATCTTATGATATCCTTTGATTTAAAAGTATGTTTATAAATCTGCATATTCAGAGATTGTTTTGTCATCATCAAAAATGGGAAGATTGTTAGGGAAATCTCTTATGATGTTTTGAAGATGACAAAATAAATCAAAGGCTACTAACATGTTTGATGGTTGAGTAATAGACCATGTAGATGATAGAACATGTAAATGATTTTATCAAAGTCAGAAGACGACCAGAAGACTGAACGTAACACATGTCCAAAGTATATTATGAAGATTTCCAGACTTCCGTGTCAAAGTCTGAAGACTGCCAGACTCAAGACTCAAAGTCTGAAGACCGCGTACTTTAGTGTCAAAGTTTGTTCTACATCAGAAGTCTGTCAACTCTGACTAATTCCAGACTGAACGTGAATGATGAACCACTATAAATCTTGTGTTCTTATTCTCTTCCCTAACTCATTTATTTTGTTCATACTAGCACTCTCAACCATACCCATGCCCATCCTCCTACTCAATAGTTTTCTCTCTCCCTTATCTCTTTATCACTTAGATTCACCACACCCATGCCCATCCTCCTGCTCAATAGTGTTCTCCTCCTGCTCGTCTGAACCTAGCGCTCGTGCTTGCTGGATTGCTGCCATTGATCTCATCCCGTTCACCGGTCTGCTCCAAGAAGTCTACTCGGAAAAGGTAAGAGACATCTATCTTCTTGCTCTATTTTTCCCTCAAACTGATGCAGCCGCAACTTTGCTATCTAAAGCATCTAGTGAGCATTTATTACCCGAGAGCAACCACCTATTCTTTCTGAAATCTTTCTATTATGGAGGCAAAGAAGGGGCAACGGAGCAACATAAGTTTGGTTCTTAAACCGATTTCATGCCTATCTATGATCCTAATTAAAGTTGATGTCGAGTTTAATAACAAAGAATTGTTGCTTCAATTTTTGTTAGATAGTAATATTAGGACATTGAGATTAATTTTTAATCTCCTTATCATTGATCTCTTTACTAAACATGCACTAACATGGAATGATTCTACTTAGTACAAGTTTGGGATTTTACATGAAATAATCACATATCTGTTTGGAATTTTAGTCCATTAAATTGGAAAGTGTGACACCCCCGACATCTCCCAATCCGTTAGGGTCGCCACACTTCTTTCCTCATCCTGGATGTCCTTTCTTATATCAATGGACTTCGGAGAATCCATATGGGGGTCTTATTACACATTCTTTGGTCCCTACGCAATGTATATGGCGGAAGTGGATCCAACAACTCCCTTCCTAAACACTGAAATGATGCACACTAGATACACACAGATATCAACCAAGCACTTTTTTTTTTATTAACGTAAACTTGATAGACGTCTTTTGTCGATACAACAAAAGCCAAAGTTTCCTATACTTGGCTATATCAAAAACTAGACCAACATTTTCCATTAGCTATTCACAAGTCATCTATCAACAAGTGTCGGTGTCCAAAATTTCGTTGTTGACCTCATGTCCTCAATCACTCTACTTCGCTCGATCCCCCGTCATCGTCCTCTAGTGGCGGTGGCAGCCGCCACAGAGTACGTTCGTTCCTTCGGACATACAAGATGACGAACTCCTGATGCACGGAACCTAAGGGTAGGCTAGTGTCGAACATCACTATCACCCTCACTCGAATGAAAGTCAGGATCCTGATGCTCTGTTTGTTCCCATTGTAAATCAATAGGGATCCCATAGAAAGTACCCAGAGGTGCAAGCAGCAGAGACATCTTCCTTACTCTGAAATATGTTAGTCCCCACGAGGGGTGAGTACAATCACTCAACAGCTAAAGATCTACTAAACTATATTATGTAGAATCATTGTCATATGATTTCATGCAAAATCCACAAAACACATCAATAAAAGAATAGATGCGCATTAAGTCAATAAAGCTTTTCAACGAAATGACAACCGCAGTTTAATAACCATAACACATCATTTCAATCACGTGGGTCCCGATTATAAGGCTAAACCGTTATGACACGTCCCATACCGTGCCACACAATTTTGTTCCATAATCAAGCATAACTATCAAAATGGCGTAACTCAACAAAACAATCAACTTTAAAACTCAACAAATTTGTGATTCACTATCACCTACTCCCGAATGACCAGGCATTCGCACCCAACTTGGCATCACAAAAACCTCCGGTTCCATATTTCAATCACCGGGCATCCGGAGCATGTCATGTCTCACTTCTAGGTGTCTCGCACCTAACCTAGCATCATGAGGAATCGCTAGGGCCCACTATGTTACTAGTGTCCCCTACCCTCCGTAATGTGTATTGTCATACGTCCGGGCATCCCGACACCCAGGGAACCTTTGGGGCTCACCACAACAATGGTGTCCAACAGGCATCTAGAGTGTGTCATGTCTCACCTCTAGGCATCCCGTCTCCCGGGACTTCGTCGTCCCGAGGGTCCGACGGTAGTAGTAATATATCAACCATGGTGTAGTCATTTAAATCAAATCAATGCCAAAACGTTTTCAAAGGCACATCAATACCACAACAATAGTCTTTAAAACATATGTCAATCCCATATCAATGAAATCAAAAGCACGATACAAAATCCATAAGATTCACTTCCACAGTTAACCCTCTAATAGGTTTCGAAATTCACTTATAAATCCTCGAGCCGCACTTGCGCCTCACGGCCTGAATTGAAAAGGTTTATCAAAACTGTAAGTAATTTGAAATCGGCATATCGGCAATTCCAAACCTCACTCCCGACTTCAAGGTTTTTAAAACGGTTCATGTAAAAGTTTGAGATTTCAGGGACACCAAACATTTTTCTTTTCTTTATAAAACATTTGTGAGCAGCGCCTTGGTACATAAAAATTTCAACACAAATCGGGAGGTTTTCCAAAACAGTTTATAAGCGGTCTCAAAGCTTTACAAACGCTAAAATTGATGCATATTTGAAGTACGAAATCACATGTATTCATAAAAACTATAAAGCTTCCTCAATCATCTAACCCCAAACAATTTCGGTCATCCTATATATCACCATTCAACACCAAATTCAAACAATCCAACCTAACAATGCACTTCCTCAGTCAACAACAACACTACACTATATAGGTTAGTAGACTCCAACTTGCCTTAGGTCCAGTGGCGTTGATGACAAGCGGACTGCAAGCTACCAGCTACGGTTGAGGTGAAGAGAAGCAACAACAGCGTGCGGTGAGGCGTGAGCCGAGGCCTCTCGGGTCTTGCTGCGGCAGAGGGGCGGCGATAGAACTCGAGCTGTGACGCTGGTGGCGGGCGGTGGTCGTCGGCAACAAACCGAAGGTGAAGCGATGAGACTTCCTGAGGTGGTCGGCTTGGTGGTCTGTGGGCGACTCAACAACGATGAGGGGGTCGGTGACAGAGTGGTGTGGTGGTGCGGCTAGTAGCTAGGTACGGGATGGTGAGGAGGCCGATGGCGTGGGATACAGCGGTGTGGTGTGGGTGGTTGCCTACTGGTGGCGATGCCCGAGCTATGGAAGACCTTCGACTGAGAGTTCGCTGCCGTCATCAAAGGGGTGGAGAACTCGAGAAAATGGGGGGAAAGAAACTCGGCTTCACCGGATGCAAGAGGAAATCAATCCCTCTTGGCCGTTGACTCCTTGAGTCACGCGTGCGGTGACAGCGAAGAGGCGAGGACAGCTCGAGCAGAGCGTGGCTGTCCTTGAAGAATTTTAGTCGCCATCTGTCCCTTCCCATGCGTAGACGTGTCTTCCCTTTTGTTGACTGCATGGGTCAACTAAGCGGGCCTTCGTGGCAGTCAACAGGAGAGGAAATCCGGTGCCGGTCGAAGGACATCTTGCATGTCCATGCAAGAGACGTGTCCGACTCCTTGCTCCTGCACTCGGTACGCTGGTCGAAGAAGGAGAGGGGCGTGGCAGCAGCTCGCGTGCAGGACGTGGGCTTCAAGGAGTCAAAGTCTTCAAATAGATGTCCAGTTGAAGAAATCGTGGCTGCATGGGGGACGGAAGCACTTTGATGAGTTAGTATCCAAGTCATTTCTTCAACAATCAAGTATCGATGCATCTAAGTTTTCAATGCATGATCTTTTGAATGATCTAGCAAAGTCAATTTTGGGTGGGACTTGCTTTAGCTCAGGAGGGTCTCGGGTAGTAAGTAATGAACATGATGTATCATCTCTTGAAAAAACTCGTTATGCATCATTCATCCCATCGTGGTATGTTACATCAAAATGCTTGAAACCATATCAAGGAATGAAGGCACTAAGAAGTTTAATTCTAGTGCGTGATGGATCTTGTGGGGGCTCTTTCTTTATTTCCAACAAGGTGCTACATGACTTGCTAACAAACTTGAAGTACTTGAGAGTATTCTCGTTATGTCGTTGTAACATCGTAGAGGTACCGAATTGTGTTGGTGATTTAAAACATCTTCGATACCTCAATTTCTCGTACTCTCATATTGAGAGGCTACCTGAGTCAATTGGCACCTTGTGCAAATTACAAGCTTTGATTTTAAGAGGTTGTCAAAAGCTTTCAAAGTTGCCTCAAGGTATCACAAAGTTAGTTAGCTTACAGTTTCTTGATATTAGAGATGCAAAGAGACTAAAAGAGATGCCGTTGAGTATCAGTAATTTAAAGAATCTTATTATGTTGTCCAAATTTGTGGTAGGACTTGAGAAATGGTTGCAGTTGAAAGAGTTAAAGAACTTGCCACATCTTGAAGGAGAATTATTCATATCAGAATTGCAAAAGGTGGAAAAAGTTACAGATGCAGTTGATGCTAATTTGCTTCGAAAGCTAGGCCTTACCAACTTATCCTTGCATTGGGGTGAACATTTGGGAGATCTCCATAATCATGAGCGTGAAGCACAGGTGCTTGACTCTCTGCGACCTCACACTAATCTTGAAAATCTTGCTATTTTGAACTATCATGGTGTAGTATTCCCATCATGGTTAGATTGTACATCCTATTATAAAATAGTGTCTTTATGCTTGTGGGATTGTCCTAATGTTATGTCGCTGTCTATGATTGGACAACTACCTTCACTTAAGGAATTATCTCTTAAAGGTCTACATGCAATAAGAATGATAGGCTTTGAATTTTATGGAGGTACAAGGCCTTTTTCATCCTTAACCACTTTGAAGTTCAAAGAGATGTTGGCATGGAAGGATTGGTCTCCTTATGTTGGCCCAAAAGAAGAAGTCTCATTCTCCTGTCTTAAGCATCTTGTTGTTTGGGGCTGTCCTTCGTTGGTCAAGACATTGCCTTGTCAACTTGATCGTCTCACAAAGCTTGAAATTCATTCATGTCCGCATTTGAAAAACTCAACCAATGATGTTTGTCTTCCATCTCTCCATGAGTTGTTCCTCGAGGATTGTAACAAAGAGATCTTGAAGAGATTGATCAACCTAACTTCTTTGACCATTCTGACAATTAAGAATCTTGTAGAGTTTGTTTGCTTTGATCTTGGGTTTATGAGCCACTTGATCAAGCTAAAGGAGCTTCATATAGGAGGGTGCAACCAGTTAAAATATTTGTGGCAAGATGGAAATGAAATGCTAAATCTTACTTGCCTCCAGGAATTAACCATCGTAAGCTATCCTCAGTTCACATCATTCGTGATAGGAGAAACAGAAATAGAGCTGCCATGCAACCTTGAAAAGATGAAATTGAGTAATTGCACCAGTTTAGAAAAGCTTCCGAGCAAGATGTACACACTCAGTTATTTGTCTATTGAACGGTGTCCAAAACTCATAATTCCAACCATTTCTTCATATGACCCCAACAGAAACAACCCGATATCTCAACTTCAATCTTCATGTACAAGTAAATGTGATTCTTTGACATGTTGTCCCTCTACCAAAGATAGACTTGCTACTCTAAAGACATTTTATATTAAATACTGCGAGGGAGTGGAATCATTGGAAGAAATCACCATAGAATCACTCGAATTTATGGGAATTCGCAATTGTTGGAATCTAAGAAGCCTACCACAATTCCTTCACACGCTCTCCCATCTCACTGGATTGAGTATAAGTGACTGTTGTCAGATAGAGGACTTTCCTCCCCTTCCCCTCACTCTATCAAGCCTTACACTTGAGAGATGTCCGAAGATAAAGTCTATCACTAGTATCACGAGTTGTAACAATCTCACTTCTTTGGATATAATTGGGTGCGGGGCATTGGAAATAATAGATTCCCTTCCCCTTCTCATCACCCTGTCACATGTCTCTCTCTCTAATTGCCCGAAGATAAAGTCTCTACCAAAGTGGCGTCATCTTACATCCCTCCGAAACATATCCATTAGGCATTGCCAAAATATCCAATGCTTGCCCGAAGGAGGTTTGCCTCCCAATTTGCAAGCGTTTCATTGTGAGTGCGAGAATATGAAACAGCCAGTGAGAGAATGGGGCTTACCCTGCTCACATCCCTCACGTTTCTAGATATTATTGGAAAAAACATGGGAGGGGAGGGAGAGAAGGTGTGGTTTCCTGAGGAGGAGGAGGATGAGGAGGATGCCTGGAGTCTTCTCTTTCCTTCCTCTCTTACCTCTCTTTGGATTGGCCATATGAGGAACGTGGAAAGACTATCAGATGGCCTTCGCAAGCATCTCTCCTCTCTCCAGTGTTTAGGGATTTCAAATTGCCCGAAGTTGAGGGACTTGCCAAAGGATGGCCTCCCTCCCTCCCTCCAAGAATTGTGGATAGAAGGATGCGAGATTCTGAAAGATCGATGCTCAAAACACACTGGCGACTATTGGCCCCTCATCCAAGAGATCCCTGACATCGAGATTGATTGGGTTCAGATTCAATGAATTGATTCGTCCTGGTACGGTAAGGTTTTTTAGGGTTCGGGTAAGTTTATGGTTTCGAAGGCATCGATTTCCCATTCTGCTTCCTCAATTCGATGCAAACTGATTTTCCCTTCATGTAGATATCTCACATAAATTTCTGGGAAAATCCAAGAAATCCCTGGCATGCGCACTGATTAGTTTCAAATCTGGTGAAGCGAAATTGATCCACTTTCGCTTTCATTTGCCAACTGCCGCGATTCATCCTTCAATGTGCAGTCAGTTTTCTAGGGTCTAGGTAAGCTTTTTGGTCTTGAATGCATCAATTTCGCTTTTGTTCTTCAATTCGATGCTTTGTGCGAATTATTTTTTTCCCATGGAGAAGTGTCGCATAGGATTTCCAGAAACCACCGTCTCGTGAAGTACAAGTAAAATTCAGGGGTGAAAGAATGATATTTAGTTGCCTGAATCCCAACAAGAGCTTCCTTTAGTCTCCAATTGCGCTGCTTGAGGAAGTTGATGATATCCTCGTATGCCACTGCTGCATCCATCTCTTCTACTGCCTTGGCCTGCTTTTTTCTTTAACCACTGCAATGCTCTTTCGACCAGCAAGTAATTCAGCCTCCTCTGCCGGCGACCATCTCCCCTGTTTCATTTCTGGCCTCAATCCCAATGACGGCATGTTATGTAAGACCCGTCTTAGTTAATCTTAACAAAACCCAGCTCAGGCTTACTCCATGCACCGTGCCTTGCATCAGCCCAATCATGACTTAGCTTACATTTTTACTGGAAACACACTGCAAAACAGCTTTTCTAACCTGTACAAGTGACAGTTTCAGCATCTGGTGATTTATGGGTAAAAGTGATTGCATTTTGAGCTTTCTAGATTTGCCAACAGGTGTAGGCAATCATTCTTAGGAGTTATCACAGCATACAAATAAGTCACCATCGCCGGTGATTGGTGGTCTCCCATACTTGTGAGTTAACATAATCGCAAGAATTTTTCAGCGAAAAAAACAGAAAGAAAATCATTAAGAGGGTATCCCTGTTCATTTTTCGTTGCTGTCAATTGAGTATGCCTATAATCTTGTTCTGATCACTCTAAGCATGAAAGGTAATTTTTATTCAGAACTAATTGATAGTCCTCTTTCAGATTTTTGGGTGAGAAATACGAGGAATGTGGAAAGAGTATCAACAGTGGAGGATGTAAGAAGCATGGAGTATTCTGTTTCCCTCATCTCTACATCTCTTTGGATGAGAACTATGAGGAATGTGGAAAGATTATCAAGTGGTCTTCACAGCCATCTCTCCACTCTCGAACAGCTACATTTTATAGGTTATCAGACCATGCCAGAGGATGGCTTCTTTCTCTCCTCCAAGTATCCAAGATAATTCAATTTCAAATTCTGAAAGATTGATGCTTAAAACTCAGTGGCAACTACAGGCACCTCATCCGAGAAATCCCACTGATCATAGTTGATCAAGTTCAAATCCAATAAGAAGATATCTATCCAATTTCTAATTTTGCTCTTCAGGTAATGATTTGGACTTCTTTCTTTCTTGCACACTTTTTTTTAGCTACTGTTGCTGCTCCAAGATCCATTTCTATTCTGAATCCTCAATTCGATGCTCAAAGGTTCATGTGGACAAGCTTCACCTAAATTTCCACAAACCGCTGCTGATGGTCCAATGTTGACATTTGGGTTGCTCTGTTTTGTTTGACAAGGAGGCAAGCAATGACATGGTTATAATTCTAATGTGGTACAGCAAGCCAACCAACCATTGCTTGATACAAGTGACTATTCCTCAAAACAAATAATACTTACATGACTTGTTAACAGTGCTGGAATTATGATGCATATATGTGCCTGTCTGTATTGATGATATATCTTGAACTGATTGATGACCAAAAATTGCTTATCTTTCCACTTATGGAAATACACTATGCTTTGCGTGAGAATCATGAAGAATTGTTGCTCTTATATTGTTATTTTTCCACAACTTAGGTGTTTGTTATGTTTTCTCTTCCCAATATCTTTTTTTAATTTTCTATATCCTAGCTCAGTGACCTAAATTGTCTCAACTGTGATTCGTTTGCATAATATTCCACTGTTATCTTTATTTGGCAAAATTTCTCAGGAGGATCAAATGCAACCAGTGCCGAGGTAAGCAACTGATGTGCTTATGTTCATCCGTTGCAACTTGACGAAAGAAAAACAAAAGGCTATTTTTTATTGGTAGGAGTACTGATATGCTTTAAACTGCTTTGTTTTTTGGGCGACATGCTCTAAAAGATTAATCTGTATTATTATGTCAATAATCGAGGTCTATATTAATAGTCGATCAAAGAGGCTTTCTTACTTCCAAAGTAGCAGCTACAGTAAAGACACAAAAAAATAAGATTTAAAACAGGTGTTTTCAAGTTGGCGAATATGACAACTAAATTTGAATGAGGCCTGCAGCATAAGCCATTTATATTCGAGTTCTTTGTTAAAGTTCATGGTTCCTCTTTCTTCTATTCAAATTCCCACACTATCTCAAAGCACATTTTCTTTTTCTTTGTTGTCAGGGAAAGGGGAAAGGAGTAATAAGGAAGACTATGATCTGTCCAAATTCTGGAGATATTTCTATGCGAGATTCTGAAAGATCAATGCTCAAAACTCACTGGCGACTATCGGCCCCTCATCCAAGAGATCCCTCTCATCTACATTGGTGTTCAGATCCAGTGAACTGAAATTGATCATACCCGAGCCCTGACAAAGGATTTATCTCCGTTGACAACTTTGCCTTCTTCAGGTCTGCTGCAATTCGTTGTTCCACCTAAAGTCAGCTTTCTGGGATTAGGGTCAGTTTTTGGGTTGGAAGGCATCAATTCAGTTCGATACTTAATACGGATTGATTTTTCCCGAGGAGATGTTTCTCATAGAATTTCCAGAAACCAGCCACTAGAGGTCAGAGACTGACATTTGGGTGTGTCATGTGTGTCCTCGATGGGGCTTTTTCTTTTTACTCCAGTAACTCACTGTTGATATAAGCAAATGTGATAAGAAGGATGGGGGATGTGGATGTAGATCCCAATCTTGGCATAGCTACCTAATGGGACAAGCATTTGCCTTTTGTGAAATACAACTAAAATTTAGAGCTGCAAAATGATCTTTAGCTTCTTGAATCCCGGCAAGAGCGTCCTTTAGTCTTTAATTGCACAACTTGGGAAAATTGATGATATCCTTGTATACCTCAGCTGCGTTCAGCTCCCCTACTGCCTTGGTTCAGCTTTTTCTTTAGCTACTTCATTGCTCTTTCGAACAGCAAGTAAATAAAGTTTTCTTTGCAGGTCTAGTTTGCATTGCGACCCCCCTGCAAGTAATCATCTCCCCCGTTTCATCTCTGGTCACTATCCTAACAACAGCCATGTTTTGTTCCTTCTATAAGACCCATCATGGTGAATTTTCGCAAAACCTAGCTCAGGTTTACTCTACGCGCCTTGCCTTTGCCTACCCAATCATGACTTATCTCTCTTGCATTACCGGTAACACAGTCTAAATGAGCTTCTCTAATGTGTAAGTGACAGTTTCAGGATCAGGTGATTTATGGTTAAAGTTTACTGCATTTTGAGTGTTCCAGATATAACAACAGGTGTAGGCAATCATTCTTAAGCATTGTAAGGCCCTACCAAGTCCTTCGATCTCCTGACCTCACATTTGTAGAATATCAGCCTGTACCAATAAGTCACCACCACCGGTGATCAGTGGTCTCCCATTCTTGTCAGTTAGCAAAAGGAAAAACCATCAAAAGTGTCACTCATTCCTGACAATAATAAAGCAAAGTATCCCTGTTCTTGTCTTGGTTGTTCACTTTTGTTCGATCACTCTTATAGTTGTCCATTGCTCATGAAAGGTAATTGTTATTCAGGACTAATCGATTGTCCTGTTCCAGATTTTTGGACGAGAAATATGGGGAATATGGAAAGACTATCAACAGCAGAGGATGTATGATGTATGGAATCTTTTTTTTCCTTCCTCTCTAATCTCTCTTTGGATGAGAAAATATGAGGAGTTGAAAGACTATCAAGTGGTCTTCATGGCCATCCCCCATCTCTCAAACAGTTATATTTTGTAAGTAGCTTGAATTTTGGGTACTTGCCGGAGGATGGCTTCCCTCCCTCCCTCAAAGTATTCCGCATAATTCAATGTGAGATTCTGAAGGATGGATCCTCTCTTTTCTGCAACTACTGGCACCTCATCCAAGAAATCCCACTGATTGTGATTGATCTAGTTTGGATCCAACAGGAAGATTTCTCTCCACTGTCTTGAGTTTTGTTCTTCAGGTAATGATTCGGACTTCTTTTCTTTTACACTGGTCATTTAGCTACTGCTGCTCCAGGATCTATTTCCATTCCGCTTCCTCAACTTAATGCTAAAATTTTCATGTTTTTCCATGGACATGCTTCACGTGAATGTCCATAAACCAGCTGTTGAAGGTCGAATGTTGACATTTGGGTTGCTTCTGTTTTGTTTACCAAGGAAGTACACAACGAAATGGTTATAATGTTAACGTGGTACAGCCAGTGACTATTCCTCAAACAAAAAGTACCGTATGGACTTGCTCGTAGTGTCGGAATTATGATGCGTCAAATGTGCCTGTCTATATAGATTATATATCTGGATTTTTGTGTGATGGCCAAAAATTGCTTATCTTTGCACTTGGATGACACATAAAGAATTTGTAAATGGGAATGCATTATGATTTTTGTGAGAATTATGAAAAATTGTTGCTCTTAAACTAATATTGTTCTGCAATTTAATCGTTTGCTGTATCTTCTCTACCAAATGTCTGTTTTTTATGCCCTAGCTCATTGACCTGAATTCTCTCGACTGTGCTTGTTTTGCAGTATATCCCACTGTTATCTATATTTGGCAAAATCTCTTGGGAGGATCAAATGCAAACACTGTTGAGGTAGGCAACTGATGTAGTTGTTTTCATCTTTTGCAACTTGACAAAAGCAAAAAATGAAAAAGCTATTAATTTTGGTAGATGCACCAATATGCTCTATTTTTTATTTTATTTTTTGGACGTGCTCTAAATAAGATTTATCTGTATCTTGATGTTGATTATCCTGGTCTATATTCAAAGTCTTCTTCCTTTCAATAACAGGTATTGTAGAGATGCAAAAGTAGGGTGTAGACCTTTTTTTCGAGTTGGCAAATATGACAACTAAATTTCAACGCACGTTGTTGTTAAAGTTCACAGTTCATCTTTCTTCTATTTAAATTCTCACACCATCTCAGAGGACATTTTCTTTTTCTTTGTTGTAAAGGAAAGGCGGAGAGGAGCAACCAGGGAGATTATGCTCTGTTGCTCTGTTGAGTCATCATGAAAGCCTCGCGTCTGCCACGAAGTATTTTGATCTAAAATTGCGAGAAGATCGTCATCCAAAACCACTCGCAACCCAGTTATCTCAGGTGGGCGAGTCTCATCACTATAACCCCACCAAGCTGCCAGAGCTCCTGTCGCGGTTGAGGAAAGATACGGGCACTACCATTGCACGTGGATTATCCTCATGACCTCGCATTTGTGGAATATCAGCTTGTACAATTACGCCACCATCACAAGTGGTCAACGCTTCCCCATAGTTCTGCATTAACATAATCGTCAGGGTCAGTAGGGAAAAACAAAATCATGAAAAGGGTCGCTCCTTTTTCAGATTTGGAAGAGGCAGCACCCTAGTTTTTCTTATTGTTTTTGGTTGCATTGAGGTGAGTATATATAGAATTTGTTCGTGTGATTACTCTCGAAATTGTTTATATGGCATAAAAAAAAAATCAAAGTTTAATGTGGATTCCACGCAACGGTGCCAAATCCTAACATCATACTTTCAGAGGCAATTAAAACGTAGATAGCCCAACTCTTGGGGCTTAATCCCAATGGATGGAATTGCAATTATACTTTGACATACAATTCAAGTAATAAGTTCAAGAAAGTCATTTGGCTGGGACTACGCTTTAATTAATTATAGAACCATGCAATAGGCGAGACCAGATAGACCAAGTTAGATAGAAGCATTAAAATTCATATTTACCCTAAACTATGATTTTGGAATATATTATACTTTATTCATGTGAATAGCAGCGCCGCAGCAAGTTTGATCTCAAAAAGAAAATTGCATCAAAAAGAAAATTGCTTGCTCAGCTCATTCAGATATTGCTTTTGCTAAATAATAAAACCATATTGGGCAAGCCTTGGTAGCTCCAAGCCCAAAAGAATGGTCATTGGTCAAAGCTCGCCCATACATTTCCTACCATTGAACTGGGTGGAGCTGGGCTCGATGTGCACTTCTTTTTCTTTTCTTTTCCTTTTTTTTTCTCCTCAAGCCTATTCAATGAATGAGTATATTTTGCGTTTGCCAACTATTTGAAATATCATGTTTCACCCCGAAAGAAAATACATGCTAGACGACATCAGTGTGGGTACATATCGTGCAACCTCAACATTTAGGGCCTAAATAGTCAAAAGCCCTCAATCAAATATTGAGAACAATAATTAATCACACTAATTAGTTAATGACAAGCTTGTAATCTTTCTTTAGTTATTGATGTGAGGAAAGGATGGTGTCTGAAAATCACTTTTGCCTCCATGTATCATCCTCGTTGTCGTGACATACCCTCGGGAGGAGGCAATAGGTTTAAGGGTATTGCCTAAAGGACGGGCCTAAGGCCCATGATTAGGCGTGGTCTCTCCCAAACCCATAACTCACGTGACATGGGGTATTCTTAAAAATTTTACAAAAATGAGTTGCCATTAGCCTATTGGGGTTGGTTAGAAAGGCACGGGAGTATGCCGCACTTCCTACACAACCAGAAAATCTAGAGTCAATGACTTGATTATATTAATTGACCAATTAGTGCCCTTTCGATACCTAATCTTGTTCATTTTAAAAGAAATATTTTTGTCGAGCATTTTTTATTGATTTTATACATATCTACTAACATGCGAGATAATCATGTGGGTACGCAATCATTAAAATAACAATTAACAACTAAGATCACAATTGTAGTAAATTGAGCACATACAATTAAACATAATTAAATATGCAAATTAAACATGCGACAAAATCAATATATTAGCAAATAAATGCCTACTCACACGAAAAAGGCAAATACATAGCAATTCCTAACCAAACCCTACATATTTTGGATTTTCGATTTTTTTGTTGTTTTATAAAAAAATTTAAATATTTTTTATTATTTTCTGAATTTTTGATTTTTTGATTATATATATATTTAATTAAAAAAATGATTCGGGCCGGGTTCCTTGACCCGGCCCTGCTGACCTGATCCAGAACCCGTCGGCCCGGATTGGGCTGAAGGATTCGGCCGACCTTAACCCATTAAAAAAATAAAAAGCCCACACGAATTTTTTTAAAAGAAGGGGGACAACTCTCGGCCCAAAACCCATCTTCCATTTTTACTTTAGCCCACCTGAGGGTCCATTTTTCAATTTTTATTTTCAGCCCCATCTATTCAGCCCACGAAGCAAAAACGAGCCCGAAGCGAAGCCCATTCTTCATTTTCTATTTTCAGCCCTTTTATGTTTTTTTTTTTCTTTTGCTCTTTTTCTTTTTTTGGTCTTCTTCTGCTGCAGAACGTCCTCCGACGTATTTTCCTCTTGTTTTGTCCCTTCTTATTTCTTTTCATCATCTTTTTTCATTTCTTTTTCTCGTTCTTTTTGTTTTGCTTTTCTCTTCCCCTTTTTTGGTCTTCTTCTCTGCATGCTTCCTTCTCCGCCCGAAGCTTCCATTAAACTCAGAATTTCCCGTGAATTCAACCCCAACCTCAAAGCGCCAAAACCAATGATCTTGACGTATATTTATTCCATACCGAGCCGAGAACAGCGTGCGCCACTATCCAACAAACTCGAATTTATATAAAATGCAAAACGCAAGAATACAAATGTTACCCTTTGAAAATGACACATACACTCCTAAAGTCCCTCCAGCCCACATGCTTAAAATGGCTTACATATGGATGTTATCTCTCTTTTCATTACTCTTCATTTGTTTCTCTTGTTTTGTTTTCTTTATTTAATTTTCCCTTAACAGGGCGTGATTTCCTTTCTCACTGAAGCTCCCTTTTCGACTTTCTCCTCTTTGCCGAGAACAACACCATTGCCACGATCTTTCTTGAAGTAATGCCACTGCTCAACCTCGTTAACCACTACCTACGATCAACGAGTTAAGGCTTCATGCAAGACGACCTCAGTTACTAGCGATCAAAACGGCTATACACAAGTTTCGGAAACGGTGAAGATAGTGGCTATTTTCCCGAAGCGCTTCAAGGGGCATTTTATCAAACACCTAGGGTGCATCGGCTCAAGGCAACCACGGACAAGGACAAGACTCGAAACTAGACCACAGCTCAACGAGAATAGCAGCTCGACATCAACAAAGGACAGCATAAGCGAACCCGAAATTCACATCCCAACTCAGTAAACCATACAAAAAATATGAGGGAACAGGACAAAAGCAGGGTACAAAGAAAAGAAGAAAGGTCGGCGGAGGTCCCTACCCGGCATGGCGAACGGCGGGCGAGATCGATAGATCGAACAATGTCCGGTCGCCTCGCACGCCCCCGAGCCGGAATCCTTGGGAAATCGACACGAGTTGAACCAAAAACTAGGAAACTCACCGCAAAAACTTGAATCCAAGGAAAGGGAAGCCGCGGCTTGGTGGTTCCGGCTAGGAGGCCCAAGCTCGCGTCGGGTGTGGCTGAGCGATGCTCGGCTGAGGTGGATTCCGGGCCTCCTTCTTCCTGGTCACTCCCCGTTTCTACCCCTCTCCTTCCTTCAAGCTCTCTCGCCAAAGGCCGTCTCAAATCTCCTTCCCTTCCCCCTCTCTCTCTTCTTCTTTCTCCCGTTTTTCTTCTGCAGGTCCGCGCGAAGACCCCTGGCCGTGCCAGCTGCCGGCCGGACTGCCCCCGACCCCGCGGATCACGCCGCTCGCCTGCCACACCGATCCCCCTGCTCCTCCGTAGCTGTGCTGCTGCTGCTGCTGTCTCCTTCCCTCTCCCCCTCTTTTCTGCCGAATGCCTCAAAGGACAATGAGAGAAAGAGCCCCCCAAGAAGGCCGGGCTCGGCTTGGGCCAAAATAAAAGAAAAGTGGGCCGGCCCAGGCGCGGAGAAAGAAAAAGGGAAAGAGAGAGGTCGGGCTGACCTGTCCCCGGCACGTCTCGTTTTTTCCATTTTCCTTTCTTTTTCTTTTTCTTTTTTTTTTTGTAATTAATTTCCTTTGATAATTTTTAATTTTTTTCTTTTTGATGACGAATTTTTTGGTAAAAATTAAGAAAAGATTATTCAATATGCTGTGCAATAATGAAAACACGATACATTTTAATGATTTTTTTTTTTTACTTTTCTTTCTTCTTCTTTTTTTCTTCTTTCTTCTTTTTTTTTTTTTTTCGCGACTAATTCCTAACTTTTAATTCTATTAAGTCTTAAGGGAAATGGCGAAATTTAGGTGACAATACTCGTTAGTTGTAGTTTCGCTGTCAAGTTTTGATGATTTTTTCTCAAAAGAAATGGATTTAAAATAGGTATTTTCGAGTTGTGAATATGGTAATTAAATTGAATGAATCTACTAATTATCATCCATTTAAATCTGACTTTCTTGTCAAAGTACATAGTTCATATTTCTTCTATTCAAATTCCCGCACCAGCTCAGAGCACATTTTCTTCTTCTTTGTTGCCAAGGAAAGGTGGAGAGGAGCAATCAGGGAGACTATGCTTTGGCGCTCTGTTAATTCAATATGAAAGCCTTGTGTTTGCCATGATGTATTTTGATTTAAGCTTGCGAGAAGATGGCCATCCAAGACCATTCGCAACCCAATTATCTTGGGTAGGCAAGTCTTGTCACTATAACCCCCACCAAAGCTGCCAGAGCTCCCATCACGGACAAGGCAAGATGCAAGCACTGTCATCGTTAGTGGCTTATCCTCACAACCTTGTGTAGAGTATCAGCTTGTACCATTAGGCCACAATCACTGGTGACTAGCTGTCCCCCGTAGTTCTGTATTAGCGGAATCACAAGGGCCATTCGGAAAATACAAACTAACCATAACAATCAATCACATTTTTTAGACTTGGTTTGGGAAGTACCATGTTATGTCTTGTTGATTTTTGGTTGCAGTCGGTTGAGTATGTGGTTGACTATGTGTATAATTTGTTTGTCTGATTACTCTTTGTAATTGTTTATTTTGCATAACAAAGTAATTTTTACTGTGGGCTACTTAATTTTCTTATCCCATAATTTATTTTTTCGTTCCCATTTTTCATCTCACATGCCATATATCTATTTCTCGAACTTTGTTAACACTTCAATTTTGACGACCCAGTCATTTATTGCATTAAAAATTAGGGATTAATTTTTAACCCCTAAAAAAAATGGAATTAAGTTGCGTAGCATATAGTTTTAAGAGCATTTTTTTATTTGCATTGGGTTGATGACGGATGGGTTTGTTTGGTGGTTCTAAGCTTTAAATTGACAAGTTGGACTAAGCCAACGAAAGAAGCAAATTGGCCAAAGCCCGTTTTCTTTTATGACAAAAAATAATCTTGTGAGAAATAGTGATTTAAAATTTTCCAGGATATGATGGAGATTTTTCAATATCATCAGATAGGGCGGGTGTGACAAAAAATATTGCGAGCTTATCTTTGCCGGATTCGGAATTTGGGAAAATCTTGGATCCTTGTCAATGTGTGATAAAATCGGTGAAATATTGCATTCAGAAAAAATATTCGTGGATGTTGATTTGAAGAAGAAAATAAAATCCTAGTCCTTGGCCTATAAATACTAAATAGATTGCTACACTACAAAAGAGGGGGCCACACTTATTGAATACAAGGCCACAATCGAGAGCATAGAGAGAGAAGAAATTGTGAGGGGATCAGCCATGATCCACAATTAAGAAACGGCACATTGAGAGAGCTTCAAATCCACTAGTTCTAGACGAGCTCCAAATCCCATCGAGATTGCTGCTTGCTGTCTTGGACAACGCCTTTAACTCCTAGTCCTATGGCACCTCATGCCGAGATCTTCAAGCAGTTCCAAATTCGCAACCTATTCGACAGATGCATACTTTAGCCAAATTGATACTGTGTTTACGGATTAGTAGGAGTTGATCCATCGTTGGTTGAATCACATTATTGCCTCTCCAAGGTGTCGTTTTGTCAGTTGTCTAATGAGTGCAATTTACCGAAGGCTAGTCCAGTGTTGAGGGAAAAGTGCCAAAAAAGTCCTAAACCTTTCCCCATCAAATGATCCAACTTGCATCCCAAAGATCCGATTAAAAACGGCCCTTTGACAATCTTGAACAAAAATGGCATTACTTTGTTTTTTTGCCAAAAATCTCGGTTTGTAAAAAAATCTTCTATAGATAAGTCGACATTCCTAAAATGAATTGTGACATGCCAGAACCTTCAATTTCTGAAGTCAGGTTCAATTTCATGGTTAATTTCAATCTGGCAAGACTTTAGCGCGTCTTAATCTATTGAGTAGCTTTTAGAAATTTTACGTGCAATTGACATGTGGTTGATTAATTTCAAGCCACAAAGTGCATCTTCAACACATTGGCAACTCTCGATTATTGTGGAAATCTCAAGGTTTCAAATATGGACACAAGGTACCAAAACGACAGAGAAATCGATCTAGTGCCGATCAATCAAAATTTTGCAATTAAGTGGAATCACCCATATTTAATCACACGGTTTTGTCAAATCATCTATCTCCGGTCTCTAATCGATCTGTACCGTAATGACCCTTGCAGATTAGCACGGTAGAGCAGTCGGTTCCTAGTCGAATTCTCAAGTCTATTGCGCTTAAATTCCTTAACGGTTTCACTTGATAGACTAGTTATCTCGTGAGTGGCCAACTCAGAGAAAAGAGCTATAGGCGCAAAGATGAAATGTCCGACTTATTCGATTGAAAACAAAATTGAAAAATCGAGGATGTCACGGATGACATTTTTAAATTCATTTCTCATACATGGCATTTTTATTAATTTTTCCTTTAGTTTTTATTCAAATAATATTAAAGAAAACTAAAATATTATTATTTTTTTAAATGGAAAAGAAGAACAAAACGGGGCAAAGACTCTCCATTGTGTGCTGCAGCCATCGCCTACTACCAGAGGGCCTAATGAGGGCTGGCCCTAGGTGAGGGCCTAGGTGAGGCCCAATGAGACTTGCCCATATTGGGTTGAGGGCATCTAGATCTGGCCATGCTACCCCCCCCCCGGTGGGCCAATAAGGATCACTCGCCTCAAGCAAAGCCTCATCTGTGGCATCCCAAAATTCAGAGCCAAGCCATAAGGTGTGTTAAAATCTTTAATTATGCGATAAAAATTTCCCTTGGCTTGTGCTTTAGTCATTAGTCTTTTTATTGAAATGATTTGTGCATATGATTTTGAAAATTTAAATTCAATAGATTAATAATCTATGCTTGGCCATAAGATTTATAAATTAAATTTCAATAGACAAGATGCCCTAAGACTTTGGCCAAGATGAAAATTAAAATTTAAAAATATTTATAGAAGGAATTCAAAAAAAAAAAAAAGGGGGGAAAAAGGGGTTAATTTTCGAATGGGCCTTAGACCCATTGGCCTAAGCTTGATGGACCAAGATGAGCGGCCCAAGAAGGGAATTCGACCGGCCCATTAGAGGCCCAAGAGAGGTGGCCGGATGACCCAAGCCCAAGAAGCCCAATCAAATTCAAAATTCAATTGGACAAGTGGCAAAGGGGAAGGCCATGCATTGGCCATGGTTGAGGCAATGTAATCATTAGCCATGATGAGATCTAGGGGGGTATAAGAAGGGAGAGAGAGAGGAGAGTGGCCGGTTTACTCCATTCGGCCGAGAGAGAGGGTGAGAGAGAGAGAGAAATCGCGAGAGAGAGGAAGAGGCCGAGAGAGGAAGGAGGCGGAGCCAAGGAGGAGCCGCCATTCGTCCACCGAGTTCGCCACCCTACGTCATCGTCGTTCATCCTAGAGGCAAGTGGAGTCCTCTAACTTCTCTTGCATGCTTGTATTGTTGATTGCATGTTAGATTTTAGATGCTTCAAGTGCGAAAAACCGAGGTCAGGTTGGCTCGTTCTTAAGTCGTGTGACTGTTTCGGCTCGGGTTGTGTGAGTCAGTAACTTGTTTGAGCTTGCATGTTGGTTTTTGTTGAGAATATTACTTAGATGTCTTCATGAAAGTTGTAGCTGACATCTTTTAATATAACATACTGAAATTTCGTGGAAAATTATGGAGATTTGAGGGGCTAAAGTCGCATCTTACGGACACCTCAGATCTGGAGAGTTTTTACTAACCTTGTTCTGGATTCATGGTTGCATGTTGGTTTTTATTGAGAATCTTACTTCAATGTCTTCATGAAAGTTGTAGGGAACATCTTAAACTACAACATACTCAAATTTTAAGTGAAACGAACAAGTATAGCTTGGTAAATAAACTAGATCTTGAAGACGATGATTCTGGTGAAGTTTTCCGAGACACCCGAGACTTAAAGGACTAAAATGAGGACTATAATCTGGTTATTTGACCTATATATCTTCATTAAAATTGTAAAGGACACCTTGATACATAACATATCCAAATTTCAGAGGAAACGAAAGAGAATAGATGGGTGAAATCTTAATATTTCGGAGATGGAAGCACTGGACGACGCGGTAATGGATCCAGAAGCTTCGTGAGGTTGAATAAAATAATCTATAAGTAATATGGCTTGGAGTTCTTCATGAAAGTTGTACGAAAATGTCTTGGATATAATCCAGTATAATTGTATAATTTTTGGAGGCCATATGGATATTTTAACTGAATTTATTCGGAAACCGTGCATTCTGGTTTCGTCCGAGAAGCATAGGATGTTTTGGAAAATTATGAGGTTTTGTAAAAATTCAATTTGGCCATGAATTTTGCAAGTAATTATCATCCTATGAGTTTGTTTATTAATTTCTTGAACTTTGATAATTTTGGGAATTTATAGTTATTCTAAAATATAAAAAAATAATAATAATAAAATAATAATAAAGAAATAAATATAAATAAAATAAATGAATGAAAAGGAATTATTTCATTGACCATAGATTCCATTCAATTAATTCATGTTGCATGTGTAATAAAGCTTTGATATGTCTATGATGTTGAATTGAGATGCACATGTAATAAAGCCTTGATATGTCTATGATATTGAATTGAGATGCATATGTGATAAAGTCTTGGCATATGTATGGTAATTGAATCAATGCATGTGTGAATGTCATGCCTAGTATGATTTGTTTGATATCATGCCATGTGCCATGTTAAAATGTGAATAAAATATTAGTAAACATGGATGATGGTAAATGAGGAGATGGTTGTGATGGCGGATGATGGTCGGAATGTATAGAGATACATTGCCGAAATTCCCTGGGAGATTCCGGATGCCCGGAATGTGGGGGGCCGAAAGCCCTATCGGAGGTTTCTGCCTAAAGGGAGTGCCTCGCGATGCCAGGATTGGGGTGCGGGATGCCTGGCTAGAAGGGTAAAGGCCGGAAGCCCTGTCGGAGGTTTCTGCCCGAAGGGAATGCCTCGTGATGCTAGTTGAGATGCGAGATGCCCGGAATGTGGGGGGCCGAATGCCTGGTGGCCTGGGAGGTTGAATGCCAGGGAACCTCGGAGGTCTTTGCCCGAGGGGATGATGAAATTGATGATTTGAGAGATGGGTGATGTGGTGATCAATTGAAAAGTAAAAAGTGGAAATTAAACCATGATATGATATGCATGATGATATGCATGATGGTGATGATGATATGATATGCATGATGATATGCATGATGATGATAACGATATGTGATGTGAAATAATGATGATCACCCATGATATGATATGCATGATGATATGCGTGATGATGATAATGATATGTGATGTGAAATAATGATGATCACCCATGATATGATATGTATGATGATATGTAAGATGATGATGATGATGATGATGATATGATATGCATGATGATATGCATGATGATGATGAGATGATATGCATGATGATATGCATGATGATGATGATATGATATGCATGATAATATGCATGATGACGATGAGATGATATGCATGATGATATGCATGATGATGATGATATGATATGCATGATGATATGATGATGATGCACATGTATGTGTTATAAATTGATATGATGATGCATGATAGTATGCGCATGGCTTCAAGGTAAGTAACGCCTGCAATGCATATATGATCTGCCTGATGCATTGAGTTGTTATTGAATTTCCCTATCTGCTGAGTGGTTGTACTCACCCCCTTTTAGGGATAACATTTGAGATTAGCAGTATGCTGATTCCTGCCGTCACGCGGGGTACATTTTACGGGATACCGTCCGATGTAGAGGTCGAGTGTGCTGAGATAGATTGTCCCTCTGTTCCCGGACTGACTTTTATTCGAGTACGTTGTCTAGTGATGTACGATGTGGGCCTGGCTGGGGGCCCTGTTATTTAGGAGTTTATATCCGTACATGTTCATCGGGATGGAGCGATGCGAGGGATGTTGCCACCGCCACCGCCTGATGCACCGGGTTGGGTATGAGACCGTGCGCGACGAGTAGGAGCTGGATCCTTTTTGGGAGTTAGTTAGCCGACACTTATGATGGGTGGAAATTGTACATGTGAGATGTTGAGGGTCGAGGGTTCTTTTTTAGGTTTTAGGCTGGACGTGGCTGAGTCCTAGCTTTTCCTTTTGATGTACCGACCCGAGAGTAGTCCCATCTTGAGAATATATATAAATAAAGTGTCGTGGCATGTTTATAAAAATCCTGAGGTTTAGTGGTGTGTATTTGTATCATGGTTGGTAGGGGGAGAGACGTGATATCTAATTTGCTTCCGCTAATGAGTCGCGCTGGGACCGTTTTGTTTTAAAAAAAAAAAAGTGTCTATAAATTACGACGCATCTTCTAAGGAGAAAGGTAATAAGGAGTAACATTGGCGCTGGTGACGACCTGCGAAGGGTTCGGGGTGTCACATCATCGGCCTTAGGGGAGGCTCAACGACGGTCACCATGTGACATCCGGATTTTCGAGATTTAATTTTGATTTGGATAAATATGGCCATTTTAATCGGAATTTTGTAGAGGACCGTTTTTATTGTGAAATTGGGATGCAAGATGGGCTATTAGATGGTGAAAAATAACAATTGGAGCATGGAGACATTGATTAATTTTATAGAGGCTAAGTAAGAGTGAATCATGAGGGAGTGGTTGTGCAATTGAAGCCACTGCTAGAATTCATAACATCCCCACACTACAAAGAATGGGCCTACTTTAGGAGGTTATATGGGGCATTTTTGATGGCTTAACGGGCGCCAAAGATTTATACTTGGTTTAGATTGATTTAAGGAGATATTTTCGCAAAATATCAAACCTGAGTGGAAGCCTCCTCACTCCTCATAGCTATCCACTCTCTCTCTCATCCCCCACAACCGAACAGCTTCTCTCCTTGATCGTCTAAGCCCTTCTTCTCCGTTCCTTGCGTGCGACCTCCAACCAGGAAGGGAGAAGGCCAGCAGGGGCAGCTCGTTGCCGCCAGACCGCCTGCCAGCACCACTGCAACCCACGTTCCTCTGCTCCCTTCGTCTCTGCCACCATTCAACAGAAGCCGTCTCTCTCCGCTCGACCCATGTCCCACGAAGCTGCTGCTGCACGTCTTCAATTCAACGAGTGGAAGTCAGCAAGCGGTGAAGCCCTCCATCTCCACGCTGCCACCTACGGATTTATTAGCCTTCTTCGGTCAACACTTCTCTTGGTTGAAGCCGCTGGTTGACTGAGCAATCCATTCCCACGAAGCTGCAACCCACCGAGATCTCACTTTGCTGCCACGTGCTTCTCCATCTCACTGCCGTGGAAGCCCACGATCCCTCCGCAAAGCCAACGCACGCCAGCTGAAGACCGTCGAAGCCCCCCCCCTCAACCGAATCTCTCTCTGCTGATGGTTGCTCTTTACTTCGTCGCGTGGATTGCTGCCTCAACGAAGACCAGCTGCTTCGGTCTTCCTTCGCCACACCAGCTGGACCGAGCCCAACGCCACAGCTGCTTCTTCATTCAGCCCAATTGAAGACTTGAAGCCCACGTGAATTGCAGCAATTCAGCCCATGGGGGTTTAATTTAATTGAAGCCCATGTGGAGTTCGGCCCAAGAGAACAGCCCAGTTCAGTTTTGTTTCAAGCCCATCTCAGCCCAAGTTTCAAGCCCAGCATCATTTGTATTTCAGTGAGACCCAGCAAGTTCAGCCCATCTGGGGCCCGTGAAGCAAGTCGGGCCAAGGCCAGCTTTTGCTGTAGGCTTGCGAGGCTTGTAGGCCTGGCCCGAGTGTCTGTCGACGCCACCGGAATTTTGGAATTCGGCCGCCGTCGCGTCGTCGTCGCGGCGTTCCGGTCTTCGCTTTTAATCAAGTGAGTTTTGCTCACTAATGCCTTCTTAGTTTGCTAATTATACTTAAAGGTTGATTAGATTTAATTAATTGCAATTAGGTGGATAGATTAGATTAAAGTAATTAAATTAAAGACTCATTGATGTATGTTAATTAAATTGATTGTGCATTTAATTAGTAAACATGTCTTAGTATTTATTGGATGCTTCTTGGGATTTTTCCCGTCCCTTATCGGGTGTTAATTAAGCGATTCGAGCCTAGGTGGTATTTTTAGGAATTAAATATTAATTTTCGAAATTAATTATTTAATTATTTATTTTCCAGAAATTCAACTGGGATGGCCAGTGACCGGGATTTTATGCTGATGATCGTGGCGCAGTCTGTTTATTTAATTGAGCTTTATATTGTGCTAAATTGAATTTATTGTATTTATTTATTTAATTTTTGAAATTAATTATTTAATTATTTATTTTCCGGAAATTCAACCGGGATGGCTGGTGACCAGAATTTCGTGCTGATTGTCGTGGAGCAGTCCGTTTATTTATTTGAGCTTTAATTCATGTCGAATTGATTTAATGGTGCATTTTTAAGTATGCGTTATTAAATAATGCAATTTTGGCCTTGTGATTGAGAATTGGTCGGATATCGGTTGTTAGTATCGAAAGTGAGTTGGTAAATCACCTTGAGGATGCACGTGGCCCAGTGAATTGGAATATCACTTGGGAAAGACACGTTTTCGGTGATTTGATATGTCATCTTGGCGAAAAGGTAGCTTAGAGAATGCACGCTCGGAGACTCGGTATGTCTTCCCGGAGAATGCACGTGGGCTCGGTGACATAGTATGGCATCTCGAGAGGGTCGGGTGGGACCGTAAAGCCACTAGTTCTCGAGAGGGTCGGGTGGGACCGTAAAGCCACTAGTTCTCGAGAGGATCGGGTGGGACCGTAAAGCCACTAAATCCAAGGAATTGCTTGATGTGGGATGAATGACCTAGAAATGAGTCGACTGGCTTGAAATCGACTAGGTCGATTGATCGATGATTCGATCTGAGTGTGTCTTGATGTGATTCATTGCCTTGATTTGATGTGTTGAATTGAATGATTGAAGGGAGATGATCGTGATTGGTCTTCGATGTGAAATCGACTAAGTCGATTAGATCGATGCTTCAATCTGTGATGTGATTGCTTGTGTGCCTATTTGATCTGTACTAATATGCAGGTGGAATCTGAGGCTAAGGTAAGTCTTCTAACTCATGTTGTGCATAGGCAGCCCTAAGGTGTATTAGTTTACTAATCGGTCTTAGGAAGTAGAACTTGCGAGACGTGGTCTCGTGGTTATTGAATAACCATTTCGGGACTTGGATGAGGAGCCTAAGGAGCATGAATCTGATGAGGAGATCCTTGTTGAGGAACCCGAAGAGCAGTACGTGGAGGAGGACCCCGAGTATGACATCGAGTACGACCCGGACGAGGATCGAAATCCTATCCTGTCTTGTCAGACTTTGTTTGCATGTAAAAAGATGTAGTTGTGAATTTTTCAGTAAGAAAAATGTATGGCCTGCTTTTCTATCCCATTCTTTAGGCGCGCATGATAAAATTTCTGTTTCTCAATTTCTTCGTTTTTCTGTTAGGAACAGGTTTAGAACAGAAATCCGTTTTAACGCTTTGATTTGATTTCTCTATTTCTGAAACAGATTTCTATTCCAGAAATAGAGAAATCAAAAAATCAAGCTGAAATTTTTAGCTTCTCGTTTGAAATAGAAATAGAAATATAAATTTTTTTCTTAACTTTTCAATTTAGTCCAAAATATTTTAGATCAATAATATTGAAATAGAAATAGAAATAGTTAATTTAGTCCAAAATATTTTAATGATTTTTTAATATAATCATTCTAATCAATATTGATTGAAAATCTTAACCATTGGGCTAGATGGTGAGAATTGAATGAACAAGGTTTCATTTGTTGCACGTAAGAGATTTTATGCATGGTAATAGTCAATTGGTCATATTCATATCTAATGAGTCTTTCTTCACCTTTCTTCCGTGTATGCCAACCAACGACTCTATTTGGCTAACTATTTTTTTAATCATAAACTTCATATTAAGGCGGTAAAAATGGGTCAAATCATTAGGGTTTCATCCGATTTTTCTTTTATAAGGAAAAGAGATCTAATAAGAAATATGTTGTTCTTGTAAGAGCGTTAATGAAAATATAGATTTTGATAATAAATTTTTAAATAATCCTAGTGTTGATAATTTTGAAAAAAATTGGTGACGATTTTTTAACACGGTGAGGATATTTTTAACAAAATTTGGAAAGAAATTGGAATTAGACTTGAAGTTAGGATTTTTTAGGAGATTAGACTATTATAATCATGGCTATCATTAGACTTATTTGATTAATGTGAAATCAATTTCGGCAAAAACACAACGACATATTCACTACAATTGAATTTCAATTTTTTTTGCCACGTTGTTTATTTTTCGAAAGAAAATATTACGTAATAGGAAACGTAAGCACATGTAATATAAATTCCATGAAATTGTATTTTCAACTTTTCTAATGTATTAGTATTATTTTGATTATTTTTTGTATTTGAGGATTTTCTATATTATTTTAGTATTATTTCGGCTATTATTTTATATTTGAGAATTTCCTATGTTGTTATCTAATCAATTTCTATTCCTAGAAATAGAAATTTTTTTTTTGTTATCAAACGGATTTTGTTTTGAGAAATAGAAATTTTGAGTCGTTATCAAACAGATTTTTTGCTCGAAACTTGTCAGGGGGAATAGAAATTGAGAAATTGATTTCTTGTTTGAAATCAATTTCTGTTTCAGAAATTTTACCATGCGCGCCTTATTATGCGGGGAATTATAACTGCTTCCGCATGTGCATATATAAATGAAAGGGTCGGCGATACATAGTCCTGGGATATCGCATTTTTAAATCGACCAAAAGTAAGGGATGTGTGCGTGCCTGAGGGTCGGGGCGTGACATCCCCTTTTTGTGGTATCAGAGCAATGGTTAGGTATTGGAGTGATAAGGTGCGATGACCTATGGGATAGTAGTAGGAAAGGCCTTTAAATTCATGACTGGTGCATGTGTTTGATAGTTGATTGGTAGAATTGTTTGTCATGTGTGAATCGCTTGCTTTTAATCGTTGTGGATTCGGAAGGTAGAGTGTTGACTCTGGCCAGCTTGAGTGTAAGAGTGCCACCGCAGGTTGGTACTATTGTAGGAGCATTGATTGATCCTAAGTCCGATAAGATTGATTTGATGCAAGTGTTTCTTGGGATCTGGATGAGCCAGTGAGATCAGAATCAAGTTGTTGTTGTTGCTACCTTTGTTGAGGTCCAACCTGGAAGGATGATCAGGGAATATATTTCGATATTTGAGTCCAGATTTAGCGAAGCAGACTGGGAATTCGGTCAGGGGAAAAGACTGATGTTGAGAGAGTGATATTCTATTCCACCCAATAGGAAAGGTGGCATAGTCAGGTCAGCATTCAGATTAATGGAACATGTTGTTCTATGGAAGATGGTATGAATTAGTCTCGTGTATTTTGAAGATAGGAAATTGTGGTAAGTGTCGCCAGTACGGACAGTGATTTATGGTGTATCCACATAAGAAGATGGAATCTTGACAACAGTTACTGATGTCACTGTTGGTAGAACAGTTCAGGAGAAGTGCGCCATAGAACGCACTGTGGAATTGCTGGGATAGGTCTCTGGCGCAAGAAATAGTGCATCCTAGCACTTGACAAGAGGTAAAAGACTCACCAGATAGGTGTCGAAATTGTGAAAGAAAACATGGATGAATTCAGCGTCCGGGTATGGTGAGAAGAACAAAAATGGAACCAACTCGGCACTAGTCAGAGAAAGAATGTTTTTAGGAAAATTCTATCAAGGTATCATAGCAGAGTTTTGATGAAATTTGGAGGAACTTCAGTTTATTGAAATAAATGAAAGAAAGGGGAATCACTAGTTATTGTTGTTTGAATTGATAAAACCGAAGGTACGGATGTGAAGATTGATGAATGAGGAATTTATACATATTAGTGCATCGCTTTAAGGAACATCAGTTTTGTGGAAAGAGAAATGAAGATGGTTCATTGCAATCATGCATCAACTATTGTCAACTTAATTTGATGACTTGTTATAAAGAGTGTTGATGTCTTCAAGGATCGACTTGAGGACAAAGGTTATCTTCGATTGAGAACCAGGAAGGAGGTTATATCGAAGACAACACTATGCACTCGATTTAGCCCTCGTGAGAATAATGTAAAGTCATTTGATTTGACGAACGCTTCAGCCGCTGTTATAGACTTGACAAACCGAGTATTCAAAGAATATCTAGATCAATGATGATCATGTGGTGTAGTGACATTCTAGGGTGTTCATTAAGTGATGAGGATCACGAGAGCCCTAAAAATGGTCATGTGATTACGGAGGTTAAGGAATCTTCATGGACCCAGCCTAGATTGAATCGCTTATTTATGGACCGAGATCGACACCAATGTCGAGATCGAAGCTGTGGTGATTGGACAGATTACTACGAAGGTTTGTGAAAGAATTTTCAGCATCGATTACCATCGTGGGCTTGATCTCTTAAGAAAGAAGAGAAATTCATCAACATAGACAAGTATGAGGATAGTTTCTAGAGCTTAAGTAAGAACGACTATCGTACTTGTGCTAAACTTTTCATTTGGCTCTGGAAAGCACGGAATCTTTAGTGATGTGTCTTGCAGAGGACGAGGTATGCATTGATACAATATGAGAAGATTGTTGCATCACCGTTCCGCCAGTTGAGACCCAATAAGTGGAATACGAAGCAGTGTCGTGAACCAGAATTTTGGCAGAACTATAATAGTGATATTGGGTATCACCTTGGAGGAACGAAATGAGTCATTAATGTGTTGAGCTGAGAGTCTTCAATTGTGCATAGACTGGCTAAAGTGTAGACTTTACTTGAAAAGACTTCGAAGCTTTGTTTTCAAATTTAAGGTAGGCTACCTTTTGAATTTTATAACCACCCTCAAGATTGAACCAAATGTTCAAGTTAGAATCGGCGCCTAGTTGGCAGACAAAGATGTTCAGAAGATCTTATAAGAGGATACTGGTAAGAAAGAATCGACTTTAAGATTTATGAGAATGGAAAGTTCAGGTCCCATGAGTGATTGAATACACTTGTGTGTAGCACTCAAGGAAAAGATCTTGTCGGAAGTTCATTATAGTATTGCAGCTTTGACCAGATGGTGCAAGTAAATCAGAATCGGCATCAGCTAGATTAGTAAGCTGATATGAAGATAAATACAGCTGAGCAGGTTGCGAGTGTCAGAAGTGTCAGTAAGTGGAAGCTCGGTAATGCGAACCTGGAGAATTGTTACCATCACTTGAGAGTCCCAAGTGGAAATGAAAATATATGGCTTAATAAGGATTCAGGGGATTACGATACCATTTGAGAATAGTGGTTGATCGATAGATGGAGTTGGTCCACTTTGGTACAGTACGAATAGATCTTGTTTTGAGTGTGTAACATCCAGATTTTGGGCTCTGATTTCGATTAGATAAATTGGGCATTTCATCGACGCGATTACAGTGTTTTTCTCTGAGTTGGCCACTCATGAGATAACTAGACTAGTTAGGTGAGTTATTAAGGTCCTTAAGACAAATAGACTTGAGAATTCGATCAATGATCGACTTCTCGACCGTGCTGATCTTTAGAGATCATTACGGCACAAAGATAAAACCCGATTTGAAATCAAAGATAGATCGGTTCGATCGAGATGAATGACCGATCGTGGGTGACTCCACTAAATTGGAAAAATCTCATCGACCGAGCACTAATTTGATGTTTTATCGTTTTGGCGCCCGTGTCCGTATTTGAGTCTTTGAGATTTTCACGACAATCGAGAAGTCACCAATGGGTCGAGCGGGTTTATTGTGGCTCGAAGAAAATCGACCACGGGTCATTTGTCTTAAAAAGCTCTGAACACTACCTAGTAACCTAGGTCACACTAAAAGCGTGTCGGAATGAAATTAACCGCCAATCTAAGTTCGATTTCAGAAATTGAAGATTCTATCTTATCAGAGTGGGTATACCGAAGTGTGTCTGTGCATCAGATAATTCGCAGGCGTGGAGTGCGGGGATAAATTATATTTTGAATCTAGCTCGGAGATTATCAATTTGGCAAAGCTTTCGAGAGGGTTCTTTCTTAAGCGGTGTTATAGAAGAGGGTACGAATTTCAGTGGTGAAAAGAAAGTGAAGAAGATTTCAGGCCAAAGTCGTGATTGCGATTTGCCAAGATCGGTGCCGGGGTTATATTAGATCTTGACCAGAGGTTCCCAGTTTCAGCAGATCAGTCAGAAAGTTTCCTTTTAATCAGTGCTGAGCAAAGTGTGCAGGATTTCAGTCGGTTGGGATGAGATCAGAAATCAGAAAATCGCAAGTCTAGAGTCACTCGAGAAATCGTGTTTACGGTTGTCGAGATCGATTGTCGAGTAAAGCGCTAGAACTGTCGAAATTTTGAATCGTTGAGGTTCAAAGGTTTATTAAGGAGTCGAAGAAGAGATCGAGATGTGGATGACAGCTGTCTTATGTGAGAAGTTCGGTTCAGTTGTTGGTTTAGAAGGAGCAGATTTTGTGTACAAAGATGACCTCCTTGGTCAAAGTGGTTAGACAACGCCACGAGACCGAATGATCAACGTGGAATAGTGAGACTCAATAAACGACAATACCCCCACCATTTGTATAAGGATTGGTAAATGTATAAATTTCGAGGACGAAATTTTTTATAAGAGGGGAAGAGTTGTGACATCCAGATTTTCGAGATTTAATTTCGACTGGATAAATAGGGCCATTTTAATCGGAATTTTGTAGATGACCGTTTTTATTGTGAAATTGGGATGCAAGATGGGCTATTGGATGGTGAAAAATAACAATTGGAGCATGGAGACATTGATTAATTTTATAGAGGCTAAGTAAGAGTGAATCATGAGGGAGTGGTTGTGCAATTGAAGCCACTGCTAGGAAATTCGTAACATCCCCACACCCTAGCAAGAATGGACCACTTAGGAGGTTATATGGGACATTTGATGGCAAATGCCAAGTATTTATACTTGGTTTAGATTGATTAAGGGAGATATTTTGCAAAATATCAAACCGGCAGTGGGCCCTCCTCACTCCTCATAGCTATCCACCTCTCTCTCTCATCCCCACAACCGAACAGCTTCTCTCCTTGATCGTCTAAGCCCTTCTTCTCCGTTCCTTGCGTGCGACCTCCAACCAGGAAGGAGAAGGCCAGCAGGGGCAGCTCGTTGCCGCCAGACCGCCTGCCAGCACCACTGCAACCCACGTTCCTCTGCTCCCTTCGTCTCTGCCACCATTCAACAGAAGCCGTCTCTCTCTCCGCTCGACCCATGTCCCACGAAGCTGCTGCTGCACGTCTTCAATTCAACGAGTGGAAGTCAGCAAGCGGTGAAGCCCTCCATCTCCACGCTGCCACCTACGGATTTATTAGCCTTCTTCGGTCAACACTTCTCTTGGTTGAAGCCGCTGGTTGACTGAGCAATCCATTCCCACGAAGCTGCAACCCACCGAGATCTCACTTTGCTGCCACGTGCTTCTCCATCTCATTGCCGTGGAAGCCCACGATCCCTCCGCAAAGCCAACGCACGCCAGCTGAAGACCGTCGAAGCCCCCCTCAACCGAATCTCTCTCTGCTGATGGTTGCTCTTTACTTCATCGCGTGGATTGCTTCCTCAACGAAGACCAGCTGCTTCGGTCTTCCTTCGCCACACCAGCTGGACCGAGCCCAACGCCACAGCTGCTTCTTCATTCAGCCCAATTGAAGACTTGAAGCCCACGTGAATTGCAGCAATTCAGCCCATGGGGGTTTAATTTAATTGAAGCCCATGTGGAGTTCGGCCCAAGAGAACAGCCCAGTTCAGTTTTGTTTCAAGCCCATCTCAGCCCAAGTTTCAAGCCCAGCATCATTTGTATTTCAGTGAGACCCAGCAAGTTCAGCCCATCTGGGGCCCGTGAAGCAAGTCGGGCCAAGGCCAGCTTTTGCTGTAGGCTTGCGAGGCTTGTAGGCTTTGCCCAGTGTCTGTCGACGCCGGAATTTTGGAATTCGGTCGCGTCGCGTCGTCGTCGCGGCGTTCCGGTCTTCGCTTTTAATCAAGTGAGTTTTTCTCACTAATGCCTTCTTAGTTTGCTAATTATACTTAAAGGTTGATTAGATTTAATTAATTACAATTAGGTGGATAGATTAGATTAAAGTAATTAAATTAAAGACTCATTGATGTATGTTAATTAAATTGATTGTGCATTTAATTAGTAAACATGTCTTAGTATTTATTGGATGCTTCTTGGGATTTTTCCCGTCCCTTATCGGGTGTTAATTAAGCGATTCGAGCCTAGGTGGTATTTTTAGGAATTAAATATTAATTTTCGAAATTAATTATTTAATTATTTATTTCGGAAATTCAACTGGGATGGCCAGTGACCGGGATTTTATGCTGATGATCGTGGCGCAGTCCGTTTATTTAATTGAGCTTTATATTGTGCTAAATTGAATTTATTGTATTTATTTATTTAATTTTCGAAATTAATTATTTAATTATTTATTTTCCGGAAATTCAACCGGGATGGTTGGTGACCGAATTTCGTGCTGATTGTCGTGGAGCAGTCCGTTTATTTATTTGAGCTTTAAATCATGTCGAATTAATTTAATGGTGCATTTTTAAGTTACGTTCTTAAATAATGCAATTTTGGCTATGAGATTGAGAATTGGTCGGATATCGGTTGTTAGTATCGAAAGTGAGTTGATAAATCACCTTGAGGATGCACGTGGCCCAGTGAATTGGAATATCACTTGGGAAAGACACGGCTCGGTGATTTGATATGTCATCTTGCGAAAAGGTAGCCTTAGAGAATGCACGTGGCTCGGAGACTCGGTATGTCTTCTGGAGAATGCACGTGGCTCGGTGACATAGTATGGCATCTCGAGAGGTCGGGTGGGACCGTAAAGCCACTAGTTCTCGAGAGGTCGGGTGGGACCGTAGATCTTGAAAAGCCACTAGTTCTCGAGAGGATCGGTGGGACCGTAAAGCCACTAAATCCAAGGAATTGCTTGATGTGGGATGAATGACCTAGAAATGAGTCGACTGGCTTGAAATCGACTTGGTCGATTGATCGATGATTCGATCTGAGTGTGTCTTGATGTGATTCATTGCCTTGATTTGATGTGTTGAATTGAATGATTGAAGGGAGATGATCGTGATTGGTCTTCCTGATGTGAAATCGACTAAGTCGATTAGATCGATGCTTCGATCTGTGATGTGATTGCTTGTGTGCCTATTTGATCTGTACTAATATGCAGGTGGAATCTGAGGCTAAGGTAAGTCTTCTAACTCATGTTGTGCATAGGCAGCCCTAAGGTGTATTAGTTTACTAATCGGGTCTTAGGAAGTAGAACTTGCTGAGACGTGGTCTCAGTGGTTATTCAATAACCATTTCAGGACTTGGATGAGGAGCCTAAGGAGCATGAATCTGATGAGGAGATCCTTGTTGAGGAACCCGAAGAGGAGTACGTGGAGGAGGACCCCGAGTATGACATCGAGTACGACCGGACGAGGACCGAAATCCTATCCCGTCTTGTCGACTTTGTTTGCATGTAAAAAGATGTAGTTGTGAATTTTTCAGTAAGAAAAATGTATGGCCCGCTTTTCTATCCCATTGCTTTATTGTTGGGGAATTATAACGCTTCCGCATGTGCATATATAAATGAAAGGGAATTCGGCGATACATAGTCCCGGGATATCGCATTTTTAAATCGACCAAAAGTAAGGGATGTGTGCGTGCACGAGGGTCGGGCGTGACATCCCCTTTTTGTGGTATCAGAGCAATGGTTAGGTATTGGAGTGATAAGGTGCGATGACCTATGGGATAGTAGTAGGAAATGCCTTTAAATTCATGACTGGTGCATGTGTTTGATAGTTGATTGGTAGAATTGTTTGTCATGTGTGAATCGCTTGCTTTTAATCGTTGTGGATTCGGAAGGCAGAGTGTTGACTCTGGCCAGCTTGAGTGTAAGAGTGCCACCGCAGTTGGTACTATTGTAGGAGCATTGATTGATCCTAAGTCCGATAAGATTGATTTGATGCAAGTGTTTCTTGGGATCTGGATGAGCCGGTGAGATCAGAATCAAGTTGTTGTTGTTGCTACCTTTGTTGAGGTCCAACCTGGAAGGATGATCGGGAATATATTTTGATATTTGAGTCCAGATTTAGCGTGACTGGGAATTCGGTCGGGGAAAAGACCGATGTTGAGAGAGTGATATTCTATTCCACCCAATAGGAAAGGTGGCATAGTCGTCGACATTGATTAATGGAACATGTTGTTCTATGGAAGATGGTATGAATTAGTCTCGTGTATTTTGAAGATAGGAAATTGTGGTAAGTGTCGCCAGTACGGACAGTGATTTATGGTGTATCCGCATAAGAAGATGGAATCTTGACAACGGTTACTGTTGTCACTGTTGGTAGAATAGTTCCGGAGAAGTGCGCCATAGAACGCACCGTGGAAATTCTGGGATAGGTCTTTGGTACAAGAAATAATGCATCCTAGCACTTGACAAGAGGTAAAAGACTCACCAGATAGGTGTCGAAATTGTGAAAGAAAACATGGATGAATTCAGCGTCCGGGTATGGTGAGAAGATCATAAATGGAACCGACCTGGCATTAGACAGAGGAAGAATGTTTTGGGGAAAATTCTATCAGAGTATCATAGCAGAGTTTGGATGAAGTTTGGGGAACTTCAGTTTATTGAAATAATTGGAAGAAAGGGGAATCACTAGTTATTGTTGTTTGAATTGATAAAACCGAAGGTACGGATGTGAAGATTGATGAATGAGGAATTTATACATATTAGTGCATCGCTTTAAGGAACATCAGTTTTGTGGAAAGAGAAATGAAGATGGTTCATTGCAATCATGCATCAACTATTGTCAACTTAATTGGATGACTTGTTATAAAGAGTGTTGATGTCTTCAAGGATCGACTTGAGGACAGGTTATCTTCAGTTGAGAACCAGGAAGGAGGTTATACTGAAGACAACACTATGCACTCGATTTAGCCCTCGTGAGAATAATGTAAAGCCATTTGATTTGACGAACGCTTCAGCCGCTGTTATAGACTTGACAAACCGAGTATTCAAAGAATATCTAGATCAATGATGATCATGTGGTGTAGTGACATTCTAGGGTGTTCATTAAGTGATGAGGATCACGAGAGCCCTAAAAATGGTCATGTGATTACAGGTTAAGGAATCTTCATGGACCCAGCCTAGATTGAATCAGTTATTTATGGACCGAGATCGACACCAATGTCAGAGATCAGAAGCTGTGGTGATTGGACAGATTACTATAGAAGGTTTGTGAAAGAATTTTCAGCATCAGTACCATCGTGGGCTTGATCTCTTAAGAAAGAAGAGAAATTCATCAACATAGACAAGTACGAGGATAGTTTCTAGAGCTTAAGTAAGAACTGACTATCGTACTTGTGCTAAACTTTTCATTTGGCTCTGGAAAGCACGGAATCTTTAGTGATGTGTCTTGCAGAGGACGAGGTATGCATTGATACAATATGAGAAGATTGTTGCATAACCGTTCCGCCAGTTGAGACCCAATAAGTGGAATACGAAGCGGTGTCGTGAACCAGAATTTTGGCAGAACTATAATAGTGATATTGGGTATCACCTTGGAGGAACGAAATGAGTCATTAATGTGTTGAGTGAGAGTCTTCAATTGTGCATATTTGCGGCTAAAGTGTAGACTTTACTTGAAAAGACTTCGAAGCTTTGTTTTCAAATTTAAGGTAGGCTACCTTTTGAATTTTATAGCCACCCTCAAGATTGAACCAAATGTTCAAGTTAGAATCGGCGCCTAGTTGGCAGACAAAGATGTTCAGAAGATCTTATAAAAGGATACTGGTAAGAAAGAATCTGACTTTAAGATTTATGAGAATGGAAAGTTCAGGTCCCATGAGTGATTGAATACACTTGACAGTGTAGCACTCAAGGAAAAGATCTTGTCGGAAGTTCATTATAGTATTGCAGCTTTGACCAGATGGTGCAAGTAAATCAGAATCGGCATCAGCTAGATTAGTAAGCTGATATGAAGATAAATACAGGTGAAAGCGAGGTTGCGAGTGTCAGAAGTGTCAGTAAGTGGAAGCTCGGTAATGCGAACCTGGAGAATTGTTACCATCACTTGAGAGTCCCAAGTGGAAATGAAAATATATGGCTTAATAAGGATTCAGGGGATTACTGATACCATTTGAGAATAGTGGTTGATCGATAGATGGAGTTGGTCCACTTTGGTACAGTACGAATAGATCTTGTTTTGAGTGTGTAACATCCAGATTTTGGGCTCTGATTTCGATTAGATAAATTGGGCATTTCATCGATGCGATTACAGGGTTTTTCTCTGAGTTGGCCACTCATGAGATAACTAGACTAGTTAGGTGAGTTATTAAGGTCCTTAAGACAAATAGACTTGAGAATTCGATCAATGATCGACTTCTCGACCGTGCTGATCTTTAGAGATCATTACGGCACAGTATAAAACCCGATTTGAAATCAAAGATAGATCGGTTCGACTGAGATGAATGACCGATCGTGGGTGACTCCACTAAATTGGAAAAATCTCATCGACCGACACTAATTTGATGTTTCTATCGTTTTGGCGCCCTGTGTCCGTATTTGAGTCTTTGAGATTTTCACGACAATCGAGAGTCACCAATGGGTCGAGCGGGTTTATTGTGGCTCGAAGAAAATCGACCACGGGTCATTTGTCTTAAAAAGCTCTGAACACTACCTAGTAGCCTAGGTCACACTAAAAGCGTGTCGGAATGAAATTAACCGCCAATCTAAGTTCGATTTCAGAAATTGAAGATTCTATCTTATCATAGTGGGTATACCGAAGTGTGTCTGTGCATCAGATAATTCGCAGGCGTGGAGTGCCGGGGATAAATTATATTTTGAATCTAGCTCAGAGATTATCAATTTGGCAAAGCTTTCAGAGGGTTCTTTCTTAAGCAGTGTTATAGAAGAGGGTACAGAATTTCAGTGGTGAAAAGAAAGTGAAGAAGATTTCAGGCCAAAGTCAGTGATTGCAGTTGCCAAGATCAGTGCCAGGGTTATATTAGATCTTGACCAGAGGTTCCCAGTTTCAGCAGATCAGTCAGAAAGTTTCCTTTTAATCAGTGCTGAGCAAAGTGTGCAGGATTTCAGTCGGTTGGGATGAGATCAGAAATCAGAAAATCGCAAGTCTAGAGTCAGCTCAGAAATCAGTGTTTACAGTTGTCAGATCAGTGTCAGAGTAAAGACTGCTCAGAACTGTCAGAAATTTTGAATCGTTGAGGTTCAAAGGTTTATTAAGGAGTCGAGAAGAAGAGATCAGATGTGGATGACAGGCTGTCTTATGTGAGAAGTTCAGTTCAGTTGTTGGTTTAGAAGGAGCAGATTTTGTGTACAAAGATGACCTCCTTGGTCAAAGTGGTTAGACAACGCCACGAGACCGAATGATCAACGTGGAATAGTGAGACTCAATGAAACGACAATACCCCCACCATTTGTATAAGGATTGGTAAATGTATAAATTTCGAGGACGAAATTTTTTATAAGAGGGGAAGAGTTGTGACATCCAGATTTTCGAGATTTAATTTCGATTTGGATAAATAGGGCCATTTTAATCGGAATTTTGTAGAGGACCGTTTTTATTGTGAAATTGGGATGCAAGATGGGCTATTGGATGGTGAAAAATAACAATTGGAGCATGGAGACATTGATTAATTTTATAGAGGCTAAGTAAGAGTGAATCATGAGGAGTGGTTGTGCAATTGAAGCCACTTTAGGAAATTCGTAACATCCCCACACCCTAGCAAGAATGGGACCAAGCAGGAGGTTATATGGGGCATTTTTGATGGCTAATGGCCAAAGTATTTATACTTGGTTTAGATTGATTTAAGGGAGATATTTTGCAAAATATCAAACCTTGGTGGAGCCCTCACTCCTCATAGCTATCCACCTCTCTCTCTCATCCCCCACAACCGAACAGCTTCTCTCCTTGATCGTCTAAGCCCTTCTTCTCCGTTCCTTGCGTGCGACCTCCAACCAGGAAGGGAGAAGGCCAGCAGGGGCAGCTCGTTGCCGCCAGACCGCCTGCCAGCACCACTGCAACCCACGTTCCTCTGCTCCCTTCGTCTCTGCCACCATTCAACAGAAGCCGTCTCTCTCTCCGCTCGACCCATGTCCCACGAAGCTGCTGCTGCACGTCTTCAATTCAACGAGTGGAAGTCAGCAAGCGGTGAAGCCCTCCATCTCCACGCTGCCACCTACGGATTTATTAGCCTTCTTCGGTCAACACTTCTCTTGGTTGAAGCCGCTGGTTGACTGAGCAATCCATTCCCACGAAGCTGCAACCCACCGAGATCTCACTTTGCTGCCACGTGCTTCTCCATCTCATTGCCGTGGAAGCCCACGATCCCTCCGCAAAGCCAACGCACGCCAGCTGAAGACCGTCGAAGCCCCCTCAACCGAATCTCTCTCTGCTGATGGTTGCTCTTTACTTCGTCGCGTGGATTGCTGCCTCAACGAAGACCAGCTGCTTCGGTCTTCCTTCGCCACACCAGCTGGACCGAGCCCAACGCCACAGCTGCTTCTTCATTCAGCCCAATTGAAGACTTGAAGCCCACGTGAATTGCAGCAATTCAGCCCATGGGGGTTTAATTTAATTGAAGCCCATGTGGAGTTCGGCCCAAGAGAACAGCCCAGTTCAGTTTTGTTTCAAGCCCATCTCAGCCCAAGTTTCAAGCCCAGCATCATTTGTATTTCAGTGAGACCCAGCAAGTTCAGCCCATCTGGGGCCCGTGAAGCAAGTCGGGCCAAGGCCAGCTTTTGCTGTAGGCTTGCGAGGCTTGTAGGCTTTGGCGGAAGTGTCTGTCGACGCCACCGGAATTTTGGAATTCGGTCGCCGTCGCGTCGTCGTCGCGGCGTTCCGGTCTTCGCTTTTAATCAAGTGAGTTTTTCTCACTAATGCCTTCTTAGTTTGCTAATTATACTTAAAGGTTGATTAGATTTAATTAATTACAATTAGGTGGATAGATTAGATTAAAGTAATTAAATTAAAGACTCATTGATGTATGTTAATTAAATTGATTGTGCATTTAATTAGTAAACATGTCTTAGTATTTATTGGATGCTTCTTGGGATTTTTCCGTCCCTTATCGGGTGTTAATTAAGCGATTCGAGCCTAGGTGGTATTTTTAGGAATTAAATATTAATTTTCGAAATTAATTATTTAATTATTTATTTCCCGGAAATTCAACTGGGATGGCCAGTGACCGGGATTTTATGCTGATGATCGTGGCGCAGTCCGTTTATTTAATTGAGCTTTATATTGTGCTAAATTGAATTTATTGTATTTATTTATTTAATTTTCGAAATTAATTATTTAATTATTTATTTTCCGGAAATTCAACCGGGATGGTTGGTGACCGGAATTTCGTGCTGATTGTCGTGGAGCAGTCCGTTTATTTATTTGAGCTTTAATTCATGTCGAATTGATTTAATGGTGCATTTTTAAGTACGTTATTAAATAATGCAATTTTGGCCTTGTGATTGAGAATTGGTCGGATATCGGTTGTTAGTATCGAAAGTGAGTTGGTAAATCACCTTGAGGATGCACGTGGCCCAGTGAATTGGAATATCACTTGGGAAAGACACGTGGCTCGGTGATTTGATATGTCATCTTGGCGAAAAGGTAGCCTTAGAGAATGCACGTGGCTCGGAGACTCGGTATGTCTTCCTGGAGAATGCACGTGGCTCGGTGACATAGTATGGCATCTCGAGAGGGTCGGGTGGGACCGTAAAGCCACTAGTTCTCGAGAGGGTCGGGTGGGACCGTAAAGCCACTAGTTCTCGAGATGGTCGGGTGGGACCGTAAAGCCACTAGTTCTCGAGAGGGTCGGGTGGGACCGTAAAGCCACTAGTTCTCGAGAGGATCGGGTGGGACCGTAAAGCCACTAAATCCAAGGAATTGCTTGATGTGGGATGAATGACCTAGAAATGAGTCGACTGGCTTGAAATCGACTTGGTCGATTGATCGATGATTCGATCTGAGTGTGTCTTGATGTGATTCATTGCCTTGATTTGATGTGTTGAATTGAATGATTGAAGGGAGATGATCGTGATTGGTCTTCCTGATGTGAAATCGACTAAGTCGATTAGATCGATGCTTCGATCTGTGATGTGATTGCTTGTGTGCCTATTTGATCTGTACTAATATGCGGAGGTGGAATCGAGGCTAAGGTAAGTCTTCTAACTCATGTTGTGCATAGGCAGCCCTAAGGTGTATTAGTTTACTAATCGGGTCTTAGGAAGTAGAACTTGCTGAGACGTGGTCTCAGTGGTTATTGAATAACCATTTCAGGACTTGGATGAGGAGCCTAAGGAGCATGAATCTGATGAGGAGATCCTTGTTGAGGAACCCGAAGAGCAGTACGTGGAGGAGGACCCGAGTATGACATCGAGTACGACCGGACGAGGACCGAAATCCTATCCCTGTCTTGTCGACTTTGTTTGCATGTAAAAAGATGTAGTTGTGAATTTTCAGTAAGAAAAATGTATGGCCTGCTTTTCTATCCCATTGCTTTATTGTCTGGGGAATTATAACTGCTTCCGCATGTGCATATTTAAATGAAAGGGGTTGCGATACATAGTCCTGGGATATCGCATTTTTAAATCGACCAAAAGTAAGGGATGTGTGCGTGCCTGAGGGTCGGGGCGTGACACACCAGGCCTGGGCAAGGCCTTGCCAACCCTCGCCTAAGGCAAGTGAGGCTTGCCAAATTTGGGCAACGCCTCATCAACCCTCGCCTGGGGCCAATGCAACACGCATAGATCCAAGCAATGTAGGCCCTCTCTCGTGTCGGTGACCCTCACTATGCCCAAGTGAGGGTAGGCATCGCCTAAATCTGGGCAAGCCTCGCCGCCCACTACATCGGCGAGTCCTTGCCCCTTTTTGTTCTTCTTTTTCCAATTTTTTTCTTAAAATTATTTTAGCTTTTTAATATTATATGAATAAAATTGAAAGGAAAAATGAATAAAAATGCCATGTAGGAGAGAGAAATGAATTTTAAAATGGTACATTAGCATTTTCCATTAGACATATTGACATTGTTAACGAAAGGGTTCAATTACACAAATTTGACAAGTTTTAAGACTAGATTTGACTTTTTGAAAATTTTAAGACTCAATTGCACTTTCATAACAATTTTTAAGAATTGTAGTGCACAAATCACTTGGAAATTTGTCTGGTTTTACTAGTTTTATGGCTCCATAAGATTTAGTGATCACCTTATGTTGATTGAGACTAAAAATTAGGTAAAACAATTGTCGTATGAAATTGAACCAATTCAAATTCCCTAGATAGTATTGCACACTAGTCAAAAGTGATTTCATTGAATTAATTGAAAGTTTAAGTATGGCACTGCACTTTGATAAAAATTTCACAAGCGACTAGTATCATTATCTCTTCCAGAAGCAAAGACTACATGTTCTTTACATCTCGATTAAAAGAAGGCAAAAAATGTTGATCCAATGCATTTTGCAAATTGATAAAGAACAAGGGTATAACGGTTTTCTCTCGATCTGTAGAGCTCTATCTACCTCTAATGGTAGTTTCTATCAACCCTAACCCTAAACCCTCTTAACAACCACCATCATCTCTATACATTACCTATCCCCACCTTGTGCCTCAATTTTATCGGACGGCAATCAACCCCAAAATCCACAATTCCGGCCATCTTCACTATCTTCCACTCTCGTACTTGGACGGATTGCATGGCTTGACATCTCCTTCTTTTGGTTCAAACCTCTCATTCCATCGGCTTCAGAACCATGTCGGGTCTACCCAATCAAGCGCCGATTGTCCCTGGTTAGTTCTGCATGTCTACAATTCTCAGGGATCTTTAATGAAGACATAGAATTGTTGTTAGTTTCCACTTGTTGTTTCCTCCGTATTCTATATTTGTGTCATCGGGTTCTCTGGATGTGGTTCCAATTGAAATGGCTTCGAATGAACCGACGCAATCTTCACGTCTTGTAGCTCTCTGTACTAGTTTGGGTCGTCTAACTACTGAACAGCTAATTGACGATTGGAATGAAGTTCCGTCCTCTGACACGGTAGAGGAATGCTGTTTAACACTAGTTGGCAAAATCCTCTCCGACCCATCTATTAATCTTCCTGCATTTCAAACCACACTAAGGAAAGCCTGGCGTATAGATTATGTAGACATATCACAACGTGAGGAAGGCTTCTACATTGCAAAATTTAAAACCAATGAAGACAAGCAAAGAGTTCTTGAAGGCAGACATTGGCTTTTTTCAAGGCATTTGGTTATTTTCAAACCCTGGATTCCCAACACCCCATTACACTGTTATGATTTCTCTACCTGTGACTTTTGGATTCAAGTGGTTGGCTTACCTTTAGAATGGTCTTCAGGGCGAATGCTTATAAAAGCAGTACAGCACCTTGGTGAGATAAAAGAAGTGAAGTTGGCTTCCAAGGAAGGTCAACTGTCCAAAGCAGGAAGAGCTCGAGTCCAACTTAATGTGAATACACCTCTTGTAACAGGGAAATTGATTAGAATACAGGGCAAACCTTTTTGGCTGGATTTCCGCTATGAAAGGCTTTCTCATTTTTGCTTCTCCTGTGGCAAGCTTGGACATTATGCGATGTACTGCAAAGACATTCCATATACTGATGATAAGCATGAAGGCAGAGAAAAGATGGCCTATGGGCCATGGCTCCGAGCAGAAGTCAAAATTAATAGTCCTTACTAGAAAATCTTTTATGGCCCACCAGATACATCAGAGCAAACGGAAGATGTCATTCCTGAAACTCCACCTGCATAGTTAACTACAGTTCCATTATTGCCCTCTACCTCTCCGATAATGGCAGCAAACCAAACCAGGGATGTTGAATGCTACCGTACCTCGTCTCCTGTGCCTGCTTCACTGATCCAACCAACCTCAGTCATGCATAGTACAGCACTTGTCGATGCACCTACTATAGCTACCGAAGCTACCTCTATTGTCACAGTATAGCAGATCCATCGGGACACTTCTCCTTCAACAGGCGCAATGCCCACGCCCGGACTTAGACTTCCTATGCATACAAATAAAATTCACACTGCACTGATACCTGCAATAGAGAAGATGAAAGGGATTCAGGAGCAGTCTATTAGTTTCCAACTTGGCAAACAAATCAAGAACTCACGACATACATCAAAACTCAGCCCTGCAAAGAAGATAAAACGCTACAATCCCTATGGTATAAATAGTGCAGCTCCAACAGCCTTTGATGAAGCTTGTCTTTTGGATGCTCCGATTATGGAAATCCCTACTAATGGGATTTGGGCGAAGATGACTGGCCCTCAACAGTCACCAAGTTACAAATGAAACTCTTAAGTTGGAACTGTTAGGGGTTGGGCAATCCCTTGATAGTTCAAGCACTAAAAGCCCTTGTGGCTAAGGAGAAGCCCAATCTACTATTTCTCATGGAAACTAAGCAGAAAGAAGAGGTTCTTCAGCGCATGAAATGTTGTTTGCATTTTTGTTATCTACATGTTCACAATCTGATTGGCTTGGCCGGAGGCTTAGCAATTTTCTGGAATGATACTATTTCAATAGGTTTTCTTAGCTCTAACTTGGACTTTTTTTATATGACTTGCAAGGAAGGGGGGGATGGTCTTTCTTGGCGCCTCACTTGCCTTCATGCCCCTGCTGTTCAACAGCTTCGTCAGCAGGTTTGGCATGATCTCATCCGGATAAGTCTTGCCAATGTTCTTCCTTGGGTATGCATCGGCGATTTCAACGAAATTCTTTACCACTGGGAGAAGCAAGGGGGACGACCAGCAGATTTTAATCGATTGGCATCTTTTCAAGCTATTGTGAATGACTATGGGTTAATGCACATTGAAGCAAAGGGGTGTGCCTTTACTTGGACCAATAATCGTCAGGGGGCTACTTTTATTAAGGAATGTCTTGACCGAGTTTTGTGTTCTATGGAATGGCGCTTGCTTTTTCCTAGGGCTGAAGTTCACGCACTCCCAGCAATTGGGTCAAATCATAGTCCGCTTCTTTTAAACACTACGCCAGCTCTGACGAACACACAGTGCTACTTTATGTATGAAGCATATTGGAACCAAGATGCAGAGTGTCGGGAAATTATCAGTTCCTCTTGGAATTCTGATCATTTGAAGAATGCAGCAATTAAACATAAGATCCAAGCAGTTTCTGGTCCTCTCGCAAGGTGGAGTCGTACTAAATTCTTACATAATCGTCTCCATGTGAACGATTTGCAACAACAATTACAGCAGCTCATTAATCAACCACATGGTTTGTATGACTACTCGGCAGCCAAAGCTTTAAAAGAAGAGTTACAATTGGTGTGGAGTTGTGAAGAACAATATTGGGCTATGAGATCCAGACTAAATTGGCTAAAATGGGGTGATAAAAATACCAAGTTTTTTCACGCAACTACTATTCAAAGGCGACAGCGGAATAGAATTACTATGTTACAGGACGATAATCATAGTTGGGTACGGGACTCTACAAAATTACAAGAGATGGCCACAGCCTTCTTTTCGAGATTATATACCACTACTGGCAGCCACAACTATGAACCTATCTTGACACAATGTCCTACCATGGTTACACATGAGATGAACGAGTGTTTAACCACCATTGTAACCATTGAAGAAGTCCATCAGGCCACCTTTCAACTAGGGGCCACCAAAGCTCCGGGTCCAGATGGTCTTAATGGTTTATTCTACCAGACGCACTGGAACATTATCAAAAATGATCTCTTCCGAGAGGTAAGCAATTTTTTTACTTATGGTATTATGCCTCTATCTATAAAACGGACACTGATTTCTTTGATTCCTAAAGTTCCCCACCCTGAACGCCTAGACCAATATCGCCCTATCAGCTTGTGCAATTGTGTTTATAAAATTATCTCAAAAGTCATAGCCAATCGTTTGAAACCTCTTCTACCAATTCTAATCTCAAAAGAATAGTCTGCATTTGTTGGGGGTAGGCAGATACAGGATAATATTTTACTAGTCCAGGAAGTTCTTCACCAACTTAGGATAAAATGAGGGAAGCGCACTTTTCGAGCTGTTTTTAAAATGGATATGATAAAGGCATATGACAGGGTTGAATGGGATTTCCTACAAGACTATCTTCTTAAATTAGGATTTCACCCTATGTGGGTTCAGTAGACTATGCAGTGTATTACGACCCAATCTTCATATGTTAAATTTAATGGGCAGCATCTACAGTACTTTCACCCTTCTCGAGGCCTTCGACAGGGTGATCCCCTGTCCCCATATCTTTTTATCTTGATGGCCAATCTTTTATCAGTCTTAATTAACAATGCCATCAGCATGGAAACCCTTAAAGGCATCAAACTTAATAGGTGGTGTCCTTCTTTATCCCACTTGTTTTTTTGCAAATGATGCTATCTTCTTTCTTGATGGTACTGTTCAGGAATGTCAGAATATATCTAATATCTTACATTAGTATTGTGTAGCTACAGGGCAAGCAATCAATCGCAATAAATCAGGCATTTTTTTTTCGGGAAAGCCTGCCTTGTTAGTTTACAACAAAATATGGCCAGCGAACTGCGAGTTCCTATATTGCAGCAGTCTGGGAAACACTTGGGGATACCTTCTGATTGGGGACGCTCAAAGAAAGATATGTTTTCTTGGGTAATGGGGAGAGTTAACAAGAAGTTGGAAGGGTGGAAAGAAACACTGCTATCAAAAGGGGGGAAGGAGATCCTTCTTAAAATTGTCGTACAGGCTGTTCCTCAGTACGCCATGTCCATTTTTAAGCTCCCTGTCTCTATTTGCAGATCGATTGAGAAAAGAATTGCCAGGTTTTGGTGGCAGACAGATAAGAGTAGATCAGGCATCCATTGGCGGAGTTGGGAAGTATTGAAAAAACGAAAGGAAAAGGGAGGTTTGGGATTTAGGGATCTCTTAAATTTCAATAAAGCCATGTTGGGCAAACAGGCTTGGCAGTTGTTCACTAACCCTTCCTTGCTATGGAGTAAGGTTTTTAAAGGCATCTACTTCCACTCAAGAACATTCTATAATGCCGAACGAGGATCTCGTCTATCTTGGGGTGGGCAGAGCCTCTTAACTGGACGAGACGCCATCCTACCCAACATACGTTGGTTGGTAGGTGATGGGCGATCAATCAACATTCGTGGTGATCGGTGGCTCCCCATGGGCATATTAGGAGGACCAATGGTTCGCGAGGAACCCCAATTAGTAGTTGATCTTATTGACCAGCATACTGGTACCTAGAATGTCGCTTTGCTGGGAAATTTTTTCTACAAACAGGTAAGTGACTAGATCACTAACATACCTATAAGACCCCATTGTGCTAAAGATCAACTCATTTGGACTACGACCAAAGATGGCTCTTTCATGGTTAAAACTGCTTATCACACTATTACAGCATCAGCAACAACTCAAACAGCTCAATCGACTTCAACATCTTATCAGAATCCAAGTTGGCTGTGGAAAAAACTCTGGAAACTGAAATCCCCCCCAAATGTTAGAACCTTTGTGTGGTCCCTTTGTCAGAACGCTCTAGCAACAAGAGCTAATTGATATTAGAGACATATTATTGCTACTCCCTTTTGTCTGCTTTGCAATCATAATGCACCGGAGACTCTTGAACATATTTTTCTACTATCCCTGGGTAACAAAGGTATGGTCTCATCCCCTTCTGAACATACACATCTCTCCCATAGCAGTACAGAGAATCGATAAATGGATTGCAGAGCAAGTTCAACAACAACACAACTCACCTGGTTTGGAGATCCTCGCATCTGTGTTGTGGCAGATTTGGCGAGCTCGCAATGGGTTCGTCTTTCGCAACCAAGAGCTTCAACCTTCTCACGTGGCTGAGGCAGTGCTCGTCAAGAATCATGCTGCTCACCTGGTAGCTTTTTCCTTGACCAGTAAGGGCGTGCATGGAAACGTTTCTAAGAAACGTTTCCGGAACACTTTTGTACGGAAAGTGTTCCCGGGAACAAAAAAGGAACAGAAACGCGTTTGGTTGCGTTTCTGTTCTTTTTTTGTTTTTTTGTTCCCGGAACAAAATAAGAACATAAAAAAGAAACATAAAAAAGTTGTTTCTTTTGAAAAGAAACACTTCTTGGAAGGCACAAAAGAACAAAAACCAAAAGAACAAAAGAACAAAATCGGAACAAAGGCGAAGCTCTTCTCCTTCGTGCGTGCTCGTCGCTCCTCTCGTCGGCTGAAGCTTCGTTCTTCCTTTTCCGGCGTCTCTCCCATCTCTCCGGCGGCTCCCACTCGGCTGACTCTCCGGCGACTCCTCACTCCGGCGACTCCAGGTACGTTTCTGGTGCTCCTCCTTCTCCGGTCAGCGTTGCTCCCCGTTCGGCGCTCCTCCTCCGGTCAGCGTCGCTCCCCCTTCGGCGCTCCTTCTCCGGTCAGCACTGCTCCCCCTTCGGCGCGACAGATCTGGGACGGCTCGCTCGAGCCTCGAGCGAGCATTGCTCGCCCAGATCTGCCGCGCCGAAGGGGAGCAACGCCGCTCGAGAGCGAGCTCGAGCTGCAGCTCGATCTGCAGCTGCTCGAGCTCCCCCTTCGCTCGCTCGAGAGCAAGGCTCGATCGATCTGCAGCTCGAGCGAGCTGCAGCTCCAGCAGCTCCAGCTCGCTCGAGCTGGTTTTGGCATTATGATAAACCAGATGTTGAGCTTACAATCTGAAAGTAACCCATGAAGTTTGCAGCTGAAACGATGTTAAAAAGACCTTTCTTTAGGGTGATGTTTTTTAACTTTATTCTTGGTTGGTGTGTAGGGATCTCATATGAGTATAAAGCAGTGGATCTCAGGAAAGAAAAGCAATATACTGCTGGTAATTTCAGATCCTTCTTTTTAGTCATATATCAAATTGTTCTCGAGATTTCAGTATGTAGGCCTCGGAATGGCAATGGAAAGATTTTGTATGCATAATACCCGCTGGCACGATTACCTCAAGTCTGTGAAATCTAGTGAAGTATTCTCTAGCTCTGATCGAAGTTGTGTGCTTGATTTTGCAGAATTTGACAAGTTAAATCCTATGCATTTGGTTCCAGTGTTAGTGGACGGAGATTTCGTGGTTTCAGATTCTTATGCAATTTTGCTGGTGGGTGTTATTTAGGCTATGCAGCAGAGTTTGCAATAGATAAGAGTTGGATGGACGCGTAACTTAAAATACCAATACGTATGAGGTCATCATTTAGGAGCCTTAAATAGAAGCTCTCTAGCTCCTTTTTCAACTCAATGCATAGTTTCTGGCCCCTTTGCTTGATTTGATCAGTTTGATTGGTTTGAGTGCATTTCGATTTTGATTTTTTGCTAAAGCACGTGTTATCTTTGTTCAGTATTTGGAAGAAAAGTATCCTCAGAAGGCTTTGTTACCTCGTGATCCTCGATTGAAAGCTCTCAACCTCCAGGTCTCTTTTTTTCTTTTCTTTTTTTGCACTTTCCATTCCTTTAAAGCTGAAGTTTCCCGCAGATTTTGATGATCATTTACATGAAATTTCTGAGTTTTTGCTGAATTACGCATGATCAAAACTGATTAGATGAGATCTTCCATTGTAGTGCTCTTCATTCCCCTATCCTCTCTGCTTTGTCACTTCACAACAGACTCTAGGTTCAATTTGGTGGGTGTTTTCAGTAGAAAAACAACTGGCGTTGTCATTTGTTTTGGCAGGCTGCAAGTATAATCAGCTCGAGCATACAGCCTCTTCAGATGCTGACTGTGCTGGTATAGTCCTGTTCATAATGCTTTCTCTTTAGAAGATCTTGTTTTTTGGGGATAGTTGTCTCGCTGGGAGAACTTTCACATTGCAATTACCAAATAGGGGTATTAAGATCTTCAGATGAGAGGCCCTTTACTTCTCAATTTACAGTTCATCGTATGCGAACCTGCTGCCATGTATCGTAACTATAGATATGTCTCACGAGCAAAAACATATGAAAATGTATTCATGGTGCACCTCGAGTCCGGGACATCTCTATGGTATAGCACTGCATGAGGGCTTTTGAATGATGCACATTCTGTATTGGAATGGTTAACGTCGGAGCTTTGTGATTCTCGAAACCCATCATTGGTGCCGCACTCGTGGATCGAGCATCCATGCATGTTGTCTTTACTTTGATGCTTGAGTAGCCTAGCTGAGTCCGTATTCTTCTTCGTTGCAGGCCAAGTTCCCTACTTTGAGGAGGATCCATGAATCGTACAAGACTTTGCCTGAATACGAAGCATCATCACCGGAACGTCAACCCGATGCCATGATCTGACATGGGTATCTCCTCTCCAATCTCAAAGTTGGAAGCCGAAATGTCTCAGGTATCAGGCCGTGTGATGATTCTCATGGTCGAAAGTTCAACAAATTGCCAGCCCCGCGAGGGTCGTTCTCTCACTTTTTGTTGCCCCGTCCGTGCCATGTCATGTGAGTCGACTGTAATCATCTGTAATAGTGACTTACCATTTTTTATGCCTCAAAGGTATGCACGGTGCAGTGCAGCAACACGACAACGAGGGCGAGGGGATCTCTTTCGGAGATATGAGCGAAGATGAGTGGGTACTGTTCCTTGAAATCTTCGAGAAGCTCTTGCCCGAGGTCACGGAGAACGCTAGATGCAACAGCTCGAAGCAGAGGTTGGGAACTTCTTGCGACTTCTGAGGAATTACCAAAGCAATAGACGATTTAAAGATCAGCAAAAAGATAGAAAGAAGCTCGGACACAGATCGCTTGTAATTATTGTGGACTAATTTTCCTTTTCTGTTTCCCAAATGACTTGCTAGTATAGATTGTAAATAATGACCATTTGGGGCCCGACGTGAGAGGAAAAGCGATCGGCAAGTCGCCGTCCTTTCCTTTTTCTACTGTCTCACGCGGTTTCGTCCTCATTTTGTAACTATCACCATGCAATTATATCAGTGTGTATTGTATTGTGTATAAGCTCATTGCCCCGTTTACATCAATGTGTATGTTCACTCTGATCTGCACAATCAAATTTGAGGGGTCTGGTTTTCTGGAGCATGGCAGTAAAGCTACTCCAAAAGTCCTGTCAACTGGTGTTGGTGCATCTCTAGCCCTGTTTTGACTTTAGAATGGCAAACCAACTAGACAGTAGCTGATGAAAACATCGAATGTTTTTGCTTCCTTACCAGGTTACGGCGCACGTACGGGAGAATTTTTGTCGTATTAAGAATAAATTGAATAGATGACTACAGAAAATTAATGAGCATTTCATAAGAATGAGCATTCAATATCAATTTTAAACTTTATTTTTACAGAAATTTTTTTGTCGTTTACCAAACGTGTTTCTATTCTTTTTCTATTCTATGAACAAAAATTGACTGCAGTTACCAAACATGTTTCTGTTCTTTTTTTATTCCAAGAACAGTTTTTTTTTATACTTACCAAACGCGTTCTTTTGTTTAAAAACTGTTCCCCGGAACAGAAACATTTTTTTTTGTTTCTGTTCCCAGGAACAAAAAAGAAACAGAAGTGTTTCCATGCGCACCCTAAAGGTCGATCGCTCCATCTCGAGGAAGCCCTTTGGAAGCCGTATGATCCGGGTACCTTGAAAGTAAATATAGATGGATCTCATCAACCAGGATCTACCGAAGGTAGTATGGCTTGCATCTGTCGGGATTACAACGGCAAACTTACCGACGGCTTCTCATCGCACTTTGCAGCAACCTCGGCTTTACAAGCGGAGATTCAGGCTTTCACTTTGACTCTTCAGCATCTGCAACGCCAAGGATTAACCCACGCTCGTCTTCTCCTCGAATCTGACAGTTGGATCTTGGTCGACACTCTCAATCGCCGGAGGAAGCCACCATGGGAAGACCGGTCTCTGTTCAACGAAGCTACGGAGGTGTCGTCTCACTTCCTTAACCTATCCCTCGTTCACTGCAGATGAGAGGCCAATGTGGCCGCTGACTGGGCTTCAAAGGCCCATAATCGGGCTTCAAGTTTCAAAAGTTGGGCTGTTTTTCCCCCTTTTCAATTGATGGATATCATATGTGCCGATGCCTTAGCAGCCGGCTGTACTGGACTCTAATTATCACTATAGCTTCTCTTTTCAGACCAAAAAAAAAAAATGCATTTTGCAAATTTACTTCTTGATTGCTCTGCAAAATTTTTAATTAGATCTCCCTAGAAGCCTTCCTAGAATTGTTTCTGGTGCCACAACTCCAAGCAATAAACATCGCACTATTCCTATAACGTTCAAAGACAAGCTGGCTCTGCAGTGAAAATCATAAATCACATCATCGAGATAGCAAGAACTAAGAGGATATTAAACGTGATCGTCATCATTATAATGAACCAAACAAAATAACACATGAAAAGTAAAATTAAAACTTACCATCCCCTATGAATGCTCCAAATTTCCTAACACTGAGATCGCGAAGTTGCTCTAAGCTGACCGTAGAAAGTGGCATTTCCAAGGGCAGTTGAACACGAAGCTCATGTGAGACTTGTCCCATAGTTGGTCGAAGCCGGGGATCAGCTTGCAGGCACGCGAATGCTAACTTGGCAATCAAGATCACATCTTGTGCATCTCGAAGACAAAGTCTAGATGGTGAGAGACGTTGATCTAGCACATCCTTCAACATCATTGAAGACTCGATTTGGGCAGACGATGAATATTCTCGAGAGACATGATCACCTGGATATTTTCCCATGATTGTCTCAAATGCAACAACTCCAAAGCTATACACGTCGCACTTTTCGGTTGGAATGGTAGAATAAGCCAGCTCTGCAAGTGGAGAAATCTTATCTTCTTGTAAGCTAGATCACAAGCTGCATTAAAGTTGACGACATTGTTCCCATGGCGTGACGATTACAAGTACAATTTTCTAGTTAATCTACACTTACAAAACTTATTTGAGCAGAGAGTTTATTCTTTGGCGAAGTTCAAAGGATTTTGTTTGACGCTTAAAGTACGAGATCATTTAGGTAACACCAACTCTCTCTCTCTCTTTTGTTTTTTGTTTTTTTAATCAAATGTAACACGAACTTAATATCCTTGAAATGGATCAATTATAATGTTTTTCCTCCTAGTCCAATTCATTTTTAATAGGGAAATCGGAAAGCTTTATGATCAACACTAAACTTGAAAACTCTATATAGTAAACTAATTTCTATGAGAAGATTAAATAAATAAAGAACCTAGTGAAAGTTCAATTACAGAAGGGATGTTGATAGTAAATGCCCATTGAAATTGAAAAAAAGATTACGAAGTACCTGGAGCAATATACCCGATGGTGCCAGCAATTGCGGTCCAATTTGATGAATCTGGCCTCAATAGCCTTGCAGTGCCAAAATCAGAAACATGGCCCTCATAATCACGATCTAATAGTATGTTGTTACTAGTCAGATCTCGATGAATCAATGGAGGTGAACATCCGTGATGCATGTAAGACAATGCATCCGCAACTCCTCAAACCATATTTACCCTCTTGCCCCATTGAAATTCTTTTGCTCTTTCATCATTGCTCAAAGTTGTCCTCAAGCTTCCTCCTTCCATGTACTCATACACCAAAAAACAACGTTGGACATGAGAGCAGAATCCATAAAATTTCACGATGTTGCGATGGCGTAAATTTGTTAAGGCATGAATTTCCCTTTCAAATGGTATCAAATCAACAATCTCACTATCTTCCTCGGATGAAGAGATTTGCTTGATGGCAACTGTTTGACCTTTTGATATCTCGGCTTTGTAAACAATTCCATATGCTCCTTCACCCACATAGTACTTGGAATCAAATCCTTCTGTGGCCTCGATGATTCGGTCATAGAAAACCTTGCCATCATAACTCAAAATTTGCATGAAATCCAAATCATTTGTCTGTTCATCGTTGTCTCTCTTGATAATCCATCTTCGACGATGATTGATGATTACAAGAATGATCAAGGTGCAAGAGAGAAGGAGAAACCCCAAGAACGAGAGAATGAGGATAATTGTGATTCTAGCTCCATCGTGTTGATTACGTTTTTTGCTTCTAGTATAATTGCATTTCGATAAGCCAACAACATTTCCACAGAGCCCTCTATTATGTTGTATTGCCTCAAATGGAGCCTCATTGAAAACCTTGACATTTGGGAGAGGACCTTCTAGATCATTGTAGGATACATCAATGGAAGTCAAGGCCAACATATCACCAAAAGAATGTGGAATATAACCAAAGAGACCATTGTGGGAGATATTTAGAACTTGTAGCATTATCAACTTTCCAATCTCTCCTGGTATGTTTCCAGTCAACAAATTATGACTCAAGTCAAGAACCTCAAGGAATTGTATATTGCCTATCTCAAGAGGAATGCTTTTTTGAAATTTGTTTCTGCTCAAGTTCAAGTTCAACAAGCATTTGCATGAGCCTAGTTGCATCGGTACCAATTTGCTCAAATTGTTTGATGCTAGGTTCAAATATGCTAGACGGGATAAAAGTCCAATCTCAGACGGGACATTTCCCATGATAGCGTTGTTACTTAAATCAAGTTTTAACAACATCAACAAGCTTCCCAGTTCCTTTGGAATCTCTCCGCTCAAAATATTTGAAGAAATGTCCAATACTCGTAACTGAGCCATCCTTCCAAATATTGCCGGTATCTCACCAGAAATGTTGTTGTTTGATATACTTAAGCTTGTCAAATTATGACATTGCTCCCATTTCCACGAAAGTTTGCCATTCAGATGATTGTGGCTCAAGTCCATAAAATATAAATGCGGATATATTCCAAAAGCTTTTGCTATGTCTCCAGTAAGTTGGTTTCCTTCTAGTCTCAATCTGATTAATGTGCTACAATTCTTTAAGGTTGCTGGGATATGACCCGTGAAATTATTATTGAAGATAGAGAAATATGTCAATGATCTCCCGAGGCATACATTTTCTGGCAGCTCCCCTTCTAGTTCATTTCTAGATAGACTCAAATGTCTCAAATGTGTTAACTTATTAAATTCAGAAGGCAAGAAACCAAATAATTTATTGTCACTAAGGACTAATGTAGTTAGGTTGAGTAGGCTTCCAACTGATGCAGGTATTAGACCAGTCAAGTCATTATCACGTAAATCTAATAATGTAAGAGATGTCAATTTTCCCAACTCTTGTGGAATCGAGCCTGAAAGATGATTTGAGCCAAGCCTTAAATCTTTTAGACTACTCAAGTCAATTATCTCTCTTGGAATGGAACCACAAAAGTTATTCTGCTGAATGATAAATTCAATCAAATTTCCTAATTTTCCAAGAGAAGTAGGAATGGGCCCTGAAAGTTGATTTTCCCGTAGATAAAGATGAATGAGGTTGCTCAAGTTCCCTAGTGAAGTAGGAATGGGCCCTGAAAGTTGATTTTCCCATAGACTAAGATGAATGAGGTTGCTCAAGTTCCCCAGTGAAGTAGGAATGGGCCCTGAAAGTTGATTTTCCCATAGATAAAGATGAATGAGGTTGCTCAAGTTCCCTAGTGAAGTAGGGATAGGACCGGTGAGGTTATTTGCACATAGGAACAATGAATGAAGACTCTCCAGTATACCTATACTTGGAGGAATGTCCCCCGACAGTAAATTATGACAAAGATCAAGAGAATTAAGTTTGGAAAGGTTACTAATACTAGAGGGGATGGAGCCCGAAAGGTGATTTAACGAAAGGTTTAAAAAATTTAAATTGCTTAAGTTCTCGAGAGATGATGGGATAAGACTGACCAAATCATTCTCTGACATATCCATTCTTTTGAGAAGTAACAATCTTGTAATTTCTCGAGGGATTGATGATGAGATTGCATTTCCTTTGAGGTAAAGAAAAGTTAAACTTGTCAAGTTTCCTATAGAAAAAGGAATCGAGCCAAAGATATGGTTGTATCTCAAGTCAAGTTTTGTAAGAGAAGTGAGCCTCCCTATTTCTGATGGAATGGATCTTGACAATCTATTTCCCCATAAGCTAAGAACCTTCAACTTTTTCAAGTCACATATTTCTTGTGGAATGGAACCTGAAAGTGTATTATTGGAAATCACTAATTTGGTTAAGTTGCCCAATTTTCCAAGAGAAGTAGGGATTGGACCAACCAAATTATTTTGGAAGAGGTTAAGAATAGCTAAACTTGTCAAGTTTTCGATGGAGTGAGGAATTAAGCCAGCAAGCTTGTTGGACGATAGGTCAAGTTCGACAAGAGAAGTGAGACTCCCAATTTCAAAAGGTATGGGTCCTGAAAGTCCATTTTTCCATAACCAAAGAGATCTCAAATTCCTCAAGGCACCTATCTCTCTTGGAATGGAACCGGAAAGGTTATTTTGTGATATGTTGAATTTGATTAAATTGCCTAAATTTCCAAGAGAAGCTGGAATGGGCCCTGAAAGTTGATTTGCACACAAGTACAAATAATGAAGACTTTCTAGCATGCCTATACTTGGAGGAATGTCCCCAGACAATTCATTGATGCAAAGATGAAGATAGTTGAGTTTGGAAAGGTTACCGATACTCAAGGGGATTGAGCCATAGATTGAGTTGTTGCCAAGTTCAAAGCTAACCACATTGGTAAAGCGTGAGAAGTCAAGGCCATCTAGAGTTCCTCTCAAACCAAGATTGGAAAAATTTAGATGGGTAATGGTTCCATAGTCATTGCAAGCGACACCAGTAAAGTTGCAAGGATTGTTGTTGTGCCATGAGGAGAGGAGAGATTGGCTATAGTCATCAAGAGTTGATTTCCAAATCAGGAGAGCCTCTCCTTCATCCTTATTCTCGATGGCGTTGATAGGGGAAAAAGAAGTGGAGGGAGCAGAAATGCCTACACCATGAAATGAAGTGGTGTCAACAAAGAAGAGTGAAAAGAAGAAGAAGAAGAAGAAGAAACCTAAAGCAAACTGGTTGGATAGCAGTAGGGAGGAAACCATGATTTGGAGGATGGTTTTTTTTTAGGATGGTGAGATGGTTCAGGCCTACATATTCTTAACAAGAGTGATGACGTACTTATAGTTGGAAGATCATTCCTAAAGCCTCAGTAGAGGTCAATGCCTTCTACAGCAGCACAGTGTTTTCCACAAATGGGCCCTATTTCAAGATCAAATCTCTTCCTTTTTCAATAAGTTTGATTGGGAAATTTGGAAATTTAATTCAGACCATTTCGAACGAAAAATTAAGGAAACTTGGGACTTCCTGATTTCGCCTTACGGTGTAGAAAAGCCATGAGACATAATAAAACTTTGATGTCAGTGTCTTCTCTATTATTTCCACCGACTGATTATCTTCATGGACAGAAAAAATAAGTATATAGTGTTCTGTAAGCACTCAGATCTCCAAAAATAACTCAGCGCCAATGAAATCACTTCACCAACAACTTGAAGCAAAATATACGTGCAATTGTAATGTCCATGCGAGGATCACGTAGTTTAATTAAAACCCCATAAATAGACGTTTACTTTTTACTCTTTACTTCATCTACATTTTGCGATGGACACGCTTTTCCCATAAATAATGATACATGAATTCACATACAATGTTTTCATAAATATCAGTATATGGTTAATGGCACTTTTCCTTTGGTTCTTTGAAGCTCGAGCGAATACTCCTCGGAAGTCTCTCATCCCAGGTAATTTCTTTTCTTCTATGAAATTTCTAGCTTAAAATCATTTTAAAAGATATACACATTTCAAAAGGAGTGCGAATCATCTCATGTGGGTCTTCCTCCACTTTTGCTCCCTTAAAACACTCATGAACGTATGAACGCATGAAATCCACGTAAAGAACAAAATCAACATCAGCTTTATCTTTCTTCTGCCTCAATTTTCTTTTTTCCAATCAATTTCTCCTAATCATGTGGAGGGCGTTGATCATGAAGTCCTTTTAACTTTTTCACCTCCTTTTTCAATTTCACCCATCCCCCTCAAATGCTCTAACTAAGGTGATGATTGAACTCAATGATTATAGTATCAACAATGAGGGATCCAATCAAAAGGAGTTACCGTGCTATCATGTCCTCACTTATGTCACGTTGTTGTTTCCTTTTTTCCTATTTTTGACTTATACGTTCTTGACTTGCTTTTGCGGTCTTCATATGCCTAGCTCCTCCTCCAGAGCATGAATTCTTCTCGTGCAACACGTGATGGGCCCAAATAAAGTCCAGCCCACCCAAAAAAGGACATACGTGTCATTATATCAGGAAAGAACTTTCTCATCATGTTACGTGTAATGAACCCAAATAAAGTTCAAAGCCTTCAATATTACATTGAATGGTAAAAATCACAATCACATTTATTGAATGACTAAAATTTATTGCATTCTAGTTCGATGGTAAATGATTTATCGTTCTTTTCTTTTGCCCCCAGTTTTCTTTTGTCCAATCAATTAGTCTTAATCATGTGGAGGGCCTTGACCACGAAGACCTTCACTTTTTCACTTTCTTTTCGATTCTACCCTTCAAAGGGCCTAATTATGTTTTTCTTATGCTGTGATATCATGAAATTCAACAATTCTCGAGATATATGAAAAGGTTATTTTATCAATATGCTTAGCTTTTTCATCCGGAGGACCTTCATCATGAAATTCTTTTAACTTTTTCACCTCCTTTTGAATTTCACCCATCCCCCTCCAATGCTCTAATTAAGGTGATGATTGAACTCAATGATTAAAGTATCAACAATGAGGGATCCAATCAAAAGGAGTTACCGTGCTATCATGTCCTCAACTATTTCACGTTGTTGTTTCCTTTTTTCCTATTTTTGACCTATATGTTCTTGACCTGCTTTTGTGGTCTTCATATGCTTAGCTCCTCCTCCTGGGCATGAATTCTTTTCGTGCTACACGTGATGGGCCCAAATAAAGTCCAGCCCCACTCAAAAAAAGATATACATGTCATTTTATCATGAAAGAAATTTCTCATCATGTTACATATAATAAGCCTAAATAAAGTTCAATGCCTTCAATATAACATTGAATGGTAAAAATCACAATCACATTTATTGAATGACTAAAATTTATTGCATTCCAGTTCAATGGTAAAGGATTTATCTTTCTTTTCTTTTGCCCCCAGCTTTCTTTTGTCCAATCAATTAGTCTTAATCATGTGGAGGGCCTTGACCATGAAGACCTTCACCTTTTCACTTTCTTTTCGATTCTACCCTTCAAATGGTCTAATTATGTTTTTTCTTATGACGTGACATTGTAAAATTCAACTATTCTTGAGATATATGAAATTGTTATTTTATCAATATACTTAGCTTTTTAATCTAGAGGACCTTGATCATGAAGTCCTTTTAACATTTTCACCTCCTTTTGAATTTCACCCATCCCCCTCAAATGCTCTAACTAAGGTGACGAATGAACGCAATGATTAAAGTATCAACAATGAGGGATCCAATCAAAAGGAGTTACCATGCTATCATGTCCTCAACTATTTCACGTTGTTGTTTCCTTTTTTCCTATTTTTGACTTATATGTTCTTGACTTGCTTTTGTGGTCACCATATGCTTAGCTCCTCCTCCTGAGCATGAATTCTTCTCGTGCTACACGTGACGGGCCCAAATAAAGTCCAGCCCCACTCAAAAAAAGATATACATGTCATTTTATCATGAAATAAATTTCTCATCATGTTACGTATAATGAGCCTAAATAAAGTTCAATGCCTTCAATATTACATTGAATGGTAAAAATCACAATCACATTTATTGAATGACTAAAATTTATTGCATTCCAGTTCGATGGTAAAGGATTTATCTTTCTTTTCTTTTACCCCCAGTTTTCTTTTTTCCAATCAATTAGTCTTAATCATGTGGAGGGCCTTGACGATGAAGACCTTCACCTTTTCACTTTCTTTTCGATTCTACCCTTCAAATGGTCTAATTATGTTTTTCTTATGCTGTGATATCATAAAATTCAACAATTCTCGAGATATATGAAATGGTTATTTTATCAATATGCTTAGCTTTTTAATCTGGAGGACCTTGATCATGAAGTCCTTTTAACTTTTTCACCTCCTATTGAATTTCACCCATCCCCCTCAAATGCGCTAATTAAGGTGACGATTGAACTCAATGATTAAAGTATCAACAATGAGGGATCCAATCAAAAGGAGTTACCGTGCTATCATGTCCTCAACTATTTCACGTTGGGGTTTCCTCTTTTCCTATTTTTGACCTATATGTTCTTGACTTGCTTTTGCGGTCTTCATATGCTTAGCTCCTCCTCTTGAGCATGAATTCTTCTCATGCTACACGTGATGGGCCCAAATAAAGTCCACCCCCACTCAAAAAAAGACATACGGGTCATTTTATCATGAAAGAACTTTCTCATCATGTTACGTATAATGAGCCTAAATAAAGTTCAATGCCTTCAATATTACATTGAATGGTAAAAATCACAACCACATTCAGTGAATGACTAAAATTTATTGTATTCCAATTCGATGGTAAATGATTTATCTTTCTTTTCTTTTGCCCCCAGGTTTCTTTTTTCCAATCAATTAGTCTTAATCATGTGGAGGGCCTTGACCATGAAGACCTTCACTTTTTGACTTTCTTTTTTATTCTACCCTTCAAATGGTCTAATTATGTTTTTCTTATGCTGTGATATCATAAAATTCAACTATTCTCGAGATATATGAAGTGGTTATTTTATCAATATGCTTAGCTTTTTCATCTGGAGGACCTTGATCATGAAGTCCTTTTAACTTTTTCACCTCCTTTTGAATTTCACCCATCCCCCTCCAATGCTCTAATTAAGGTGACAATTGAACTCAATGATTAAAGTATCAACAATGAGGAATCCAATCAAAAGGAGTTACTGTGCTATCATGTCCTCAACTATTTCACGTTGTTGTTTCCTTTTTTCCTATTTTTTATCTATATGTTCTTGACCTGCTTTTGCGGTCTTCATATGCTTAGCTCCTCCTCCTGAGCATGAATTATTTTCGTGCTACACGTGATGGGCCCAAATAAAGTCCACCCCCACTCAAAAAAAGACATACGTGCCATTTTATCATGAAAGAAATTTCTCATCATGTTACGTATAATGAGCCTAAATAAAGTTCAATGCCTTCAATATTACATTGAATGGTAAAAATCACAATCACATTTATTGAATGACTAAAATTTATTGCATTCCAGTTCGATGGTAAAGGATTTATCTTTGTTTTCTTTTACCCCCAGTTTTCTTTTTTCCAATCAATTAGTCTTAATCATGTGGAGGGCCTTGACGATGAAGACCTTCACTTTTTCACTTTCTTTTCGATTCTACCCTTCAAATGGTCTAATTATGTTTTTCTTATGCTGTGATATCATAAAATTCAACTATTCTCGAGATATATGAAATTGTTATTTTATCAATATGCTTAGCTTTTTCATCTAGAGGGCCTTGATCATGAAGTCCTTTTAACTTTTTCACCTCCTTTTGAATTTCACCCATCCCCCTCAAATGCTCTAATTAAGGTGACGAATGAACGCAATGATTAAAGTATCAACAATGAGGGATCCAATCAAAAGGAGTTACCGTGCTATCATGTCCTCAATTATTTCACGTTGTTGTTTCCTTTTTTGCTATTTTTGACCTATATGTTCTTGACTTGCTTTTGCGGTCTTCATATGCTTAGCTCCTCCTCCTAAGCATGAATTCTTTTCGTGCTACACGTGATGGGCCCAAATAAAATCTTCTTGTTTTTTCTTTACAATATGTGTTAATAGTTTACATGATTGAGTTGAATAATGATTGTTTCGAGAATACCTAAATATTTGTCACCGATGATTTAGATTTATTGATTTTTCAAACAATACTTTGTGATATACTAATTTATAGATGTAAATCAATGATATAAGCATATTCATGAGTTGGGGATATCATTTTTTAAAGTTAAAATAACTTTTGAAAAATTTCCCCTTCTCAAGAAAAGAAAATAAAATAAAAGGCTTTTCCGAAACTTCAAAATTTGCCGATGTCAAAAAATAATGACAAGTCAACTTTCCATCATCCATAATATGGCATTGTTCTTCTTTTCTCTTTGCCAAAAAAATTGATATGGCATAGGAGGCTGCGACTGATCTTAATATTTAAAGTAGGCTCCAAATAAGAAAAAGCAAGTAATATTGACATTTCATATGTGAAGCGATATTGATACTGCGGAGCTTATATATTTCCCTTAATAGAATTCCTAGTTTAATACCAAAGAGAAGCCAAAAAAAAAAAAAAAAAAAAAGGACTTCCTATTTAGTTCCCCGAAACAAGCTCCTTCTTCAAATTTTGTAGTGTGAAATAAAAGTTAAAAAAAAAAAAAAAAAAAAAGAGGAAGATTTTTTACATATATTTTCGAAATGTTTCAGGTTTTCTCAATGCTAAATATAGATTCAACCTGAATTTAACAATTGCGACAGTATTAAGCCCTAACGCTATGCTGCGATGGCATTGAATGGGCCGTCGTTGTCATGTTGGGCCTCGAAAGGTAGATAGCCCCAACCCTTGGGCCTTAATCCAAAATGGATCCAGTTTTACTTAGACTTGACATACAATTCGGGTAATAAGGTAAAGAAAATTGTTTGGCTAAGACCTAAATAAAGACCGACACGGACACGCGATGACATTACACGACACAACATGTTAATATGTCATTTCTCAAATAAAGAATTCTAACACGTTGGGACACATTATATATTAAATGAATATTTTTATTTTTAATTAATTTAATTCAAATTCATAAATAAATACATAATAAAGAGCTTATAATGAATTTACACTAATAATATTAATAAATCTATTCATAGAAAATTTGAAAGACATATTAATAGTTAATGTATACCCATATGTGAGAACATATTTCTAACTTTAACAAATATTATAAATGAAACTAATGATTAACAAAATATTATAATCAACTTATTTAAAAAAATCTATGATCTTCTATAATAATTAAAAAATTTATCATTATTTAAATTTTAATATTTTTATTTTTAAAAACTATTTCTAACTAATTTGTTTATTTTTTTTAACAAATGTAACATCACCGTCCAAAAATTATTTTCCTTCTTAATTTTTTTTCCCAAACTCTCATTTCTCTCTCTCCCACGCCACCTCGAACGCCCCCGTCCCCCTTCAGTTTCTTTTCCTCCTTTCTTCCCCCTCCCCTAACGACCTGTCATTTCCTTGGATTTTCTCTCCCACCCCATCCCCAAAATTTATTTCCCTCCCTCATTTCTCTCTCTCTCCCACGCCACCTCAAATGCCCCTCTCCCCCCTCATGATCTTTTTCTCCTTCCTCCGCCCCATGACCTGTCATTTCCTTGGATTTTCTCCCACGCCACCCCTCTGACGCCAATCTGTCATTTCCCTCATCTCTGTTCCCCACTCCCTCTCGCGCCACCCCCACCCCTTGGCCCCTCATAACATGTTGTTTCTCTCTCTCCGCCGCCTTCGGTTTTTTCCCTTTCTTCCCCCCTCCACCCATTACCTGTTAACTGCGACCTCCTCCTCCTCCTCACACGATCCTTTATGCTCTCTTTCGATCGCCTCGCTGCCCCGTCTCCCGCCCTTCCTCCTTGTAGTTGCAACCTCAACCTTGCCACCGGCTCTCCATCGCAGCATCGTAATTGCGACTATCGCCTTGGTCTCTACTCTTCCTTTAGCCCTCCCTCACCGTCATGGCATCGCCTCCGCTCCCTCACTCTCATCTCCACCCTCCATTGTCTTATTCAACGATCCTCTCTCAGACACGCGTATCGAAACGTATCGAGAAAAGTTGACCACATGTCTAAAAATCCGACACACATTGACCGCGTGTCTGAGCGTGTCCTAGCGTGTCGCATCTGACGCGAAAGCTCCAACGGCATGTCCATGCTTCATAGGCTAGGACAACACTCACTATTAGTATTTGTAGAACTATTGAATGGGCAAGCCTAGATGGACCAAGTTGGATATCAACCATCAAAATTCTTACCTGGCAAGGTCTATGATTTTGGAAACTATTATACTTTCTTACCATAAACAACAGAGTCGATGCAAGCCAAAGCCCAAGCAGAAATGTGCTTGTCCAGACTCATTCAGGCCGTCCATTCGCCAAACAATAAAACCACATCGGACGAGTCTTGGTAGCTTCAAGCTCTAAGAGAAGAGTCATGGCCCCAAACTTGCCCAATTGTTTTCCCTTATATTTGGGCTAGGTTTAGCCGAGCCCAATGGGCAATTCTTCTTTCGCTATCAGCCTACTCAAATGCATGAACGAGATGTTTCACACTTGAATTCAGTGTATTTAACACTTAAATTCAGTGTAAGCAATTCAAAATATATGGTTTTATCCCAAGGAAAAAAAAAATGATATATATAACATGCTGAATATCAATGTGGGTACTTTTCGCGTAGGCTCGAAATCTGGGGCCTAAATATGTGCAAAAACACAATCAAATATGGGGAAGAATGATTTATTACAATGGCTCTCTCCAGATTTAGTTAATGAGAGGCTTGTAATCATTCTAAATCCCTCTCCTTCCTTATTCTAGCGTAATAAGATGAGCCATCATCATAACCTAACGACAATTTAATTGGAATTGTACGGTGAGTCGACCAAAAGAATAACAGCATCCATGGAAAACCTCAAAAGGAGAAATTTTCTCCCTCAAAAGACAAAACTTGATCCTCGGCATTTACGTCAAAAGGATTTAGTGTAAAACAAAAGCCATCCAGCAACACACCACCATGGGAAACATTATCCAAAAAGTCCCAAATCTATTACATTTTTGCCAATTTAGTTCTAAATTTTTTAATTTTGTCAATTCAGTCTTAAACATTTTTACTTCTTGCTAATTCAGTCCATCTGGCCAATTTTAGATGAAAATTGCTGATGTGAACGCGACGCTAATGTGACACTTTTTAATAATATTTTATTTTTTTAATGATTTTTTCATCTTTTTTAAAACTTCTTTTTTTTTTTTTTTTTTTTTGGGTTTCGAATTTGGGTCGGCAACCCTTGCCAAATCTAGCTAGGCGAGGCAGCCAAGCCCCTGCTTGGCCAGACTTGGTGGTGGCATCGTGGCCCTCACCAATTCTAGGCAAGGGCTCACGCGCCCTCACTTTGGCCGGCAAGGGGTGCGGCGTCCTTGACTAGGAGGCAGCGTGAGCCGGTTGGTCCTCGTCCATGGCTGGCAAGTCCAAAAGAAAATGCCAAAAATTTTAAAAAGAAAAAACCATTAAAAATAAAATATTATAGATATATTATTATAAAAGTGCCACGCCAAACATCGGTCATCCATGTCAATAATTTCCTGCCAAAATTGGCTAGATTGACTGAATTAGCAAGAAGAAAAAAAGTTTATGACTGAATTAGCAAAAGTGCAATAGGTTTATGACATTTTGGACAATTTTTCCTACCACCATGCAAAACGAATAACCACCCTCTTGTAAAAAATTTTTAAAAAGGGCAAGAAAGTCACCAACCATACTGAACCCGAGAAAAGCCAAGTTATAGGCTTTAAAGCCCGATTTTACTTTATTTTTAATCAATCACATTGTATTTGATCATGTTAGAAATTTTAAACCAAACATTGAGCTAATAAGTGAATAAAACCAATATGGGATGTTTCAATACTCCCTTGTGATATTAAAATAATAATTAGAGGGAAATTACATATACATAAAGAGCATACAAATTGAATAAACAAGTGATAGAAGATACCTTAACAATCCAGAATTGACCTTGCCTACTATTTGGAGTTTTCCCAAGCTCCCCTCCCAATCATTTCACGTTTTTTAGTTTCAATTAGGTAATCAAGCCTTTAAGTGCAATAGTACATTGACTGTTGGATGAGGTGAACTTAACATGGAACCCAACTTTTGACAATACAAGTGAGAAATTGTGAATCCTAGAATTCATCCTTTATGTTGTGAATTCCCCTCAAGATCAAGTTAAACCAGTTAGGTAATTAAAGGTAATTAGAAGTGATGGTTGATCTGGCTAGTTTCGTTGGTTGTGATAGTGGCAACAACATTGGAATGAGTCGCCTTGGCGGCGGTGCTGACGCCAACAGCATGGCGGTGGCCATAGGAATGGGGGTGCTCTCTCTTGCCCCATTCCTTCATTTCTTATTTCTTTTTCAGTTTTTTACTGTTTTTTTCTTTTTAGCTTTTCTTTTTGCTTTTACTAAGCTTATATTTGATAAGATACATGAAAATCTAGACATAATTCTAATAGACAAGCATCTGTAGAGATAAATGAATGAATAATTAAAATATGATTAAACGTGAAAACAGTTAGATGAACATTATTGTTGATTTTGAGCAAGAGAACAACAATCAATGCTGATTATTAAATAATATTTCATTTAATCGAAATGGGAAAAAAATGTAAAAAGTGAAGTAACAAAGTCAATTTGCATCCTAGAAAGTCTTGGTCTTCCTGAGTTTATGTTATATGTGGTCATGACAGTGCTAAAAATTCACAGCAAGATGGGTGGCTATGATCTACTGAAGAGTGCTAAGGAAGTAATTAAAGATCATGAGCTGCTTACTAGGAGAATGCTAGTCCTTTTGAACATGATTTTCCTGTTCATGAGTTTTATGCATAGACCATAATTTCCAGTAGATCATACTATTAGATGGTTATTTGTGACTCCAGTATTATTGACAGAGTAAAATAAAGCAACTTGCCTAATGGATTGGTTGGTGTGGTTGGTGTGCCTAACCCTTTTTCTTGTTTAGCTCAAAGCACGTGCTTTTGTTTTCCTTATTGAACAAAGAAAGCTAGCTGTCTCTAATGACTTGTAGTTATATAACGAAAAGTCTTGGTCTTCCTAAGTTTATGATTTATATACATGAACAAATAATGATTATGGAAACTACAAATATCTGAGGATATTCTATAAACATTACGAGACAATCACTTGTGGAGAAAAGGTATGTTTTATCGATTCCTCTAACCACTTATGTGCATTCTTGAGAGTCTGGGTCTTTCTTTATTGTTTTTGGCAGGTGAAAGTCTCAGTCTTCCTGGCCTTTTGTAGTTTATTTTATATTTGTCACACCCCAAAACCACAAAGAATGGGAATGACATGGCCGTCCTTCTTTACAAAGAACGCAGCCTCAAACACAACAAACAAACTGATATTGACTTATATATATCTCAAACCATGTATATATATCAGATAAACCAACAAATTGGTTGCAACATCAGAGTTTCTATAATCCACCAAAAGAAAAAGAGATATATGTTTAAAACTCAGACGATCCAACTACTAGTAAGTATTATTTACACCACTTCCTTGAACCATATCAAAAACAAAATAGAACTTCCCAAAAGTTCCCACCGACTACGCACTCGCTCTATTCGCCGCTAGCTGAGGAACCTGAAAAGATTAAAGGAGGAATGGGATGAGCAACCACAGCTCAGTGAGTAGTACATATCTTCTAAGCAGATCGAACAACCCCTATGCATGTATACAAATTAATACCAAATCTCATAACGCCAATTTAATATATAGAATACATATCGAATCATATAAAAGCTATTTCTCATCTTCAAAGCTTTATACTAATATGGAAAACTCATTTAAATTGCTATCAAAAGTTTAGTATCAATGGTCGAATACATTGAATAATCTCCATCAAAAACACATATCAATGGTCTATCCATTGATCAATCTTTGCTCAATAACTAACCATGGTCACGACACAACGCCTTGTGACAAGGCGACCAAGATTCCCCCCTTGGTAAGGTCTCCACCTACAAAGCCGGTGGCTAGGCCCAGAAGGATATCCTAAACCTGGTATGCATACCCCAAAAACCCATCACTGGATTCACAGTCATATTGAGCATAAATAACCATTCTCCAATACCAGAAATCAAATCCAAAATTCAATATCTTAAACCAAACAAATAACATTTTGCAACATAGCCCATCATCCATTTCATATCCGTTTCTCAAATCATCATAAACATTTCCATAAATCAGTCGCAAAACAATTTCATATATGTTTCTCCACAAATCTTGTATAACATGCTTTTCAAATATTTACAATCAACCAAAGAGTAGCAATTGCTCGATCTGGCTTTTATGCAATAAAAATGCTCTTCTTGATTTAATATATATACATACATACTTCAAGACATGATTTTATAAAACCAAAGAAGATATAGTACCACTCACCTCGTCGTCGACGACCAAACGACGAACGATACTCGTATCGTCGAATTCAAGGTCCTAACAAATAACCGAGAAAAATGTTAAAATCTAATAAAACTCTGTCTCTACTCCGAAACAATTAAATTACGCCTTAACTTTAACAAAAGGACTTCTACGCGCTAACAAATCGCATAACCAAAGCGATTGTTCAAGCCATTCGCAACATGAAATTTAAGTGCAAAACTTGATTGCGCCTTAACTTTTTCTTCCGAACTCCGATCCGAACGTACTTATATTCAATAGAGAGCCCTTGAAACATATCACAAGAATCCCAACTTGGCCATCCCAAAATCAAGCCAAAAAATGACAAAATACGAGCCCAAGGCTGCTGGACGCGTACTGTTCACTGCGCGCGGGAAACTTTGAAATTTTGTTTCGGACAAACCATAAGCTCAAATCACGATCCGTAAAATCCCACGGCTCCACAACACCCTAAATTACCGTTCTTACAAAAATACACGGCTCAACGACTCCAAAATTAGACTTCGCCGCTCAGTTTTCCAAAAATTTCGAATTTAAATCCTAAATCCAAAAATTACTTCAATCGGACAAACGAGGGCTTGATCTCTTACCGGGTGCTGTGTTATGGAGTCGAGTCGGCTTAGCGAGGCATCCATGACGTGCACATGCTAAGATTCCTTTCCTTTCTTCCCCCTTTCTCTTCTTCTTCTTCTTCTTTTCTTTCTTTTCGTTTTGGTAGAGGACCCCTCAGCTTCTATTTAGCCGAGCCCTCTCCCCTCTCCTTTCAGTTTTACTAACTTTTCAGTTTCTTTTTCAGTTTCTTCTTTTGGGGCATTTGCAACTTCTTTTGTTGTTACTTCTTTTGGGGCCCACTAGCATAATGTTACATTCTACCCTCCTTAAAAAATTTCGTCCTCGAAATTTACATGTACTTTAATCATGAAACAAGTGAGGGTATTTGTGTCTTGCCTCATCCCCGAGTTCCCAAGTAGCCTCTCTCTCGGTATGGTTTTTCCATTGTATTTTTACATAAGGAATGGTTCATCGCCGCAATACCTGATCCTTCCTATCGACAATGCGAATAGGCTGCTCCTCATATGTCAAGTTCTCCCGTAATCTCAGTGGTGTAAAGTCTAGCACATGTTCAGGATTTGGAACATATTTCCGCAACAAAGAGACATGGAACACATTATGAACACATGATAATGCCGGTGGCAAAGCCAATTTATAAGCAAGTTCACCAATTCTCTCTAAGATCAAGAATGGTCCCACGTACCTTGGACTTAACTTCCCACGTGTGTCAAATCTCATTACACCCTTCGTAGGATAAACTTTTAAGAATACGTGATCCCCCACATTAAATTCTAACTTGCGTCTTTTCAGATCCGCATAACTTTTCTGACGAATTTGAGCCGTTCTGAGACGTTCTCGAACCAACCTAACTTTCTCTTCTGACTGTTGAATGAACGCAGGGCCAGTTAGTCTTTTCTCACCAACGTCGTCCCAACAAATAGGACTTCTGCATTTTCGGCCATATAAAGCTTCAAAGGGTGCCATCTTAATTTGGAGTGATAAGCTGTTGTTATAAGAAAATTCTGCCAAATGTAAATGTTCATCCCAAGAACCGCCGAAGTCAATGATGCATGATCTCAACATATCCTCTAATGTCTGGATCGTTCTCTCTGACTGTCCATCTGTTTGTAGATGGAAAGCTGTACTCAAGTTGAGTTTAGTGCCCAATGCTCCTTGCAAACTCTTCCAAAAGTTAAACACGAAACTAGGATCCCTATCAGAAACAATGCTTACTGGAACTCCATGAAGCTTCACTATCTCATTAACATATCGCTTTGCCATATCTTCCATTGAAAGGCCAAATCGATATGACAAAAAGTGAGCGGACTTAGTCAATCGATCAATAATCACCCATATAGCATTCTTACCACTTGGCGTCCTCGGTAGACCGACTACAAAGTCCATGGCAATATGCTCCCACTTCCATTTAGGTATCTCTAGAGGTTGCAACTGCCCACCTGGTTTCTGGTGCTCAATTTTCACTTGCTGGCAAACTAAACATTGATCGACAAATTTTATAATATCATTTTTCATGTTGATCCACCAAAAGTTTTCTCTCAAGTCCCTATACATTTTAGTGCTTCCCGGATGAATTGAAAATCTAGTACTGTGAGCTTCTTGTAGGATCTCCTTTTTCAAATTTGAGTCCTCAGGAACACATAGTCGACCACGAAACCTTAAGGATCCATCTACGTGTAAACCAAAATCCGCTTGTCTTCCAGCTTCCACACCTTCTCTAATTTTTTGTAATTGTGGATCTTCATTCTGTTTAACCTTAATTCTGTCAATCAACATAGGTTGTACTTGAAGATTAGCTAATTGAGCACCAAGCTGCTGCACCAACACCTCCAAGTCTAACTTCCTCATATCTTCAAGAATAGATTTCTGAGAAGTGAGCAAAGCTGCCATATTTCCAGATGATTTACGACTCAAAGCATCCGCTACCACATTAGCTTTACCCGGATGGTAATTAATGGACAAGTCATAATCCTTCAAAAGTTCTAGCCATCTTCTTTGCCTCATGTTTAGTTCTTTCGAGTAAAGATATACTTGAGACTCTTGTGATCGGTAAAGACTTCACATTTTTCACCATACAAATAGTGCCGCCATATCTTCAAGGCAAACACAACCGCCACTAACTCCAAATCATGAGTGGGGTAATTCTTCTCATGTAATTTCAATTGTCTCGAAGCGTAGGCAACAACCTTGCCACCTTGCATAAGAACACAACCCAAACCTTCTTTGGATGCGTCACGATGTAGATTACGAAGCCACCACTTCCAGATGGTAGAGTTAGAATAGGAGCCGACACCAGCTGTCTCTTCAACTCTTGAAAACTACGTTCACATTGGTCTGACCATTCAAATTTAACTTTTTTCTGAGTTAGACGAGTAAGTGGACCAGCAATCTTTGAGAACCCCTCTACAAATCGCCTATAGTAGCCGGCTAGCCCAAGAAAACTTCTCACTTACGTAACATTTGTTGGACGATTCCATTTAACAACTGCTTCAACCTTCTTTGGGTCCACTGATATGCCATCTTTCGAGATCACATGACCCAAGAATTCTATATGATCAAGCCAGAAGTCACACTTACTAAATTTGGCGTACAACTTCTTTTCATGCAAAGTCTACAAGACAAATCTCAAGTGTTGTTCGTGTTCCTCTAAACTCTTCGAATATACTAGGATGTCATCAATGAACACCACAATAAATTTGTCTAGATATTCCCTGAACGCCCTGTTCATTAAGTCCATGAAGGCAGCAGGCGCATTTGTTAATCCAAAAGGCATGACGAGAAATTCATAATGGCCATACCTTGTTCTGAAAGCAGTTTTAGGCACATCATCTATCTTTATCTTCAACTGATGATACCCAGAACGAAGGTCGATCTTGGAAAATACCTTAGCTCCCTGAAGTTGATCAAATAAATCCTCAATCCGAGGTAAAGGATATTTGTTTTTGACCGTTACCTTATTAAGCTCTCGATAATCTATGCAAAGCCGCATACTACCATCCTTCTTTTTCACAAATAGAACAGGGAGCTCCCCAAGGTGAAACACGGGTCCGATGAAACCCTTATCCAAAAGCTCTTGTAGCTGCGTTTTCAATTCTTTCAATTCAGTGGGTGCCATTCGATATGGTGCCTTAGAGATTGGTGTTGTACCGGGTATCAATTCAATACAAAACTCAATTTCTCTATCAAGAGGTAAGCCTGGTAAATCCTCAGGAAATACACTTGGAAACTCTCTAACGACAGGAACATCTTCCAAATTTACTACAACCTTACTTGTGTCTTTTACACAAGCTAAATAACCACAACAACCTTTTCTCAAAAGTTTCCTTGCTTGCAAAGCCGAGATCAACCTTGGAGACGTGTTTTCACAACTTCCCGAAAAAGAGAATTCGGGTTGATTCAAAAGTCTAAATATAACTTTCTTTGAAAAACAGTCAACAATAGCACGATAGGTAGATAACCAATCCATCTCTATAATAACATCGAAATCTCGAATATTTAACTCCACTAGATCCATAGGCATTTCAACATTGTTAATCCGAATCACACATCTCTTGAACACATGATGACCAACTAAGAAATCGCCAGTAGGAGTATCAACACACAATTCACATTCAAGAGGGTCAGGCAACACATCAAGCTTCTTTGGAAATTCAGTTGAGATGAAGGAGTGCGTAGCACCAGGATCAAATAACGCATAAGCACAATGTGAGGCAATAGAAATATTACTTGCAACCACTGCGTTAGATGCTGCCGCATCCTCCTTCGTCATTGCAAAAACTTTCCCGCTTGTACTTTGTCTTTGTTGGTTCTCTTAGGGCCTACCAACAAAAGGGGTATTCCTCCGCCTGAAACACTGGTGTGCTAGGTGCCCTTGTCGCCCACATAGATTACATGATCTATTGCCAATAGGAGGATTCCTTCGTATAGGACAATCTCGCAGCATGTGTCCCACTTTCCCACATGAGAAGCATACTCCCATTTTCCGATAACACTCACCGTGATGATAATTTCCACATGTATTACAAAGGCCTTGGTTACTTGGATTTTTGAACTGTCCTGGCCGGTTGAAGCCTCTTCGCCCTCCACTACCATCAGTATGGCTACCTTGCACATTTGTGGGCTTAAACCTTTTGGGCTGAGGTGCTCCTTGTGTGCCGTGCTTCAGAATACTTTGTTCCACCTTGATTGCTCGTTCTAGCACATCCTTATAAGTTATTAATACGAAAGGTGCAAGTGCAGAATTAATTTCAGGTCGGAGCCCTCCTAGGAAATGGTCAGCTTTATCTTCCTCATTTGCTACTAAGTGCTCCGCAAATCTACTCAATTGATTAAAGCGGACTGAATACTCCAAAACTGTGGAGTCACCCTGAGATACATGTACAAAGTCACCCTTCATCTTTGCCTGGAATGACTTTGGGAAGAATTGAGCATTGAACGCCTTTTTAAAGTCCTCCCATGATATAATAACATCCCTACCTCCAAGACTTGGCTTCATTCCATCCCACCAAAACTCTGCTTCACCTTCTAGGTATTGGGTGGCAAATTTAACTTTGCGATCCTCGGGAACCTCTTCAGCTTCAAAGATCCCATCAATCTTTTTAATCCAACGCTCAACCGCAAGAGGATCAGCTTTCCCATCAAAAGTGGGTGGTTTCGCCTTTTCTAAAATAGGCAAAAGTGCCTAAACCAGTCGCTCCATCTCCAGTTAATTCTTTTGCTTGGCAATACCAATGGATCATCGCTTGTTCAAATTCAGTTGAACGGGTTGGCTCTTGATCCTCTTCTCTGACTTCGCGCAAGTCAGGACTCCTATCATAGTGGTTATCAAGTCTCTTTCTTAAAGACGCACCTCGAGAAGCTTGAGGCAAGTCTCTAGCCTCAGGGGTAGCGACTCGTTTGCCTCTGCGACTTCTACGAAGTGAGGCAAGTGTCTCAGAGTCGGTACTCATGATCACATGAATCCAAGAATGAAACTACACCTTAGAATCTAGAAGACTAACGCAAAAATAAAATCTATCACACAACCTCACAACGTCCCATAACTACACCCAAAAAGATCAAAACTTAGGCTCTGATACCAAAAATTGTCACACCCCAAAACCACAAAGAATGGGAATGACATGGCCGTCCTTCTTTACAAAGAACGCAGCCTCAAACACAACAAACAAACTGATATTGACTTATATATATCTCAAACCATGTATATATATCAGATAAACCAACAAATTGGTTGCAACATCAGAGTTTCTATAATCCACCAAAAGAAAAAGAGATATATGTTTAAAACTCAGACGATCCAACTACTAGTAAGTATTATTTGCACCACATCCTTGAACCATACCAAAAATAAAATAGAACTCCCCAAAAGTTCCCACCGACTACGCACTCGCTCTATTCGCCGCTAGGCTAACCGAGGAACTGAAAAGATTAAAGGAGGAATGGGATGAGCAACCACAGCTCAGTGAGTAGTACATATCTTCTAAGCCGATTGAACAACCCCTATGCATGTATACAAATTAATACCAAATCTCATAACGCCAATTTAATATATAGAATACATATCGAATCATATAAAAGCTATTTCTCATCTTCAAAGCTTTATACTAATATGGAAAACTCATTTAAATTGCTATCAAAAGTTTAGTATCAATGGTCGAATACATTGAATAATCTCCATCAAAAACACATATCAATGGTCTATCCATTGATCAATCTTTGCTCAATAACTAACCATGGTCACGACACAACGCCTTGTGACAAGGCGACCAAGATTCCCCCTTGGTAAGGTCTCCACCTACAAAGCCGGTGGCTAGGCCCGAGAAGGATATCCTAAACCTGGTATGCATACCCCAAAAACCCATCACTTGGATTCACAGTCATATTGAGCATAAATAACCATTCTCCAATACCAGAAATCAAATCCAAAATTCAATATCTTAAACCAAACAAATAACATTTTGCAACATAGCCCATCATCCATTTCATATCCGTTTCTCAAATCATCATAAACATTTCCATAAATCAGTCGCAAAACAATTTCATATATGTTTCTCCACAAATCTTGTATAACATGCTTTTCAAATATTTACAATCAACCAAAGAGTAGCAATTGCTCGATCTGGCTTTTATGCAATAAAAATGCTCTTCTTGATTTAATATATATACATACATACTTCAAGACATGATTTTATAAAACCAAAGAAGATATAGTACCACTCACCTCGTATCGACGACAAACGACGAACGATACTCGTATCGTCGAATTCAAGGTCCTAACAAATAACCGAGAAAAATGTTAAAATCTAATAAAACTCTGTCTCTACTCCGAAACAATTAAATTACGCCTTAACTTTAACAAAAGGACTTCTCACGCTAACAAATCGCATAACCAAAGCGATTGTTCAAGCCATTCGCAACATGAAATTTAAGTGCAAAACTTGATTGCGCCTTAACTTTTTCTTCCGAACTCCGATCCGAACGTACTTATATTCAATAGAGAGCCCTTGAAACATATCACAAGAATCCCAACTTGGCCATCCCAAAATCAAGCCAAAAAATGACAAAATACGAGCCCAAGGCTGCTGGACGCGTACTGTTCACTGCGCGCGGGAAACTTTGAAATTTTGTTTCGGACAAACCATAAGCTCAAATCACGATCCGTAAAATCCCACAGCTCCACAACACCCTAAATTACCGTTCTTGCAAAAATATGCGGCTCAACGACTCCAAAATTAGACTTCGCCGCTCAGTTTTCCAAAAATTTCGAATTTAAATCCTAAATCCAAAAATTATTTCAATCGGACAAACGAGGACTTGATCTCTTACCGGGTGCTGTGTTATGGAGTCGAGTCGACTTAGCGAGGCATCCGAGACGTGCACGTGCTAAGATTCCTTTCCTTTCTTCCCCCTTTCTCTTCTTCTTCTTCTTCTTTTCTTTCTTTTCTTTTTGGTAGAGGACCCCTCAGCTTCTATTTAGCCGAGCCCTCTCCCCTCTCCTTTCAGTTTTACTAACTTTTCGGTTTCTTTTTCAGTTTCTTCTTTTGGGGCATTTGCAACTTCTTTTGCTGTTACTTCTTTTGGGGCCCACTAGCATAATGTTACAATATTGATTCTGAAAATCTGACAATCAAGTATATTGTCAAGAAGATTTTCGATCTTTACTCCTTATTCCACACATTTTATCATCTAAATCAAAACCGTAAATACAAAAAATACTCTACGCCCGACCAAAGCTCTAAACTTCAACTTCTAACTTTCATCGTTTACTAAGAACTTTGCTTCTTGTTGTTTGGATCCAATTTATCCCCGGTTTATGCTACATCGTACTGTCCATTACATGCTTGTAATGGACTGACAATGTGAGTATAATGCTATATTATTCCTCATTTATTTTGTGAAGTCAGTGTCTATTTCTTCTTCTTTTTTATATATTTCTGTTTTTGGGTTGACATTAAAAATGGAGCTCTTGATTTGGTGGGATATAAATGAGGGGGTGGAAATTCACGAGCCATAAGTGGTGGAAATTCACGAGACATAAGTGGGGTACCATCTGCTCATTTGAGTGTACACGAATATTCATGGGATTCATTGGAATTGGAAAATGTGAAGAAATTTAGATTGGCTCACGCATCAAGTTCGAGGACCGTGTTTTCTTAATCGCCCACTGCCTCCTAGAGACTAATCAAGCCATTGATTGGGTCCCCAAGGCCCACCGAAACAAGACTCTCTCTACCAATTAATTGTCTTTACCCCATCTTTTCCTATGGAATATTTTATGTTCAAAAACTTAATTGTCTAACCCTAATAGGGTTTGTTTCTCCGTATGAATGAATGTGTCTTTCAACAAAAGAAAAAAAGAAAAATTTGGGAAGTGGTTGACTTTGTCATATCAAACTACTAGTCGAATCTCTTAATAAATCTTGGGTATTCTGACCTCGCTCAAATTTGCATCTTTATTTTATGTCATTATCTTGTCAATTAGATGAAAGAGGTCATTTTTTGATGATTAACTCGAATTAGCATTGGAAATTGTTCGTTTATTTATGTTTTCAAAGATGGGTGCATGGTATCAGTGCTTGATTGATCCATTGGACAAGGTATCATGTCTCGAATTCAATTTGATATACAATTCCACAATACAAAGCCTTGATATGACTATATTATGATCGTTGGAGATTTTTAGTTATTGATTTGAGGGAAGGATGGTGCTTGAAAATCCTTTTGCTTCCTGTGTCATCCTTGTCAATTTGTAGTTTTGCTATCAAGTTTCGATGATCTTTTCTTGAAAGAAATGGTTTTTTGAATACTTGAAATGAACACAATTGTGGGAAAATACTTACATTGGGACATTAACCAAATTGCATAAATATAGTTTTGGTTCTTTTAAAATTGATGTTCAGGCAATTTATCTCTGTTACATTTTTGTGGCAATGCAATGTTCTAACATTGTCCGCTTGTACAATAAAACCTTTCTGTGCCTACCATTACTTGTAGTGCCAAATTGATAATGTGGCACCACATTGGCAAATTTAGAATAAAATATAGAGAGAGAATATGTAGGAATAGAGAGGTGGTGGGAACAGTTGCCTAGCCTTGCCCATACGCTAGCTAATATCGTGTCTTGTTTTTTGCGGTAACTTTTGGGTTTCACCCCCTTTCAATGCCCAAAATAAAATAAAATTGTGTCTTGTACTAGACAAGTATCAAAGACAAAGGGATACAAAAAAATTTGCTTTAATACCTTCAACTACTTTGTCCCTGATCAATGAATCTTATATGTATGAAAAAAAGATTTTTATATCCTCTCAAAATGATAGGTCATTTATCTACCCAATTAAGTCACAATGCAACAAAACATCACAAATATCATTATTTTCTTCAATGATAATATCTTAAAAACAATTAGTACTTACTACTTAGTAATGGGTTCGATGAGCAGAACACTCGACACTATTTGTGTATTAAGAGAAAATCAGGCACCATGTGGGTTCGTGAATATTGCTGTATTGGGAAAGACGAAATCTTTTTATTCAAAACCAGGCACGTAAATTGCAAATCATTGCTATAATTTTAATTTGAGTCTTGTTAACCAATATTTCGAGATCACTTCTTAATTGTATTTAATAAAGAAAAAATATCATTCTCAAAACATTACACGTAAAAGATATAAGGAAGACAGTGCATCAAATAGAACAATATTTCTTTATTCAAATATTTAACAAGTATCCTTGGACTACACGTTAAGAAGTCCTAATGATTTTAGTAAATATTAAGCGCATCCATTTAACTTTACCCCAGCCTAAAATTGATGCATCGGGCTTCACGGCACGTGTCATCGGACTTATAGGCAAAGGGTAGACAACGGTGGGTCCCAAGAAAATTTTTAAAATGAAATAAAAAGAAGAGGCTCCAATGTGAACAAAAATAATCAAATCAAATCCGATAGGGAGCCGCAAAGGGAGCGGTTGAGATTGTCCGATGGGCGTGAGGTCCGTCTTGTAATGATGCAACCACCGTCCATCATCGATCCGGCGAGAGAGCAGTTTTTCAACGTTGGATAAGCCAATCATAGTGCGGATCCATAGCAAGTAGCGTGGACCTGAAGACTACCGGATAATTCGGCCTTTGAGAACGTGTGCGTGCTTTTTACAGTGAGGAAGCTTCGAACAGAATAACCCACTTCAACAGAAAAAAAAAAAAATATATATATATATATATATATATATATATATATATTATTATTTTAATTCGGAGAAACTATATAGAATAAGATTTTTTTTAATCAAGATATATTAATATGTAGAAGAGAGGACCGTGTGATTTTTGAGTATTTTAACATGAAGAGTATGCGAGCTTATCCGTAGAATTTACAAAATAACTATTTATAGTAACAAAATCGAACGAAAGTTAATTTACGTGGTGTTGAAATGATTGAATCAATTTCGCGAGATGAATAATCACTACCGAGAGGATAACGTTGACCAATTTGAAATGTGTATAAATGTATTTAAAGTACCTGATTATTATTGTTTTAAATATCTCCTTGATAGCCTCCTAGAAGTTCATAATTCTAAGTAAGATGAGATGCCGGTTTATCTCCCTTGGCTTTTTTTTTTATTTTTTTTTGGCACTTGGAAAAATTTGACATCCTTTCATATTTTTCCAATTAATATCATTTTTTTGCTTATTTCCTAGCCTTTGATGTTACAACATTCAATTTGGAGCACGAGGCAAATATTACATGTAAGGACTCATGCTTTAGATTCTCTTTTACAAAAGAGAGAAAAAAAAAAAAAAAGATCCACACTTTGGGTTGCTAAACCCTAAAAAGCCCAAGTCGTCATTTTACGTTCCATACTCCTAAAAGTGAGTGACTCTCTCATATTTGTTGACTCCCCGACTCCCCCCCACCCTTCTAAGCTCTAATTTGCAATAAAGAATTTTTAGAGGGGTCAATTTTCAATTTTTATTTTTTGTAGGCGCCCAAAAATATTTTTATCGTAGGCAAATTATTGGTGGTGCTATGAAGCCAAGAACGCATCACTAGATTGACCATTTGCTCAATGTAATCGCCAGAATCGAATTCAGGGTTAAGTACATGTTTTAGAAATGATTTATTAAAAATGAAAAAAAAGCGTGAATGAAAAATTGCTATTTTTTCATTGTGCAAACCTTACTACAAGAAAGTAAAAGAATAAGGGAAACACAAACCTAGAAAGAAATTATTAATATCTAAATTTTTGTTCACAAATCATGCAAGCATTTTGGGTAATTTTTTTATTTTTAAGAGAACAATGAATGGTGGATAAAAGAAAGAAAAAGAAAATAATTTTAATTGAATCTCTGAACTCAATCTTATAAATGGATTAATTATATTAATAATGGGTTTAAATATAATATAAATGATTTTTTTTAATGAGTCATAAACGGGTTTATAACTTATTCAGACTTAACCTACCTCTATGACTCTCTCTTTATTCTTTATCACCTCCACTCGATCTCACACTCGCTCGCTCTATACTCTCATTTTTATTTGGGCATGATTTTTCGTAAAGTGAGTTAATTATGAAAGTGCTGTAACAATATTGGCTAGAATGGATATTGGCTATTTAAGTCAACTTATTTTTGACTTAGCTCAAATCTGACTTGAATCACCTGTTTAGCGGGTCTACTCGAGTCCATGAGAATAGAAACCCATGAAAGCCCAGGAAAAAGACAAGAAGCTCGGCCTCTCTATCGGCATTTCTCTCTCATAGAAGCCGTGGGAAGATGATGGAAGGAGTATCTTAGCGAGGGAGAAAGCACTGAGTTCGGCAGAGCTCCAGCTCAGTTTCTGACGTCTCTCGGCCTTTGCTCTAACGACAACGACTCCTCCTGCTTGGCTCCTCGCCGTTCGATCACTAAAGCCAAGTCTCTCTCTCTCTCTCTCTCTCTCTCTCTCTCTCTCTTTCTATGGTTTTCGGCTTTCTGTTCAATGAATCGAGCTGAGCTCTCTGTTTTTTCTTGAATTTCCAGAGGAAAGGCTTCTTCATCGACTCTCCTCCTTCTCAATAGAGCTGGCAAAATAGGTCATAAACTCATATTATGATCAATTTTTAGTTAAATGGGTCATATATGGATCAAGTGAAAGTTAAATATTACTTGAAAATAGGTCTGAGAAAGTAAAGTACAAAAATAAAAGGGTCTAAATGGATTATTAAGAAACCCACTTTGAACCCATGGCCTTTCCTCTTTAACTTTATAAAAATGTTTTATTTATTATAACCAAATCGAAATTATAATTATTTTTCATATTTCAATTTTCTTTTTCTTTTTTTTTCTTTTTTCTTTCTTTTTCTTCCTTCCTTAGCCGTCGACCGGCGACAGGCCGAGCAAGGCTCGAGCTTATGGGCGTCAAGTGAGGCCTTAGCCTCACCAGTCAACAAGATCAAGCCTCGCCCGATGCTAGCGGAGACTCGCCTCACCAAATCCGGCGAGACTCGAGCTTCGGTATCGAGCGAGGCCTTGGCATCGCCAAATCGGCAAGATCAAGCCTTGCCAACAAGCGGCAAGACTCAAGCTCGCTAGCATTGGGCGGGGCCTCGGCCTCGCCGGATCGCGAGATCAAGCAAACTTGATCTTGCTTGTGGTCGATCGCCGCCGTCGTCGTGGCGGGTGGCTAGAAGAAAAGAAAAATAAAAAAAATAATTATTAAAAATAAAAAATAAAAAAAATAATTATTAAAAAAAAAAGAAAAAATTATATTTTTAAAAATAAAAAATTATATTTTTAAAAAATAAAAATTATATTTTTAAAAAAATAAAAATTATAAAAAATATATATATATAAAAAATATATATATATTTAAAAAAAATTCGATTTTTTAAAAATATTTTAAAAATAATTATAAAAACTTTCCATTAAATTTTTATTGCATAAAAATTGTTAAAAATTTTGTATTGCATAAATATGTTTTGACAATACTTTTTTTTTTTAGTTAAAAAAATTTCATGTTACATTTTTAGTTATTCAATGGTATGTTCACTTCAAATATGAGAAACATATGCATGGTCTAATTCTTTATAAATATTTCAATTTATAGGTTTTTTTAACTTATTTTATTTTATTTTATTTATTATTTTTAATTTAATTTGAAGTTTTAATCCAGTTAGCATATAGTATTCGACCAAAAAAAAAAAAAATAGCATATAGTAGATGTGGGTTTTCCTAGAATATTAATAGGTTTTAGCAAGACAGGTCGGATCGGGTCAGGTCGGGTCGGATTGGGTATGGGTCACTTGATTTACACTACATGAATATGGGTCAAAACGGGTTAAATGGGTCAAATATGGATTGACCCATTTTCGACTTAACCCACCCATTTGATGGGTCTACTTCTCAGATTTCATTGATGTTCTGGACCTTGGTTGTTGCTATTAGTAATGACTAAAGTGAATTGCTGCCTGAAGATGGCGTATATTAGTTCTTTAACAGGGAGGTGTTTTACCAATTCGACAAAATGCCTGAGTCATAGATAGTTAATTCCTATTGCATTCTATTTACCAACGTTTTGATATCCCATTGAAGTTGCACTACTCGTGTCTTACTGCATTTCTCGTATAAAGTTGATTGAAATGCGATTATGTGTGCTTTTAGTATGTCAAATGCGGGTCACGTGCGTTTGATGTTCATTGTTCATGCGTGCATTTGCCATGTTAACTGACTTTGAAGATGTACATGGTATTACTCCTCTAAGTTGCTAGAAGTCAGAAGTTCTGGTACAGATGACCTACGTTTGACGTTATATACATAGTCCTTGACATACATAAACATGCAAAGTGAGATGGGCATGTGTGGATATTGATGGCTCATCAAATTGTCATCGTTTCCAGCCTTGAATATAATAATGGTGTTTGCTGGCCTCTTTTGTTCACATGGGGAATGTGAGGATTTCAATCTCATTTCGGTAGTGTTCTAGTTGTGTGAACATATAGAGAGATGCCGCATTGATGTTACATTTGTTTTCCATCAAATTGGGGCAATTCAAGGCTTGAAACATATAAAAAATAATAATATTCCATGTTGCCCTGATTCGAGTCAGCAAAAGCCATGAGTTGTCAGGCGTTACTTGTGCGTAATTGGACCTACTCAGCATGTATATCCATGTAAGAAAGTGACGCTTTGGATTCATTATGATTTCATATTGGATTAACTCATTCTTATGCTTGAAGCGTACTTATGTTATCCTAGTAGCTTGTTGTCCGTATGTATTTGTGCAGAGAGTGATAAACTTGCATTTGTGACTGGTGGGGTCTTCGTTCAGTTGAAGTGGTATTGGCTCTTTCTGTTGGGCCAATGTGGGTGTCGCTGTGAATTTTTTTCTCATATAGGACAATAGTGCATGGATGAAAGTTGCTTTCTTTGAGGTAAAGAAGTTGAGATTATTGAGCTAAATCTTCACTGCACCATGTTGACATCTTCTCAGCTTGCCCTTCATGCTTTGAGATTGTAAAATATCAGCCCTCAGTTTTGTTGGTGGTGTAGTTGGTTGTTCATCCTTTAAAGATTAAAAAAAATTAAAAATAAATGCTAAGAACTTACTAGTTTCAATTAGGTAGTCGAGCCTTTAAGAATAGGTTTATTCACTGTTGGATGAGGTGGACTTCACATGGAACCTAACTTTTGACAATGCAAGTGAGAAATCGTGAATCCTAGAATTCATTCTTTATGTTGTGAATTCCCCTTTAGATCAAGTTACACCAGTCATTAGGTAATTAAAGGTAATTGGATGTGATGGTTGATCTGGCTAGTTTCGCCGGTTGCGATGGTAGCAACGGCATGGGAATGAGTCGCCTTGGCAGTGGTGCTGACACCAACGACATGGCTGTGGCTATGGGAATGGCGGTGCTCTGCCTTGCCCCACTCCTTGGTTTTTGTTTTTGCTTTTCAGTTTTTTGCTTTTTTTTTTTTTTTCATTTTAGCTTTTCTTTTTGCTTTTATTAAGCTTATATTTGATAAGACACATGAAAATCTAGACATAATTCTAATAGACAAGTACCATAGAGATAAATGAATGAATAACTAAAATATGATTAAACATGAAAATAGTTAGACGAACATTATTGTTGAGTTTGTGCAAGAGAACAACAATCAATGCCGATTATTAAATAATATTTCATTAAAATGGGAAAAAAATGTAAAAAGTGAAGTAGCCAAGCCAATTTACATCATGGAAAGTCTTGGTCTTCCTGAATTTATGTTATATGTAACAATGACAGTGCTAAAAATTCATAGCGAGAGGAGTGGCAATGATCTACTGAAGGGTGCTGAGGTAGTAGTTATGATCGGGAGCCGCTTAATAGGAGAATATGCTAGTCCTTTTGAACAAGATTTTCCTGCTCATGAGTTTTATGCGTAGACCATAATTTCTAGTAGATCATACTGTTAGATGGTTAATTGTGACTCCTTTACTATTGCCAGAGTAAAACAAAGCAACTTGCTTAATGGATTGGTTGGTGTGGTTGGTGTGGTTGGTGTGCTTGACCCTTTTTCTTGTTTAGCTTAAAGCACATGCTTTAGATGGGCAAAAAGCAAATGAGAATATCTTGAAATTGGGACGGAAGCACTTTGATGAGTTAGTATCCAGGTCATTTCTTCAACAATCAAGTATCGACGCATCTAAGTTTTCAATGCATGATCTTTTGAATGATCTGGCAAAGTCAATTTTGGGTGGGACTTGCTTTAGCTCGGGGTGTCTCAGGTGGCAAGTAATGAACATGATGTATCATCTCTTGAAAGAACTCATTATGCATCATTCATCCCATCGTGGTATGTTACATCAAAATGCCTAAAACCATATCAAGGAATGAAGGCACTAAGAAGTTTAATTCTGGTGCGTGATGGATCTAGTGGGGGCTCTTTCTGTATTTCCAACAAGGTGCTACATGACTTGCTAACAAACTTGAAGTACTTGAGAGTATTCTCGTTATGTCATTGTGACATCATAGAGGTACCGAACTGTGTTGGTGATTTAAAACATCTTCAATATCTCAATTTCTTGTACACTGATATCGAGAGGCTACCTGAGTCAATCGGCGCCTTGTGCAAATTACAAGCTCTGATTTTAAGAGGTTGTCAAAAGCTTTCAAAGTTGCCTCAAGGTATCACAAAGTTAGTTAGCTTATAGTAACTTGATATTAGAGATACAGAGAGTCTAAAAGAGATGCCGTTGGGTATCGGTAATTTAAAGAATCTTATTATCTTGTCCAAATTTGTGGTAGGACTAGAGAAAGGGTCACAGTTGAAAGAGTTAAAGAACTTGCCACATCTTGAAAGAGAATTATTCATATCAGAATTGCAAAAGGTGGAAAAAGTTATAGATGCAGTCGATGCTAATTTGCTTCGAAAGCTAGGCCTTACCAACTTATCCTTGCATTGGGGTGAACATTTGGGAGATCTCCATAATCATGAGCGCGAAGCACAAGTGCTTGACTCTTTGCGACCTCACACTAATCTTGAAAATCTCACTATTTGGAACTATCGTGGTGCAATATTCCCATCATGGTTAGATTGTACATCTTATTCTAAAATAGTGTCTTTATGCCTGTGGGACTATCCTGATGTTATGTTGCTGTTTATGATTGGACAACTACCTTCACTTAAAGAATTATCTCTTAAAGGTCTACATGCAATGAGAATGATAGGCTTTGAATTTTACGGAGGTAAAAGGCCTTTTCCATCCTTAACCACTTTGAAGTTCAAAGAGATGTTGGCATGGAAGGATTAGTCTCCTTATGTTGGGCGCCCAAAGAAGGAGTCTCATTCTCTTGTCTTAAGCATCTTGTTGTTTGGGGCTATCCTTCGTTGGTCGGGACATTCACTTGTCAACTTGATCGCCTCATAAAGCTTGAAATTCATTCATGCCCGCATTTAAATAACTCAACTAGTGTGGTTTGTCTTCCATCTCTCTCTGAGTTATTCCTTGAGAATTGTAACAAGGAGATCTTAAAGAACTTGGTCAAACTAACTTCTTTGACCATTCTCAAAATAAAAATTTTGGCGGAGCTTGTTTGTTTTGATCATGGGTTCTTGAGTTGTTTGGTCAAGTTAAAGGAGCTTCATATAGAATAGTGTGATAAGCTAACATACTTGTGGCAAGATGGAAATGAAATGCGAAATCATACTTGCCTTCAAAGAATAGTAATCAAAATTTGTCCTCAATTCACAATTTTTGTGGCAAGAGAAGGAGAAATAAAGATGTCCTGCAATCTTGAGAGGATGGAATTGAGGGATCACACAAGTTTAGAAAAGCTTCCAAGTAAGATGCAAAACCTCAAAGATTTACGGATTCAGAATTGTCCAAAAATCATGGGACAAACCATTCCTCCGAATAACTTGATGTCTCAACTTGAATCTCTTGAGATAGGTAAATGTGATTCTCTAACATCATTTCCCTTTGCCAAGGGTAGACTTGCTGCTCTCAAGACATTTTATATTTACGAGTGCAATGGAGTGGAGTCGCTAGAAGAGATCACCCTAGAATCACTAAGTTCTCTGACTATTGATTGATGTAAAAATCTCATAAGCTTACCACAGTGCCTTCACACGCTTTCCCATCTCACTCGTTTGGGAATATATGACTGTTCGGCTTTGGAGATAGAGAACTTGCCTCTCCTTCCCTCACCCTGTCATATTTCTATGTTTGTAATTGTCTGAAGATAAAGTTCCTACCAAATCAATGGCGTCATCTTAGATTCCTCCAAGAGCTATATATTATCGATTCCCAAAATATCAAATGCTACCCCAGAGGAGGTTTCCCTTCCAATTTGCTGCAGCTTACAATTGTAGGGTGCGAGAATCTAAAGCAACTGTGAGAAAATGGGGCTTACGCCTGCTCATGGCCCTCATGTCTTTGGAAATTGATGGCAGCATGGAAGAGGAGGGAGAGAAGGGGTGGTTTCCTTCATAGGACAAGGATGCACGGAGTCTACTGTTTCCTTCCTCTTTAATTACTCTTCAGATAATAGAACTGAGGAACATGGAAAGACTAACGAACGGTCTTCACAACCATCTCTCCTCTCTCCAAGATTTTGTGATTGTAGATTGCCCGAAGTTGAGGTACTTACCAGAAGATGGTCTCCCTCCCTCCCTCCAATCATTGTGGATCGAAGAATGCAAGATTATACAAAATCGATGCTCAAAACTCATTGGCGACCATTGGCCTCTCATCCAAGAGATCCCTCTCATCTAAATTGGCAACATTCGGATCCAATAAATTGAAATTGATCTCACCCAAGCCGTTATAAAGATCTATCCCCGTTGACTACTTTTTCTTCTTCAGGCAAGTCTTCCAACTTCTTCTTTTCTTTCGCTTTCATTTGCAACTGGCGCAATTTGTTCCATCTAAAGTCAGTTTTCTTGGATTCGGGTAAGTTTTTTGGGTTTGAAGACATCATATTTCATTCCGTTCTTCAATTCGATTCTTAATACGGATTGATTTTTTTCCCACGGTGACGTTTCACATTGAATTTCCAGAAACCAGCCACTGACATTTGGGTGTGTGCTCACGTCGGCTTTTTCCTTTTTTTTTGTCCAGCAAAGCAAGTATTTGGAAGGATGGGGATGTAGATCCCAAGTTTGACGATACGTTCTCTTCCTAGCATGCAAAGCTACCCATTGGGCACAAAAATTTGCCTTTCGTGAAATACAACTAAAATTCAGAGATGAAAAATTATCATTAGCTGCTTGAATCCCAGCAGGACCTTCCTTTAGTCTTTAATTGCACTACTCGGCAAGCTTGATGATATCCTTGTATACTCCAGTTGCATCCATCTCCACTGGTACCTTGGGCCAGCTTTCGATCAGCCTCAGCAGATCTAGGTTGCACCACCAAACCCCTGCAGGCAACCATCTCCCCTGTCTAATTTCTGGCCACAATCCCAACAACAGCATTTTTTCGATGTTATCCTAGCTCAGGTTTTTCACCATACACCCTGCCTTTCATCCACCCAATTATGACATAGCCCTCTTACATTTTTACAGGCAACACACTCCAAAGAGCTTTTCTAATCTGTATGAGTGACAGTCTTATCTGGTGATTTACGGTTAAAAGTTACTTCATTCTTAAAGAGTTATCAGCCTGTACTATTCTTTTGATCTCATGACCTCACATTTGTAGAATATCAAGCCCGAACCAATAAGCCACCATTGCCAGTGATTAGTGGTCTCCCATACGTGTGGGCTAACATAATCATAAGAATTATTCGGCGAAAACAAATTCATCCAGAGGGTCACTTATTTCTGAGAATAGGAAAGTGAAGGGTCCAGTTTCTTGTCTTGTTTATTCATTTTTTTTTCTGTTGCTTTCGGGTTTGTTGTACTTTAGCTAGTTAGCTAGTACGTCCATGATGGGGTGCGATTGGACCGCACTATTTGGACTTGATACGATACAATGGAAGGACACCATTTGTAGGGGTGTCATGGAGACGTATAAAAACCTCCCGAACACAACCGTTGGAAGGTTGGCAATTCATTCGCACCAAATTTTCTCTCCCCTTTCCATCAAGGCGTTCCATTTCATCTTTGCAAGAACAATCGGCATTTACGCCGTGGAAATCGGGTGTTTTCCTTGTGATTGCATCCAAACTAACGTGAGGTAGTGTTGTTCGTGTTTCATTGGCAATTCAACGTTCGTTCCGGGGCTATTTGCTTTTTGCGCATTGGAATCAGATAAGTCGTCTTCTGCCGAGTCGAATTCCAACATTAGTATCAGAGCCCAATCGTGATTTCTGCTTTGCTTTTCATTGAGTTTTCTCATTGACCAAATGATATTGAGATCAAGAGATAGTATTCTACACTGTTTGGATCTTTGATAGTCGGAATTGCCATATGAAAAACTTGAAATTGAACCGGAGCAAAGAACGGGTTCGGGGTCGCGTGCATCCATGAGGTTTTGGCCGTTTTTCGAAATGATTTTTTGGTCAAAATTAATTTTTGAATATACAAGGTGAAAGAGCTCGTCGAGACAAGTTTGACGGTGGGTCGAGCATCGCCAGGTGACGCTGGACGCATCCACATGCGTGGCCAGAAGCCGCTGTGCGTGGGCGACGTGTGCCAGCCAACGAACCGGCACGTGCGCGATGTGTGCCAGCCAACGAACCGACACACACCGGTCGATGAACCAGAGCGTGATGACATCAGCGCTGGCGACAGTTGGCCAGCCAGTCACCGGACGGCAACCCAACCTGACCTGAGACCCAACCTGACCCAACCGTTGACCGGTCAATCGGTCCGGCGGTCAAACCGATCGGACTAGTCACCGGTAGAACCGGTCGGATCGGTCGGACCGGCCAGGAGCCGTTTGGCTCGCTGGCACGTGCGCCACACGCGCTACGCACTCAGGCGGCCTGTGGGGGCGCATGCGAGCTCCGATTAGAATGTAGTCGGTGGCGTTTGGTTCGCATGAGTGTCCTTTATATAGTGGTATAATTATTTTATACTTTTGAATTTTATAAATGTATGAAAATGCGTAAAAAACCCTATGTACGCGTATTTTTTGGGGTTTAATGCAGTTTATTCATTTGTGGCTAGTATTTTCTTATGATTTAGGAAATACAGTAGCTAGCTTATGTGCAAATGATATTATATATGCTGTGTAAAGCTTGATTCAATGATATGATGTATGTATTTTAATATACATGCAATTTTCTAGTTGCTAGAAAATTAGAACAATGGTAGGAAATTCATTACATGTTGAATTGCAATTTTGATTATAGTTAAAGCATGATTATTGTTTATACATTGATTATTAGCATGCTATGTTTTTTGTGTTAAGGAAAAATGTAGAAATTACATAAGGTCATGTAATTATTTTTTTTAGTGGGAGTTCGTAGGTTGGTAGAATTGAAAGGAGTTCTCACCTAGAACTTAAAATTTGTGCAAATTAAACTAATTAATGATAATAGAACGATTATACATAGAAGTTGATTTGGAACATTGTGAACTTTTGCTTTTATGTCTTTTGTTGAATTATCATTAATTTAGTTTGTCTTTACTGCAAATTAAATATTTGTGTTACTCAGTATAGTGTGCTAGTATTGATTCTGCGTTTATTATGTCAATGTGTTATAGCAATTAATTATGGTTTCGGCATCCAAGACCATTGTGGCTGACCTCAATAAGGATGAGAAGCTGAACAATGACAATTATGATATTTGACACCGAAAAGTTCAGTACATCCTTGAGGAGCAAGAGATTTTGAAAACCCTTAACCATACCATGGATGAACCTGAGCATGGAACTTCAGCTCAACACAGGAGAGATCTGGAAGCTTATCAAGCTTTGAAAAAGAAAAATAGCATTACTCGCATCACGTTGCTAAGCTGTATGCAAGATGATTTTATGTGTGAGTTTGAGAGTTATGACAAAGCTCAATCTATGTGGGTTGCCTTGAAAAATAAGTTTGGGGGTACATCTGCCACTAAGCTGAGAAGACTTACCATCAAGTTTGACACATTCCGAAAGCGCACAAATGTAACGATGAGATAGCATCTTCGGGAGATGTCAAACATGATCCGTGAACTGAAGTTGGCAGGTCACTCCCTTACTGATGAACAGCAAATTTAGGCTGTTATAAGGTCTCTTCATGATAATTTGGAGCATATGAAAATCAATATGACGCATAATGAGAACATCATCACTTTTGATGATATTACACGTCATTTGAAATTAGAGGATGAGCGCCTAGAGGCTGCAAGATCCTTTACTCATGCTTATGTTGCTTAATCGAGTTCGCATAAGGCTTCGGGCTTCAAGCGCAAGAGGAATCTTCAGTTCAACAACAAAGGAAAGATGACTTATCAGGGACCTAAGAGGGCTAAGACCTTCCGACGCAAGAAGCGTGATGGGAAGAAGGATAAGGCCAAGATGGAGTGCCACAATTGTGGCAAGATGGGTCACTTTGCTCGTGAATACACTATGCTGAAAAAAGTATCCTATTACTCAATTACTTTGAGTAATGCTTTTGTTTCTAGTACTGTAATGCTTGTTGAATCTCATCCAATGTGGATTGTAGACTCAAGATCAACAGACCATGTAGCTAGAGACCGAGAAGCATTTGTGGAGTATCGTCCGATACCGCCTGGAAGAAGATGGATATATGTTAGGAATAACTCAAGAGTTGAAGTGAAGGGTATCGGCACATGTAAATTAATCTTACGTGGTGGTCAAAACCTATTCCTGCATGATGTCCTTTATGCTCTAGATATTCGATGAAACTTGGTCTCTATAGTTGTTCTTCTTAACTTAGGTTATGTATTGAATTTCCATGGTGATTGTGTTGACATTTTGTATAAAACAGTTTATTATGGTTCAAGTCATGTATCGAATGGTTTTATGGTATTAGACATTGACTATGATCAATACAATGTTAATGTTGATTGTTGTTTTTCTTTAATTGCATCTTCTAATAACGTTAAGATTGATGCAAGCACTTGGCATGCTAGATTATGTCACATTGGATTGCAAAGAATGCAAAGATTAGCTAGAGAAGGCCTTTTAAGGTCACTCACTAATGTTAGTCTATCCGTATGTGAACATTGTCTGGCGGGAAAAACAACTAGAAAACCATTCGGTAAAAGGACTAGAGCTGAATTTCCATTACATCTCATATATTCTGACATTTGTGGTCCTTTGAATGTGATGGTGAGGCACGGAGCCTCATATTTCATCACTTTCATAGATGGCTTCACACATTTCGGTTATGTCTTTCTGATCTCCCATAAGTCAAAAGCATTAGACTGCTTTAGACAATATATAGCGATGGTAGAGAATCAGTTGAACAAAACAATAAAAGTATTGAGAACTAATCGTGGACGTGAGTGTCTATCGGAGCAGATCAAGGCTCTTTGTGATGAAAATGGAATTGTACGACAATTGACTATTCTTGGTACTCCACAACAAAATGGGGTAGCTGAGAGAAGGAATATAACCTTATTGGAAATGGTTAGGTCTATGATGGCGTAAGCAAATTTACCTATCTCTTATTGGGGAGATGCATTATTGACTGCTGCCTATATACTTAACCGTGTGCCCTCAAAATCGGTCACTTCCACCCATTATGAATTATGGACTAGTAGGAAACCAGACTTGAGTAGTTTAAGTTCATGGGGATGTGCAGCTTATGTTCATGATTCTTCCCATAAACATGGAAAATTAAGTCCTAGAGGGAAGAAATATATTTTTATAAGATATTCCGAACACTCCAAAGGGTACGTGTTCATAGGTGAACAAGCTAATGGAAGTGTGATCGAAATGGAGTCACGAGATATAACGTTCTTGGAGAACGATTTTCCTAATAGAGGTGAGATTGATAAGGACTTCCAATTATATGAGATGGAAGATCCTGATAACACACCCACTGATATTGTAGAGGGAAATAAAGATTTACCTCAACACATAAGACCTAGTGGAAGTGTTGCATCGCCTGATGAATTGAATTCAAGAGAAATTCAATTGCGTAAAAGTAATTGTAAAAGTATTCCCCGTCGTCGTTTTGAGATTGAAGGGGAAGCATTTATAATTGCTCAAAATGACGATGCCGAGCTTAAGACTGTTCAAGAGGCTCTCTCATCCTCTGACAAGGAAGAATGGAGAAAAACTTTGGAAGATGAGATGGAGTCAATGAGGGCAAACCATGTCTGGGACTTGGTTGATCTACCACCCAATCGTAAGGCCATTGGAAACAAATAGGTCTTCAAGATTAAGCGAAGGGTGGATGAGTCCATTGAAAAGTATAAGGCTCACCTTGTGGCAAAAGGTTATACTCAACAAAAGGGTACAGACTATGAGGAAACTTTTTCACCAGTTGTAAGGTTTGCCTCAATACGCCTTATTCTAGCAATCATTGCACATTTAGACCTTGAATTACATCAAATGGATGTAAAGACGGCATTTTTCAATGGAGAATTAGAAGAGGAATCTATATGAAACAACCAATAGGTTTCATAGTTAAAGGTCAAGAGCATAAAGTTTGCAAGCCTCATCGCTCAATATATGACCTTAAGCAATCATCTAGACAGTGATATCTTCGTTTTCATCGAGCAATAATAACTTTTGGTTTCACGATGATTGAAGAAGATCACTGTGTATATGTCAAGCGGTCCAAAGATAAATTTGTGATTTTATCACTTTATGTGGATGATATTCTGTTGGCTGGAAATGACAAGGTTTTGGTTATCACCATAAAAGAATGGTTGTCCTCCAATTTTGAGATGAAGGACATGGGAGAAGCTGCTTATATATTAGGAGTTAAGATTGAAAGAGATCGATCGAGGAAACTCCTTACTTTATCACTAGAGTCTTATATTATGAAGATTCTTGAGCGTTTCAATATGCAGCATTGTAATCCCATTGATACCCCTGTCATGCAAGGTGAAGGCCTAAGTACTGAGATGTATCCTAAGACTCCATAAGAAATCAAAGTGATGGAAACTGTTCCTTACGCTAGTGCAGTCGGAAGTTTGATGTATGCTATGATGTGTACTCGACCCGATATATGTTATGCCGTGGGATTGGTGAGCCGATATCAATCAAATCCTAGTCAAGCACACTGGAAAGCAGTGAAGAGAATCCTGAGATACTTGAAGGGCACTATGGACTATCGACTTTGTTACCAAGGAAATGATTTACGTCTATTGGGTTATTTAGATGCCGATTGGGGTGGAGATCTGGATGAGTGTAAATCGACTTCTGGATATGCATTCTTGTTCAATGGAGGTGCGATTTCTTGGAATAGTAAGAAATAGACATGGACGGCCTTGTCTACGATGAAGGCATAATTTATTGCATGTTCTGTCGCAGTGCAAGAAGCAGTATGGCTAAAACGTTTCTTGGAAAATTTAGCCACTGTCACTGAAGTTCCAAGACCGATGATAGTTTATTGCGATAGTCAAGCGGCCATTGCCTATGTGAAAGATCCCAAGTATCATGGAAGGACAAAGCACATTGACATAAAGAATAATTTCATCAGAGATATTATAACGCAAAAAGAAGTGATCCTGCAATACATTTCAACCAATAGAATGGTTGCTGATCCATTTACGAAGGCTATTCCTAGAGACATATTCTTGACCCATAGGATGTCACTAGGATTGTATAGAACATAATATCTATTATTGTAGATGATCATTGGTTTATGTATTTGTGGACAGATATATTGTACTTGTTTGTTTATTAGTGATTTGATGTTTTATCAATAAGTACAAATCCACTATGAGACTAGCACAAACACACATATATTATTGAAAAGTATGTCAGCAGGCAATGATTGGCTCACTCACACGAGCAATCACCTCAAGTGCTGTAGTTAGCATGTTGAGATGAGACGTTATGTACAAATAAATGCTAACGAGCAAGTTTGGTACATAAAATATATCGCCTTGATTGGAGTCAAGATAAGGTCTGTGATTTGTTTATAATAAGACCGAACATGATAGTCCTACAATCATGTATGCCTGAAAGATGTCGGATGCGAGTACTTAATTGGGCGCTATAGAAAGCGAGCTAATATAGCACTCGGGCTAAACATAAGTACGTGAGAAGCATGTGACTATGTTTAGGCTAAGATCTGTATGGTGGATATATTTGATAAATGATATACGCTCTTATAGAAAGAATAATCCACTATAACATGTATTCATATTACATGTACATTGTACGACCAATAAGGGAAGATGAGTAAAATTATCCCTATTTACTCATCGTGTGAGCCCTTGAGGTAATTTGTATTTTACCTCAATTTTTTGTGCCCTATGTTACTTCTGACTATGTTCTCGAAGTGAAAAATCAATGTTGCTACTTTAGCATATTATGGACGGTCATGAATGGATATGGCCTATGGGACGTGTATAGGAAAGCAGTTGTTCTGAAATTGAGAAAGACATGAGTGTGAAGGAAGACTATTGTTATTTTACATCTATCTCATGTATTTACTGGTCGACCAATTATATCGCCCTATGTGGTTGCGGATGTAATTGTAAATACATGATATTTTAAGAATAGTCAAGTATAGCCTTTAAGGGATAGATATACTTGGACTGATGTAACAAAATATGTCTGGGGCACTGTGAGACATCGATTGTTTATTTCTTTTCGAGGTTATAGCCATTATGTTATCCCTAACAGGTGCATAATTTGAGCTCCTAAGTGCAGGTGTACTCAGTGGTCGCATGGCTTATTTGCCAATATGAATTGTTTTGTAAAGTTGATGAATGTTGAATGTCTTATATTCTTGATAGAAAGCTATCAAGCCCATCATGTCCAAATGGGAGATGTTGTACTTTAGCTAGTTAGCTAGTATGTCCATGATGGGGGTGCGATTGGACCGCACCATTTGGACTTGATACGGTTCGATGGAAGGACACCATTTGTAGGGGTGTCATGGAGACGTATAAAAACCTCCCGAACACAACCGTTGGAAGGTTGGCAATTCATTCGCACCAAATTTTCTCTCCCATTTCCATCAAGGCGTTCTATTTCATCTTTGCAAGAATAATCGGCATTTACGTCGTGGAAATCGGGTGTTTTCCTTATGATTGCATCCAGACTAACGTGAGGTAGTGTTGTTCGTGTTTCATCGGCAATTCAACGTTCGTTCCGGGGTTATTTGCTATTTGCGCATCGGAATCAGGTAAGTCGTCTTCCGCCGACTCGAATTCCAACAGGGTGGGTATGCATATAATTCTTTTTGTCTAATCACTCTCATTGTTTGTTCCTTATGCAAGAAAGTAATTTTTGTTCAGGACTAATTAATCGTCCTGTTCCAGGATTTTGGATAAGACATATGAAACATGTGGAAGGACCATCAACGGTGGAGGACATAAGATGCGTGGAGTCTCCTGTTTTCTTCCTCTCTAATCTTTCTTTAGATGAGAAATATAAAGAAGGTGGAAAGACAATCAAGTAATCTTCGTAGGCTTCTCTCCTCATTCAAACCGTTATATTCTATACGTTGCCAGAAGTTGAGGGACTTGACAAAGGATGGCTTCCCTCCCTCCCTCCATGTATTCAGCATAACTCGATGTGAGATTCTGATAAGATCGGTGCTCAAAACTCCGTGGTGTCCATTGCTCAAAACTCCATGGTGACTATTGGCACCTCATCCAAGCAATCCCACTCCTAGTAATTAATTGAGTTCGGATTCAATAAGAAGATTTCTCTCCAATGGCTAATTTTTGTTCTTCAGGTAACGATTCAAATTTCTTTCAGGCCTTTCTTTCTTGCACACTTGTTGTTTAGCTATTGTTGCTGCCCCAGGATCCAATTCTATTCCGAATCCTCAATCCGATGGTAAAAAGTTCATGTTTTTCCATGGACAAGCTTCACCAAAACTTCCACAGACCAACTCCTGAGTGTCCAACGTTGACAATTGGGTTGCTATGTTTTGTTTGACAAGGAAGTACGCAATAAAATGGTTAAAATGCTAAAGTGGTATAGCAAGTCAACCATTGTTTCATACGAGTGACTATTACTCAAAACAAATAATGCTTACATGGACTTGCTCACAGTGCTGGAAATATGATGCATGGATGTGCCTGTCTTTATTGATGATATATCTTGAACTTTGTTTGATGCCCAAAAGTTGCTCATCTTTCCACTTATGGAAATGCACTATGCTCTGTGAGGATCGTAAAGAGTGGTTGCACTTATATTGATTTTTTTCTGCAATTTCAGTGCTACTTGTACTTTCTCTTCCTAACATCTTTTTCTTATGCTCAACTGTGCTTGTTTTGCAAAGTATCCCGCTAACATCTGTATTTGGCAAAGTCTCTTGGGAGGAGCAAATGCAAATACTGTTGAGGTAGGCGACATGTGCTTCTGTTCATCTTTTGCCTTTGGGCAAAAGAAAAACAAAAAGCTATAAATTTAGGTAGGTGTACTAATATGCTCATACTTTTTGCGACATGCTCTAAAGATTAATTTGTATCACGAGGTCTACATTCAAAGTCAAATTAAGAAGCTTTCTTACTTCTAACAATAGCAGCTACTTTAAAGACGCAAAAATAGGATTTACAATAAAGTATACATGCATTGCGGACCGAGAGGGTAGTTTTAACTTGTTATTTAAAGTAGGGTTAATACTCCGAAAAACCCCCAAACCGGTACACTTGTAACCAATTTACCTCAAATTAATTTTTTGACAATCAAAAACCCTAAACTAGTACACCTTTGACAAATTTACCCCAAACTGGTACACTTGTGACAAATTTACCCTCTATTAATTTTCGTTAAATTTTACTGTCAAATTATTAAGTTAAATGACACGTGACAGTTGACTAGTATACCAATTTAGGATTTTACTCCTTGTTTATCACAGTTTACATTTTTTGTGATTTTTTTTTGTATTAATCCAATTTAACATGGGGTATATTTGTTACAAATATATGAGTTTGGGATTTTTGGGGGTCAAATAAATTAGTTTATGGTAAATTTGTCATAAATATACCAGTTTAGGGTTTTTTATGGTTGATTAGGGTAAATTTGTCACAGATGTACTAGTTTGGGATTTTTTATGGTAAAAAAAAATAGTTTGAAGTAAATTTGTCACATGTGTACCAGTTTGAGGTTTTTTAAGGTATTATCCCTTTAAAGTAAGAAATTAAATTAAATTTTTATATGTCTCCTCAATAGCCTCCTAAGTTCATAATTCCAAGTCAACTAATGTATGATTTAGATTCTTTTTCACAAAAAAAAAAAAAAAAAGACACTTAGGTCGCACCTAAAAGTGAGTCAACTCTCTCGTATTTGTTGACTCCCCCTTCTAAGTTCTAATTTGCAACCAAAAATTTACATCTCTAACGTGGGGAAATTGAAGCACTTGGAGTTCCAACTAGAGCAACGCAACGAGAGTAATGTACCATGGACATGGAGTTGAGCATCAACCTCATTTGGAGCATTACGAAGGTTTTACCGCATCTCATATGCCCAAGGATAGAGAGAGGAGCATCCATGACGGTAATACTAATACCCGAACCTCTATTAGGTGTAACCACTTGCTATCAAATTCGATCACGTGGTAAAAGTATTATGTGCATTACAACTCAATTCATATAAGATAGTCACATCTACTTGTTTTAAATAGGGATTGGAGCTTTGCACTAATGTTTTCAAACTTGGGCCGATCAGAGAACTGGTCACGTTGCCAGTTTGTGGTCCAAGTAGTTGGACCGCTGTGAACCGATGATGATGTCATGAGCAAATGATTATAGATAGATAATGTTTTCTTGATTGCACGTACTTTTCTCAGTTTTGGGTGAGAAGATCAAAGGAAAAGCAATGGAATTGACCAAAAAGTAGGGGGTAGAGCAATACTTTTTGTTGCGATAGGGCAAGCGATCGAATAAAATATAGACGAAAGAAGAAAAATAAATCGGATACCAGATTTACGTAGTTCAGTCGTAAAGACTTACGTCCACGGGGAGAGCAGCAGTGAATTTCACTATAGATCAAGCGATACAAGGAGATTACACACTCAAGTCACTCAAACACTCTCTTAGTGTTTCCCAAGCACCAATTACACCCAATAACGCACGCAGTGTTTAGCCCCGAAATTCCTCAAAAATAATCTCTCAATCTCATGAAAGAATTACACGCAAATCTTACCACAAGATTTAAATCGGCTACAAACACTAATTCTTCATGAATGTAATTGCACGAACGAAAACCAGCCAAGCACTCGCTAGAATAACGGCGCTTCAATGCTCGTATCAACAACGATGCTGACCCCAATATTCATGCAAGCAAACCATGAATATATATGCTTGTACGTGCACCGCCTCGATCAAAGAGGAAAGTCCCAAGCCAAGTTAAATTAGGAAGTCCAACTTCCTTTAATCAAGTTTATATTTCCTTTCTTGGCTGATGAAGTTGACGAGTGCATCTTCGCTTGCCAATCTCCGCTTGAATGATAGGAATATTTCCTTATCCGCAATTTAACTAATTTATTTTCAAAATTCAGCAATTCGCTGCAGGCTTAAACTCGGGACATATTTTAACAATTCTCCACCTTGGCTCGATGTTTGAGCTAAGTCACAATCGCTTCGCAAAAATTCAAACTCTGCTGCTACTTTCCCATAGCCCCCGATGGGCTCAACCGCCACAGATATTATTCAAGTCCAAGCCTCGCTTGAACTTCGCCATAATTGAGGACCTCATCAGAATACCAACTCCACATGCACCTTTAACTGCTCCGTAAGGATTTTCTGACACAACCTTATCAATCGCAGATAAAGTAAAACCATTATTGCATCTATATCTGTTAGGAGATCAAATACATACCTTGTTAATTTCAGCAGTTACAGCAACCATTAGCTCTATAGGCTCCACCTCGCTATGAGCACCATCTGTGTCGATTACTTTGCTAGTACTCGTACTTGCTACCTCAGGAGTTTCTGGTTGCAACTCCACCTCAAGCTGAACACCGTTCAGATCCGTATCAATATTGCCACAAACACTCCTAGCTAGAAGTACTGGAAACTCATCAAGGGCAACTTCTCTACTATCAACAAGTGAATTTATATCCAAGCACCACAACTGATTACCCCACTCACCTTGTGCATAGCCATGGAATATGCACATTGCCCTCTCATCGAGCTTATCATCACTCACTCGAAAATAACATGGGCAACCAAACATTCTAAGAATAGAATAATCAGCAACGTTACCTGACCACACTTCTTTCTCAATAGCAGTTGATGAGGATCTATTCACCAGGTAGCTTACCGTAATTAGCACATCAACTAAAATTCTCCTAGCAATACCAGCACTAGAAATAATTTTTCGGGCCATCTCTAGTAATATTTTGCTCGTCAATTTTGCAAATTGTTGTGATTTATTGGCACTAGTGAGGTGTTTCACTATGCCCTCTTTCATGCAGAATTTGTTTGCCAGCTCCGAGCAGAACTCCATGCTATTGCCAGTCCGCACATGCTTGATCGACTTACCAGTCTCCATCTCGATCAAAGCTCTTGATTGCGAGATCCTGACACCAGCATCAAACTTGTGCCTTGACACAAACACCCAAGTCTTCTTCAAGTAGTCAAAAGACTCTCGAACAGATGCATCCGACGTCTTCGGGGCGAAACCTGTCATTGTCTCACCTTGAAGTTTATACAGGTCTCCGTGCTTGATTCATTTCATTATCACCAAAGCACCTCGAACAACCTTCAGAACTCCACATTTTGAAAAATACCTACAACCAGCTGAATCTATAGCACCCAAGGAAATTAAGTTCTTTTTCAATTCTAGAACATGCCTCACTCCAATCAATGTCCTCACCATGCCATCATGCATTCTGATTTTAACATCACCAACTCCCACAACATCGCACTCAGCGTTGTTCCCTAACTGGACTTTACCACTACCCGTGCACTGATAAGTGATAAACCAGTTTCTATATGGTGTGATATGAAAAGAACAACCATAATCCATAATCCATAATCCATCCATCAAACGATGAATAATCAACGATAGACAAGACATAATCAGCATTATCTGCTACAGCTGTAACATTATCTGCAAAATCAACTATAATTCCCTTACCCTTCTCATTTTTCAGCTTAAGACAATCCCTTCTAAGATGCCCCCTCTTGCCACAACTCTAATAGACAACATTAGCAGTCCTAGATTGACTTTGACTATGTCTGTTCATATTAATACTACTGTTACCCACACGTGTTACAGATCTTCCTCTATTTTCACCAACTAGAGCAGTAGATACAGATTCGCCAGATTCTCTTCTACGAATGTCCTCGCTCAGAATCAAATCTCAAACCCCATCAAATGTCAAACTTGTTGACCCAGAGGAATTATTAACAGTAGTAATGGTAGAATTCCAACTATCAGGCAATGAGGATAACAGAATCAAAGCACGTACCTCATCTTCAAAATCAATCTCAACTGAACTCAATTGACTAATAATCACATTGAATTCATTGATATGATCTGCAACTGACGCACATTCTTTCATTTTCAAGTTAAATGAAGTCGCATCAAACAGACCTTGTTGATCGCAAAGGGCTTCTCGTACATATCTGACAGGGCTTGCATCAAATCAGCAGTGGTCTTCTCCTTCAGGATGTTAAACGCGACTTTACGAGCCAACGTCAGCCGAATAACACCCATAACTCGTCTATCCAACAAATCCCAATCAGCTTGCTTTATCATCTCTGGTTTCTCCCCAAATAAAGGCAAGTGTAGATTCATCTGGTAAATATAATCTTCAATCTGCATCTTTCAGAAACTAAAATCCTTCCCATCAAATCTGTTGATTTTCACTTTTACTTCTTCTGTCGCCATCGATTCGCTTCAACTTAGCCAAGCCTGGCTCTGATACCACTTGTTGCGATAGGGCAAGCGATCGAACAAAATATAGACGGAAGAACAAAAATAAATCGAACACTAGATTTACGTGGTTCAGTCGTAAAGACCTACGTCCACGGGGAGAGCAACAGTGAATTTCACTATAGATCAAGCAATACAAGGAGATTACACACTCAAGTCACTCAAACACTCTCTTAGTGTTTCCCAAGCCCCAATTACACTTAATAATGCACGCAGTGTTTAATCCCGAAATTCCTCAAAAATAATCTCTCAATCTCACAAAAGAATTACACGCAAATCTTACCACAAGTTCTAAATCGGCTACAAACACTAATTCTTCGTGAATGTAATTGCACGAACGAAAACCCGCCAAGCACTCGCTAGAATAACGGCGCTTCAATGCTCGTATCAACAACGATGCTGACCCCCATATTCATGCAAGCAAGCCATGAATATATATGCTTGTACGTGCACCACCTCGGTCAAAGAAGAAAGTCCCAAGCCAAGTTAAATTAGGAAGTCCAACTTCCTTTAATCAAGTTTATATTTCCTTTCTTGGCTGATGAAGTTAACAAGTGCATCTTCACTTGCCAATCTCCACTTGAATGATAGGAATATTTCCTTATCCGCAAGTTAACTAATTTATTTTCAAAATTCGGCAATTCGCTTCGGGCTTAAACTCGAGACATATTTTAACACTTTTTGATCGAATGATTCCAGAAAATGTAAAGGAAATCTACATCAAGAACGTTATAGTCTCCGAATGTGCTTGATATATGGCCACTGAAATCTTTTTGCAACAGCTTGAAATTAACAAACTGTTTAATAATCCTTTCTCCGAGATAATCCCCTAAAAAGGGGAGGTATTTTTCACATGAAATGAAAAATCTCAAAAAAGAAATTATTAAAGTGAGACCAAGCAACGAAACCGGAGGATGAGTTTATTAATTAAATAACGCGTAAACAAAAGTACGATTGAGATTTGAATCTAGACTAATATCACATGATAAATTTTTGGATAAGGACAACACAAGTATCTGAATTATTACCTTTTTTAATCAAGTATCCTCATTCTTCTTTTTTTTTTGCTTTCAGTCAATTACCTCAACATTTCAAATACAGGTCAAGGCTTCCATTTAAACCGTGGTCCAAAAATGTTGATATGATGCGAACGCTATCAAATAGTCGTTAACTGTCCATATGAGCGTCTAATATGGTACCTTGAGATGCTGCTAGGTCAGCTGAGATTTATTAGATGCTAGGACCATCTAAGTCAGCATACTTTTTCTCTCCTCATCACTCAATATGTGTGATAAGGAGTGACATCAGCTACTATGTTGTTTAACTTTTGCTAAGTAAATGAGTCACATCAGTAAAATCACATAACATGACAAGTTATTTAGTCGATGCCTCAAATTGAGATTCTTGATTGAAAAAGAAAAGTTCAGGCCCTGGATTGTAAATTGAACAAAAGCTTAGGTGCTTGCAATGTCATTATTCTTAACTCTTAAACCGATCTAAGAATAACATCTTGAGGAAATGTTGTCTATGAAGATGACTATAAGCGGCAGTGCTGATGGCAACGGCATGTCCATGGCCGTAGGACAGTGGTGCTCTCTCTGGCCCCGTTCTTGCTTCTTCTTCTTTCTTTTCTTTTTTATAGTTCTTGCTGTTTTTTCTTTGCTTTTTTTCTTTTCCTTTTATTGAACTTAAATTTGAAAAGATACATGAAATCCTAGACATAATTCTAATAGACAAGTGCAAGAGAGATTATTGAATGAAAAATCACAGTACAATTGAGCATGAAAAGAGGTGGACGAAAATTATAATAATATTCAATTTTAAGCATGGCATGTAACGCGGGGGAAAATTCTACTAGTAATGGAAAAACATAGGCATTCACATATAGATGGCGGAGGAGGGATGTGAGAAGTGAAGCAGCAATGCCAATTTGCATCGTGCGAAGTCTCTATCTTTTCCATTTGTTCTCTTTCGCCTCTGCTTCACTTTCTAGACAAAAATTACATGAAGTTCAGTAAAGTCTTGGTCTTCCTGAGTTTATGGTTTATTCACATGATAAGAGCACTTGTGGACAGAAAGCATTCTTGAAAGTCTTGGTCTTCCTGAGTTTATGGTTTATTCACATGATAAGAGCACGTGTGGACAGAAGGCATTCTTGAATGTCTTGGTCTTTGCTTACACTTTTTGGTAGGTGAAACTTTGGTCTTCTTGGACTTTATAGTTCTCTCTCCATTATATCATTATCACTCGGCTTCACCATTAGTCCCCCTGCTTAAGTAGTGTTCTCCTCCTGCTCGTCCAAACCTAGCACTCGTGCTTGTTGGATTGCTGTCATTGAGCAAATCCCATTCCCCAGTCTGCTCCAGGAGGTCTACTCAAAACAGGAAAGAGACATCTATCTACTTGCTCTATTTTTCCCTCGAACTGATGCACGCGGAACTTCACTACCGGAAGCATCTAGTGGGCATTTATTACACGAGAGCAACCATCTATTCTTTCCTAAATCTTTCTATTAATGGAGGCAAAAGCATTATTTCGAGCAAAAGAAGAGGCGGCAGCAGCAGCAATATTTTGGTTCTTAAACTGGTTTCTGCCTATCTATAATCCTCATTAAAGTTTATGTCAAGTTTATTAACAAAAAAACGTCATTATAATTTTTGTTAGATAGTAAGATTAGGACATTAAGATTAATTTTCTCTCTCTATCACTGTTCTTTTTACTAAACACACACTGATGTGAAATGATTTTGCATGATTAGCAGCATTCAGATCAAAGTATGCATTTATAATTGAATTGGAACTTTTATCCTGCTTGCAGAGTGATTATTTTACAGCGTCAATGTTTTGGAATTTTAGTCCATTAAATTGGGTAAACAACAATAAATATCGTAAGAGGATAGCTTCATTCCTCTTAGAAGAGATTCATTCACGTTTATTATAATTTCACAGTGCCAAACAAAATAAATAACTTTTGTTGTGTCTTTCACATATTTGCTCTCACAACAAAAAGTCGTTATTATATAGATTTAGTGAATTTACCATCAATCGGAAGGGGTAAGATGAATTAATAAGGTATTTGAGATTTAGTATTCTTTTGAGGTGTGCCAGTGTAATCAATCAAGTAAAGTCAATACGGTTGCAATTTAAACTTCACGTGAAGTAGTTTCTGCCGAAGCCCCAACGGTGTTTTGTGTGGACAACTAATTTTCATCGAGTAGAAATCGATGATAGTTCAATGCAAGAAAACTAATTCGTGTATTTTCTTTCAAGACAGAGAAAAATGTGCAATTGTTCATGATAAATGATTAAATTTTGAATAATGAAAAATCAAAATTGTGCTTTGTTAGAAAAAGACCATGCATGGACTCGTGTTTTGTTAGAAAACTAGGTATTTCTACGTCAAAAAAGTTTATGAGATTGTTCATCTTTTATAACGTGAAAAAAGATGAATAAGAAGTAAATGTTTATCATTGTGCATGACCCCAACGAAAAATAAAAGATATGATAGAGAGAATGGAATGGGGAAAAGAATACAGTGTCACCACCCAAAAGAAGTGAAATGCTCAGACCACAAAAAAGAAGTGGAATGCATTTCCTTATTTATTAAACAAACAAAGTTAGCCGCTTTTGATGTCTTTACATGGTCGTCCACATTGAAGAAGAAATATATTATCATCTTATATCTTAAACATATGTGAGTTTTTAGAACTGCAACCGCCATCTAAAAACCTACATTGATCTCATATTCACCAATAAAGTATAAAATAAAGATATTAAAATCATAAGGATACTAGTAATATACGGATGTGAAAAAAGCCAACAAAACAATCAAGCATTGGAATTTTTTACGAAAATATGCACGCACTCTAAGTTCATGGCGAAAAATCACCTTTTATCCTTTGTTTGAATGCTCACAAGAAAAGTCTTGATCAGAAGAAAAAGGAGAACATAGACGAAACAAGCACTCTAGTGGACAAAAACTATTTTACTTCGATTTGTCTAACCTTTGGTGTGCATCCCTTGAAAGAGTTGATCTTTTTTTTTTTTTTAAATCTTTTTGGTATGTGAACATCCTAGTATTCCCAGACTTCATTGTTTCTCTCTCCAATAGCTCATTGTTACTTTGCCTCACCATAACACCTTTGATGTTCTCGACAATGACCGATTCACCCATGGCCATTGGAGAGATCATTTTGGGTTCCTTCTTGGCTTCCTTCTTTCAGGTTCTATTCGACAAGTTGTCTTCTCTCGCATTGGGCTATGCACAACAAGAAGGATTCAACGCTGCCTTGCTTGAGGAGTGGAAGGGAATGTTTTTGACAATTAATGCAATGCTAGTTGATGCAGAGGACAAGCAACTCAGCAATAATCCTCTAGTGAAGTTATGGCTGGACGATGTTAGGGACTTGACGTATGACATGGAAGACTTGCTTGATGAGTTGGCGATCAAAATTGCTCAATTTGAGTCAAAGGCAAAATCCAGCACAAGCAAAGGTCTGGAGAAATGGAAGTCCTCTTTCTTTGGCCGAGATAAATTGTTCGGACTGAATTTAAACTTGCACTCGCTTGTATTGGAAACCAAGGTACAAGAGATCAATGGTAGGTTGAAAGCAATTGTCACTAGGAAGGCTCATCTAAGCTTGAGAGAGAATGTTGTGGACAAATCCAACTACACCAACAAAAGGGATCCCACCACTTCTTTGTCGGAGCCTCACTTTTTGGGCAGGGAGAAGGAAGAAGCATAGATAATCGAACTATTTATATGTGAGGTAGAAAATTCCAATGCCATGCTAAGCATAGTCCCCATAGTTGGGATGGGTGGTGTTGGAAAGACAGCCTTGGCTCAACGGGTATATAATGATGCCAAAGTGAATACTTGTTTCGAGAAGAGAGCATGGGTTTGTGTGTTAGATGTTTTTGATGTCCTTGACATAACAAAGACTATATTGCAATCGATCACCGGGTCGTCCAATGACGACAAAGATCTTAACAAGCTTCAAGTTAAGTTGAAGGATAATCTAGCTGGGAAGAAGTTTCTTGTGGTTTTAGATGATATATGGAATGAGAAGTACAAAAAATGGACTGCCCTCTTAAAGCCATTTGAAGCAGGAGCTAAGGGAAGCAAGATCATCATCACAACTCTCAACCTTCATGTTGCCTCTATAACAAGAGCTTCGACATATCCTTTGAGAGAATTATCCTTTGATAATTGTGTAAGCTTATTAGCCTTTCATGCTCTTGGAGCAATAAATTTTGAGAGCCACCCGGCTTTTGAAATGATAGGCAAGAAAATAGCTGAAAGATGTAAAGGTTTACCTTTGGCAGCGAAGATGTTGGGCAATGTCTTACGTACTAAAAGTAATCCCGATGAATGGGAAGATACCTTCAATAACAAAATATGGGATCTTCCGACGGCAAAAAATGATGAGGTTCTCCCTATTTTAAAATTGAGCTATGTCCATCTTCCTTCCTATTTGAAGAGATGTTTTGCTTATTGTGCAATATTTCCCAAGGATTATGAAATTGAAAGGGATGAGCTAGTACTCCTATGGATGGCAGAGGGCTTTTTAGATGGACAAAAAGCAAAGGAGAACAACTTGAGATTAGGAAGGATTTACTTTGATGAGTTAGTATCCAAATCATTTCTTCAACAATCAAGTGTGCACGTATCTAAGTTTTCAATGCACTATCTTTTGAATGATCTAGCAAAATCAATTGCAGGTGGGACGTGCTTTAGCTCCGGGGAATCTCAACTGGTAATTAATGAAGATGAAGCAACTCTTGAGAAAGCTCGTTGTGCATCATTCATCTCGTCGGAATTTGTTACATCAAAATGCTTAAGAGCATATCACCAAATGAAAGCACTGAGAAGTTTAATGTTACTAGGGGGCAATTTCTATATTTCCAACAAGGTGTTACATGACTTGCTAATAGAACTGAAGTACTTGAGGGTGCTCTCAATATGTCATTGTGACATCGTAGAAGTACCGAATTGTGTTGGTAATTTAGAACATCTTCGATATCCCAATTTCTCATACACTGATATTGAAAGGCTACCTGAATCAATTGTCGGCTTGTGTAAATTACAAACTTTGATCTTAAGAGGTTGTCAAAACCTTTCAAAGTTGTCTCAAGGTATCACAAAGTTGGTTAGCTTACAATTTCTTGATGTTAGAGGTACATTGTTTCTAGAAGAGATGCCAATGGGTATTGGTCATTTGAAGAATCTTACTATCTTGTCCAAGTTTGTAGTATGACCAAAGAAAGGGTTGCAGTTAAAGGAGCTAAAGAACTTGTCACATCTTCAAGGAGAATTATTCATATTAGAATTGCAAAAGGTGAAGGAAGATAGAGATGCAGTTGATGCCAATTTGTTTCGAAAGCAAGGCCTTACCAACTTATCCTTGCATTGGGATAAACGTTCAGGAAATCTCCAAAATCATGAACTTGAAGCACAAGTGGTTGACTCTTTGCGACCTCACACTAATCTTGAAAAACTCACTATTTTGAACTATGGTGGTGATGTTGGAGAAATCTTCTTGAAGTGTTTTGAAGCTGATAAAACGTTTCCATCGTCTAGTCGAAGGTTTGCGACTCGCTATTTAAAGTCTCGAAGACCTCCGGACAGCAAGACTCAAGACTCAAAGTCTATCCTCATTGACAGTCTCTAATCCGTTGAAGAAAGGTTATCTAGAAATGGATGTTTCATTAAGGATTTAACCTTATCAACTGGAGAAGATCTCGTGGCTGGAAAAGACATAACGGAATCCTTGGATCGATCGAGATTGACTCGAAGATTGAAGATTCGATGATTGCCTGAATATTCTTGGAACGTTCTACTTATGGAAACCAAGATCCTGATTGTATGGGCGAACAGGATTGATGGGCTATCGACACGTTCCTTTAATAGCTTGAATAATCTTCCTAATTGAGTCCGTCCAACGGGTAGATTGGAGGAATTCCTTTGGTAAGTGCCAACGGGTATAATGGCATAAAGGAGTATATAAGGAAGACGTTCTAAGTTGTTCAAGGTGTGCGCGATAGAAGAATTTCAAAGTCTGAAAGCTTCCTGTTGTTTAGACAATTCCTTTTAGCGAAATCTTGTATATAAAAGAGAGTCTATATTTGTGAGAAACCCTGAGAAGGTGTGGTAGAACATCTACACTTTGTGGAATCAAGGGAAAGTTTGTGGTGTAACTTCTCTTTTGTTCATAGTGAAATACGGCGGTGGGGCTGTCGGTGCGGAAGAGTGGACGTAGGCTTGGAATAAGCCGAACCACTATAAACCCTGTGTTCAATTTTCTCTTCCTTACTCTTTTTACTTTGATCGTACTTCATTTTGTTAATCAATAGTGAACTTCCTTTCTATCGTTTGCCAAGAATCGCTTCCGTATCTCGATAAATTGTTTGTGCACCTATTCACCCCCCTCTAGGTGCTTATACTAGCTATCTCAATTGGTATCAGAGCTTGTGTACTCACTTTGTTTGAAGTGTTTTACTTCAGAGTAAAAGATTCATGGCTAGTATGTTGGCTCCAGGGCTGGTAGAAGGGCAAAGCAACACCAGACCGCCTTACTTTGATGGAAAGGACTACAACATATGGAAAAACAAGATGAAGGCATTCTTAAGATCAAAGGATCCTCTAGAATGGGACGTTGTAGAAAAAGGAATCGTTCCTAAAGCTGCTCCTGTCTCAGAAAGAGGAAAAGACACCGTTGAGTCTAGCGAAATGACTCAAGAAGAGATAATCAAGAGACAAGCTCTTGATGCAAAAGCAATTTATTCTTTGTATTGTGCTTTATCACCTCATCGAATATAACGAATATCTTCTTGTGATACAGCCAAAGAAGTCGGGGATAGATTACACATTACTTATGAAGGAACCGATCGAGTGAAAGAGACTAGAATCAACATTCTTCTCGGTCATACGAAGCCTTCATAATGAAACTAGGAGAATCTATAACTGACATGTTTAGTCGTTTTACAGAAATCGTGAATGGTCTTGAAAATCAAGGTCAACCAATTTCGATCCCATGAAAGTGAACAAGCTACTACGTGGACTCTCCAAGGATTGGAATCACATAAAGACTTCAATCGAGAGATCCAAAGAATCATGCCACTTTGTCTCGTCGATGAGTTGGTTGGGACCCTTCAGTCTTATGAAGTGGAACGAATCAATGAAGACAAAGATCCTAAATGTAAGAAATCTATTGCATTAAAATCTAATAATGATTCTGATGTAACAGATTCTAAAGATGACATGGATGATGAAGAACTTGCTCTCATGATAAGAAGATTCAGAAAGCAAAATAGAAAAGGAAGAAGATTCAATTCAAGGAAACAAAGTTTTCAAAAGCAACAGAGACCAAGTCTCTTTGAAGATGATGAATCAAACAAAGATGTAGTATGCTTTGAATGCAAGAAAAAGGGACACATCAAACCCAACTGTCCTCTTCTGAGGAAGAAGAAAGGAAAAACCAAAAAGTATCGAAAAGCTCTCAAAGCTGAAACCTGGAGTGATACGAAGTGTGAAGATAGTGATGATGATTATGCCAACATATGTCTAATGGCACAATCAGACTCAGAATCAAACTCCGAGACTGATTCAGATTTATAAAGTGAATTCGAGGTAAGTAACTTCAAAATCCCTATTAAAGTTTCAAAATACATTGATGAATTATGTTTTAGTCTTAAGACTTCTCTTAAAAGAATTTCTGAACTCAAAAAGGAAAATTCTGCTTTAAAACAACAAGAGAATGTTTTGGAAGAAAAAGTGAAATGCTTAGACCAGAATGTTTCTTCTCTCAAAGAAAGTAAAGATAATCTTTTAAAAGAAAATGCATTTTTGAAAAATGACATTTCAAATATTTCCAAAAGATTTTCTCTAGGATCTGAAAAATTGGAGAAAATACTTTCTGTTCAAAGACCTTATTTCAATAAATCTGGTTTAGGAATGACTGCTGAAACTATTCCTTTAATCGACTTTCCTAAAGTAAAAGAAAGAATCAAACAAAGACCCACAAGAAATGCTTACAAAAATCATTTTGAAAGAAACTTTGTAAAACTAGTAGGTCGTAATGCTCTTAGATGTTCAAAATGCAATAGTGCAGATCATTTTGAGAAAGAATGTCCTATGGTTTGGAGACCTGTCAATAAAGTTTGGGCAAAAACCGTATATCAGACTAACTCAAAAGGACCCAAGAAAATATGGGTACCAAAGAAAACTTGAGTCTCTTTTTAAATGCAGGTCACTATCAAGAAAAATGTGAAATGGTACCTGGATAGTGGATGCTCGAGACACATGACAGGAGATTCAAATTGTTTCATAAAGCTTGCTCAAGTGAATGGTGGAAAAGTCTCTTTTGGAGGAAACAGCAAAGGAAAAATAGTAGGATTTGGAACTGTAAAAATTGGGAACCTCACAATAAGCAATGTTTCTTTAGTTGAATGGCTCAATTACAATCTGCTTAGTGTCAGTCAGCTTTGTGATGCCGGTTTTAAAATCAACTTTCAAGAGGGTATTTGTTCAGGAACCAGTAAAGACTCAACTCAGTCATTCATGGGTCGAAGACATGGAAATATCTACCTCTTAGACGTGAAACTAGATGAATCGCAATGTCTAATCTCAATCCAAGACGAAGCAAACTTATGGCACAAAAAGCTTGGGCATATCAACATGAAGCAGATAGCCAAAATCTTAGCAAAGAAGCTTGTTCGTGGTCTACCCAATTTATCATATCAAAAGTCTGATCTATGTACACCATGTATATTGGGAAAACAGGTAAGAAATTCCTTTAAGCCAATAAATCAAGTTTCCACTAACCGTGTCTGCAGCTCTTGCATATAGATCTCTTCGGACCAACGAAAGCGAGCATTGGAGGTAAGAAATATTGCCTAGTAATTGTGGATGACTACTCTCGATTTACTTGGGTATATTTCTTAGCAAGTAAGTCTAAAACTTTCTCTTACTTTGAAAAATTTGCTAAGAATGTTCAAAATGAAAAAGGGTATGTTATTTCAAGTATAAAAACAGACCATTGAGGTGAATTTGAAAATCAAGATTTTGCTAAATTTTGTGAAGAATCTGGTTTTTAGCATTTGTTCTCTTATCCATATACTCCGGAGCAAAACGGAGTTGTGGAAAGGAAGAATAGATCTCTTCAAGAAATGGCTAGAACTCTTTTAATTGAAAGTAATATCTCTTTACGATTTTGGGAAAGCAGTTTCAACATCATGTTATATTATCAATAGAGTTTTTCTAAGGCCTATTCTAGAAAAAACCCCTATGAACTATTTAAAGAAAAGAAGCCCATTATTTCATATTTCCATGTATTCGGATGTAAATGTTTCATATTGAAAAATGCAAATGATCGAGTTGGTAAGTTTGAAGAAAAGTCAGATGAAGGCATCTTCCTTAGATATTCAACCACAAGCAAGGCATACAGAGTCTACAATAAGAAGACTCAAACAGTGGAAGAATTAATGAATGTCAAATTCCAAGATTCTACACAAAATGAATCCATTCGAGACTCATCTCGAAGAGGCGAAACTGCTCCAGACTCTACAAAGTCTAAATCTCAAGAAGCGGCTCGAGACTTTGAAGGACCAAGCAATAAGTATTTGTTGAAGATTCAAGTGAAGGAAGTGACCATCAATCTGACAAATTAACAAGCAACTGGAAACATAAGTCCAGTCATCCCAAAGATCTTATTATTGGCAACATCAATGAAGGAATTCGCACAAGATCCAAAAGGCAAGAAGAGTCTAGTGTAGTGGCTCTTATTTCTGAAATAGAACCCAAGAGCGTAGAAGAAGCTTTATCCGATGAAAGCTAGATTGAAGTTATGCAAGAAGAACTCAGACAATTCAGAATTTATGATGTCTGGGAACTGACTCCTAAACCAAAAGGTAGATCAATTATTGGAGCTAAATGGGTTTTCAGGAACAAGATGGATGAGAAAGGAAAAGTCATAAGAAACAAGGCTAGACTCGTGGCCAAGGGATACACACAAGAAGAAGGGATCGACTACGATGAGACTTATGCACCGGTAGCAAGGTTAGAAGCAATTCGTTTATTACTTGCATTTGCTTGTCATAAAAATTTCAGGTTATTTCAAATGGACGTCAAAAGTGCTTTCCTAAATGGATTCATCCATGAGGAAGTTTATGTGGAACAACCACCTGGGTTTGAAGACCCAAAGAAACCAGACTCAGTATTCAGACTCAAAAAGGCCCTATATGGCTTAAAGCAAGCACCTCGAGCTTGGTACGACAGATTAAGTAAGTTTTTAATTCGAAATGGATTTGTTAAAGGTAAAGTAGACACTACTCTTTTTATTAAAAAAGAAAGCAAAATTTTTCTGCTTGTTCAAATATATGTCGATGATATTATCTTTGGATCCTCTAATAAAAGACTATGCAAGAAATTTTCTAAGACTATGCAGGATGAATTTGAAATGAGCATAATGGGTGAGTTAATCTTCTTTCTTGGACTTCAAATAAAACAATTGGAGGAAGGAACCTTCATTCATCAAGAAAAGTATGCAAATGATCTTGTCAAAAAGTTTGGACTGGACAATTGCAAAAAGGCTGACATACCAATGTCAAGTTTCTTGAAGATAGACAAAGATGAAGAATGAATGAAAGTCGATCAAAAGCTGTATAGGAGTATCATCGGATCACTTCTTTATCTTACTGCTTCTAGACCTGACATTTTGTTTAGTGTTTGCATTTGTGCCAAATTTCAATCAAACCCAAAAGAATCTCATTTAAATGCTGTGAAGCGTATTATCAAATATATTTCATCAACTTCAAGCTTTGGTCTCTGGTATCCAAAAATGGGAGACTTTACTCTTCTTGGATATTCGACGAGACCTTCTGGATGCGAGTCGATAGAAAGAGCACCTCGTACACATGTCAACTACTTGGAGGCGGGACAATGTCTTGGTTTTCAAGAAAGCAAAGTATAGTAGCTCTCTCTGTGAGGCGAGTATATAGCTCTCGGAAGTTGTTGTTCGCAAATTCTGTGGATAAAACAACAGCTAAGAGACTTTGGAATTGAAGACTCATGCACGGAGATTAATTGTGACAATACCAGTGCTATCAATCTCATCAAAAATCCAATTCTCCACTCAAGAGCAAAGTATATAGAGATTCGACATCACTTTATTAGAGACCATGTTCAAAATGGAGATGTTTCAATTCAATATGTTGATTCAAAGAACCAACTGGCGGATATATTTACAAAGCCTTTGGAGAAAAATCAATTTGAAACCATTCGTTCCAAACTCAACATTTTAAGGTATGAGGAGATCAAAGTCTAAAGACTCTCAGACTCAGACATACAAGACTTTAACTGCAAGTTAGTCTTGGTACGATCGTCAGACTGTAAGTTAGTCTTTCTCTCTCTCTCGAATCTTATCTTGAAAAGGTACGATTGTTAACCGTATTTTATTGCTATCTTTAATCGGCGTAATTATTGCATCATTTCCTTTTCGAAAAAGAAGTTATTTTTTGAAATGACTATTTTCGCGGAAAAATGTTAGTTATTTTAAAAAGGGCATCTTTTTACTTTCCTTTGTGACGGTTCGTTTATCTTTTTTTTAACCGATCGTGCACTGTTGATTCCTCTTCACTTTACTCTCGAAAACCCTAGAAAGTATCGATCCTCCATTCCCGTTTTCCTCCCTTGTTTAATCTTCAAAAAATTGTCATCTTTCTTGCGAAAGTCAAGCAAGGAATCTTTCAAAAACTGAGAAAAATGTCATCTTCAAGAAAGTCTTTGAGAATCGCAAGCAGGGGACCACGGCAAATGAGTGAGGGGCCTACGCACTTCGATCTTACTAAAGAAGAAGTGTCTCCAGAACAGCGACAGAGCCCACAACATTCTCGCAGCGTCATTCTCCTCCATCTAGTCCTCAAGGCGATGATCATCAACAAGAGGAAGAAATCATTGAGGATGCAGATCCAGTAAGAGTTCAAAAACCCGCTTATATTTATAAGCTTTATCGTGCCTTAAAAGGAACTCGTACTCCCTTGAACTATGTCGATGATTTTCTTAAAGACAAAGGATATGGGAATGAATATATCTTTTTGCGGAAAATGAAAAGTTTGGGAATTGCTCGTAAAGGGGTGGCTGAGGAAACCCTTGCGAATATCCCAAGTGATCCTCGTGATTGGGGACCAAATCCTGTAGATGGGAATGATGGTGATAAATTGTATAGCCAATTTCAACCGAGAATGGGTGTTGCGGTTGAAAATCGAGGAAAAAAGGGGAGATTTGTTCGAGATCGAAGGAACAAAATGATTTGTACTTGAAATTGCTTAAGCGTAGGGTAATAAACTCTAGAAGTGTGGATTTTGATTTTCAGGATGTTGTGAATGTGAACTTGAGGGAAAAGTTCGGTTATCTTCAACTTGAAAAAGCCCGCTCCGACACTACGAGAGGCCTATCTTGAACTAACCGCATATTTCTATTCAAATCTTAGCTTTTTGGATGCGAATAGATTTTCTTTCGTGTCAAAGATCAAGACTATGTTGTGGATATGGATATGTGAGATGTGTTAGGAGTTGAAAGAGGAAGATATCAACCGATCAAAGTTTCCATTGCTCGGGCCACACTGGAACTGGTGAAGGACAGGAGAACAGAGGAGAAGATCACCTACTTAAGGATGAATGCATTCAATATCTTACTTCACAAGATTGTGATCAATTGCCTCCGACCGAAATCAACTTCCAAGACTGATGTTTCAAGTTCAAAGGCAAAGCTGATGTATGCCATCCTCACTGGGAAAAGGTTTTCTCTCCCTCACACTATCATGTTCCACATGTATAGAGCGATAATGAAGGACAGAGGTCAACTCCCTTACCCAAGCCTTGTTATGAAGTTATTCAGACATCTGAATATTCAGCCTCCGCAAATCTTTTGTGTTCGATCGTGCGATCATATGGTGGTAGGACTGAAGATGGTGATCAAAATGCGTCTGAAGGAACTGAACAAGGAGTTGGAGAAATTTAAGGAGAAGACTCCAGTCAAAGCTCATCAAACCTCTTCTTTAAAACGGAAAGGAAAGGAGCCCTTGGTTGCTTCAAAACCGAAAAGAATAGCTCTTATTGTGGAAGATGAAGAAGATGATGACCTTACCATTTCGGCCATAGCTTTGAAGAAGCTAAGTCGTACTGTTCCAGAGTCAATGGAACAACCTGAGACAGAAGGAAAAGAAAGAGAAGAACAAGAGGAAAGAGAAGGTCAAGAAAAGGAGAGAGAAGAAGAAGAAAGAGCAGTTGGCGAAAAAGAAGCAGAGGAGGAAAGACCTGGAGAAGAAAGAAGAGAAGAAGGAGAACCCGAGGAACACTCTTCTCCCCGTAGGCATGGAAACGGGGGGGGAGATCAAGAGAAAGGAGGGAAGTCCTCATATCGATGCAAGTGAAGGAGTCGTCGCTCACCCGTTGCACCCGAAGACGTTTATGCCTCTCAATTTCTAGAAGGTCATGAAGTTTCATCGCCAAACCTGCGAGACTATTCGATATGCCATCATCTCGCGAACGTCTTTGAAGCCAAAACGCAGACCGACGGCTCGGCCAATTTTCGTAGAGTTATAAATATTCTCTTGGAGATGCGCGGTCAAATTTATGCCTTGGGATGCGAGGTTCAAAACTTGCAAAATGCGAGTCAAGTTTCTTCATGTTCATTGAATGATAAAATCCAAGCCCTCACTATTCAGATTCAGACCAATGCCAAGGGTGAGGAAATTGCACAACTGAAGGAAGACTTGAAAAGGTTGGAAGGAATCGTTCAGTCTATGGGAGATTTCCAGCTTGTCCGCATTCCCAAGCAATCTTGACTTCATTCTATTTTCATCTCAACATTTTTAATGCTAACAAAAAGGGGGAGAGATGCAAGATTTGAACAATTTGACTTTTAATCGTGCAGTTTGTGTGGTTTGTTGGACTATGTGGTTACAATTTGTTGGATTTTGTTGGATTGTTTTGATCTGTTTGACTTTGTTTTTGTGTCTGGATAAGAACTGAACTAGACTTGGACTTGACTGCTTCTATTAACTACTATTGATATCTTATGGATGGCTTTATCGCATATTAGACTAACCTATTTTCTGTTGCTGCAGATTCTAGTGTTATTCATTTAGCCATTTATCTCTATAAGATATGCATATGTGTTTGAAAAATGTTTTGCAGGTCAAAGTTGTCCAAATCTGCAGGAAAGTTTTGTCACCATCAAAAAGGGGGAGATTGTTGGAGAAATCTTCTTGAAGTGTTTTGAAGCTGACAAAATGTTTCCATCAGTCTAGTTTGAAGGTTTGCAGACTCTGCTATTTAAAGTTTGAAGACCTCCGGACAGCCAGACTCAAGACTCAAAATCTATCCTCATTGACAATCTCTAATCCGTTGAAGAAAGGTTATCCAGAACTTGATGTTTCATTAAGGATTTAACCTTATCAACTGGAGAAGATCTTGTGGCTGGAAAAGACATAACGGAATCCTTGGATCGATCGAGATTGACTCGAAGATTGAAGATCCGATGATTGCCTGAATATTCTTGGAATGTTCTACTTATGGAAACCGAGATCCTGATTGTATGGGCGAACAGGATTGATGGGCTATCGACGCGTTCCTTTAATAGCTTGAATAATCTTCCAATTTGATTCCGTCCAACGGGTAGATTGGAGGAATTCCTTTGGTAAGTGCCAACGGGTATGATGGCATAAAGGAGTATATAAGGAAGACGTTCTAAGTTGTTCAAGGTGTGCGCGATAGAAGAATTCCAAAGTCTGAAAGCTTCCTGTTGTTTAGACAATTCCTTTGAGCGAAATCTTGTATACAAAAGAGAGTCTATATTTATGAGAAACCTTGAGGAGGTGTGGTAGAACATCTACACTGTGGAATCAAGGGAAAGCTGTGGTGTAACTTCTCTTTTGTTCATAGTGAAATCCAGCCGGTGGGCTGTCAGTGCGGAAGAGTGGACGTAGGCTTAGAATAAGCCAAACCACTATAAACCCTATGTTCAATTTTCTCTTCTTTACTCTATTTACTTTGATCGTACTTCATTTTGTTAATCAATAGTGAACTTCCTTTCTATCGTTTGCCAAGAATCGTTTTCGTATCTCGATAAATTGTTTGTGCACCTATTCACCCCCCTCTAGGTGCTTATACTAGCTATCTCAGGTGCAATATTCCCATCATGGTTAGATAGTCCATCCTTTTCTAAGATGGTGTCCTTGTGCTTGTGGGGCTGTCCTAATGTTATATCGCTGCCTTCACTTGGACGACTACCATCACTTAAGGAATTATCTCTTGAAGGTTTGCATGCAGTAAGAATGATAGGCTTTGAGTTTTACGGAGGTAAAAGGCCTTTCTCATCCTTAACAACTTTGGAGTTGAAAGAGATGTTGGCATGGAAGGATTGGTCTCCTCATGCCGGGGACCTAAAAGAAGAATTCCCATTCTCTTGTCTCCAACATCTTGTTGTCCGAAGCTGTCCTTCGTTGGTTGGGACATTGCCTTGTCAACTTGATCATCTTATAAAGCTTGAAATTCATTCATGCCCACATTTGAATAACTCAACCAGTGTGGTTCATCTTCCATCTCTCCATGAGTTATACCTTGAGAATTGTAACAATGAGATATTAAAAGCTTGGTCAACCTAACTTCTTTTACCATTCTTAGAATTGAAAACCTTGCCCAGCTTGTTTGCTTTGATCATGAGTTTATGAGTTCTTGGTCAAGCTAAAGGAGCTTCATATAGGAGGGTGTGACAAGCTGAAATACTTGTGGCAAGATGGAAATGAAATGCTAAATCTTACTTGCCTCCATGAATTAGCCATGAAAAGCTATCCTCAATTCACATCGGTCGTGGCAGCAGAAGGAGAAATGGAGCTGCCCTGCAACCTTGAAAGGATGGAATTGATTAATTGCCCAAGTTTAGAAAAACTTCCAAGCAAGATGCACACACTTAGACATTTGCACATTCGGGAATGTCCAAAACTCACTGGACAAACCATTCATTCATGTGACCCCAACAGCAATAACACGATATCTCAACTTGAATATCTGTGAATTATTAGATGTGATGCTCTAACATCCTTTCCGTTTGCCAAGGGTAGACTTGTTGCTCTAAAGAAACTTACAATTTGGGAGTGCAAAGGGTTGAAGTCATTGAAAGAGATCACCATAGAATCGCTCGAAGAAATGACAATTCACGGCTATAAGAATCTAGGATGCCTACCAAAGTGCCTTTACATGCTCTCTCATCTCACTCATTTGCAAATAATCGACTGTCCAACACTAGAGATAAAGGACTTCCCTCCCCTTCCCATAACCTTGTCAAGTCTTACACTTTCTAACTATCCAAAAATAAAGTCCATTGCCATTTGTAACAATCTCACTAAATTGGAAATGAAAGACTGTCCAGCACTAGAGATAGATGACTTCCCTCCTCTACCTATCACCCTGTCATATTTCTTTCTAAACAATTGTCCGAAGATAAATTCTCTACCAAATCGGTGGCATCATCTTACATCCCTCCAATGTTTAGATATTAATAAATGCCAAAATATCAAATGCTTCCCCAAAGGAGGTTTGCCTCCCAATTTGCGGGGCCTTTTGATAAAGGGTGTGAGAATATGAAGCAGCCAGTGAGAGAATGGGGCTTACCCCTGCTCACATCCCTTGAGTTTCTATCAATTGACTTGAGCATGGGAGGGGAGGGAGAGAAGGAGTGGTTTCCTTCAAAGGAATACAAGGAGGATGCGTGGAGTCTTCTCTTTCCTTCCTCTCTAATCCTTCTCCTAATGAAAAGAATGAGGAACGTGGAAAGACTATCAAGTGGTTTTTGCAACCATCTCTCATCTCTCAAACATTTAGCGTTTGTAGATTGCCCAAAGTTGAGGAAACTGCCAAAGGATGGCCTTCCTCCTTCCCTCCAATCATTGGAAATAAAAAGATGCGAGATTATGGAAGATGGATGCTCAAAACTCACCGGCGACAATTGGCCCCTCATCCAAGAAATCCCTAGCATTGTCATTAATTACTGTCGGATCCAATGAAGTGAAATCGATCCACTTTCGCTTTCGTTTGCTGGCCATGGCGATTCATTCTTCGATGTACAGTTGGAGTTCTAGGCTTCGGGTAAGTTTTTGATCTTGAATGCGTCAATTTTGTTTCCGTTCTTCAATTCAATGCTTAATTCGAATTAACCCTTGTAGATGTTTCACATGGTATTTCCAGAAACCACTGAGTAAAGGTCAAAAGACTGACATTTGGATGTTTCACATAGATTTTTAACAGCACATCCTCTTCCTAGTATGCAAAGCTACCCAATGCACACAAACATTTGCTTTTCATGAAATACAACTAAAATTCAGAGCTGAAAAACGATATTTAGCTGCTTGAATCCCAGCAAGAGCTTCCTTTAGTCTCCAATTGCACTACTTGCAAACGTTGATGATATCCTTGTGTGCCACAGCTGCATCCATCTCCACTACTGCCTTGAGCAAGCTTTTTTCTTTAGTCACTACAATGCTCTTTCCCCTGTTTCATTTCTGGCCTCTATCCCTACAACGGCATGTTATGTAAGACCCGTCTCAGTTAATCTTCACAAAAGAGCTTTTCTGACCTCTATGCCAGTTTTAGTATCTGGTAATTTGCGGGTAAAAGTTACTGCATTTCGAGCTTTCCAGATATACCTACAGGTGTAGACAATCATTCTTTGGAGTCATCAGCACATACCAATCATTCAATCTCGTGACCTCACTTTTGTAGAGTATCAGCCCGTACCAATACGTCACCATGACTGGCAATTGTTGGTATCCCATACCTGTGAGTTAACATAATCACAAAAATTTTTCAGCAAAAAAAAAAAGAAGGAAAAAAGAAAAAATCAATAGTGCATCGTGGTTCATTTTTTGTTGCCATCAATTAGCATGCATTTAATTTTGTTCTAATCACTCTTATAGTTGTTCATTATGCATGAAAGATAATTTTTATTCAGGACTAATTGATAGTCCTGTTTCAGATTTATGGAGGAGAGATATGAGGAATGTGGTAAGACTATCAACAGTGGAGGATGTAGGAAGCGTGGAGTATTCTGTTTCCTTCAGTCTCTTCCTCTCTTTGGGTGAGAAATAGGAGGAACGTGGAAAGATTATCAAGGGTTCTTCGCAGCCATCTCTCAACTCTCAAACAGCTACATTTATAGGTGACTGGAAATTGCCAAGAGGATGGCTCCATTCCCTCCTCCAAGTATTCGGTATAATTCACTGAGAAATTCTGAAAGATTGATGCTTGAAACTCAGTGGCGACTATTGGCAACTCATCCGAGAAATCCCACTCATCATAGTTGATTAATTTCGGATATGATAAGAAATATCTCTCCAATGTCTAATTTTTGTTCTTCAAGTAATGATTGGACTATTTCTTTCTTGCACATTTGTCATTTAGCTACGACTGCTGCTTCAGGATCCATTTCTAGCTGATGCTAAAAGCTTCATGTTTTTCCATGGACAAGCTTCACCTAAATTTCGACAAATCAGCCACTGAAGATCCAACGTGGACATTTGGTTTGCTCTGTTTTGTTTGACAAGGAAGCACGCAATGAAATGGTTATAATGCTGACGTGGTACAGCAAGTCAACCATTGTTTCACGCTAGTGACTAATCCTCAAAGCAAATAATACTTACATGGACTCACTCACACTACTGGAATTATGATGTGTGTTGTGTGCCTGTCTTTATTGATCATATAACTTGAACTTCGTTTGATGCCCAAAAATTGCTTATCTTCCCACTTACGGAAATGCACTGTGCTTTGCGTGAGAATCATGAAGAATTGTTGCTCTTATATTGTTACTTTTCCACAACTTCAGCGTTTGTTATATTTTTTCTTCCAAATATCTTTTTTTTAAAATACCCTAATTCAGTAACCTGAATGCTTGTTTTGCAGAATATCCCACTGTCATCTTTATTTGGAAAAATCTCTCAGGAGGATCAAATGCTAACGTTGTTGAGGCAGGCAACTATTGTGCTCATGTTCATATTTTGAAACTTGACAAAACAAAAACAAAAGGCAATTTATTTTGGTAGGTGCACTGATATGCTCTGAACTGTTATTTTCTTCTATCTCTTTTTTTTTTTTTTTTTTTTTTTGTGAGGTGCTCTAAAATATTAATATATATCATACGTCAATAATCAAAGTCTATATCCAAAGTCAAACAAGGAAGCTTTCTTACTGCCAACACTAACAGCTTCTGCAAAGATGCAAAAGAATAGGATTTAAAACAGGTGTTCGAGTTGGCAAAAGTAACAACTAAATTTGAATGAACCCTGCAGATTATAAGCCATTTAAATCTCACTTCCTTGTCAAAGTTCATGGTTCATCTTTCTATTCAAATTCCCACACCATCTCAGGGCACATTTTCTTTTTCTTTGTCATCAAGGAAAGGCAGAAAGAGCAATAAGACTATGATCTGTCCAAATTCTGGAGATATTTCTATGCGAGATTCTGAAAGAGCAATGCTCAAAACTCACTGGCAACTATTGGCCCTCATCCAAAAGATCCCTCTCATCTACATTGGTGGCATTTGGATATAATTAATTGAAATTGATCACACCCCAGCCATGACAAAAGATTTATTTCTGTTGATTACTTTTCCTCTTTAGGTAATTCTTATAACTTCTTTCATTCTTTCACTTCCATTTGCTAGCTGCCACAATTCGTTGTTCCACCTAAAGTCAGCTTTCTGGGATTGGGGGTCAGTTTTTGGGTTTGAAGACATCAATATTGTTATGTTCTTCATTTCGATGCTTAATACAGATTGATTTTTTCAAGTGGAGATGTTTCTTATAGAATTTCCAAAAACCGGCCACTGAAGGTCAAGAGACTGACATTTGGGTGTGTCATGTGGGTCCTCAATGGGGTTTTTTCTTTTTACTCCAGCAACTCACGGTTGATAAGCAAATGAGATAAGAAGGATGGGGGATGCGGATGCAGATCCCAATTTTGGCAAAGCTACCTAATGGGCACAAGCATTTGCTTTCCGTGAAATACAACTAAAATTCAGAGCTGCAAAATGATCTTTAGCCTCTTGAATCCTAGCAGGAGTGTCCTTTAGTCTTTGATTGCACTGTTTGGGAAAATTGATGATATCCTTGTGTACAGCTGCATTCAGCTCCATTACTACCTTGGTTTAGCTTTTTCTTTAGTTACTGCAATGCTCTTTCAAACAGCAAGTAATTCAGCCTCCTTTGCAAATCTAGCTTGCACCACCACACCCCTACAGGCAATCATCTCCCCTGTTTCATTTCTAGCCATAATCCTAACAATAGCATGTTTGGTTCCTTCAATGTAAGAGCCATCACAGTTAATCTTCACAAAACCTAGCTAAGGTTTACTCTACACACTTTGTCTTTCGTCCACCCAATCATGATCCAGCTCTCTTACATTTTTACTGGAAATACAGTCTAAAAGAGCTTTTTAACCTGTATAATTTCAAGATCAAGTGATTTATGGTCGAAGATTACTGCATTTCTAGCATTCCTAATATACCAACAGGTGCAGACATTCATTCTTAAGCGTTATCAGCCTGTACCAAGTCATTCGAATCTCCCAACCTCACTTTTGTAGAATATCAACCCATACCAGTGATTAGTCATCTCCCATACTCGTTAGTTGACATCACCATAAGAGTTTTTTCAGTGAGAGGAAAATCATCAAAACGGTCACTAATTCCTGACAATAATAAAGCAGTCTCCCAGTTCTTGTCTTGTTTGCTCATTTTTGGTTGCTGTTGGGTGGGTGTGCATATAATTTTATTTGTCTAATCACTCTAATAGTTGTTCATTATGCATGAAAAGCAATTGTTATTCAGGATTAATTGATCATCCCATTCCAGAATTTTGGATGAGAAATATGGGGAATTTGGAAAGACTATCAACTGGTGTTCACGGCCATCTCCCCTCCCTCAAACAGTTATATTTTCCATGTTGCTCACAGCTCCGGTACTTGTCAGAGGATGGCTTCCCTCCCTCCCTCAAAAGTATTCCGCATAATTCAATGTGAGATTCCGAAGGATGGATCCTCTCTTGCCGGTGACTATTGGCACCTCATCCAAGAAATCCCACTCATTGTGATTGATCTAGTTCGGATCCAACAAGAAGATTTCTCTCCACTGTCTTAAGTTTTGTTCATCAAGTAATGATTCGGACTTCTTTCTTTTTTCACGCTTGTCATTTAGCTACTGCTGTTCCATGATCCATTTCCATTCCGTTTCCTCAACTCAATGCTAAAATATTCATGTTTTTCCATGGACATGCTTCACATAAATGTCCACAAACCAGCTGCTAAAGGTCCAATGTTGACATTTGGGTTGCTCTGTTTTGTTTACCAAGGAAGTATGCCAATGAAATGGTTATAATACTAACGTGGTGCAGCCAGTGACTATTCCTCGAACAAATAATACCTGCAAGAACTTGCTCATAGTGCTGGAATTATGATCTATCAAATGTGTCTGTCTATATTGATTATATATCTAGAATTTTGTGTGATGGCCAAAAATTGCTTATCTTTGCATTTGGATGACACATAAAGAATTTGTAAATGGAAATGCACTATGCTTTGCGTGAGAATCATGAAAAATTGTTGCTCTCACATTGATATCGTTCTGCAATTTCAGCATTTGCTGTATTTTCTCTTCCAAATATCTGTTTCTTATGCCCTAGCTCATTGACCTGAATTCTATCGACTGTGCTTGTTTTGCAGAATATCCCACTGTCATCTGTGTCTGGCAAAATCTCTCGGGACGATCAAATGCAAACACTGTTGAGGTAGGCAACTGATGTACTTATTAACATCTTTTGCAACCTGACAAAAGAAAAAAAAAAAGGTATTAATTTTGGTAGGTGCATCAATATGCTTTTTTTTTTTTTGGTGACATGGTCTAAATAAGATTAATCTTTATCATGATGTTTATTATGAAGGTCTATATGCAAAGTCAAATTAAGAAGCTTTCTTACTTTGAATAACAGCTATCGTGAAGATGCAAAAATGGGATCTAGAACAGGTTTTCAAGTTGGCAAATATGACAGCTAAATTTCAATGAACACTGCAGATTATAATCTATTTGTTAAAGTTCACAATTCATCTTTCTTCTATCTAAATTCTCACACCATCTCAGAGAACATTTCATTTTCTTTGTTGTAAAGGAAAGGCGGAGAGGAGCAATTAGGGAGACTATGCTTTGTTTCTCTGTTGAGTAACCCAAAAGTCTACGTTTGCCATGAAGTATTTTGATTGAAAATTGCAAGAAGGAGCTCCCGTCACAATTAATCTTCACAAAACCTTGCTCGGGTTACTCTACAGACCCTGCCTTTCATCCACCCAATCGTGACTTAGCTCTCTTACATTTTTAACAGGCAACACAGTCTAAAAGAGCTTTCCTAATCTGTGTAGTGATAGTTCCAGGATCAAGTGATTTATGTTTAATGGTTATTGCATTTCGAGTGTTCCAGATTAATCATTCTTAAGCGTTATCAGCCCATACCAAGTCATTCGATCTTTTGACGTCACATTTGTAGAATATCAGGCCGTACCAATAAGTGTCTATTGCCAGTGATTAGCGATCTCCCATACTTGTCAGTTAACATAATCATAGGAGTTTTCCAGCCATCAAAAAATAAAAATAATCAACAGGGTATCCCAGTTCATTTTTTGTTGCAGTCAATTAGGTGTGCATATAATTTTATTAGATCACTCTTGTAATTCTTCATTATGCATGAAAGATCATTTTATTCAGGACTAATTTCTCGTCCTATTTAGACTTTTGGATGAGAAATATGAGGACTGTGGAAAGACTATCAACAATGGAGGATGTAAAAAGCATGGAGTATTCTGTTTCCTTTGTCTCTGATTTCTCTTTGGATGAGAAATATAAGGAACGTGGAAAAATTATCAAGTGGTCTTCATAGCCATCTCTCCTCTCTCAAACAACTATCTTTTATAGGTTACTGGTACTTGCCAGGGGATGGCTTTGCTCCCTCCTTCAAGTATTCGGCATAATGCAATGTGAAATTCTAAAAGATTAATGCTCAAAATTCAATGGGGACTATTGGCACCTCATCCAAGAAATCCCATTCATTATAGTTGATCGAGTTCAAATTCAACAAGAAGATTTCTCTCCAATGTCTAATTTTAATTCTTTAGGTAATGGTTTGGACTTCTTTCTTTCTTCCACACTTGTCCTACCGCTGCTGCTTCAAGATCCAATTCCATCATGAATCCTCAATTTAATGCTAGAAAGGTTATGTTTTTCCATGGACAAGCTTCACCTAATTTGCCACAAACCAGCTAGACATTTGGGTTGCTCTCTTTTGTTTGACAGGAAGCACGCAATGAAATGGTTATAATATGCTAAGGCAGTGCAGCAAGTCCACCATTGTTTCATACGAGTGGCTATTCTTCAAAACAAATAATACTTACATGGACTTGCTCGCAGTGCTGGAATTGTGATGCATGGATGTGCCTCTATGGACTGATGATATATCTTGGACTTTGTTTGATGCCCAACTATTGCTTATCTTTCCACTTATGGAGAATCATGAAGAATTGTTGCTTATATCTTGATATTTTTCTAAAATTTCAGCATTTGTTATGTTTTGTCTTCCAAATATCTTTTTTTATGCCCTAGCTCAGTGGCCTGAATTCTCTGGGCTGTGCTTGTTTTGCAGAATATCCCAATGTCATCTTTATTTGGCAAAATCCTTTAGGAGGATCGAACGCAAACACTATTGAGGTGGGCAAATGTTGTGCTTATGTTCAGATTCTGCAACTTGACAAAAGAAAAATGAAAGGCTATTTATTTTGGTAGGTGTACTGATATGCTCTAAACTGTTTTTTTTTTTTTTTTTAGACATGCTCTTAAAGATTAATCTGTATCATGATGTAAATTATCGAGGTTTATTTTCAAAGTCACACGAAGAAGCTTTCTTACTTCCAACAACAGTGGCTATCGTAAGGTTTCTTACTTACCACAGCAACATCTGTCGTAAAGATGCAAAGAATAGGATTTAAAATGGGTGTTTTCGAGTTGGCGATTATGACAACTAAATTTGAGTGAACCCTACAGATCATAATCCATTTAAATCTGACTTACTTGTCAAAGTTCATAGTTCATCATTTCAGTAGCTCTGTTTTGTTTGACAAGGAAGTAAGCAATGAAATGGTTATAATGCTAATGTGGTACACAATGTCAACCATAGTTTTATACAAGTGACTATTCCTTAAAACAAATAATACTTGGATGGACTTGATCACAGTGCTGGAATTATGATGCGTGGATGTGCCTGTCTCTATTGATGATATATCTAGAACTTTGTGTGATGACCAAAAATTGCTTTTCTTTCCACTTGTGGAATTGGGAAGCATCAAATGTGGCGGTCTATATTGATGATATATCTAGAACTTTGTGTTATGCCCAAAAATTGCTTATCATTGCACTTGGATGACACTCCAAAGAAATTGTAAATGGAAATGTACTATGCTTTGTGTGAGAATCATGAAGAATCAATGCTCTTATATTGATATTTTTCTGCAATTTCAGTGTTTGTTGTATTCTCTTGCAAATATTTTTTTTCTTATGCCCTAGACAGTGAGCTAAATTCACTCTATTATGCCTGTCTTGCAGAATATCCTACTGTCATCTGTAGTTGGCAAAATCTCTCGGGAGGATCAAATGCACGCAATGTTGAGGTAAGCAACATGTGATTATGTTTTTTTTTTTTTTTTTTTTTTTTGGTAAATGTATAAATTATATTGAGCTTAAACCAAACTATACAAGAGGCGAAAAGAAAAACAATAGACTATTTATTTTGGTAGGTGTACCGATATGCTCTAAATTTTTTTATTTTAACATGTTCTAAAAGATTAATCTATATTATGATGTCAATTATCGAGATCTACATTCAAAGTCAACCTAAGAAGCTTTCTTACTTCCAGGATCAGCACTGTGAAGATACCAAAATAGGATTTAAAACAGGTGTTTTCAAGTTGGCGAATATGACAACTAAATTTGAATGAACCCTGCAGATTATAATCTGATTAAATCTGACTTCGTTGTCAAAGTTCAAAGTCCATCTCTCTTCTATTTAAATTCCCACACCATCTCAAAGCACATTTTCTTTTTCTTTGTTGTCAAGGAAAGGCGGAGAGAAGCAATCGGGGAGAACTATGCTCTGTCGCCCTGTTAAGTCATCATGAATGCCTCACATTTGCCACAATGTATTTTGATTTAAGATTGTGAGAAGGCCGTCATTCAATACCACTCGCAACCATTTATCTTGGGTAGGCAAGTCCTGTCACTATAACCCCACCAAGCTGCCAAAGCTCCCGTCACGGACAAGACAAGATACAAGCAGTATCATCACTACTGGTTTATCCTCGAGACTCACGTTAGTGGAATATCAGCTAGTATTATTAGGCCACCATCATTGGCGATTAGCGGTCCCCCATAGTTCTGCATTAAGAGAATCAGAAGGGCCATTCAGGAAAGACAGTCATCAAAAGAATCGCATTTTTTAGACTTGGAATGGTAAATACCCTGGTATGTCTTCTTGTTGATTTTCGGTTGCAGTCGAGTATGTGTATAATTTGTATATTTGATTACTCCTGTAGTTGTCTATTTCGCACGACAAAGTAATATGTACGGGGCTATCTGATTTTCTCATCCTATTTTCATTTTTTTCTTTTTGTTCCCATTTTCATCTCACGTTCCATATACCAATCTTTTGGTTGAACTTGAAGAGTTCAATACAATGACTGTGATTCAATCAAAATAATTATATTGACGAAAGATGGGGCAATTAAAGAAAATGTCTAGGGCCTTAGTAAGATGAATTCCGATTAACGTATAAAAAAAAAAGTCATTCTTTTCGTTTTCTTTTATTTGTCTCTCTTTTTCAGCATTTTTTTTTTTGGGGGGTTGAATCTTTTTATGCAATTAATACGCAATCTTTTCTCGACTATTTGTAAGAATTTTAGAAGTCTTTAAAGCACTTATCTTCATCTAGTCAACGCAAATTAGTTGCCTTCATAAAAAGTGTGGTGAATCCTGTTATTTTTTCTTTACAATATGTGTTAATACTTTACATGATTGAGTTGAATAATATTTGTCTCCAATGGCTTAAATTGATTGATTTTTCTAACAACACTACGTGATATACTAATTTATAAATGTAAATCAATGATATAAGGATATTCATAAATTAGGAATATCATTTGCTAAGGTTAAAATAACTTTTGAAAAATTTTCCCCTTGTCAAAAAATAAAAAAAGGCTTTTGCGGAACTTCAAAATATGCGAATGTCAAAACATAATGACAAGTCAACCTTTCATTATCATGATACTCCCAAAAAATTTGACATAACATAAGCGTGATTGATCGCAATCAACTGATCTTAATACTAATTTATAAACTAAGGTTATGCCAAGCACTAATGACAAAAATTATCCAATCTATCCAATCGTGAAATTTGGTTGGACTCTAAAAATTTCTCTCCATCATTCTTAAGTCCAGCCGATATGGGTTTCTACTCTTTACCGTGTAAAATGCAAGAACATAAAAACTTTAAATACTTAAACTACTTTGATAGAACAAGAGGAATGTAATGGAAAATCCATATAGGATTAGAAGTCATATTAATATCCAGACCTGCACTGCCATTCCTATGCTAAGAGAGGTGAAACGCGGGCAATAAGCAAGTGATTACAGCCACGTCCAGGAAGGATCATCCAACCTTCCCACACCTCCTAAAATTAAGGAACCTCAAGTTACCAAAGTAAGTATAAATAGCTCAGAAATAACCATTTGACAGTTAAAACTTATTGATACCTAAATTTTGCTCTAAGGTCGTTTTCATATATTTTTGGAAAAAATGGAATCGGTTTTCCTCCAAGAAAAAAAAAGTTTATTGCAATTAAAGCTAAAGCATTTTATAAGCATATACCGGAATTTTGACAAACGGCATTAGGTTCCTACGAATTTATTTTTCAAAGGAAAAAAAGAGTAAAATAAAAGGAAAAGAAAAATGGGAACCTCTAAGAAAAAAATACGCACGGCAGAATCCATCTTTGGTTCTCCTTCTCGTTTCCTTAAAGCCACACCGCCCCACTTTTTCTTCAACCACCATCATCATCAGCATCAAACTCACGCCCGCAGTCTCCACTTTCATCCAGGTCACTTCTTGCATGCGTGTTGATTGTCGCCAATCACCACCATCTCCGATCTGTTCAATCCCCTACAAACCTCTTCTAGTCGGAGCTCCACCGAGTTTGTCATTCGTCGTTGCAAGGGCTGGCCACGCATTGCCGTAGCTGAATTCACGTGCTGTCGCCGTGAACCGTCGAACAGTGTTCTCTTCCTCCTCATCCAAAACTAGCGCTCCTGCTCACGGGATTGCTGTCGTTGATCTGAACCCCATTCACCTGGTCTGCTCCAGGAAGTCTGCACGGAATAGGTAAGAGACATCTATCTACTTGCTCTCTTTTTCCCTCAAACTGATGCAACAGCAACAATCTTTTGGTTCTTAAATCGATTTCATGCCTATCTATAATCGGACTAAAGTTGATGTCAAATACTTGATGTCAAGTTTAATAAAAAATTTATTAACGAAAAATTGTTATTTTATTTTTTGTTAGATAGTAATATTGGGACATCATGATTAATTTTTAATCTCTCTTCCATTGTTCTTTTTACTAAACACACACTGACGTGAAATGATTTATACGATCAGCACTCCCAAGATCGAAGTATTCATAATGGAATCGGTAATTTTATCCTGCTCGCGGAGTGATTATTTTACACCGTCAACGTATGGGAATTTCAGTTTATGAAATTGGGTTTTGCAACAATGGATATTGTAAGAAGATAGCTTCATTCCTCTTAAGCAAAAATTCACGGGACGTTTGCCATAATTTTGCCTTGCCAAACAAAACAAATAACTTTTGTCGTGTCTTTTCACATATCCACTTTTATAATAAAAAAGTCCTTGTCATATAGATATAGTGGATTTACCATCAACCAAAGCGGGGCAGACGTTTGATAAGGTGTTTGAAATTTAGTATTCTTTTAAGGTGTACCAATGTAATCGATCAAGTCAAGTCAATAGGGTCGCAATCCAAACTTCGTGTGAAGTAGTTTCTTCTGAAGCCCCAAGGGTGTTGCGTGTGGATGGCCTGTTTTCGTTGTGCGAAAACTGATGATAGTTCAGCGCGGAAAAACTAATCCATGTATTTTCATTCAAGACAAAGAAAAATGTGTAGCTATTCGCAACAAAGAATTAAATTTTGAATTACAAAAATCAATTTTTTTAGAAAAAGAACACGCATAGACTCGTGTTTTGTTTGAAAAAAAAAAAAAAAGATATTTGTACATCGGAAATTTTTTGAGATTATTCATCTTTTATAATGCACATTAATCTGGTATTAAACAGACTTCGCATATTATTCAACCCTAAAAAGCTCAACTTGTCATTTTATATTGTACACTCTTAAAAGTGTGTAACTTTCTTATATTTGTCGACTCCCCCTTTTAAGTTCTAATGTATACTAAAGAATCTTTAGTCGGCCATTTTTAATTTTAATTTTTCAAGGCGTCAAAAACATTTATGATATATGATCAATTGGTGGGGCTATGAAGCCAAGAACCATCACGTCTTTGAATATATTTCCATTTGAGCCTGAGAGAAGGGAACCAATATGCATGTAATCGGCGAATTAAGGGTTTAGTAGATGTTTTAGAAATAATTCATTAAAAAAAAGTGTGAATGAAAAGTAAATGTTTATCATCGTGCATTCCCCTACCAGAAAGTAAAAGATATGATAGAGAGAAGGGAGAGGGAAAAAAAAATACAAAGTCACCACCTGAAAGAAGTGAAATGCTCGGACCAAAAGAAAAAGTCATTTTGTTATACAGATAAATATGGCTCTGATCTCCTTGTGAATTTTTCATTATGATGTTATCAAATTATGGAAAACTCGTCATTTTTTTTTTTAATGTAGACCAATAGAAGACAAAAAGAAAAGAGGGACATTTGCTTTCATCCAAGGTAAATAGGAAATACATTGTTGGAAGCAACCTTCTTGTTTGTTCCATCTTTTCATACTTACCAGAATCATCAGATCACCATTGCCTGTAATGGGAGCACGAGATGTCTGGGTGAACTTCATGCCTTTCTGAATGATTCAGAATACAAAATGTTTAAAGAACGCTTCTAGAGAGGATGCCTTCTTGCTGCACAAAAAGATGTAGATAAACAGACGAAAGGCTGGATGGAGAGCACATGCTCTCCGAACGATTCTGCTCATTGATCGCATATTCTGGATATGTGATCAATGTATGCTTTAAGTGGCAGTTACAGTGTTAAAACCTCGTAGCAAGAGTGCTAAGGTAATAGTTGATAATCGGAATCGCTTGATAAGAGAATCAGGTCCTCTGAACACAAATTTTCTGTTCATCAGTCTGATGCATAAAGTATAATTTTCAGTAGATTATATAATGTTAGCTGGTGATTTTTCACTCCTTCACTATTTGCAAAGCGAACTAAACCAACTTGGTTAATGGATTAGTGATGTGCCTGACCCTTTTTTCTTGTTTAGGCATGTGCTTTATTTTCCTTATTGAACAGACAAAATTAGCTGCCTTTGATCTCTTCACATGGTCATTCACGTTGAAGGAGGAATCAGTAATCTTATCATATCTTAAACATATGCAAATTTTCAGCACTATAACTGTCACGTAAAAGCCTATTCACCAATAAAGCAAAAAAAAAGGACAATGAATCATAAAGATTCTAACAATATATGAATGCGAGAAAAGCCAACACATCAGTCGTAAGCAATGAAGTTTTTGATGAAAATACATGTGCGCTCTAAGTTGGTCATGTGTAGAAAAATCACATTTTATCCTCTATTTGGATAACCACAAGAAAAGTCTCGATCTGAAGAAAAGGGAGAACAATTGACAAAACAAGCACTCTTGGACAAAAAACTATTTTATTTTGATTTGTCTAACCTTTTGTATGTGTCTCTTAAAAGTCTTGGTCTTTTTTATTCTCTTTGGTCAGTGAACGTCTTGGTCTTCCTATAATTCATAGTTTTCGCTCTCCACTAGCTCATTTTAACTTTGCTTCATCATAACACCTTTGTTGTTCTCTATAGTGACCGATTCACCCATGGCCATTGGAGAGATCGTTTTGGGTTCCTTCTTTCAAGTCTTGTTTGACAAGTTGAGTTCTTTGGCATCGGACTATGCGCAACAGGAAGGAACTGACACCACCATCCTTGATGATTGGAAGAGGATGCTAGTCACAATCAATGCAGTGGTGGATGATGCAGAGGAAAAGCAACTTAGCGGTAATTGTCTAGTGAAGCTATGGCTCGATGATGTTAGGGACTTGGCCTTTGACATAGAAGACTTGCTCGATGAGTTCGACATCAAAGCCACTCAAGTTAAGTCGGAGGTAGAATCCAGAACAAGTAGAGGTCAATGGAAAAGGAAGTTCTTTTCTTTTACACAACCAGAGCTCACTCGTGTCTGACACTAAGGTCCAAGATATCAATGGTAGGTTGGAAGCGATTGTCAAAAGGAGGGATTATCTAAGCTTGAGAGACAATGTTGTGGACAAATCCAACTACATCAACAAAAGGGATCCCACTAGTTCTCTGCCGGAGCCTCGATTTTTTGGCAGGGAGAAGGAAGAAATGGAGATACTCAAACTATTGATCCGTGAGGTCAAAAATTATGATGCCACACTAAGCATAGTCCCCATAGTTGGGATGGGCGGTGTTGGAAAGACGGCCTTGGCTCAGCAGCTATATAATAATGCCAAAGTGAATAGTTGTTTCGAGAAGAAAGCATGGGTTTGTGTCTCGGATATTTTTGATGTCTTTGACATAACAAAGACTATTTTGCGGTCGATCACCGGATTGTCCAACGGGGGTGATCTTAATGAGCTTCAAGTTAAGTTGAAGGATAGTCTAGCTGGGAAGAAGTTTCTTGTGGTTTTAGATGATATATGGAATGAGAAGTATGAAAAATGGACCGCCCTCTTAAAGCCATTTGAAGTGGGGGCTAGCGGAAGCAAGATCATCATCACGACTCGCAACCTTAATGTTGCTTCCATAACAAGAGCTTCGCCATATCCTTTGAGGGAATTGTCCTTTGATAATTGTGTAAGCTTATTGGCCTTTCATGCTCTTGGAGCAACAAATTTTGAGAGCCACCCAGCTTTTAAAATAATAGGGAAGAAAATAGCTGAAAGATGTAAAGGTTTACCTTTGGCGGCAAAGATGTTGGGCGGTGTCCTACGTACTAAAAGTAATCCTGATGAATGGGAAGATACCTTAAATAACAAAATATGGGATCTTCCGATGGCAAGAGAATGATGAGGTTCTCCCAGTTTTAAAATTGAGCTATGTCCATCTTCCTTCCTATTTGAAGAGATGTTTTGCTTATTGTGCGGTATTTCCCAAGGATTACGAAATTGAGAGGGATGAGTTGGTACTCTTATGGATAGCAGAGGGACTTTTAGATGGGCAAAAAGGAAATGAGAATATTTTGAAATTGTCCATCTTCCTTCCCATTTGAAGAGGTGTTTTGCTTATTGTGCAGTATTTCCTAAGGATTACGAAATTGAGAGGGATGAGTTGGTACTCTTATGGATAGCAGAGGGATTTTTAGATGGACAAAAAGCAAATGAAAATATCTTGAAATTGGGACAGAAGCACTTTGATGAGTAAGTGTCTAGGTCATTTCTTCAACAATCAAGTATCGACACATCTAAGTTTTCAATGCATGATCTTTTGAATGATCTAGCAAAGTCAATTGCAAGAGGGACTTGCTTTAGCTCGGGGGGGTCTCCGGTGGCAAGAAATGAACATGATGTACCATCTCTTGAAAAAACTCGTTATGCATCATTCATTCCATCGCAGCATGTTACATCAAAATCAAGATGCCTGAAACCATATCAAGGAATGAAGGCACTAAGAAGTTTAATTCTAGTGCGTGATGGATCTAGTAGGGGCTCTTTCTCTATTTCCAACATGGTGCTGCATGACTTGCTAAAAAACTTGAAGTACTTGAGAGTATTCTCGTTATGTCATTGTGACATCGTAGAGGTACCGGATTGTGTTGGTGATTTAAAACATCTTCGATATCTCAATTTCTCGTACACTTGTATCGAGAGGCTACCTGAGTCAATTGTTAGCCTGTGCAAATTACAAGCTCTAATTTTAAGAGGTTGTAATAAGCTTTCAAAGTTGCCTCAAGGTATCACAAAGTTAGTCAACTTACAGTTTCTTGATATTAGAGATACAATGAGTCTAAAGGAGATGCCGTTGGGTATCGGTAATTTAAAGAATCTTATTATCTTGTCCAAATTTTTGGTAGGACAAGAGAAAGGGCGCAGTTGAAAGAGTTAAAGAACTTGCCACATCTTGAAGGGCAATTATTCATATCAGAATTGCAAAAGGTGGAAAAAGTTATAGATGCAGCCGATGCTAATTTGCTTCGAAAGCTAGGCCTTGCCAACTTATCCTTGCAATGGGATAAACATGTGGGAAATCTCCATAATCATGAGCTTGAAGCACAAGTGCTTGACTTTCTGCAACCTCACACTAATCTTAAAAATCTCACTATTTTGAACTATGGTGGTGCAAGATTTCCATCATGGTTAGATTGTACGTATTCTAAGATAGTGTCTTTATGCTTGTGGGATTGTCCTAATGTTGTGTCGCTGCCTATGATTGGACAACTTCCTTCACTTAAGGAATTATCTCTTAAAGGTCTAGATGCAATAGGAAGGCTAGGCTCTGAATTCTATGGAGGCAAGATGCCTTTTTCATCATTAACAACTTTGAAGTTCGAAGAGATGTTAACATGGAGGGATTGGTCTCCTTATGTCGAGGGCCCAGAAGAAGAAGTTTCATTCTCCTGTCTTATGCATCTTGTTGTCCGGGGCTGTCCTTTGTTGGTCGGGACATTACCTTATCGACTTGATCATCTCATAAAGCTTGAAATTCATTCATGTCCGCATTTGGAAAACTCAACCAATGATGTTTGTCTTCCATCTCTCCGTGAGTTGTTCCTTGAGGATTGTAACAAGGAGATCTTGAAGAGCTTGGTCAACCTAACTTCTTTGACCATTCTTACAATTACGAAGCTTGCAGAGCTTGTTTGCTTTGATCATGGGTTTATGAGCTACTTGATCAAGCTAAAGGAGCTTCATATAAGAAGGTGTGACCAATTAAAATACTTGTGGCAATGTGGAAATGAAATACTAAATCTCACTTGTCTCCAGAAATTAACCATCATAAGCTGTCCTCAGTTCACATCATTCGTGCCAAGAGAAAGAGAAATAGAGCTGCCGTGCAACCTTGAAAAGATGGAATTGAGTAATTGCACCAGTTTAGAAAAGCTTCCAAGCAAGATGTACACACTCAGTTATTTATCTATTGAACGGTGTCCAAAACTCATAAGACCAACCATTTCTTCATATGACCCCAACAGCAACAACCCGATGTCTCAACTTCAATCTTCATGTACAAGTAAATGCGATTCTCTGACATCTTTTCCCTTAGCCAAAGGTAGACTTGCTACTCTGAAGGAATTTTCTATTCAATGGTGCAAGGGAGTGGAGTCGTTGGAAGAGATCATCGTAGAATCACTCAAATGTATGAGTATTGGCAATTGTGAGAATCTAAGAAGCCTACCGCAATGCCTTCACGCGTTCTCCCATCTTACTCACTTGTATATAAGTTACTGTCCAGCACTGGAGATAGAGGACTTTTCTGCCCTTCCCCTCAACCTATCAGTTCTCATGCTTAAGGGATGTTCAAAGATCAAATCTATTGCCAGCTTTGGTAATCTCACTTTTTGGAAATAAGTGAGTGTCCAGCAATGGAGATAGAGAATTTCCCTCCCCTACCCATAACCTTGTCTTCTCTTAAACTTGACAATTGTTCGAAGATAAAGTCATTGCTAAATCGCTGGCGTCATCTTACATCCCTCAAGTGCATATATATTGGAAGTTGCCAAAATATCAAATGCTTGCCGGAAGGAGGTTTGCCTCCCAATTTAAGGACCCTCGTTATTTATGGGTGCGAGAATCTGGAGCCAAAGCCAGCGAGAGAATGGGGCTTTCACCGGCTCACGTCCCTCACGACTCTAAATATTGACGGAAGAATCATGGGAGGGAGGGAGAGAAGGTGCGGTTTCCTTCGGGGGACGAGGACGAGGAGGATGCGTGGCGTCTTCTCTATCCTTCCTCTCTAACACATCTTCATATAAGAAATATGAGGAACGTGGAAAGATTATCACAAGGTCTTCGCAACCATCTCTCCTCTCTCCAATGGTTAAGTATTGAAGATTGCCCGAAGTTGAGGGACTTGCCAGAGGATGGCCTCCCTCCCTCCCTCCAACATTTGTGGATATATGATTCCGAGATTCTGAAAGATCGATGCTCAAAACACACCGGCGACTATTGGCCCCTCATCCAAGAGATCCCTCACATCGTCATTGATAGCCATCCGATCCAATCATTTGATTTGCCCATCTAGGGTTCGGGTAAGCTTATGGTTTCGAAGGCATCAATTTTCATTCAGCTTCCTCAACTCGATGCTCAATACAAATCAATACTTTCCCATGTAGATGTTTCACGTAACTTTCTGGAAGTCCGAGAAATCCCTAACATACGCATTGATTGGGTTCGGATCCAATGAAGTGAGATCGATCCGCTTTCGCTTTCATTTGCCAAATGCCGCGATTCATCCTTCGATGTGCAGTCAGTTTTCTTGCGGTTAGGGTAAGTTTTTCGGTCTTGAATGCATCAATTTTGCTTTTGTTCTTCAATTCGATGCTTTATGCGAATTAATTTTTTCCCATGGAGAAGTGTCGAATGGAATTTCCAGAAACCGACTTATCGTGAAATACAACTAAAATTCAGGGCTGAAAGAATGATATTTAGTTGCTGAATCCCATCAAGAGCTTCCTTTAGTCTCCAATTGCACTGCTTGCGGAAGTTGATGATATTCTTGTATGCCACTGCAGCATCCATCTCATCTACTGCGTTGGGCCTGCTTTTCTCTTCAGTCACTGCAATGCACTTTCGAACAGCAAGTGATTCAGCCTCCTCTGCAGGCATGCATCTCCTCTGTTTCATTTCCGGCCTCAATCCCAACAAAGGCATGTTATGTAAGACCCATCTTAGTTAATCTTCACAAAACCTAGCTCTGTTTTACTCCAGGCACCGTGCCTTTCATCCACCCGATCATGACTCTGCTTCCATTTTTACTGGAACACACTTCAAAAGAGCTTTTTTGACCTGTGCAAGTGATAGTTTTTAGTATATGGTGATTTAAGGGTAAAAGTTACTATATTTTGAGCTTTCCAGATATACCAACAGGTCTAGGCAATCATTCCTAGGAGTTATTAAGCATACAAATGAGTCCCCATCACTAGTGATTGGTGGTCTCCCATATTTGTGAGTTAACAAATCACAAGAATTTTTCAATGAAAAAAACAAATAGAAAATCATCAAGAGGGTATCCCAGTTCATTTTTCATTGCTGTGAATTGGGTATGCATATAATTTTGTTCTGAGCACTCTACGCATGAAAGGTAATTTTTATTCAGGACTAATTGCTTTGTCTTGTTTCAGATTTTTGGCTGAGAAATATGAGGGATGTGGAAAGACTATCAACTGTGGACGATGTAACAAGCGTGGAGTATTCTGTTTCCTTCGTCTCTACATCTCTTTGGATGAGAACTATGAGGAATGTGGAAAGATTATCAAGTGATCTTCACAGCTATCTCTCCATTCTCGAATGGCTACATTTTATGGGTACTGGAACTTGCCAGAGGATGGCTTCTTTCCCTCCTCCAAGTATTCGGCACAATGCAATTTCAAATTCTGAAAGATTGATGCTCAAAACTCAGTGGTGACTATTGGCACCTCATCCAAGATATCCAGCTCATCGTAGTTGATCGAGTTCGGGTAATATAAGAAGATATCTCTCCAATGTCTAATTTTTGTCCTTCAGGTAATGATTCAGACTTCCTTTCTTTCTTGCACACTCGTCATTTAGCTACTGTTGCTGCTGCAGGATCCATGTCTATTCTGAAATCGTCAACTCAATACTAAAAAGTTCATGTTATTCAATGGATGAGCTTCACCTAAATTTCCACAAACCAGATACCGAAGGTCCAACATTGACATTTAGGTTGCTCTGTTTTGTTTAACAAGGAAGTACGCAATGAAATGGTTAAAATGCTTGCATCGTACAGCGAGTCAACCATTGTTTTATACAAGTGACTATTCCTCAAAACAAATAATACTTGCATGGATTTGCTCACAGTGCTGGAATTATGATGCGTGGATGTGCCTGTTTGATGTTATATTTTGAACTTTTTTCATCCCCAAAACTTGTTTATCTTTCCACTCATGCAAATGCACTATGCTTTGCGTGAGAATCATGAAGAATTGTTGCTTTTATATTGATATTTTTCTGCAATTTCAGCGTTTGTTGTATTTTCTCTTCCAAATATCTTCTTTTTTATGCTCTAGCTCAGTGACCTGAATTATCTCAACTGTGCTTGTTGGGCAAAACATCCCACTGTCTTCTTTGCTTGGCAAAATCTCTAAACTGTTTTTTTTAGTGACATGCTCCAAAAGATTAATCCATATCATGATGTCATTTTTTGAGTTCTATATTCATGGTCAAATGGAGAAGCTTTTTTACTTATAACAACAGCAGCTACTGTAAAGATGCAAAAAAATAGGATTTAAAACAGGTGTTTTCAAGTTGGTGAATATGACAACAAAATTTGAATGAGCCCTGCAGTATAAGCCATTTAAATCTGAGTTCCTTGTTAAAGTTCATCATTCATCTTTCTCCTATTCAACTTCCCACACTATCTCAGAGCACATTTTCTTTTTCTTTGTTGTTGGGAAAAGGCGGAAAGGAGCAATAAGGAAGACTATGATTTGTCCAAATTCTGGGATATTTCTATGCAAGATTCTGAAAGATCAATGCTCAAAACTCACTGGCAACTATTGGCCCCTCATCCAAGAGATCCCTCCCTTCTACATTGATGGTGTTCAAATCCAATGAATTGAAATTGATCACATGAGCCATGACAAATGATTTATCTCCATTGACTACTTTTCCTTCTTCAGGTAATTCTTATAACTTCTTTCATTCTTTTGCTTCCATTTGCTATCTGCCACAATTCGTTGTTCCACCTAAAGTCAGCTTTCTGGGGTTGGGGTCAATATTTTGGGTTTGAAGGTATCAATTTCTATTCTGTTCTTCAGTTTGATGCTTAATACGGATTGATTTTTTCCCGTGGAGATTTTTCTCATAGAATTTCCAAAAACCAGCCACTGAAGGTCAGAGACTGACATTTGGGTGTGTCGTGTGTGTCCTCGATGGGGTCTTTTCTTTTTAGGCCAGCAACTCACGGTTGAAATAAGCCAAATGTGATAAGAAGGATGGGGGATATAGATGTAGGTCCCAGTTTTGGCAAAGCTACCTAATGGGCACAAGCATTTGGTTTTCATGAAATACAACTAAAATTTGGGGCTGCAAAATGATCTTTAGCTTCTTGAATCCCATCAGGCACGTCCTTTAGTCTTTAATTGCACTGTTTGGGAAAATTGATAATATCCTTGTATACCACAGCTGCATTCAGCTCCACTACTACCTTGATTCAGCCTTTTCTTTAGCTACTGCAATGCTCTTTCGAACAGCAAGTAATTCAGCCTCCTTTGCAGATCTAGCTTGCACTACCACACCTCTGCAGGCAATCATCTTCCCTGTTTCATTTCTGGCCATAATCCCAATGACAGCATGTTTAGTTCCTCCAACGTAAGAGCCATCACAGTTAATCTTCACAAAACCTAGCTCAGGTTTACTCTACACACCTTGCCTTTCGTCCACCAATCATGACCCAGCTCTCCTACATTTTTACAAGAAACGCAGTTTGAAAGTGCTTTTTTAATCTGTAGGAGTGACAGTTTCAGGATCAAGTGATTTATGGTCAAAGATTACTGCATTTCTAGCATTCCGGATATACCAACTGGTGTAGGCAATCATTCTTAAGCGTTATCAGCCTGTACCAAGTCATTCGAATCTCCTAGCCTCACATTTGTAGAATATCAACCCATACCAATAAGTCACCATAGCTAGTGATTAGCAGTCTCCCATACTTGTTAGTTAACATAGCCATAAGGGTTTTTTAGCAAAAGGAAAAACCATTCAAAAGGGTCACTGATTCCTGACAATAATAAAGCAAAGTATCCCGGTTCTTGCCTTGTTTGCTCATTTTTGGTTGCTTTTGGGTGGGTATGCATATGATTTTGTTTGTCGGATCACTCTTATAGTTGTTCATTAAGCATGAAAGGCAACTGTTATTCAGGACTAATTGATCATCCCGTTCCAGGTTTTTGGATGAGAAATATGGGGAATGTGGAAAGACCATCGACAGTGGAGGATGTATGATGCATGGAGTCTTCTGTTTCCTTCCTCTCTAACCTCTCTTTGGATGAGAAATATGAGGAGTGGAAAGACTATCAAGTGGTGTTCATGGTCATCTCTCCTCCCTCAAACAGTTATATTTTCTATGTTGCTCGAAGTTTGGGTACTTGCCAGAGGATGGCTTCCCTCCCTCCCTCAACGTATTCCACATAATTCAATGTGAGATTTTGAAGGATGGATCCTCTTTTGCGGGCAACTACTGGCACCTCATCCAAGAAATCCCACTCATTGTGATTAATCTAGTTCGGATCCAACAGGAAGATTTCTCTCCACTGTCTTAAGTTTTGCTCTTCAGGTAATGATTCGGACTTCTTTCTTTCACACTTGTCATTTAGCTACTGCTGCTCCAGGATCCATTTTCATTATGCTTCCTCAACTCAATGCTAAAATGTTAATTTTTTTCCATGGACGTGCTTCACATAAATGTCCACAAACCAGCTGCTGAATGTCCAACGTTGACATTTGGGTTGCCCTGTTTTGTTTACCGAGGAAGTACACAATGAAATGGTTATAGTGCTAATGTGGTACAGCCAATGACAATTCCTCGAACAAATAATACCTCCATGGACTTGCTCATGGTGCTGGAATTATGATGCATCAAATGTGCCTGTCTATATCGATTATATATCTAGAATTTTGTGTGATGGCCAAAAATTGCTTATCTCTGCACTTGGATGACACATAAAGAATTTGCAAATGGAAATGAACAATGCATTGCGTGAGAATTATGAAAAATTGTCACTCTCATATCGAAATTGTTCTGCAATTTCAGCATTTGCTGTATTTTCTCTTCCAAATATCTGTTTCTTATGCCCTAGCTCACTGACCCAAATTCTCTGGACTGTGCTTGTCTTGCAGAAGATCCCACTGTCATCTGTGTCTGGCAAAATCTCTTGGGCTGATCAAATGCAAATACTGTTGAGGTAGGCAACTGATGTACTTATGTTCATCTTTTGCAACCTGACAAAAGATAAAAAAAAGCTATTAATTTTGGTAGGTGCATCGATATGCTTTAATTTTTTTTTTTTTTTTGTGACAAGGTCTAAATAAGATTAATCTTTATCAAGATGTTGATTATCAAGGTCTATAATCAAAGTCAAATTAAGAAGCTTTATTACTTTGAATAACAGCTATTGTAAAGATGCAAAAATGGGATCTATAACGGGTTCTCAACTTGGCAAATATGACAAACTAAATTTCAATGAACCTGCAGATTATAATCTATTTAAATCTGACTTTCTCATTAAACTTCACAATTCATCTTTGTTCTATTTAAATCTTACACCATCTCAAAGAACTTTTTCATTTTCTTTGTTGTAAAGGAAAGGCGGGGAGGAGTAATCAGGGAGACTATACTTTGTTGCTCTGTTGAGTAATCCTAAAATTCCCACGTCTGCCGCGAAGTTTGTGATTTAAAATTGCAAGAAGGTCGTCATCCAATACCACTCACAACCAAGTTATCTTGGGTAGGCAAGTCTTATCATTATCCTACTAAGCTGCCAGAGCTCCAGTTAATCTTCACAAAACCTAGTTCAGGTTACTCTATAGACCCTGCCTTTCATCCACCAATCATGACAGTGATTTATGTAGTGACAGTTCTAGGATCAAGTGATTTATGTTTTTAATGGTTACTGCATTTCGAGCGTTCCAGATATACCAACAGGCGTAGGCTATCATTCTTAAGAGTTATCAGCTCGTACCAAGTTATTCGATCTCCTGACCTCACATTTGTAAAATATCAGCCCGTGTGAAAAAGTCTCTATCACCAGTGATTAGTGGTCTCCCATACTTGTTTGTTAACATAATCATAATACTTTTCCAGCAATTAATATATATATATCAGCAGGGTATCCCGGTTCACTTTTTGTTGCAGTCAATTAGGTGTGTATATAATTTTGTTCTGATCACTCTTGTAGTTGTTCACTGTGCATGAAAGACAATTTTTATTCAGGACTAATTGCTCGTCCTGTTTCAGACTTTTGGATGAGAAATGTGAGGACTGTGGAAAGACTGTCAATGGTGGAGGATGTAAGAAGCATGGACTATTCTGTTTCCCTTGTCTCTAATTTCTCCTTGGATGAAAAACATGAGGAACATGGAAAGATTATCAAGTGATCTACCTCTCCTCTCTCAAACAGCTATCTTTTGTAGGTTTTATTGGTACTTGCCAGAGGATGGCTTTGCTCCCTACTCCAAGTATTCAGCATAGTGCGATGTGAAATTCTGAAAGATCTATGCTCAAAACTCAATAGTGGTGACTGTTGGCACCCCATCCAAGAAATCCCACTCGTTGTGGTTGATTGAGTTAAGATTCAATCAGAAGATTTCTCTGCAATGTCTAATTTTTATTCTTCAGGTAATGCTTCGGACTTCTTTCTTCTTCCGCACTTGTCATTTAATTACTGCTTCTGCTCTAGGATCCATTTCTATTACAAATCCTCAACTTGATGCTAAAAAGTTCACGGTTTTCCATGCACAAGCTTCACATAATTTGCCACAAAGCAGCTAGACATTTGGGTTGCTCTGTTTTGTTTGATAAGGAAGCACATAATGAAATGGTTATAATGCTAATGGGGTACAGCTAGTCCACCATTTTTTCATACGAGTGACTATTCCTCAAAACAAATAATACTCATATGGACTTGCTCACAGTGCTGGAATTGTGATGCGTGGATGTGCCTGTCTGGATTGATGATATATCTTGAACTTTGTTTGGTGCCCAAATATGGCTCATCTTTTCCACTTATGGAAATGCACTATGCTTCGTGTGAGAATCATGAAGAATTGTTGCTCCTATACCAATATTTTTCTGCCATTTCAGCATTTGTTGTATTCTCTTCAAAATATCTTCTTCTTTTCTTATTATTTTTTTTATGCCCTAGCTTAGTGACCTGAATCCTCTCAACTGTGCTTGTTTTGCAGAATATCCTCACTGTCTTCTTTGTTTGGCAGAATCTCTCAGGAGGATCAAATGCAAACACTGTTGAGGTAGGCAAATGATGTGCTTATGTTCATCTTTTGCAACTTGACAAAAGAAAAGGCTATTTATTTTGGTAGGTGTAGTGATATGCTCTAAACTGCCTTTCTGTAGACCTGCTCCAAAAGATTAATCTGTATCATTATGTCAATTATCGAGGTCCATATTCCAAGTCAAATGAAGAAGGTTTCTTACTTCCAACAGCAGCAGCTATTGTAAAGATGCAAAAAATAGGATTTAAAACTGGTGTTTCGAGTTGGTGAATATGGTAATTAAATTGAATGAACCTGCAGATTATAGTCCATTTAAATCTGACTTCCTTGTCAAAGTTCATAGGTCATCTTTCTTCTATTCAAATTCCCACACCAGCTCAAAGCACATTTTCTTCTTCTTTGTTGTCAAGGAAGGCGGAGAGGAGAGATCAGGGAGACTATGCTTTGTCACTCTGTTAAGTCTTCATGAAAGCCTTATGTTTGCCACGCTGTATTTTGATATAAGCTTGCGAGAAGATGGTCATCCAAGACCATTCGCAACCCAATTATCTTGGGTAGGCAATTCTTGTCACTATAACCCCACCAAAGCTGCCAGGGCTCCCGTCACGGACAACGCAAGATACAGGCACTGTCATCGTTAGTGGGTTATCCTCACGACCTCACATGTGAAGAATATCAGCTTGTACCATTAGGCCACAATCACTGGTGATCAGCAGTCCCCCATAGTTCTGTATTAGCAGAATCACAAGGGCCATTTAGAAAATACAAAATAACCATAACAATCACATTTTTTAGACTTGGTTTGGGGAGTACCCTGTTATGTCTTGTTGATTTTTGGTTGCAGTCGGTTGAGTATGTCGTTGACTATGTGTATAATTTGTTTTTCTGATTACTCTTCTAATCGTTTATTTCGCATGACAAAGTAATTTTTACTGTGGGCTACTTGATTTTCTCATCCCATAATTCATTTTTTTGTTCCCATTTTTCATCTCACATGCCATATGTCTATCTCTTGGTTGAACTTAAAGAGTCCAATACAATGACTGTGATTCAGTGGAGATAATTATAATGACGATTGCGATCAGCGAAAATTGAGGCTTTAAAGAAAATGTCTAAGGCCATAGTGAGATGAACTCCAATTAACGTGAAAAAAAAAAAAAATGTTAACTCTTTCCATTTTTTAATCCGTTTCACTTTTTATGTAATTAATAAGCAGTATTTCTCAACGATTTGTAAGAATTTTAGATGTCTTCAAAGTACTTATTAGTCAAAGTAGTTGTCTTTATACGAAGTGTTATGAATCTTCTTTTTTTTCTTTACAATATGTATTGATATTTTATATGACTAAGTTAAATAATGAATGTTTCGGGAATACTTACATATTTGGGTGGCCAATGATTTAGATTGGTTGATTTTCCCAACAACACTGCTTGATTATATAAGCAGAATCATAAGTCAAGGATATCATTTGCTAAGGTTAAAATAACTTTTGAGCAATTTTCCCCTTGTTAAAAGGAAAAAAAAAGGAAAATGGAAAATGGCTTTTGCGAAACTTCAAAATATGTCAATGTCAAACAATAATGACAAGTCAACTTTTCATTATCCATGATATAACATTGTTCTTTTTTCTTTGCCAAAAAAATTATATAACATAAAAGCAATCCATTGCAATCAACTACTCTAATATTTCTTGACCAAAAAAAAAAAATCTAAATATTTGAAGCAGGGTCCAAATAAGAAAAAGCTGGCAATATCAACTTTTCGCATGTGAAGCAATAGTGGTACCTCGGAGCTTAGGCATTTCCCTTAGTAGAGTTCCTAATTTAATACCGAAGAGAAGCAGGCAAAAAAACAAAAGAGTTCTTAGTTAGTTCCCCAAAACATGCCCCTTCTTCAAATTTTGTAGTATGAAATAAAAGTGAAAATAAAAAAAAAAAAAAAAAGGAAGATTTTATACATAAATTTTCGAAATGTTTTAGGTGCTATTAGCGTTAAATGCAAATTCTTGATTTTGACAATTGTAATTTGATTAAGCCCTAACACCATGCTTCAAAGGCATTGAATGGGCCGCCGTTGGCGTGTTGGGCCTCAAAGGTAGATAGCCCAAACTCTTGGGCCTTAATCCCAAAATAATCGGATTGCACTTGGACTTGATATACAATTCGGGTAATAAGGTGAAAAAAAAGTTGTTCGGCTGGGACAACACTCACTATTTGTAGAACTATTGAATGGGGAGTCTAGACGGACCAAGTCGGATATCGACCATCAAAATTCTTACCCAGCTCGGCCTATGATTTTGGAAACTATTATACTTTCTTAGTATAAATGACAGCGTTGGGGCGAGCCAAAGCCCAAAAAGAAATGGTGCTTGCCCAGACTCGTTCAGATTCTTGCATTCACCAGACAATAAAACCATGTCGGGAAAGTCTTGGTAACTCCAAGAAGTAAGTCAAGCTTGCACAACTGTTTTCCCTTATATTTGGGCTAGGTTGAGCTGAGCTCAATGGGCAATTCTTTTTTTGCTCTCAAGCCTGCTCAAATGAATGAATATGTTTCGCATTCAAATACAGTGTGTGCTATTTGAAATATCTGATTCCATCCCAAGAGAAAATATATGATTGATAATATACTTGACATCGATGTGGCTACTTTTCATGTGAGCTCCAAACTTAGGGCCTAACTATGTGCAGAAACACACAATCAAATATGGAGAACAATGATTTATTACAATTGCTCTCTTTAGATTTAGTTAATGACAGGCTTGCAATCTTTGTAATCCCCTCTCCTTCCTTATTCTAGCGTAATAAGATGAGTCATCATCATCGCCTAACAACAATTTAATTGGAACTGTACGGTGAGTCGACCAAAAGAATATCAGCATCCATGGAAACCCTCGAAAGACAAAACTTGATCCTCGGTATTTTCGTCGAAGGATTCAGTGTGAAACAAAAGCCGTCCAGCAACATACCACCATGCAAAACAAATAACCACCCTCCTATAAATTTTTATACTCAAACAGAAAAGCCAAGTTCGAGGCTTTAGAGTATTCTTATGACAAAAGAAAAATCCGATGATAATTCATTTATACTCAATCACATTGTGTTGTTAATATTAAAAAGTCCAACTCAAACATTGAGCTAATAAGTGGGGAGAGACCGATATAGGATACTTCAATACTCCCTTGTAACACTTGGAACTCTTCCCCCCCGATGGGGTACTAATTCACGCGGGCAAGTGGTATAGAATGTGGCTTTTATGATGTTAAAAATAAAGTGGATAGAATGTGGCTTTTATAATGTATTAAAAACTCCAATTCAAAACATTAAACTAATAAATGGAGCATAAAAAAAAAAAAAAAAAAAAAAAAAAAAAACCTAATTCAAAAACTTAAACTAATAAATAGAGGGTGACCATATGTACATAAATAGTATATAAATCAAATAAACAAGTGACATAAGATACATTAACAGCTCAGAATTGACCTTACCTACTATCCAGATTTTTCCCAAGCTCCGCTAGCAATCATTTTACATTTTTTAGCTTATTTTTTTGACTTCATACGAGAGCAACTACATTGATTCTGAAAATATGAGGAGCAAAAAGTCAAAAATGTTGGGTCAACTAAACTTTACCTATATATTTAGTCTGATTGTGAATCTGACAAATCACATAATGTCAAGAAGACTTCCGCTCTCTAGCCTTTATTCCATTTTTTTGCCCTAGAAGAATCTAAGTATCATCGAAATCAAAACCCTAAATATAAAGGACACTCATGCCTGACCAAAGCTCTAAAACTTCAACTTTTAACTTTCATCATACTGCGTTTACCAAGAACTCTGCTTCTTGTTGTTTGGATCCAATTTGTCATTTTATGGAAGAGAGAGAGAGTAGAGAGAGAAAAGTGGCACGTGCTAAAAGCACGCATGTCATGGACACTATGATGTCGCATGAACTGCTCTCTCTCCCCCCTCTCTCTGACAAAGTGAGTTATGATGCTGTGATTGCTCGTTTATGCGGTGAAGTCATTGTCTATTTCTTCTTCTCTTTATGGGTTGACGTTGAAAAGGAGTTCTTGATTTGGTGGGATACAAATGAAGGGGTGGAAATTCACGTGACAAAAGTGGGGCTCCATCTGCTCATTTATGAGCACAAGAATGTTCATGAGATTCATTTGAATTGGGAAATGTGAAGATGCTTTTAGATCAGATCACACATCATGTTCAGGGACAGTATTTTCTTGATCTTTTAAAGTTAATTTTTATATAACTCGGGAAGTGACTGGCTTTATCATCTCAAGATATTAATCAAATCTTGAATTGCTCTTGTGCACTTTGATCTTGATCAATTTTTTATATTTGTTTTTGGCATCACCTTACTTGTCAATATGATCAAAGAGGTGATTTCTTCTTATATTGATGCATATTAGCATTGGAAGTTCTTCATTTATTTGTGTTGTCAAAGATGAGTGAATAAGTATATGCTCAATTGGCACATGGGATATGGTGTTGTCTCAAATTAGATTCGATATTCAATATTTTTTAGATGACACCTTGATATTACTGAATTACCATCATGGGAGTAGTTTTAGTAATTGACGACGGGAACGGCAGTGCTTGAAAATAACTGTGTTTCATGCAATACATTTTCGTCAATTGTAGTTTGCTATATTTTCTTGAGAGAAATTATTTGTTTCCTTTGAACGCTCAAATGTGAACAAAATTGGGGGAAGATATTTATCGATATACTTATATCCAAATGCCAACCAAAAGGGTTAAGTACAGTTTTAGTTCTTCCACTATTGTCGGTTTATGCAATTTAAGGGGATAATGATACTATAAGTGTCATAATATTTGTATGGCGATCACTTGAGTATCACAACTTTTTTTTAATCACTTAAGTGTCATAACTTCTTAAAAACATTCACTTGAGTGCCACTACATTCAGTTGATCATTTAAGGGCTAAAATGTTTTGAAAACATTTGCCTAAATATCATAAATCCAATGTGGTGTAATACTTATGATAAACATTTTCAAATTATTATGACACTAAAGTGACTAATTAAAAAATTATATTACACTCAAGTAAATGGAAAAAATAAAGTTATGGTCCTTCAAAAGGATGACCATACATAAGTTAAGGAACTCAAGTAATTGGAAAAAAAAAAAAGATATAGCACTCGAGTGATCGAAGATAAAGTAAAAGCATTTAAGTGATCAAAAAAAGTTATAACCCTTAAGTGAACACTATACAAAAGTCATTGCACTTGTAGTGCTCTTATCCAGCAATTTAGTTCTCTTACTTTTTTAAGCAATCTAATATTTTAACTTTATTTATTTGTACAATAAAATCCTTTCCATACCTACCATTACTAATACTGTCAAATTGACAATGCAGTAAAATTTGACAAGCGCCACTAATGTGGCACCACATTCTCAATTTGGGAATATAATAGAGGGAGAAAATATACCAGCTGTCTAGCCCTGTCTAGACGCTGGCTAAGGTCATATAATATACTAAAGGAGTTTCGATGACAAAAAGACATGGCAAACACTGTTAAAATAAGTTCTACAACTTTTCTATGGCCAGTAAATATTATTTGTCTAAAAGAGAGAATTTTATGTCTGCTTAAAATGTTAAGCAATCAATTCACTCAATCAATCACAACACAACGAAATGTCACAAGCTTCATTATTCTCTTCAAAGATAATATCTCGAGAACATTTAGTATTTAATGATTGGTTTAATGAGTAAAAAACTCAGCACTATTTGTGTTTAAAATTAAAACTAGGCGTAATAGGGGTTCAAGGATATCATTGTGTTTGGAAAGATATAACCTTATATTCAAAGCCAACATGGGCATTTGCAAAACATCGGTATAAACATTCAGGTTTCGCCGATTAGTTTTTCTAGAGCACTTCTTAATCATACATGAAAGGATCGTCATCTTCAATGCATTGACTATACATAACACATGGCAAATGGTATATTAAAGCAGAAGCATTTCTTTATGTAGGTGTTTAATGGGAAAATTGTTTAAAAATTCTAAATTTATTATATAGTGGCCAATTCAATAATAAACGTTTCAATTGTATTAATTTAGTCATAAAACTTTTGACAATTTGCTAATTTAGTCATGGATCTTTCAATTGCGTCATTTTAATTATGAACCTTTTAATGATTTACCAAATTTAATCATTTCAACCAATTTTGGTTTGAAATTGCTAGTGTGGATAATTTTTATAATTTCTTTTAATTTTATGAATTTTTTTCCAACGAAGGGTTGGAGAGGGAAAAAGGGAAAAAAAGAAAAGGAAAAGAGAAAATAAAAGAAGAGAAAATGAAAATAAAAAAGAAAAAAATTACAAAATTATTTACATTAGTGCTTACTATACCACATAGGACAGCGTTACCATGTCATGAATTTTTCGATCAAAATTAGCTAGATTAACTAAATTGATAAATTGTAAAAATATTTAAAATTAAATTAGCACAATTGAAATGTTTATGGCTAGATTGGTAAATTGTCAAAAATTTTAAAACTAAATTAACATAACTAAAAGATGTGGAAACAAATTGATCAATGTATAATATGTTTAGGAATTTTCAGACAATTTTCTTTGTGTTTAATAAGCGTCTCGTATGGATCTATGACACGTGTCGCAACACCATGATCAAGGGAATACAAAGGGTGGGTCCCAAGAACTATAAGATTAAAAATTAAAAGAAAAAGGGAAAAGATGGACCCCGATGTGAGCGGCCAACGAACCCTATCATGTCCTCTAGTGTCCCCTCATTCTTAGGGAACGGCAATAATAATCAAATCGAAATCCTAAGGAAGCGGTCAAAGGGAGCAGTTAAAGATTATTCCGTAGGCTCGAGGTCCGTCGCCTAATCATGCACCGCCAATCATCGATCACGCGCGACTTTGCTGCTTTTCAACGGTGGATATCCCAATCATGGTGCGGATCTACGGCTGGTAGCGTGGACCTGAGGCCTACCGGATAACTTAGCCTTCGAAAACATTTGCGCGCCAAAATGCTTTCTCTCTCCGACCGGACGGCACGTGACAAACGTAAGTGAGAGAGAGAGAGAGAGAGAGAGAGAGAGGATGTCGGGCAGGTGAAGGTAGATCCGGGGGGGTTGTCCGCTTTTACAGAGGAGGAAGTTTCCACCAAACGACACACTTTGACAGACAAAAAATAATAATGTGATGTTTTTTTATCAATATATATATATATATATATATATATAAATCGGATAACAAATATACGGGAGAAAGAACCATGTAATTTATGTATATTTCATGATGAAGAATTTATGAGCTTATTTTAAAATTTATAAGATAACTAGTTAAAGGAACAAAATTGAATGAACATCATTGTGTATAAAGCTCGAATAAATTAATTCCATTGATAAATAGTCACATATATGTGCATTGCCGAGCGAGAGGGTAGTATTCCTCAATTTGAAATGTGTAAAAATCACACATTAATAGAAAATAATTAATAATTATGATTTAGAGAAATTATATAAAATGTGATGTCTTTCAATCAATATATTTAAATGGGATAACATTTATGTATATTTTTGTGTATTTCATAATGAAGAGTATATGAGCCTATTTTAGATTTTGTAAGATGATTACTGTTTAAGGTGGCAAAATTTAATGAACATCACTTTACATAAAGCTCGAATAAATTAATTTCGTGGACAAATAATCACAAATAATATGTGCATGGGGGAGCGAGAGGGTAGTATTGCTGGATTTAAAATGTGTATAAATGTATCTGAAATAAGTGATTAAATTTTTTTTTGTCTTCTCAATATCCTCCTATGCTCACAAATAATATGTGCATTGTGCATTGAGAGGGTAGTATTGCTTGATTTGAAATGTGTATAAATGTATCTGAAATAAGTAATTAAAATTTTTATGTCTCCTCAATAGCCTCCTAAGCTCATACTTTTAGGTCAAACATTGTATGCAAGATCAGACATCACTCATCCCCTTTGCCTCTTTACACTTGAAATTTTTTTATTGCCAACCATTCATATTTTGCCATTTAATATCCTTTTTTTTTCTAGTCTTGATTTTACAACATAAACTTCAAGCACAAGGCAAGTATAACATGTAAAGAATCATGCTTTAGATACTCTTTTACAAAAGAAAATAAAAATTCATACTTTGGGTTGCTAAACCCTAAAAAGCCCAAGTCGTCATTTTATACTGTACACTCCTAAAAGTGAGTAAGTCTCTCATGTTTGTTGACTCCCCCTTCTAAGTTCTAATTCACTAATAAATATTTTTTAGAGGGTGACTTTTTTTTTTTTTTTCTGGCGTCCCAAAAATAACTTATCATATGCAAATCAACTTGTGGGACTATGAATCCAAGAACACTTCACTAGATTGACTTTTGCTCTATTTTATTTTTCCTTTCAAAGAGAGAGATAAAGAGAGGGGGACCAATAATGCATATGATCCCTGGAAGCGAAGTAGGGTTTTTGGTTACGCGTTTTAGAAATAATTTATAAAAAAAGTGTGAATGAAAAGTAAATGTTTTTCAGAGTGCAAGCCCACTGCGAGAAAGTAAAAGATATGATAGAGAGAATGGAGAGGGAAGGAAAAAAATACAAAGTAAAAGGCAGTTGGAAAATATAAATATAAAACAAACAATTGATATACTTTATAACATAATTAATATTGTTATTCTGCTCGCGGAGCAATTATTTTACACCGTCAATGTATCAAATTTTGAGCCCGTGAAATTGGGTATGCAACAATAAATATTGTAAGAGACTAGGTTCATTCCCCTTCACCAAACATTCACGGGAAAGTCACGTTTGCCATAATTTCGGTGCCAAAAAGTAACTTTAATTCTTAGCTGCAGCTTATCGACAACAATGTCATCCTTGCTAATTTTCAAGATAATATGTAGTTACGCGTTTATGATTGATGCGAGAATTACTCTCATAAAAAGGCCATTATTCTAATTAATTAGGAGTATTGTGATTTTTAATGAGTATATTAGATCACTGAAATTGGGAACCGCTCGAATCAGTCCAGATTTGACTGGTTGATTTGGTCCGGTTCCCAATTCTATAAAAATGGAATCGGTAATTTTCAGTCTGATTCCCAATTTTGGGAGAACCCGACTAACACTTTTTAAAAAAAATATATAACTTTTTTAATTTCTTAAAAATAGCAAAAAATCTTTATATATACTATTTTATTTCTTAAACACATAAATATAAATTAAATTAAATTAAAATCTTCATGAAATAAAAAAAGTGGCTAATTTTGTCAGACCGGACCGAACGGAGAATTGATCACCCCTAATTGGGAAGACTAATATAATAGAAGTACACATTTTTTAGTCGTATTTAGACTTAATTGTTGGTTGACTTAGAATGTTTTAATAGGCCATTTGCACCGAAGGAAATAACTTTTATTATGTCCTTTCCTATATGCACTAATATAAAGAAAGTCCGGTCTGGAAACAATCCTAGATCCGTGTATTTTTTAATGAAATCTCAAACTTGCGTTTTGTTTGGAATAAAAACAATCCTAGATCCGTGTATCTTTAGGAAAAATATTTCTACGTTTGTTTGGAAATTGTCTTTTATAATCCGTGTTAATCTCACATTAAATGGAATTTTAATATTATTCAACATATTCCACGAATTTTAATAATATAATTTACACGGTGCCAATTATCTTCTTTCGTATTCATCAGATATGAGCTACTAAAAGTACGTACATCAAATTTTATTTGGCTTTCTTGGGTAAACTTATAGTCTAGAAATATATTAATTTCATCCATGGCCAAAATACAAAATTGACAAATTTTCCCAATGCAAGGCGCCAAAGAATAATTACTTTAGTTTTGTGAGTTTGAAACCGAAAACCATGACAGTAAATACAATGTAAATTGTGGCAAAAGGAAAGATATGATTTTAATAACATAATATTAATTATGATTTATGTCCTCCTTAATATTAAAACGTTTTGGATTTCCAATTAATGGCAATGAGATTTTGTTTATTTGTACAGCTTTTGTGCATTTACTTTTTTTCATGATGAGCGCTGAAATTAATATAGTAAATGCCGAGGAAACACATTAACAGTACCTGGAGAAATTATGAAAATTATAATAAACGGAGATTGATAATTCAATTGAGAGAGAGATCTCCTCCAAGTGGTGATTAAATTATAAAGTACGAAATTGAGCACATTTAATTGGGCCAACTGAATTATTATTCATGACATGTTAATACTTATTGACAACCGAAATTTTATTTCCATTCTTTTGAGTCATAATTACGCGAAGATTTTTTCTAATTCAAAAAAAGGAAAAGAAAACCCCTTCTTTGCCCTTTTGAAATAAAAACTAAAAAGCATTTTCGCCATGCATAATCAAATTCATGAAATAAATGCATCGAGATTTCATTGTCATTTCAATCTCGACCTCACAATACAATCATCGGATGTTACACGCCATTTATTTGACATAATGTCACAGATTCGTCATCATATTCGACTTTTTAATAAAGTTAAATTTATCGATAATCACTTTGAAATACTTTTTAAGGAAAAAAAATTAGCCAATTTGCCAATTACAATTTCACATCTCGAATGGCTAGAGCTCGTATCATTTGTTCATCAAATGAAAATTTGGCAAGTCTGTGCAAGTTAAAAACTTGAAATCTAATAAGAAGTCATGTAAAAATATTACTTCATATATTCACCCGATGCCAAGATTAAAAAAGGGAAAAGATGATCAAGACACTGTCCCAAAAGCCAACATTTGTAATTTATCTTTTCTATTTATGGCAACACCAAACCCAACAACATTTTCTATGCCATATTGTCCCCAATAGCCAACATTTACAATTTTTTTTTTTTTACGGCAACACCAAACCCAACAACATTTTACCAAAAAAAAAAAGAAAAAAAAAAGGAACACTTAACTTTAGGAAGGAAACGAGGAACAACATGAAAAAATAACGGACAGCTGTGGAGTTGCGAGGTGGGCCCCACCTTACTAAAGTTTATCGCCACGAGAAAATCTCTCTCTCTCTCTCTAAAGTTTCTCTCTCTCCCGCCTTCCCGCTCCTTCTTGAATCTCATCTTCTCCTCTGCAATCTCCTCCAATTTTTCACTCTCCCTCTCTCGCTCTCGCTCTCGCTCTCCCTCTCTTCCTCCCGCTCTCGGAGGAGATACCCAGAAAGGGATAGGCCTTAGAGGGAGAGAGAGAGATAGGGAGCGGGGGGTGGTGGTTTGGAGAGAGAAATGTGAAGCAGCTTCTTCTCTGGAAATGGATACTCCAGAGAGGAACCAGATCGCCGCTCCCATCTCCAAATTCGAGGTACTTTGCGCTCGCCCCGCCGATAATCTTGAGTACCCACTTCTGTTTTTTCGTCAATTTCATCTCTTTTCTTCCTTTTTCCCCGGGGGGTCGGGTTGGTTTTGGCAATTCTTGGATCTTTTGGAGCTTGGTTGCGGGTTGTTGACTCGATCCTTGCCTGGCCTGCATGCCCTTCTTTTCTGTCCCATCTGGGTCGTTGACCTTAGTTTTGAAATGGGGATTCTTTTTCCTTCGAGTTGACTGTAGTGTTTTCAGCTTCTTTGGAGTTTCTGAGAAGAATTCCGGGGGTTTTGACGGGGGAAAGAAGAAGCTTCGAATTGTTTGAGGTTGTTCGGAAGTGTGGTCTGAACTCCAGCTAATTTGAGTAGATCTTCGCTTGGTGATGTGAATCTCTCTATATTTAGATCTCTGGCGAGTCAATGCTGAGTGGACCTTGCTTTTCAGTGATCTTCACTTGGAAATTCGAAGCAATTGTCTGGAGTTTCTGTCTAATTCTCCTTCTCGGGGTCAGAAATTTTTGACCAAGTGTTTAATTAGTCAAAAGTGGTGTTTTTTGGGGGAAATGTCCACAGATGTTTACTGGCGACCATTTTTATGAGTGAACTACAGATCCTGTGTTTAATGCACTCGAGGTTGTATGAGGGCTCAGCTAGGTCTTAAGTGGTCATGCTCCTTCTTCTTTTATGTAATTTATTTTCAATTCCCACATGTTGGTATTATCATCTTGGATCGAGGAGTGGATCTGATTGAATGACCCCTTTTTGTCGGTCCAACATGCCCACAAACAGCTTTGGCGGGCAGAGTTTATCATATATTCACCGTAGCTTCGCATTTGAGAGCTCTCGGTTGTGAGATTTTCTATATTCTGGCTTTTATTCCAGTTGGCATGTTTTATTGCAACAATTCTTAAAATATTTGACATGGAAATAAAGTATGCTGTTTTGCAGGATATGTTGTTATGCTTGATTAATTTTTGCATTTTTCACGGAAGCAGAACTTGATTTGAGAATCGGCTAATTGAACTTTTTTTTTTTTAAATTCAGTACTTTCTGGTTAAGAGTCTCCATCTTGCACTTGTTTTTAGTGTGTATAAATCTACTTTACGTCGTTTCTGTGCTTTTATTTCTTCAGATAAATATATTGTGTGATCCGTGAGTAATAGTTTCCTGATGATTGCAGGACTCCCCAGTTTTCAATTATATCAACAGTCTCTCCCCCATAAAGCCAGTGAAGTCCATACGAATCACTCAGGCATTCAGCTCACTGACTTTTGGATCTCTTCCGTCCATTTTCACTTCTCCACATGTCAGTTCTTCTCACAAGGAATCGAGATTTCTGAGAAGGTGATTGTCTGTCTTTCTTGTTTAGTCCTGCACAGTTGGCTCAGACTGCCTTGCTTGTATATGTCTGCTAACGGATATCTCTTGTTTTAGCCATCAAGACTCAGATCCATCAAATATCGGAACTTCTTGTAAAGATGAGAATAAAATTCCAACAGCTGAACGCAATGTTTCAGATGTGGCTCAGTTGGCTGAAAATGAAAGTGAGCTGCAGGAAAACTTTGATATCTTGGTTCCCATCGGAGAATCTTCTGTTGAGCCACTTGATGAGCACCGAGAATTTGCGCTTGACCTGCCGCAATCCTTAAAGTACGACTGTGGCAGTCCAAATTCCGACCCAACGCCATGTAGCACTGCTGCAGATTGTACTGTGTCCAAGTCAGATGCTCCTGTTGTTGAAAAGAATTCCCAAATAGACTTACCTGATGGTAGGTTACATCAGGAGGGAACTTCTCAACAGAAAAATGATACAGGGTGTGGATGGGAGAGTATGGCTTTAGAGTCGACTGACCTTTTAATCTTTAGTTCCCCTAATGATGCTGCTGCTTTTAGGGGACTGATCCAGAGATCACCAGATGTAGAGGTGGGATATTTCACTTCTATGGTGTCAAATTTTCCTGAGAACGAGGTTAGTGAAGAACTGAAAAGGCAGTTACTGTATCAACTCACTTTTAATGAACAGCATGAAGCAGAGGAGCCTTCTTGTCAGCCTGTAGATCCCAGCGAGCAGAAAGACACAAATACTTTGCCGAATGGCGTCGCGATAAGCAATCTGGATAATCACAGTGGTACTTATTTGAGTGTAAATATGGATAATGAGGCGGGAGCGCATATTCCATTTGCTAATAAGGTAAAAGACAGCTTGATTTTTACTCCACGTATTCTCTCACAAAATTTCCTGTTTCTTATGTGCTGGCACAGCATGCAAACTATACATATCTGCCTCTTCAATAAGTAGACCAGATGCACAGAATTCCCTGAACCAAAATTGCATGCTTTCTTCTTTTATTCTCACCAAAATTCTATTAGAAGTTAATGATACCGTTCCAATTTCTTTTTTTTTTCCTCTCAATTCATTTCTAATAAAATCGATTACTAATCCATCTGTACTCATTCTTACTGAAAACACATGCAATGTGCTTGTCTGTAACATACTGTGATGATGCTGAAAGTGACTTTTAAATAGTATTTGCAACTTCCGAAGCATTCTTCAGTCAGAAATTCATGAAAAAATCTCATCTCTGTTGTTAGTTTCTCAATACTTTTAGCTCTTGTTTTAATCTGAACAGTTTCAGTATTAGTCTTCCAGCTCCACCTCCAGCCATTTGAAGAAACTTTTCTTGCTTGTGTTAATTGCTGAAACACAGAATTCCGTTGGATTGTATAACAAACTAAAGTACCTCTGTCTGTTGATATGTAGCCTATCTCTGATCTACCTCGTGGTATGAGAAGGCGCTGTCTTGATTTTGAGATGGCGGGAACTCAGCAGAAGTGCTTGGATGGTGGTTCAGGTGGTAATTCTTCACCACTACTTAAATCCGATGAGAATAATATCCCAAAAAATAAGCAGCTGGTTGTTGTCAAAGGTGGAGGTGATTCTTCACGGTGTATTGTACCTGGAATCGGCTTGCACTTGAATGCTTTGACTTCAACTACAAAGGACTCCAGAATCGTTAAACATGAAAGCTTGTTATCTGATGTCCAAGCATTAAACATGCACATGTCCACAACCTCGTTGCAGTCTCCCTTGACCAATCAGGAGTCGCTTCACAAGTCTTTGACTTTGAGTAAAGCTGAAGAGATGGACCACGATAATGGGCTTCAGGTTGCTGAAGAAGTTTCTCAAGCACCCACTGATCTGAACTATGAAGAGAATGGCCAGACTAGTCCCCGAAAGAAAAGGCATGCATGATCTGTTTATAACTTGATGTTCAAGACCGTATATTCAGATATTACTTTTGATGCTTCCCTTCCCTTTCCTTATATGCGCTATTTGATTTGCAGGAGACGAATGGAGAATGGCGGAGAAAGTGAGACCTGCAAGCGCTGCAATTGTAAAAAATCAAAATGTTTGAAGCTGTAAGTTCACTTATTAAGTATTTTCTTTTTTAAACCCTGAAACTCTTTATTCACTGAATACCCTTTTTTGTGTTTAACGATTAGTATACTTGCCATCCAGTGTTGGCCAACAAGCCATGGAAAGCACTTAGTCATAAAGTCTCCTATTATGTACAAAACCAATAATTTCACAATGCTGTACATTTCAAACCTAAGCAATTGGTCCTTTTTTTTTTCTTGGCCCCAAATAACCGGTCTTGATCCACTACAAAAGAATCCTGTGGCAGAAAACTGCTTGCAGAAGTGCTGAAATGATACATAGAAAGAAAACTGAGCTGCGGTGTTATTCTATTGTTTGAGCAAAGTTATTTAGGTCCGAGAAGTTATGAAAAGCAATCTTATCATATGTAGAAGTTATGTAATCGTTTAGATCTGAACTTCAACCCTTTAATAGAAGACTTTGCACTGGGCCTTTCTATCCTCAGCGCAGGCTGAGTCTGCAATTCCCTTCGAGTGACAATTTCACAGAAGCCAAAAGGGCATCCTTGATGTCATTGTATTAGGTCATAACTGGAGTGTAATCCTGATAAAATAATTGAGAGATGATTTTTTGTAAACAACCCAGAAAAGTAGGATGTTAAAAATTTTTCGTCAGCTGAGTTATTCCTGCGAAACTGAAAAATGGAAGAGACCCTATAAACAAATCGTCCACCTAGGCCGTTTTTGGCAAATCAAAACTGAATTAGAAGAACAATTTCAGGAAATCTGGAGGCTATTAGTATGCTAGTTGACCTTTCAAAATTGTCTATGCAGTTACTGTGAATGTTTTGCTGCTGGTGTCTACTGCATCGAGCCATGTGCATGTCAAGATTGCTTCAACAAGCCTATTCATGAAGACACTGTTCTTGCAACTAGAAAACAGATCGAGTCACGTAACCCGCTTGCATTTGCTCCAAAAGTCATTAGGTCTTCTGAATCTGCTTCTGAATACGGGGTAAGAGTATATGATATGTTAACTCTATTCCTGCTCGTTGGTGAAAAGGGGAATAAATATGAAACACTGCCTACAATGTAATTTCGTCCTTTTGTCCTGTGCAGGAAGATTCTAGCAAAACGCCAGCTTCAGCACGACATAAAAGAGGATGCAATTGTAAGAAGTCCAGTTGCCTCAAGAAATACTGCGAGTGCTATCAGGTTTTTCCTTTCAGATTGTGCTGTCCAATTTGATCTTCTGCTATAATTCTTTATTAATGTTGGTTTTTGTTTTAAAAAGGGTGGTGTTGGCTGCTCCATTAACTGTCGATGCGAAGGGTGTAAAAATGCATACGGTACAAAAGATGGTAAGTGATCCTCACGTCACCCTAGCATGTGGCTCACTGGATACCATCACCAACCTTCTACCTTTCTTATTCTGATGCGTTTTTTTTACACTATTTTATGGTCTTGAAGCTAAATGAAATTCCTAGATTAAAATTGTTCACTGTGGAATTCAGGTTCTGCTTTGAGAGGACCAGATTGCGAAGAAGAAGAAGAGACTGAGAAGTGTGAAAAGAGCAAAGCGGAGAAAATTCCTTGGAAAATGGAAAATGAGAATAATGATGAGCTAAATTTAGCTTCTGCTCTTCCAAGCACACCATCCGGGTTTCGCAGGTTTGGTTTACTTAAATTCTTTCCGTCCTTTAGTCCCTCTCATTTTAGCTCCTTCGCTAATAGATGCATTTTCTGGTCATTTAACTTTATCTGTGTTTTGCAGACCTTTGGTTCAGTTGGCATTTCCATCGAAGCTCAAGCAGCCGCGTTCATCGTTCGTCACCATTGGATCCTCTTATGCATTGCACTCTAGCCAGAAAATGGGAAAACCGGATCTTCTACTACCGCCGCCACCGAAATTCGAAAAACTTCCTCTAACTAATACGGAGGATGAAATTCCCGAGATCCTCTGCAGCAGCAGCACGCCAACAGCCAGCATAAAGAGCACCTCTCCCAACAGCAAGAGGGTCTCTCCGCCACACAGCGACTTTGGGACCTCCCCGAACCTGAGGAGCGGTCGGAGGTTGATTTTACAATCGATTCCGTCCTTTCCTTCTCTCACTCCTCAACACTAGAAGTGAGCCGTATCATGATTTTCTGCTCGAGAATCGCCTTGGTACTTCCTTGAACTTCACCTCGTTGAGAGGCTTGTCGCTCAATTGCAATTTTTAAGTGTCTTTTTCTTTCCGATGGACGCGCAGTATAATAAAAGCTGTAGCATGCTCTTAAGAATACCGATGTATATTGTAAAATAGTCAAGTTTCAGTTCAGCTCCACAGTTACTTTTGCTTTCTCTTGACTGCATTCATTATTTAAGAGTACTCTAAATTCCATTTTTTTTAACCTTGTATCAATCTGGGAGGGGGCATGAGAAAGCATTATCAGATGAATCTTGGAAATTCGGAAAGGTGAGATCTTTTCGTGCTTGATATCTGACCATTTCTTGAATGAAGGGCTTATGCCTTGGTATTCATAATTTTTTGGAGTGATCTGCTCCTGCAAATTCCAAGGCCTTGGTTCTCGACATATCGAGTGGTTCCTGAAGCTCTGACTCAAATGGAACAGCAAATTCAGCCTTTAAGCAACTGCACTCGGGCATGCCTGTTGTTTATTTTCTCAAGAGTGGAGTGGAGGGACAAATTTAAAAATATATTTTCGAAAGGATGCAAAAAACATACATTATTTTTTACTAACGATCATTTCTATATCTCCACTTTTGAAAATATCATGTACTCGAATTTTACCTTTCAAATTTACTTTGCATCTTCATATTTATTATCTTTGCATCCTAGTCAACGAAAATGCCATTTCCTTTCCGAAGAAGACCATCCCCAAATTCTGAATTCTCGCATCAACTCAAAATACTCTAAACCAAACCAATCAAACCCCAAGCAAAATGTCAAAATGAATCTATAAGGAGGTACAATTTGGTTTTTTCAAGTTTTGTCTAGGTGCACGTGAATGCTTTTCGTAAGGTTAATGGATCAAAAGTGAGATGCGTTTTTGATACTTTACCTATGTTTTGTGGTTCATTTGGTGATGATAATAGTTCCGATTTGCTTGACCAAAATAAATAAAAATAAATAAATAAATTGGATTTGTCCCGGCGAAAATTGAAACTAGGTTCTCGATTAGATTTCAAGTTCCAATTTCTCAATGTGACGAGTTGAATTAGATCGGTAAGTATCCCTATTTCCATCATTGGTCATTGGAAGTGGGAGAATTGTCCAAAAAGTCCTAAAGCTATTGCAGTTTTGCCAATTCAGTTTTAAACCTTTTAACTTTGTCAATTGAGTTCTAAACTTTTTCATTTCTTGCCGATTCAGTCCATTAGGATAATTTTGGCTGGAAAATGCTGACGTGAACGACGGTGGTGCCACGTAGGAGCGCCGATGCTTGACGTGGATAATTTTTAATAATATTTTAAAATTTAATTTTTTTTTTAAATTTTCTGTTTTTCCTTTTTTTTTTTTTTTGGCTTTTTCCTTGGCCTTTTCCGGTGGCTGGCCACCGGCCACTGGTCACGGTTGGTCAACTGGCCTCGCTCGCCACAGGTGAGGCCCGGCTGGGCGAGGAGGAGCCCCGGCGAGGGGAGACCTCGCCCAGTTGTGGCTCGGCATGGGTTGCTTAGGCGAGGCCGACCCTCCCCCAGGCCAAGGTGGCCTCGCCAGATCTAAAGAGGGGAGCCCTCGCCCAGGCGAACTAGATCTAGTGAGGCCGGCCCTCGCCCCTGGCCAGGTAGGCATTGGCTTGTGGCCAGTGGCCAACCATCGCCCGCTTGGCCGGGCGAGGGCGACGCTTGCTTGGGTGAGGGCTCCCTCGCTAGATCTAGCGAGGTCGGCCCTTGCCGAGGCCAAGGCGGCCTCACTTGGCGTTGCCGTTGCCCGGCCGACGCCTGGCGAGGCCGCCTCGGCCTGGGGGAGGGTTGGCCTCGCCCAGGCAACCCTTGCTGGGCCGCGCTTGGGTGAGGGCTCCCCTCGCCGGGGCTCCTCCTTGCCCAGCCGGGCCTCACCTGTGGTGGGCAAGGCCAACCAGTCAGCTGTGGTCGGTGGTTGGCCATCGGAAAAGGCGAAGGAAAAAGCCAAAAAGAAAAAAAAAAAAAAAAAGAGAGAGAGAGAGAAGGGAAAAACAGAAAATATGAAAAAAAATTAAAATTAAAAAATTAAAAAATTATTAAAAATTGTCCACGTTAGCGCTGGCAAAGTTAAAAGGTTTAGGACTGAATTGGCAAAACTGCAATAGGTTTAGGACTTTTTGGACAATTCTCCCCATTGGAAGTTTCGATTCAATTTGGTTCTATTAAATATGTCGCATATACTTTAGGCTTATTCTTAGATCCCCCGTTTTAAATTATTATACTTTTGCACAAACATAATTAGATTGCTATTTGATTGTGAAATGGTTACATATTAGGAGTGTCGTTTAACAATCATAACTTAGTAAATAATCATCGAATTCTTTAATAATTATAAACAAATTTTCAATTTTACCATAATACCATTTTCTTTGTCACTAACACACTAAAACTATAATGAATTTAACAGGTTTGAATACCTTGTGATTTCAAACAGTTGTTCCCACTTATTTATTAGTAACTCATCAAATGATAGATCAATTAACTGTCCTAATCAGTAATCTAATAACAATAGTTTAATTTTACCACTCTCAAACCAACTAGTATTAAGTTTTAAAATTCATGACTAAGCTTCATTTTTTTTTGCAGAATATGAATAATTTGAAAATCATTTTTCCCAAAATTGATCACTTGAATAAATTAGTTGATAAAAAATAATTTCATTTTCGACAATAATTTTTATTTAATCATTTCGTGAACGATTTAAATATTTTTCGTTTATTCACTTTCGTAAGCAATACCGATGATTATTTTTTGAAATTTTCAAATCATTTATTTATTGCTAAACAAATGGAACCTAACATGCCTACCAAATAATAATTTTACCATTCTCAAATGTATGTTCAAAATTCACTTACTGATGAAATGATGATTTGACCACCCTCAAATCAAATACTACATTACTTTGACCTTGGTAAATTCCTTACGTTGCCGGTTACTCGTTACGGTGCTGGCCTCCGCTAGTAAGTTGCTAATTTCATTAATAAGATTTGTTTACAATGGTTTACAGTTAAATAATCAGATAACTTGGCAAATTACTCACTTGGTCGGTAGATTATTTCCCTAAAAACTAGCATTCTTTCTTGGGTTACTAATTTCAGTAAAAGATTGCTAAATTTAACAACGAGATTTACTTCCAGATTGTGTGTTGGTAAGTTCCTTACTAGGAGAGAAAACTCACCACCCTAAAAGCGAGTCATAATAGTAAATTTATCTATTTTCTAGAGAGTTTCTTTTTTTAAACAATACGATTCAATTCTCAATTACTACTTTCTTTTTTTTTGAACAGACCTCAATTACTACTTTCTAAATAGCTTGAAAGAACCACTGGGGGTTCGCCCCAGTGGCCACCCTTCCAACATGGAAGGGGGAGGTGAGGGGTTCAAATCCCCACCTCCTCGAGAGGGGGATGAGGGTAGGGACGCGTAAGTTTCGAGAGTGGGTTGCGACTCCCACGCCCGCAAAGAAGAGTAGGGCACAAGTCTGCAAGTGAGTGTAGAGTAGAAATAAGTAGACTGATCAAAAAAAAAAAAAAAAAACAGCTTGAAAGTGTCCTGTCGACTTTTATTTTCATAAATTTCTCAACTTGTTGGTGACTTACTTCAATAAAATCATATTTACGATGGTAAGTTACTTATTGCAATTATATGTTAACTTCAATTTCAATTGTAAGATTAATATCATGACAAACTCCAAATTGGTACGTTATGATAAATTTAGCCCAAACTAATTTTTAACTACAAAAAACTCCAAACCGATGACAAATTTACCCTACATTAGTTTCCGTCAAATTTTACCGTCAAATTGCTGAATTGGATAATACTTAGTAGTTGACGGGTATACTAATTTTGGGTTTTACTCTTCATTTGTTAGGTGTATTAGTTTGTCATTTTTCTTTGTGTTAATCAAATTTAATGAAAATTAATAGAGGGTAAATTTGTTATGTATGTAAAAATTTGAGGTTTTTGTGATAAAAAAATTAATTTAGGATAAATTTATCACAAGTATACTAATTTATGATTTTTGATGGTAAAAAAATAATTTATGTTAAATTTGTCAAATGTGTATCAGTTTAGAATTTTTTGTGGTATTAACCCTTAATTATAATAGCAAATTCCTTGCATTGTCAGTAACAAACTAATTGTGGGCGAACCTACGTTGGTAAGTTTACTAATTTCACCATTAATTTTTTGCTTTGAATGGTCAATTTATTAAATAAGTAGATAACTTAAATTTCATCTGAAGTTGGTAAAAACAAAATCCTTGTTCTTGTCGTCACTTACACTATGTTTGTTAGAAGGGATAATGCGGGAAGAGCTAACAAACTAAACTGAAGATATTTCTCGATTTTCCGAGGAAACTGCCGTTGAAGGATCAACTGAGTTCGTTTCTAATTCGATATTATTAGCAAAAGATCCGATGTGGTCTCTCCCTAATCCTCAGTTACAATTCATTGAAATCTTTTTCAGTTGCCACCTTGCCACTATGAGTATATATTAGGGAAGAAAAAATGAATAATATTTACTAACACGTAGCTTGATCACAATTTGACTCCACAGTTATAAAATATAATCCGCGGAATGTAGATAAAATTATCTTTTCTCTTTATTTCTTTTAATCAATTTGCAAGTTTAACGTTGAATTAAACAATCACAGATTGTAGCCAGCCATTAAAATTCACTTCCATTCCATTTTTAAGCGTTAAATTTACTGACTTCCGCTAAACTCTCTCGAACACCTCCTCGTAATTGAGATTAAGCAACGCTAAAGTGCAAACATCGAGTTAAGACCAAGGTTATATGATAAATATTTTACTAGAATATATATTTGGCTTGTCACTAGTAGCCTATGAAAACTTTTTAGCCTCCACGAATTGCTAAATAGCGTAAATCAACAACTTTTTAAGTCAATTAAACATAAATATTTTGAAATTTCAAAAAAATCTAACAATTTTAAAAACACAATATAAGATTAAGCATTACCTCACCTGAAAAGCACAATTTACAAAATGAGCAAAGAAAATGTCAATATTAAAGATGGTCTTGAAAATTCAGAAATATCAAATATATGATGAAAATAATTAATTACCTTACGTGTGCAAATAGAACATTAATCTGTTTCTACAAATCTTAACATAAAAAAGCATAAATAAGCAACTTCATTAGCGAATTAAACATAAATACTTGAAATTTAAAAAAAAAATAATTCAATTCCAAAAATAAAACACAATATAGGATTAAGCATTACCTCACCTAAAGAATAGAATATATAAAATGAGAGGATAAAATATCAATGTTTAAGATGGTTTTGAAAATTCAGAAATATCAAATATATGATGAAACAAATTAATTATCTTATGTGCGCAAATAGAACATTAATTTCTTTCTACAAATTTTAACAAACTTGCAAGGTGATTCATCTTTAAAATTTCATCAAACTTTGAGTTGCTTATCATTCAACTCTTGAATTGATAATTTCTTTTTTTACTTGTGTATGATATATCGTTATCTAACTGTCAACTCTCAAATATCACATATTAATTACCACAGAAAAATGAATTTAGAGTTCTACTATGACTTCAATACCCAAACTCTTTGTTTTGTCACCAAAATTCATAAAATTGTACGAATGTTGCAAAAATTTACCCTCCATCACAATTCTGTCTAATTTTGACTCTTAAAAATCCTATGTGACGGCTTACATGGACAATGATAAGAAAAACAAGCTACAAGGATCAAGAGTGCAATATGTCACATAGACTTGATTCATTTGTGCGGCTATTGTCATGAGGAGTTCATCATCCCCAATCTTATCACTCGGAAAAACTCTGAACTGCACTCGATTTGTCCCAACTTTTGCCCCCAAACGGAGTTTTGGCTCCACTAAAATTACCAAAACTACGTTGGATCCACGTCAGCTCTGCTTTCCTATGTTGTCTATGTAAGACAAACTGCCTGACCCCCGAATCACCAAAAGCAAAGAGCATTTGTAAGCTCTCAAATGGTACAGAAGTGCAGGGACAAGTAAGGAGTAGTTCAAGAAGGGTAGGAAGGATCTATGTAGCGATATCGATAGAATCTAAGCAATTAAAGAAAGACAACATCGATTATGGAACTGGCTTGAATTAAACCGGGCATTAACTAGAGATTATGCTAATAGCTTGTCCTATCGAAAAGAATCACCTCCAACAATGCGACAACGCAGCAAGCAAAAGGGTTTTAGCTTAAAACACTTCTTTATACCAGACCAAGTGAAACAATACAGAGAGATACTGCAGAAAATTCTAATTCTCGTCTGAATCATTAATAAGTAAGGAAGGAGCTATGCAACCATCTTCTCAGCTAAAGAACAAAACAACATCGCTCAATTGTCAAAACCCATTAATTCTTGCTGAAGCAAAACATCGTCTAGTCTGTAGAAAGGACTTCAAAACTCAATATGAGAACAAAGAACCCTAAATTTAAGCTCCAATGACTTCGGTGGGAACCTCGGCCACTGGTTCGTCAGCGGGCCTATCCAACTTGACGCCAATGTCTTCTGAATAATCACCATGGACCTATCATGACAGCAGGATAAACAAACAGTTAGGTTACAGATTTTACAATGAATTAACAATCACAAACTACACTATCCAAATAAAAATCACGTTCATTTCATTTTCAACTCTAAATTTACTGCCATCTTCAATAATATCTAATTAACTCTCCCTGAAGTTCATACTGAGCAACTCTATAAAGCAAACTCAATCTTGTTATCCAGTCAAGCACCAAAAGAAAACCAAGGTTCTATGCAAACCATTTTACTATGCAAACCACACTAGGCATGCGTCATTAATAGGCTCTCAAAACTCATCAACCTCCATCAAGAATGTAACTAAGAATTTTTTATTTAAAGCAAATATAAGTATTTCATTTCATGAAATTAGGTTAAGAAATTGTCCCTCAATATCTCAGACACAATTAAGAAATTAAAATAAATAGAAAAAGAAATATACCTCCATCAATTTTCCGAGATCAAACTTAGGAGCTTTCAGAATCTTGACCTTCCGAATGAAAACATTCTGCAGAGGATAGATGCTTGATGTTGCCTTCTCAATTTCCTTCCCAATCATCTCAGGAATGAACTTCCTGACCAATTCCTTCAGGTCGCAAGTAGTGGCCTGGTTGACCATAATTTCCCTCATTTTCCTGCGAATCTGGAACAAAAGCATTTCTACTTTAAATCGCCACTATAATCACATAGCCAATCTCTTAAGGAAAACTATAAATTGGCACATCCAGCCACTGCCACTATGTAAATTATTAGAGCATATACATTATAGGGAGCCAAGCAGAACAAAAAATTAAAAAAGAAAGCAAACATATGATGTTGAGCATGCCATCAATCAATGGACCATGAAGATTAACTGTAATGCTTCTACTGATATGGTAAAGACTGTTATTCTATCATAGACCACAGAAATAGCGTATTCTGCATGAGAGATAAATCACCTGTCTGATCTGGCTGGATTGCGCATAGCAGGTTCTCTTGACCTGATTTGGACGTCTCTTGGTGAAGCCGATGCAGAACATCCTCAAAGTGTAATTATCTGTTGTCTTCACATCAACATGAGCTTCAATCAATGTCTGCCATTTTCTCACCAAGGACCTCAACTTATCGGTTGTGAAGTCCATTCCCTGAAATTATATAAAGGAAAGGCATAGGTCAAATTCATTTCAAAAGGTGTAGATGATACTCAAAAAGGGCGATGACCATGTTAACCTTACCCAGAAAGCTAATTAAAAAAAAAAAAAAAATCTTACCCAGAAATTAGTCAAGACATTCCTTCCCTGAACATCTTCACTCCTCAGACGAATCTTTCTGTAGGCATGGTCCTCATCACCCTGAAGGTCAGCCAATGACACCTCAAACACTCTGTGTTTGAGACCTTCTGAAGCAATCTGCAAATGTGCAAAATTAGTGTCATGTTAAAAGACTTTTTGAGGAATAAATAACTTTTCGACATCTAAAATCTGTGTGAACCCCCCCTGCTCCCCACCCCGGGGGGGTTGCTGAAAATGATAACAACAACAAAGGTGCCATAATTGAACAAAAAAAGATATCCAGAGGCATCGACTTCAAATTATCCTTATTCTTTTACACTCATAAGTTCCTTACAAAGGGCATGGCAAGATCAGCGCTGAATTTTCACAAAGAAACCAGCTATGAGCGCCACAGAGAGAACAACAAATGACATGTTTAGCAATGTGCATATCAATATCTCCAATTGTTATCACAGCTTAATCCCCAACAGTAAGACCTTAATGCCTTGTTATTCAAGGGGATTATCACAAAAGCAATCGACAGTACTGGAGCAAATAAGCTCAACGAAGCTGCTCTACACATCAACCACTACAAATATAAATACAGCAAGAAAACTAACAACGATGTCTTAAGTGTTACCTAGACCACCATTCGAGCAATGGCATTTAGATCGAAGTCCAAACAAGCAAAGAGATTTCACAACGAGCATTACACACATACACTGAAAACTTCGCCCATTTTCCAACCGAGCCAACCAGATTAGATTAAACGATAGCGAAAAAGAACACACCTTGGTACCCTGAGTACGGGAAACCAGAGTCTTGCCCACGTTCTTCACGGAGAACACGGATGGGGCCTTGATATCATACCAGTCCTTCTTGGAAAACGGATCGACCCTGCATAAATGCCCCCACAACACCAACAACAGAAGACGGACAAAATCAGAACAAACCAGAACATTCAACAGATCTACGAACACCCAATGAGGCCCCCCCAAAACAGGAACACCGAAACTCACGCCTTCTTCTTGCCTCCCTTCTTCCCCTTGGAAATCCTCTTGTTCTTCCTGCATCAAACCACCGACCCATCAGTCCAAACGCCACAGTTTCGAACGGAAAAAACCGACCCACGCAAGAGAGAGGGGAGAGTTACCCGACGGCCATGGTTGGGAGGAGACTAGGGTTTGGCTCGGAGCGAAGGAGCTGCTGCTGACGGCTCTACGAGCAAACTCCCCCTTCAACGCTCTGGTGCAAGCGAAAACCCTAATACCAGCTCTGGTAAGTGTGCGGGATATTTATACGGGGGTGGGCGAAAGATGCGGTGCGTGCGCGTCCTCCGTTTATGCGTGGGCCTAGGGCAGAAGGGTCTTTTTATTGTTCTTTTTATTTTATTTTTTTGGGAAAAATGCCACCAAATCCCAAATTATATTATCGTGATTAATTTATTATGAACTTTTTTTAGGTATTAAATATTCCAAACTAAATCTAATATGACACATCTATTTTAAACTTTTTTTTGTGACACCAAAATCATAGATTCATACTTTTATGATATATTTATGACGTGACTTGTAACGATTCTGTTCCCAAAAACAAATTCTGATCAGAAATGATTTTTATTTATTCTGTTTTCGAAAGCAATTTTTAAGCATTTTAAGTCATTTGTTAACTGTCCAAAATTTCTGATTCCGGAATAGAATTGTGTTTGATCTTATACTCATTAATTTAGTTCCAAATCAATTTCTTTTAATTTTGAAATATTTTTTTTTTACTTTTTTTTTTCCCTTTTTCTCCTATTCTTCTTCTTTTTCTTGTGGCCGCTCGTTGGTCGCCACCGACAGCTGGGTGAAGCTTGCTTGGCCACCGGTGGGGCTGGGCAAGCCTCGCCGGAGCTTGCCCTGGCTTGGCAAGCTCGCTGAAGCGGTTGCCAGCGATCGGCAAGCTCGCCGGACTGGTTGCCGGCGACTAGTGGGCGGCGGTGGATGGTGGCGGACAACAATCGCGGGATGGCGGTTGATTAAAAATAAGAAAAGTTGATTTTGATTCTTAGATTTGTTCCTGGAATAAGAATCAACTTTTTTTTTTTTTCTGTTTCCAAATCTATTTCCAAGAACAAAAAAATAGAAATTTGTTCTCGGAAATAAAATTTTTACCAAACATGATTTTGTTCCCAAACTATTTTCGGGAACAAAAAATCAGAATCAATTACTGTTGGGATTGTTACCAAACAGGTACTTAGTCTCCATTATATTTCCGTTGGAAATCATTCTTAAAAGTCTTATGTGGCTGCTGACTTGGACGATAGATTTCAGATGATGCTGACGTGGAGCCAAAGTGGACTAAGTGAAGGAAAACAATGCCAATTTTTTAATGTGGCGTGGTTGAAATATTAAGGAACGTTGTTCCTTTGGGCTCCATCTATCTTCCCCCCTTTTCCCATGTTCCAAACTCTCCATCCTCAAGTTCTCTTTATTGAAGCTCCATGCTCTGGCTCTTTCTCTAATTCAATCCACGTTTAAAGCTTCATAGCTCTCTACTCAAGTGGTCTATCTGAAACTCCATTTGTCCATATGAACATCATTGTTTTCCTCTCTTGCGGTTCATTGAACTTGATTTGGGGCTCTAGGATTAATATCCTACTAAGATCTCTCTTTCTTTGAAGAAATTTTGATTTGCACAAAGCTTGATTGCTAGTTTACTAGTTGAAGGCAATTTTGGGCTTTAGTTTGTATGTTGGTTGATTCTCTCTCTCAAGGAAGCTTGACTCAACCGAAGTTCAATTTGTTCAAAGCTCGTTTGCTTGTTGAAGTCAATTTGGTTTTTTTTTTAGAGGTTTCCTATTTGTCTCCACAAAGAAGATCAACTTTGTGATTTGGGGCTTTTCTAGTTTTTTTATTCTTTTTTTTTTTATGCTAGTCTTGATTCACCATCATTTTATGACACTTTTGAGGTGTTCGTTTTGGCAATTTCGCTGTTGTAGTGAATTGAAGCTGTTGGTCGAATTGAGCTTCCTTGAGAGGGAGAATCAATCAACATACAAAGCCCTAAAACCCCAAATCACCTTCAACTAGTCAACCGGAAAACGAGTTTCGAGCAAATTGAGCTTGCGAGAGAGGAAAATGACATTGTTCGTGTTGACAAATGGAGCTTCGGATAGACAACTCGAGCATGGAGCAATAAAGCTTTGAATGAGGACCAAGTTAGAAAGAGAGAGAAACACGGAGATTTAGTAGAGAGAACTCGAGCATGGAGAGTTTGGACATGCCGCAAGGGGGAAAGATAGATGAAGCCCAAGCAAATGGCGTTCCCTAATATTTTACCACATCAAATAAAATAAAAAAAGCATTATTTTCCTTTACTTAGGCCATGTTGATGCCATGTCAATGCCATTCGAAGTCCAACGTCAAGTCAGTAGTCACATAGGACTTCTAATGTGATATCTAATGAAAACATAACAAATGTAAATGTATCACACTAGTATAATTTTGGAGTTTTTGGTGCCATAGAAAAAATATTTGGGATAAATGTGTCACAACATAAATAGCTTGGGGTTTTTAGGGTGCGTTTGGAAAGATTTTTGGGAAAAGTCCTTGAAAAAATGTAAAGGCCTTTGAGTCAATGGTGTTTTTCAAAATGCAAAGTGTTTGGTAAATTTATTTGTGAAAGTCCATTATGAAATATACTTGTGCAAGTGGTCGAGCACCGGTGGTTGGAGCCGGTTTTGAGCGATAAGAGGCGTCTTCCATCAGCCTTCAAACCCCCTAAATGTTAGCTTGTTTGCATCTCTTCTTCGAGCTGTTCTTGCTTCCGATGGATTAGGGTTCTGTGACCTGTGATCTTATTCTGAGATGGAGCCCAATTCTATTCAAACTCGCCTGAATGATGAGGGAACGCACTCGTATGGCCCCTTCTCCCCTAGGAATGATCGTCCTTTGACGAATGCTTCTGTGTTGAACGTGGGTAACCGAATGAACCCCCCTTCTGCTGGAGTCGGGGCTTCTAACCCCCCAACGACATTTGTAAGAAGTTGTCTTGTTAATAAAGAGCGTTCTAAGTTGAAAAGACCTCAGTCTAGGGGTAAATCGAAGAAGCCTAAGACCCGTTCCTGGGCTGCTGTCGCAAGTGGCGCGAATAAGGGATATGACCTTGAGTTTACCCCCCCTCCGATAATTGTGAATAACAAGCCAGTTATCCAAATGGACGATTCTGATATTGATGTTGCGGACCCTAAGTTGTATGACTGCCTTGTGGGACACTTCATTGGGAGGCAACTTCCGTTTAAGCTAGTTGAGGAGTCCCTGAGGAGAGCTTGGTGAACAAATTTGTTAGAAGTAATGTCCAATGGGCGTGGCGTGTTTCTTCTGCGCATTATAGATCGCGAGTTCAGAAGGCGTATCCTTGAGGGCAGTCCCATTACCGTTGCAAGAATTCCTCTGATCCTTCAACAATGGGAACTGGGTGTCGAGCTGAACAAAGATACTCATAGGTCTGTTCCAGTTTGGGTAAGACTAAGGAACCTTCCGTTTGCCTTCTGGTCTGCTCAGGCTATCGGGAAGGTGGCTAGTGCCTTGGGTAAGCCACTTTATGTTGATCAGAAAACTGAGCAGATGTCCATGTTGACTTTTGCCCGCGTATGTGTGGAAATGACAATTCAGCAACCTCGGTATGAGACCTTTGATTTAACTACCAATGGATCAAAGGCCATGGTGGAAGTCGAGTACGAATGGAAACCGATGGTTTGTTCAAGATGTGAAATGTTTGGTCACACTTGTAAAAATGTTACTCCTGGTCCTTCTGCTGGATGATCTGAGGGAGCTACAGAAAGTATCCAGAAGGTTAATTCGGTAGTTGAGGCCCGCTCCTCTAAGGGAAAGGAGGTGGCCATGCAGTAACCTTCTGCGGAAGATGTAGATATTCAAATCACCCATCGTTCTAAAGTGGGTGTTGCAGAACCCACATCTGGTGTGGCTGTTAACACGCCTTCTTATGTCGGTGAATCAAGCTCGGTAAATGCGGCTCCTTAGGGACCGGATGTTCCAAAGGTTCCATGTCCTATCCTCTCTGCTCTAGCTGACCCGCAATCAGTTGCTGAGGAGGTAGGGTGGAAGCAAGTTAATCGGAAAGATAAGAAAAAGAAGATGAAGCAGGCAGCAAGGAAGGCTGCTTCTGTTGCTGCTGATGCAAACGCTGTAGCAGCTACTGATATTGTTCAAGTGGAAGTTGCAGATATGTCTATGCTGAATCCAAACGACCCTTCAAAATTTCTTGATCCAGTGATTCATACCCCGGCAAGATCGGTTCCTCCTTATGTAGCGGGCCTTCCTGCTCAGGATGATCCCCTGACTTTAATCGATAGCTCTGACGAAATCAGCAATTCTAGTATCCAAGAGGACCCGATTGGAGTAGATTCTCAAGTTGGGGATATTCCTGATCCCAAAAGGCTCACCTCACCGTTAATGGCAAACTTCCAAGAAAAGCTTCGAATGCTCCTATCTGATGATCCAGAAGATCTGAAGAAGGAAGTTGCTGCTTCGAGGACCTCTAAAAAGAGGTAATTTTGCTCATTGTTTTTTGATGATTGTTGGTTTTTGGAATATTAGAGGTATCTTAGATCCTCTTAGGCGTGCCGAAATAAGACGTTTTGCTGCGGTAAATAAGCTTTGTCTTATTGGCTTGCTTGAAACTAAAGTTCCTTTAGAGCTTTTTGATTCTATTTCGGCCACCCTCATTAGGGGGTGGAATTGGTGTGCTAACTATGATAATGCTCCGCGTGGGAGGATTTGGGTTGGATGGAACCTAGATCTCGTCGCCTTTTCTACCATCTCTATTAACAACCAAGTGTTGCATGGCAATTTAAAATGTAATATGTCTGGAAGGAGTTTCTATATATCGGCCGTCTACAGGGAACATTCGTTTGCCCATTGTAGACCGTTATGGGAAAATCTCCATCTCTGCAGTGAACTCTTCCTTGATTCACCGTGTCTAGTTGCTAGTGATTTCAATGCTATCAGGGATCCATTGGACCAAGTTGGGGGCTCCACCAATTGGATTCCGTATTTTGATGAATTCCGCCAGTGCTTGGAGCAAACAGATCTTACGGACCTCAGATTTGTCGGGCTCCGTTACACTTGGTCCACTTCGTATGGGACCGGGAGGAATATGAGAAAGATAGATCATGTATTGGTTAACAGTAAGTGGAACCTTGATTTCTCGTATTTGGAGGTGTCTTTTTTGAACCCTGGCATATCTGACCACACGCCGATGGTTGTAAGAGTTGTCCACCTGGCCTCGAGGAGGAAACCCTTCAAATACTTTAATTTTTGGATAGATCATCCAGAGTTTAAGGCGATTGTGCAACGTGTCTAGAATACTCCGGTTAGAGGCGTCCCTATGTTTAAATTGGTTTATAGATTGAAGATTTTGAAAGCTCAACTCAAGACCCTCAACTAGGATGCTTTTTCTAACATTTCGGCTAGAACTGCTGAGGCAAGAGAAGCTCTCAACGTCACTCAAGTTCAACTTCAATCAAACTCGTCTAGCCTTGCTCTTGTTGATCAAGAAAGGAGCCAACGCCGGCTGCTTGTTGAATTGAGGAATCAAGATGAATCTTATTATAGGCAAAAGTCCAGAATTAGATGGCTAAAGCAGGGTGACCGGAATACGAATTTCTTCCACCAATCTGTGAAGAGAAGACATCTAATTAACAGAATCCTTTCGGTGAAGGATCCCACCGGTTCGCTGATTACTGACCCGGGACTGGTTCCTCAAGTGTTCATTAGCTACTTCTCTTCGTTGTACTCCCCCCATGATGCGTTAATTAGGCCTTCTGTCAAAGAGGTGGAGCGGGTTATTCAATAGCCTTTAGCTGCTGATCAGATGTGCTTTCTCTCTAATCCGGTTTCTGATGCGGAGATCAAGTCTATGCTGTTCTCCTTAGCCAAAGGTAAGGCCCCTGGACCTGACGGATTCTCGACTGAATTCTTCAAGTCCAACTGGGAGATCGTTGGTCCATTGGTATTGGAGGCGGTTCATGACTTCTTCCACACCGGCCGGCTGCTGAGAGAGGTAAATGCAACCATCCTTGCTCTCGTCCTTAAAGTTCCTAATGCCAGTGCTGTTTCGGATTTTAGGCCGATTGCTTGTTGTAATACTATATATAAGGTGATCACCAAGATCTTGGCTAATCGTATAGCGGTGGTTTTAAATGATTTGATAAGTTCGTCTCAGAATGCGTTTGTTAAAAGAAGGAGAATTAGGGATAACATCCTCTTGACTTAGGAATTGTTTGCGGGGTTTCATCTCCATCCATACTTGCCTAAATGTGTGGTTAAGGTTGATTTCCATAAGGCATATGACACGGTAGATTGGGAGTTCCTTGAACTTGTTCTTGTAGCCTTCCACTTCCTGGAGAATTTCATTAAGTTAGTGATGGCTTGTGTTCGGACTCCTAAATACTCCATTTCTATAAATGGCGATCTCCATGGGTTTTTTTTTCGAGAGGATGTGGTTTGAGGCAAGGGGATCCTATGTCACCTTACCTTTTCACTCTAGTTATGGAAGTGTTTTCCGGTTTATTGGTGTCTCGAACTTCAAATCATGAATTCAGGTATTATTGGAGGTGTAAGCCGGTCCAACTAACGCATCTATTTTTTGCTGATGATGTTTTTCTATTTTATCAAGCTGATTGGCCGTCAGTATCCATGCTGAAAAGAGGCTTAGAAATATTCTCATCCTGGAGTGGATTGGTTCCTAACAAAAATAAGAGCGAGATTTTTATTGTAGGTGGTGACCCTTCTATTCGAAACAGAATCCGGTGGGCATTTGGTTTTAAGGAAGGGAAACTCCCTGTTCGTTACCTTGGGGTACCTATCATATCTTCCAGATTGAATAAGGGGGATTGTATTGCATTTACGGAGTGTATTACGGCTAGGATTCAATCCTAGGCGCATCGTTTCCTGTCTTTTGCATCGAGATTGCAGCTGATTCGATCGGTTCTTCATTCGATTCAATCATTCTGGGCAAGTGTCTTTACGCTTCCCGCTTTGTTTTGTCGGACATCGAGCGAATTATGAGGCAGTTTTTATGGAAGGGAACGGCTCTTGGCCATGGAGGAGCAAAAGTAGCGTGGGAGGATGTATGTCTTCCGAAACTTGAAAGGAGTCTTGGTATTAGAAATTTGAGAGATTGCAACAAAGCCTCTATGCTCAAATTCATATGGATCATCTTCTCAGATAAGGAATCGATGTGGTGCCGGTGGATTCATTCCATTTTCTGAACAAATAAGAATTTTTGGATTTCATCTCAACCTGGGACTTGTTCCTGGGCGTGGAAGAAAATCCTCCAGCTTAGAAAGCACTTCAAAACTTCGTTTAGGTGGAAAATTGGAAATGGGTTGTCAGTATCCTTATGGCATGATTACTGGCTTGCATGTGGCCCTCTTGATGGATTCGTCCCGCCCTCGTTTAGGGACAATATGCAGCTACCTGATTATGCAGTAGTTGCTGACTTATACACCCCGTTAGGCGACTCATTCTCTCGAATATTAATCAGATGGGGCGTAGCTTTACCGACTCTAGAGTCTTATAATGACAAGTTTATTTGGTGTGGCGATCCATCAGCCTCCTTCTTGGTCGCATCCGCATGGAATGCCATTATAGCCAAGAGAGTTTGGGTGGATTTGGCTCCTTTGATTTGGGATATCGATATAGTCACTCGCCATCAGTTTATTCTGTGGTTTATATTTAAAAACCGTCTTCCCACTTAGGTGATGTTGTTAAATCAGGACTGAATTGATTTTAATCTATGTGCCTTTTGTAGTGAAGTACCGGACTCAATCGAATACCTATTCTTCCGGTGTCGCATCTCGACCTCGCTGGCCTTCTTTTGGGCTGCCATATGTAACTTGCCATGGAGGAATAGATGTTGGAGAGATGTGCTCACTTGGGCCAGGAAATTCCTTATGGGAAAGGATTTTTACCACAAGATAGTGCGATTCTCTTTCATTGCTTTGTGCCATCTCATTTGGAAGAAGATGAATGCAATTATCTTTAAGGGTGAATCCTTGGTGGTCTCTGCCCTTAAAAATCACCTAATTAATGTGGTTAAGGACAAAGTGCTCACATTCACGGAAGTTCTTCCTTCTCCGAGGAACAGAAGATTGCAAAGGGGGTGGGGATTCGATCCCATGATCTTCTCCTATGTAGCTGATTCTCCTTAGCTTGCCGTTGTTTCAGTTTGCTCTTGTTCTTGTAGTTGCGGGTTCCTTCCATCTCCGTTCTTCACCTTCAGCTTTTGAGGGCTAGAGTGTTGGGGAGGGTAGGGGTTCCTGTTGTTACGTTTTGTTTGTTGGTTTCCTAGCTTTTGTGTTCTTGTTGGCGCCCTCGGGCTTTTATATCGGATCCCTGTCACTCTTGCTCCTTTGTTAAGAGTGTTTGTTTGGATCCGATCTTTTGTTCTTTTGTCCATTCTCATTAATATTATTATCTTCACAAAAAAAAAAAAAGTATACTTGTGCAAAATAGTGTTTGGGTAAATTAAATTTGCAAAATACTTTTATTATTAAAAAAAAAGGAAAGTTGGCCGGCCAAGGCTTCGCCAGTGACCGTCGGTCAAGGCTTCGCCGATTACCGCCGGCCAAGCTTTGCGTCAGCAAAGGGTAGGCGATCCGGTGAGGGTCGCAGCGACCCTTGCCACGCCGTCACGCAACCCACCGCACCGCGAATGTCACCATGAGGTCGTGGAGGATCTAGGTCGCGGCGAGGTCAGGACCTCACCGCGACCTCTGACGACCTCCGCGATCCAGATTTGGGTCATGGAGGTCGCTGGAGGTCGCGGCAACCGACCTCTCCGTGACTTAGGCAACCGATGCGACCCATATCTAGGTCGCGCAACTAGTCGGTGACAGTCATCGGGGTGTGGCGACGGTTGCCGGCCTCTCTCCAACCCGTTGTCGACCCATCGCCACCTCGCTGGCCAAGTCGCCACCTCGCCTGCTAACATCCGAGAATTCGATGAAAAGGAAGATGAATAGTGCATCGGGCCTTCCGAAAATGCCGAAAACCCAAGGCAGCCTAGAACTTGCCTTGGGCTTTTAGCCTTTGGAAGGCTAGCATTTCTTCAAGGCATGTCTAAAATTCTTTCCCAAACACCCAATATTTGGGCAAATGGACTTTGGGTACCCAAAGGTACTTGGCAAAGCTGGTGCCAAATGCACCCTTAGTGTTATATAAAAAGTTCAGGATAAAATGTGTCATAATGAGCATAATTTGGATTTTTGGTAGCATTCTCTCTTTGTTTTTCATATTATCTTGTGATTGTGAATTTCATTATGATATTGACCATGGTCTAATGTCTTTGCAAAAATTAGGGATGCACAACCAGTTTGATTTTACTTGGAAATTGGTTTGAATTGTCCATAGAAATAGGCTAGTTCTTAGTTCCAAATTTTTGGGACCAATACATGAGGGTAAGTTTCAGGTTCTCATTGTTTAACCTACACACCCATCCTCCACTCGGGGGCCAATTAGAACTTATTTTTTGTTGGAAGAGTGACTTATGTTCTTAATTGAGATTAACTTCCTTATCACTTTACATTTATATATATATATATATATTTACATTATATATATATATATATATATATATTGTATTGATGTTTTACTTAAGCCGTTTTGTCACTTATAATATCTTGCTATAATTGTTATTTGTAATGATTTTTTTTAAATGAAGCAAAAAAGAAAAAGAAAAAGAAATCAGTCTTGGGCCAGAAAAATAGGTTAGTCCCAGGATAAACAATATAGGTTTCAAGTTCATAAACTAGAAATCCATTCTAATAAGGTAGGTTCCAGGGTAGAAATTTGAAACTTATCTATCATTGTACCGATCAACCCCAGTAAAACATCATTTTATAGTTATTGGACTTCCGACATGCGTGTGTAGAGTTAATTTTACAATCGAAATTTTCTATAAGCCATTGATCCATGTATTTCCTAAACAATTTAGATGATTTATGCCCAATCCAACCTAGCGCACATCCAAAGCCAAACCCATCCAGAGAACAGAGAAAAAGACCCAAACAGATATGAAATTTTTTTCCTGTTCTTTAAACTAACCTGCAAAGAACATTAAAAATAGTACCCAAAAAAATAAATTAAAATGTCTCTAGCTTCGTCGCCGCCGCCATGCCCCATCTGCTGCTGTCCCCATCTATCACCACCTCCAAGCTCCCGCGCATCCTCTCCGCCTCCGGCATCTCTTCCAACTCTACCTCCAATCGCAAGCCTCCTCCGTGCTTTAGGCTGGGTTAGCAGCTTGTACCACCACCACCGGAGGCACAACAAGAAGCCGCTGAAGCTCCCTCGCATACTCTCTAAACAAGCCCTAACTACGATAGTTATGTGAATGTTCATGGGGAAAGAGTTTGAGCGATGAACCAAATTATCGGTGATGAGATTGAAGTCACAAGGCACAATTGCTTCATCATTCTTGAACGGATTCAAGATGGGTCTTGGCAACAAGATTCAGGTCTCATGTCCGTTGTAATGGAAGAACAAAGGTGTCTAGCGTGATTACTTTGTTTATCGCATGAGGGAGAGATGAAGACCGGTGCTTGCTTGCGAGACTATCATCGGCGAGACCTTGGTTGTTATTGGCGAAGCCACCAGCGATATGTGTTGCCGTGGGCGACGTTGCCGAGGGCAACAGTTTTGGGTTACCACTGTTTCTTCGCCCTTTCCCACCGCATATGACGTAGGTAGGGTTTCCTTTCTTCTTGTTCTATTTTTTCTAGAGATAAGTGCATTGGAAGTCTTAAAATTTATCATAAAAATGCAATTAAGTCTTAAAACTATCAAAAAGTACAATTAAGCCCTAAAACTTATCACAAAGTGCAACGAAATCCTAAAATTTTCAAAAAGTATAATCAAATTTTAAAATTTGTCAAAATAGTTCAACCTAAGTCCTTTCATTAAGTGCATTTTTTGAAAGTTTTAGGACTCGATTGCACTTTTGAGACAAATTTTAGGACCGTATTGAACAGTTTGAAAATTTTAGGATTTGATTAAACTTTCGTGACAAGTTTTAAAAATTAATTGCAGTTTTTGAAAGTTTTAGGACTCAATTACATTTTCATGATTAGTTTTAGGACTTCTAATGCATTTATCCCATTTTTTCTGTTAAATATTTCTTCAACTAATAAACTTTTTAAACTTAATGGATTACGAATGAATTTATTTCTTAGACCCATTTAAACTCATGTATGAATAGGCTTATAACTTAACCCATTAACAACTCATTTATTAAAACTTGACTAAATCATGTATGACTTAACTCACTGTATATAGGTTAAAATATGTTTTTAACCCATTTTGACACTTCTAGACGTGGTATTTTTTTTTTCAATTTATTTATTGTAGTGAGTTTTTATCATAATATTAACAATCTCCAAATGGTGGGACGTAGGGCCAGAATTTGTGTGTAACACATGGAAGGGGAAGCATGTAGGAAAAAATAGAGAGAAATGCATGAATTAAAGAAAAATTACTTAAATTAAAAGGATTTGTTTCAGAAAGGTGTTGGCTTAAATAATGAGAGGTTCCTTCTCTCTTCATGATCTTAGGTTCAAGTCTTACTAGAAACACTCCGTGAATAAAATATGAAGTGCGCCCCTAAAACCGTCCAAAGGGGTAGAGGTGTGCAAAAACTAGTCCAAACACCACTTAATTGTTAAATATAAATTGTGTATTTCTAACTTTGTTTCTAATTGGTTGGAAAAAAAAAAACTACGTTTTCTAACTCCATCAAAGCAATTTGTTAGGTAGTCACAAATGAAATCATATTTTGTATCTTTAGCCAACATATAAAATCTTAAATCCATTCTCTATCTCTTCTTAGCTTAATTGAATAGAAGGGAGAGAGCGCTTGAGGGTGATTTTATTTGTGTTGAATAAATATCATTTATCAATTAAAAACCATATAAGAATGATTTATGCATCCATGATGAATTGGGCCCTTTGTATAACACCTGCTTGTCTAATTTAGAAATAATTAAACAGAACAAATTTCAAGGAAATGGTAAATGTTGGAATTTGATGAGCCAAATTCATCGATAATGTTACGAGATTTATTGGGTATCAACTTATGTAGAAAAGACATAATTATGCAATTAAATAGAACTGAATTGATGAATTGAACTAGAACTTCACTCTTTAAAGATTTTGGAACTCATTTATTTTATTTTAGCTATATATCAGAAAACTCTGATACTATGTTTCAAGCTGATGTAAAAACAAGAATTACCTCTCAATTATGATCTCCTTAATTTTTCATTCCCCAAATTATTTCTGCCACTTATGAAGCATGCTACGTGTATTCATTTTATATATTGGAACCGATCATAGGCTTGAGGGCTCATCAAGTTGTTAGGACCCGAAATGTAAATGAGTCAACTTGAACACGTTACTCTGTATGGAAAAGCTTCAATTGACTATCTTGGTTTGGACTATGCAAAGAATTTGTATATATTGATGGGAAAATTGCAATTGCTGTCCACAATTCTTGCATTGAATTTCAAGTTGCATCTTTCACCAACATGTGGTTTACCAAGTTGCTGTATTCTTTTCCCAAATTACTCCATTCTCAATATTGGATTTTGTTTTTCTAGGCGTAAATTTTGGGTCTACAAGAGGGCAAATAGGTTCCTATTAAGTCAGGGAGATGCCTCTGAAATTTCCTCTACCGCATGGGTAGCTTTCTCCTACCTTTAGGGTAGGTTTCGATTCAGCCCCAATGGCAAACCCTAATCCATCCCCCACAAAACCCTATTTCGTCTACCCCAGGTTTTCAATCAAAATCCCAGTGTAAGGGATAAACCCTAATGCCCATCACATTTCCTTCTATCTTGCTGTGTTAACCACTCCATCCACAATATTTGATACAGAGGCTTATAATCCCCCTTCCCACACTCCCCATTCGAGAACTCCATTGCATTAGAGCCCCCTTCAATCGATTTGGGCTTGCTTTCTCCTTTCTAGCTGGTTCCAAACACCTCGGGTTAGCTTGTGTGAAGGAAAACTAAGACCTCTCTTAACATAGTTCCTGGAGATAGAGAGATGGTAGGTCAGTACGAGGAAGAGAGGCGTTTAGCAGCTCTTTGCAAAAGTCTAGGTAAGCTATGGTCTGAAGATGATGTAATTGATGTTAAATGTGACATTTCTATAGAGAAATTGACTGAATGCCGGAAAACATTGTTTGGGAAGTTGTATTCTAGATTGAATGTGAATTTTCCAGCATTTTTAAACACAATGAAAAGAACTTGGAGGATAGAAATGTTACCTGTACATTGTTAGAGCTGGGCTATTTCTCCTTCTCATTCCCGTCCGAAGCTGAAAAACAGAGAGTATTAGATTTTGAGCTATGGTCCTTTTCAAGTAATCTACTAGTTCTACATCAATGTGATCCTGACATCCCAGAGATCTATTATGAATTTAACCATTGTTCTTTTTGGGTACATTTTTTTGGCCTCCCGTTTGGGAGAGTTACTAATAAAGTCATTAGGGATATTGCATCGAAACTTGGAGAGGTAATAGAGGTGAAATTACAAGCAAAAGGAAACAATAATTACAAGATTGGCAAGGCAAAAGTTAAGATGACTCTGGAAAATCCTCTCAAGACTGGAGTTATTGTTAATTTGGAGAGCAAGAGGCTGTAGGTTGAGTTCAAATAAGAGAGGCTTCCGCATTACTGTTATTCATGCGGTAGAATTGGGCATTATGCCACATTTTGCAAGGAAATACCTTATGAGAGTTCAGGGCTGGTAGAGGACTTACCGGGAAGATATGGGCAATGGCTAAGAACGGAAGTGCGGGAACTTAGTCCGTATGGGAACATCTTTTATGGCAAATAAGAAATAATACGAGAAGAAGATAAGAGCATGCTAGAGACCCATATCTCTTTAGTTCCTAAAAAAGAACAGCAGCTACAGGATCAGAACATGAATAGAATTCTATCTATTTGTAGGCAGAACAATGCTAACAAGCCAAAACAACAGGAGAATAGTCAATCTACCTCTTCTCTAGCACTACTACTAATGGAGGAGAAAGGTCCTTAAAAGAGAGGAAGTTGCTGCATAAATGAAGAGTCTATTATGGTACTTTATGAGGAACAACTAAAGGAAGTGGAAATGGACTTGATAGAGACCCCAGCAGGTGAAAAGGGTATGACAAAGCACAAATCCAAAGGTACCAAGTTATCAACTTCAAAAAAAAGGGAAGAAATTATGCTCATATGGCACTCAAACTTCAAAAGCACCAGTTTTCAACAATAACAGCTGGTGGAGACCCCCATTAAAGTGGTGGAGAAGTCAAATTAGTGGGTTTTGATGGCTAGCCCTAATAAGTCACCAGTTCATCCATGAAGCTTTTAAGCTAGAATTGTCAGGGGTTGGGCATACCCTTGACAATTCAAGCTTTGAGAGTCTTAGTGACTTAGGAAATGCCAAATATTATCTTTCTAATGAAGACTAAAAATCAAGAGCAAAAGGTGCAATGGTTAAAAATGAGGCTAAAATTTTAGAATAGTTTTTTGGTGAATCCAAAAGGGATTGCAGGGGGTTTGGCTATTTTTTGGGACGATCAGGTATCATTAACTATCGACTCTTTCTCGGAAAATTTTATTAATGTTCAATGCCAAGCCAAAGAAACCAAACAAAGGATGCATATTACATTTTTACATGCTCCTAATGATTTTCAAAAAAGAGTAATGTTATGGGAGGCTATATATAAAGCAAGTGTAAATTATCATCTACCTTGGCTTTACTTAGGGGACTTCAATGAAATTTTGTATCACTGGGAAAAAGTGGGTAAAAAGAGAGTAGAAAATTACCGGCTTACAGCTTTCAGGGATTTCTTGCACCAGTGTTCCTTAATGGATTTGGAATGTAAGGGATGCGCGTTCACCTGGATAAACAATAGAGCATGAGAACAATTTGTCAAGAAGCGACTTGATAGAGTATTATGTAATTTGGAATGGAGGATTGCATATCCAAATGCTGAATGTATCGCATTACCAGCCATCGATTCTGATCACAGCCCTCATACTATCATTTTACCCATGGAAGGAAAGGAGAATGAGAGTATTTCGATATGAAGCATTCGGGGCAGAGGATGAGGAATGTATGCATCTAGTCAAGAAAACTTGGGCTGAAAACGACTCCCAAAGACTAAATATGGTGGAAAAGCTGCAGATTATGGCACAACAACTGGCAAAGTGGAGTAAAAGTAGATTCTCTAATGCTAAAATTAGAATTGATTGGCTGAGAAATGAACTATAAAGGTTAATGAATGGCTCGGAAGTCTCTAAAGAAGGTGAGGCAACAAAGAAGATAACCCAAGAAATTGAAAAATTGTGGCAATAAGAGGAGATGTATTGGGGAATGCACTATAAAATTAGCTGGTTGAAATGGGGTGATAGGAACACTAAATTTTTCCACGCCACAGTTATCCAGAGAAAAACTAGAAACAAAATTACCTTGCTGAAGAATGCAGAAGATGATTGGGTGAGAGAGGAATAGCCTTTGAATGAGATGACGGAGATATTTTTAAAAATTTATATGAGTCAGTGGGGTTTCGAAATTTTTAGCCTATCCTACACCAAATTCGTACATCAGTCAATGAAGCGATGAATTAACAACTAGTAGAACCTGTCGTTATGGAGGAGATTACTGTTGTAATGCAACAATTAGGAGCTACTAAAGCTCAAGGATCGGATGGACTTAATGGATTGTTTTTCTAAAATCATTGGCCAGATATATGTCAGGATGTTTTCAGCGAAGTGCAGAATTTCTTTGATATTGGATACCTAAATCTTGATATGAACAGAACCAAAATCACCCTCATTCCCAAAATCCCAAACCTAGAAAAAATAGAACACTTTCGCCCTATCAGCCTATGTAACTTTGTCTATAAAATCATTTCCAAAGTAATAACCAATAGACTCAAACCTCTGCTACGATGCCTTATTGTTGAAGAACAAAGCGCTTTTGTGGGGGTAGACAAATTCAAGATAATATCTTGATTGTTCAGGAAGTACTACATAGGTTGTAAACTCATGAGAGGAAAAGTAAGTTTCAAGCTGTTCTGAAGCTAGATATGCAAAAAGTGTATGACCGGATTGAATGAGACTTCCTTCGAGAATACTTAATCAAGATGGGATTCTGTGAGAAGTGGGTGCAATGGGTGATGCAATGTGTTTCAACGGTTTCCTTTAGCATACATTTTAATGGGGAACCTCTGCCTTTCTTCAAGCCAACACGAGAAATTTGACAAGGTGACCCGTTATCCCCTTATTTCTTATATTAGTGGCAAACGTCATATCTCACTTGATGAAACAAGTAGTAGTAGATGGCAAACTTCGAGGAATTAAGCTTAATGGTAATTGCCTTATTTTATCACATTTGCTATTTGCAAACGACTCTATCTTCTTTCTCAATGGTATTACATTGGAATATCAAAATTTGGCGGCCATTCTACACCAATATTGTTTTGTATCAAGCTAGGCTATTAATCTCAACAGATCAGGAATTTATTTAAGTAAAAGTTGCCCAGTGAATCAAAGAAGAAATATGGCTTCAGAGTTGAGAGTTCTAGAAATTGAGAAAATATGGAAGTATTTAGGAATTCTCTCGGATTAGGGAGGTTCAAAGAAATATATGTTCACTTGGATTCTCACCAGAGTTAACATGAAGTTGGAAAGTTGGAAGGGTAACTTGCTGTCAAAAGTAGAGAATGAGATATTGATTAAATCAGTGGTGCAGGCCATTCCTCAATATGCAATGTCCATTTTTAAAATCCTCGTTTCAATTTGTAAAGCTATTGAGAAGAAAATTGCCAATTTCTAGTGGAGAAATGATATCAAAACTACTGGGGTTCATTGGAAAAAATTGGAAACTTTGAAACTCAAGAAAGATGAGAGGGGTCTTGGCTTCAAGGATCTACTAGCTTTCAATAAAGCTATGCTAGGGAAGCAAGTTTGGCACATTTCACAGCACCCTCAGTCCCTTTTAAGTCAACTGATGAAGGGTCTTTATTATCCACAATGTGAGTTTTGGAAAGTTGGAAAAGGTTCCCGACCTTCATGGGGATGGCAAAGCATTATCTTGGGAAGAGACTCTATATCTCCACAAGTTATGTGGTCGGTTGGTAATGGATAGAAAATTTTGATTAGTGAGGATAAATGGTTAAAGAGTGGACTTATTGGCGGCCCATCAACAAGAAACAAGCCAATGAAAGTGGGCGCATTAATAGACCAAGGGCATGGTAAATGGAATGAACCAATGGTAAAGTTGTTGTTTGATGATCAAAGAGTGAAGGAAAATCCTTGTAATCCCTATTGGACTACCTACTATAGAAGATAAAATGGTATGGATTAACAACAAGTCAGGGTCCTATACAGTGAAAAGTAGGTATTTCACCACCAATGATAGATCAGCCAACCCACAATGAACAAAAGCAACTTCATCTCACCAAACGAAGCTAAAACTCTGGAAATATATCTGGCACTCTGGAACTCCACCCAAAATTAAACTCTTTCTCTGGAATGTATGTCAAAATGCACTACCTACACTGAACAACTTGCATAGGAGAAGAATATTACCTTATCTATTATGCCCTATCTATAAATGGGAAGCCAAAACCATTGAGCATACTTTGCTGCTATGCCCTTGGATAGCTTGGATATGGAGCGTTATCCCTCTACAAATCAAAATTACAAAAATCAGGTTAACACGACTCGATGAATGGCTGTATATGAGAAAAGAAGACTCACGAAGTACTCTCAAATTCAACCAAATCGCTATAACCCTGTGGTGTATTTGGAAGGACATGAACTAGTTCATCTTCAGACAACATCCCCCACACCCGCAACAAATGTTGTTCAAGGCCATAGCTTTACATGAAGACTTTTTAACTTGGAACATAAAATCAAAAGGAGAGAAGAAAAGCGAAACCCACACTCTCATATGGCAACCCTCGACCTTGGATACACTGAAAATCAACATCAACGCCTCATTTGTCCGGAATGAAGGCGTGACAATAGATTCTAAGGAGAATAGGGGAGCAAATGAACACAAGGGATCCATTGCCTATATTTGCCGAGACTCTCAGGGTCAACTGGTCAACAACTTCTCCAAGTTGGTGGCGGCATCCTCGGTGGAACAGGCAGAGGCATTTGCTCTCCTTGAAACCCTAGACTTCCTCTGCACCAGATCTAATCGAAGTCTGCAAGTACAATCTGACTGTTTACTGCTCATGCAAGGAGTTCTGTCTTTGGTAGAGTTAAGTTGGGAAGTGGAGTCTATCGTGCACTGGATCAAGACAAAGCTAAAAGAATTTATGGGCCTCTCTCTGGCCCATTGCAGTAAAGAATCCAATAGAGTAGTAGATTGGCTTTCAAGAGCCCAAAGAGCTAATTGTCTTCCTAGTAATTGGGTAGTGAATCTCCCAACTGCCTTGTATGATTTATTATGCGCCAATACTTTTAATGTATTTGCTCTAAACTTGCCTAAGTAAATCAATAGTAATCGTATTTTCGAACAAAAAAAAACAAGTCAAGCAGATGCAAAATATGAGTTTTGAAAGTGACATATATTTGATATGGAAAGCAAATTTGAGAATGATTTTTGCAATAAATCCTGTATTGTTTGTCATCGATAGACTTGAGTGTAGCCAAATCCACCCATATGATCGGTCCTACTATCAGCAACCAATGCATACTTTTCACGTAGGGGTGTCGAACTGAATTGAACCATTAGGGAAAACTGTTGAACGGAACTAAATGCGACCCGAACCGAATATGATCTGAAACCTCGATTTGGTTGGGTTTGGGTTTTCGATTAGTTTTCGATTTCCACTTTTTTTTTTTTTCGTTTTTTTCTATCATATATTTTAAAGTAATTTTTCCAGGTCGGGTTTTGTTTAGATTTTTGATTTTTGGGTTTCACTTTTGTTTTTGCTTTTGTTTTTTGTTTGGTTGTGTATCATAAGAATAATTTATACTAGATTTTATACTAGAGTGAGAACTGAACCCAACATTAAAATATTTTTGATACTTTCGGGGCATGGCAAAACCAAGAAAAATCAAGCCATGAAGATGGAGTTTCATAATTTCCACATTCAGAACAACTTCATCGTATTTAATTACAAAAAGGGTAGATAAAAATAACCACAACTGAATCCAAATCTAAGAGCTAATATGCATTTCTAGCAGAGTGGCAGAGGACAGTTTGCAGGAAAAAAGTAGGAATATTTTACACTTTTGTCTCCTCTAAATTGGGGTTAGAGGGCAGTGCAAATTTGAACATACACCCCAGATGCAAGAAAGGCCTCATTCCAAGCCCCCCTAATGAAATTCTAACCCAAAAAGAATGTATGATCCTCACATCCCCAAGGCCCGCTTCATATATATATCGCCATTGCAAGTTCTCACATGTCTAGGCCCATCGTATCCATAGAAAGCCATGCTACATAAAAGCCCACAGAATGTATACCTAGGCCCATAGTCCTACTACCTACGGTCCGTCTCCACTTCAAACTTTTTTTTTTTTTGGGTCGAATGTGGGAGGTTTAATGAAGCTATCAACCTCTCTGCCCAACTTCATTTCATTTCTTGATCCTCATGAATAATGCCGTGAGTGGTTGCTATCTTAGAGAAAACCCACCAGCCAATCTGTCATTTGCCTCTGTCCTTTCTTCTCATCGAAACTTGTGCATGAAGTCTCTGCTTTTTTTTTGGTCAAGAGCATTGTTGTTCTGTCATTTTCAACAGCAACACTGGAGGCATGAGTACAAACATGAGCGTATCTCCATTTCTTTCAACTTCGAACGAAAGGCTTCCGATGGAAACAGCACGAGATTTTCATCGTCTGCCATTATTTTTCACACGTTTTACAATGTCGATAATGAAGCATTGCGAGCCTCATATGGGGGAATGAAATTGACTCAATCAGCTTTTTTAGACAAGATGAAGCAACAATTGAATGACTGTCCCTTTGAAAAATACATTGGAGTTTGCTTTAAGTTAAAAAAGAGACAACACTTTCTCCATGGACGTGCTCAGCTACATAAATTCAAGATGAGAAAGTCAAAAGAGAGAGGCAAGAGAGAAATACAGATTTTACACTTAGGTTGCATCAAGTAGGTGCTTCCTATTTTTTGAGAAAAAGAAAAAAAAGAGAGGGAGAATTGGGAAATTGTCAGAAAAATCAGTAGTTGACTTCATGAGAAAACTAGCTCTAGGCTCTCTTCAATCACACCTCTGCTTTTGAAGATAGGCAGTGATTTTGATACGGCAGCTTCTTTATTGTCATCCACAGCGGTCACAGAGAAAGCAGTCGCTAAAAGAAGCTCAATCAGTACCTGTTTCCATGAACCTGCATTCAAAAAAAAAAAAAAAAAGTAATTGCTTAGCATATGTTGAGTTTCTCTTTTGATGTGTCTATACCATTTTTAGAGTTAGCACTACTCACATCAAATGAAACTAGGGATCTGCAGTAATTGGCGTTTGTGAGCACTGTGCTGGTGGATCCACACTCACTCTCCTTAAGCGACATTGTCGACTTATCCAGCTTGATTGACCAGGGATACTGGTAGTTTTGGGCCGCCGACCCGACGTGTGATGATGACCGCTGCATCCTCATTGCGCGTGGCACGTTCCTCCCCTCCAACGAGGGCCTTCTCCGGCTCGGCTGCCTCTCATAGTAAATGTCTGGCCTCTGTTTTGGCGCGCTCTGGGATCGGGCCTTGGCCCGGGAGGACTCAGTGTTGGCCATGTAGTTTGGGTACAATTGGTAGTCGTAAGAGAGGGATTCTGCGTACTCGGACCTAGGGAAGGCAAACGGTATCGGAGCAGGGTCAGGCTTGGACACGGCTGAGGAGAATTGCGGGCTGCTCTGAGCCATCCCGAGAGAGTAATCCTCGAAGTGGCCGCTGCAGGTTCTAGGGTTGAGATCCGTAAGGGCTGACGGCGCCGGGGATATCTGGTTGTTCTCAGGCTTGAAGTATGCCCGGTGCGCCGAGAATTTGGGATCGATCCACTCGGGCTCCGGATGAGTGGAGTAGCTATTCCTGTTCTTTGTGCTTGCTTTTGATTCCCCTATGTCCATCTCTACAATCTTTATATCCTCCTCCATCATTTTCTCAGATTCCTAAATGCATAAATCAAAGATTCAGTCATCATTTCCTAATAAGATTAATATCAGATATTAGAGGTCACTGTTCCATCATGTTAGGTGACTAACAATACAGGATTAGCTTTTCTTGGCCAAAGAAATTGGATCTTACATGGTATATGTTGCGGAACCGATTGTCTTGAGTGGATTTCCGGTGCGTCGAGAGTCTTGGGTCGGTGGGCTTTGGGACCTCGGCGCTGCGTAGCCTGTTTGCCCTGGCCCTGGCCTGGACCGTCACCAATGCCTGTATGCACCGGAGAGTTGCCGTTGCCTGTTTCCTCACCAGGTGACCCCTCACCAACGCCTGCAACTTCACCAGCCCTTTCAACGCGCGAAGTGCTTTCCTCGCCTGAGAAACAATCCAAAAAACAGATCAGATCACACCAATCCCGTTGACTTGGCTCTTGTTGGAATGGGCTACTCGTCCATGTCTCAAGGAATGCTACATCTACTTTAATCTGTGATCTCTAGGAGTACAGCATTTTTTACCAAGTAAGATCTGAACACTGATTGGATCTTGATTGCAGCAGCCTCCTCAATGGCGCTGCCTCTTCCGTTAGCAGCTGCAGTCAGCCGGATCACGGCAGCTGCAGCCTGTGCAGCTGCCACTGCCGCATCAGCGGCGGCAGCAGTTGCTGCTGCCACGGCCATCGCGTGCTTCTTCTGCTCATTCTCAGAGTCTAGGGTGGCCAACAGGGCTGGTGGTGTTGCAGTAGTAGAGGCAACAAGTTCTGAGGAATTCAGGTCCTTTGAAGGAGTTGCTGGCGAAGCGGACGATCGCCGGAAGCTCCACCGCCGCTTCTCCTTCGGAGTCGTGGGCAGGAATGAGATTGGGGTCGTCGGGTTTTCGGATGGAACCGAGGAGGGATTGTGGGTGTGATTGGCTGAGCTCTTGTCCTTCTCTTTGTGATCCCTGTCTTTCTTGCTCGTCAAGAAGTGTCTGAGCCACTTTCCTGTCTTTCCCATTTCCCTTTTATCTCTTCAAATCCGCCTAAACTGCCAAGAAGAACATGGAGGAGGAGGAGGACGAGGCAAACGAAAACGACTTGAAGGCAATGCTTAAACACTTGTTTGGAGCACTACTACTGCAATGATCTTTCTTATTATAAAAGCACAACTCAGCTGCAAGATTTTTCTTTTCTTGTTTCTGGTTTGACAGCCTCATCTCACTGTCTCATTACTCTCTCTCTCTCTCTCTCTCTCTCTCTCTCTCTCTCTCTCTCTCAACCACCGTATGCAGAGAATTATAATGGGTCTTCTCATTGGCAACACAGGCTTTAGAGAGAGAACTATTTTGTCCTGTGGTGGGGGGTGTGAGGGAAGCTGAGAGGAAGCAACGTGCATAAAGCCGCACCGCCGATCCCTAGGAGAGCTAATGAATTGGTGAGTTGTGTGATACCTTACCTTCCATTGACATTCTTTGAAAAGTTGTCACATTGGAGGAATTATTTTATAATCTGGAGTTACTATCGATAAATGCCATCTTATCCGCATTAGTGATTGAATTAATGTATCCAACAGTTTTCACTATGGCTTTCACATTCAATGTTCACCCAATATTATTCCTATACCCATCTTGCCCTGGCCGCCTGCCCCCCACTAGTCCCGTCCGGGGCTGATTTGGTAATTTGGGTAGAGGGTATTGGTGAAATTAGGCGTGGGGTGATGATCAGAGACCATGTGGAAATGGGTCAAAAGAACATGGGGAATCCTTGTAAAATACTCATTTTAAAGATTCGGGGGAGAAGATGTGCATTTTTGTCCCACTTGGAGATTCATAATGGAGTCATTGTATTGAGAGCTCTATCCTTAATTTTATTTAGTATTTCACTAATATTGTATAAATTTGTTGGGACTTACAAGAGATTTTTTTTTTTTTTTTTGGTCGAAGAACTTACAAGAGATTGGAGAGACATTGGGGTTGTGGGATGGTGGGGCCCAATGTAAGGGGCAATGGTCTCTTAATCTGGATGGTTTGCCAACCGGGCCTGCACGTGCTCTCGACCAAAGTGCACACGCACATGCAACGCCAGAGAGTAAGCACTTGCCTGAACCGGACGCACGAGCAAGCCCGGTGAATCCCAGTCGTTGGATGAAGCCGGCCCTACATGAGTCGTGCACGATTCAACGGCCGAGATTTACTGGGCTCATCTGCACCCGTAATGTGCAATAGTTTTGCAGAAAGAAGAAAGGTGTTTTGCCTGATGAGTGTACTTTAGGTCTGAGGTGAAGGGCTTTTCCCATGTTGTCTCCAAACCTTGATGTTCGCCAAGATGCAATTTCCCTCCATCAAGTCATCTTTCGCGCCTTTCTGGCTCTCTCAGTTTATGCATTTCCCAAAAGAGCAGAAAGTAAGTAACCCCCAATTAGCAAAGGCAATTTAACTTGTAGGACTGAGATAGTGATAGGGGCTGGATTATCATGTCGGCAAGTCGTGAACAGTTGAAAAGTGTTAAAGAGGAGTTTCTATCATCCATTGACTTAAGCATTTAGTGAGTCATATCGTTCATTTGGTCAAAGCGTATTGTGCCAAAATATCTTCCGTTACATGCCTTAACCAACAGCTGGTATGGCAACCTAATAAGACCGTGCATCATATCTTACAAATTCCTCGTTTTAGAATTAGGTCAGAATTAGTGGACTAGGAACCAGCTTTCGTTTCTTTATAAAGAGCCCTTACCTGGATAGGCAAACTGACATGACAACATGAATTGACACAATTAATAATCCTCAAGAATGGTGGATCTGATAAGTTTGCAGTCACATGATGGAAGACATGGCATCCTAGAGTAATTTGATTAGGAGACAATGCGATTACGACATAAGACCTACTGTATCTAGATAAAACATTTGACCTTTGAAGAGTTTTTTTTTTTTGGTCGGATTTGAAGAGTTGAATTATTGACTTATAGGAATATTTCAAAAATTCTTCTATTTTTTACTTCAACCAGAATATCACTTTGCATCCTCCATTTTGAAAATTAGAATCTACAGTGAGGCACTGGATTGTATTTCGCACGTGAGTTTATTCACCAAACAATCACTTTCTCTTCTTAGAAATGCGTATCACTTCTCTCTTCCCAACCAACAACTTTTCTTAGATCCACTGTCCAAACGCAAACTCAGCTGTCTTCGACGCCGTCGCCCCTGCCAGCCCTGCTTCGCGCTCGTCGCTGGCCACTCTCTGAAAGAGTAGAAAACTCCCCAGAAATGACTTGGCATTTACTACTGTTACTAGGAACCATTTACTGCCTAGCATTGGCTGCAGAAGCGGGTCCATTAGGCGTAATACATGTGCACAAGGAGCCATTGCCGAGGGATGGAGACGCAACGTGGGATAGCAGTTGTTGGGGAGGCAAGCCAAATCAGTGACTTCAAAGCTTCCATGTTTTTGGCTTTTAGATAAAGCCAACGGGACCGCCCCAGGGTACAATCTGAAGGTTGGCACCTTCTTCATTTCGACAAGAACAATAATGGGAAAGCCACGCTTTGTCTGCAGTAGACGGGTGGTCCAGAATTTCTGATGGGGTTAGCTCAATGGAGTTCAATGTGTTCTGTAGCTATCAAATGTCTCAATATGCAGAAGCATCAAATCTATATCCTGAGATGTCATTGCCGAGTGTACTTGATTCTTGGAAGCTTGCTGGATCAAGCCACTGTTCGTTTCACGGAAGATGAATGATTTTGAAAATATTTTCCTAAAAATGAGTGTCTGAAATAATTAGCTTTCAGAAGATATTTTCATGAATATTTTCATGGGCGATGAAATTTTATTTTATTCATTCAATTTTTATAAGTGATACGAGTGATCATTTTTAGAAAAATGTTTTTCAAATCATTCAATTTCCACGAAACAAACAAAGCCTAGGAAGAAAAGGGGAAAGACGATTAGGCCTTGCTCTTGTATGGATTGGAGTTGTACAAGTTGGGCAAATTCACCCAATAATTCCCAAAGATCTTTGACTACATAGACTTGAGGATGTTGAGAAGCAGCAGAAGTAAATTTATAAAAGAATTGTTGTAACTGCACACACGACGCGATCTTAATATCACTACTAGGTAGGAAGATCTTTTCCCTAATGAATGATGGGACTCGATAGTTTACTCATCTTTAAGAATGGGAAATAGCATGATGTTCAACATGAACTTTTCGTGTAAATAAAAATGGTTTAAATGGGGTTGGGACTTACCTTGCCCATTGTTAATGTTAGGTGTAAAACACCGACGAAACATCAACAGCCCATAAACGAACCCATCACCGTAATTTCCTAGTGCTAGCGGGGAAACCTAATACCGGTAATATACTTAACCCTAGATTACATGGTATTTGTTGCAATAGTTGGAGGATTTTCTCGTCTTGTACTCAGACAATAATTAGGATTATTTTTTGCATAAATGGGTCCATTTCCTAGATCCGATCAAACCGAATCAGATAAATTTAGGATAGAGGATTTGTGATGAATGATTTCGTTGAAATCTGACTAGAAGAAATTGCATCAAATTTATAAGAACTCGAGCCCCTATTCATTTTTCACCCACTTAGCCTTAGGGGTGATCGGTTCCCGGTTCGGTCCGGTTCCACCCAAGAACCGGGAACCGGACTGGGAGGACCGGTTCCCACTTTTCTGGACCGTGGACTGGACCGGCTGGTCTTGGAATCGAGAACCGGACCGACCAACCGGTCCGGTCCTGTTCCAATGAACCATCACTTGTTTCATTTCATAAACCTCAGAGGATTGCCCCCGAATCAATGAATCAATTGGCAATTAAATTTTTCACAACTAGTGGAGAAAGAGAAAATGTACCAATTTTGACGATAGAAAGGCATTTGAGTGTTGAGCAAGGCCGAAGGCAAGGTTGTGAGAGGGGAAGGTGTCGACGTCAAGGCTTAAGCAACTTGATCGAAGCTAGGCATGAGGCGAGGCTGCGACTACGGGAGGCTGCGACTTCGCTACATGCTTTGCATGACCTATTAGCAGACCCATTTAGAGACTAAACAACCAAGCAAACTCCAATGAGACCGCCACACCTATATCAAGTGAGATCATACTGAAACAAATGCTATAAAAAGACAGCGATCTAAAACTGACGAAAGTGAAGCTGAGAAACGCACCTATGTCAGTCAAGAGGCAAACGTCACTCCAAAGAGTAGGAATGCACAGATTTCGGGCAAAGCATAAGAGGAAGAGAGCCAAGCGTAAATGCGTAGATCTCAGGCGAAGCAAAGGAGGAAGAGAGCCAAGCGTCAGAGCGAAAGAGGCGTCAAGGCGAGGCACTGGCCAAGCATTAGAGCGAGCGAGGCGTCTGGGCGAGGAGCTCGAAGAAGGAAGAGAGCCGAGTGTCCGAGCAAGCGCGGCATGAGGCGAGACCTCGCGGATAGGCGCTCGGAGGAGGAAGAGAGCCGAGCGTCAGAGCAAGCGAGGAGTGAAGTGAGGCATCGAGGCAAGGCGCTCGGAGGAGGGAGAGAGCCGAGCATCCGAGGGAGCGAGGTGTGAGGCGAGACGTTGCAGCGAGGCACTCGGAGGAGGAAGAGAGCTGAGCATCCGAGGGAGCGAGGTGTGAGGCGAGACGTTGCGACGAGGCACTTGGAGGAAGAGAGCCGAGCATCGGCACGAGTGAGGCATGAGGTGAGGCGTTGGGGCGAGGCATCGAGCGAGCAAGAGGGAAGGGGTTACGGTTTTGAGAGGAAAAGGCAAAGTGAGAATTGCCGCCGAATTGGATTGCAAAATTTGGGAAAATGGAAGTTGATGTGATGGCTACTGTAGATTAGAGTAGAAACTAAATAAAAGAAAGAGAGGGGTTAGGCTTATGAGAGGGAAAGGGAAAGTGAGAATTGTAAAATTTGGAAAAGAAAATATGATGTGATGTTACTGTAGATAGGTTCAGAAACTTAAAAAAGGGGGAGGGATTAGCTTAAGAGTTACAAGAGGAAAAATGAATATGGTGATGGGTATTGCAGATTAGTTTAGAAACTAAAAATAAATAAATATATATAAATGGTCGGTCCGGTCGGTCCGGTTCCGACCCCGAAATCGGGAACCGGACCAACTGGTCACCGGTTCCAAAAATAGGAACCTGACTGAGACCCTCTAGAACCGCCCGAAACTGACCGGTCTGGTCTGGTCCGGCCGGTTTCCGGTTCGGGCGGTTTCGTTGCACACCCCTACTTAGCCTAGCCCTTGGGAATTCAAACTATGGTACTTATAGGACAAGTGTCCTTTTGCATAAAATGTATAGTACCCCAAAGATACTTATGAATGTCATGCGACTCTCATATTGTAACGAACATGAAATGGTTACATGCAAGTATTGCTCCGTAGCGTGGCTCTAATTAAGGAGGCGGTTTTATTTGATGTAGACTCCACGAACAAAGAAAACAACGACGGTTTGAAAAGTGAGGGATAGGTTAACCATTCCAAATACTCATTCATGATAGGAGGCGCAATCGACAAAGGGATTGATAAACTATTTAAGGGTCAACCGGTTACCAAGCGTGGTAGCTCGATAGTAAAATGATTGCACTATCTTTTACGAGATGGCGAAATTTAAGTTATGCCGTCAGTTATTTCCTCGATAGCTTTATGCTTCAGGCACTAACTGTTCTCACGTCTTGAATTAACTCACTCGAGATTTGGCATAGTCCTATACTAAACTTCACGATTTTGTTCTTTAGTGTACATATAGGATGTTTCCCATTCTGGTATTGCTCTTACTAAAGCATGCTTAACACTAGAGTTCTAATGTTAAACGTCCTCTTTTTATTTTGTGAACTTATCAACGATAATTCCAGCTGATTTAATGGGTTTGATTCGCACGTCAACCAATCAGCATTCAATTTAAAGTTTGATATATATATTTTTGGTCAAAACATTGATGTTGATTTTACCACCAATTATTATATGGCTTCTCACAAGCAGCTTGGGTTCGACCATGAACATCTTGGAGAACTCTCCGCCCTTAGGACAAGGTCGATCTTGAGAAGCCATAGTTTCATTCCTTAATTCCATCTTTCATATGATGTCAGCTTGTGCTGCTCGCTCCTTTTCTCTATATCTCCTGTTAGTTATTGACTCATTTTATGAGGTTGAATATCGCTTCGGTCTACAGCGAGGTCGAACCTCGCTTTACAACGAGGTCACTGTCTCTTTGTCATCCGAGCCCGTTTTCTTGCCTTGTTGTTGACGCGTTGATAAAGGTAGAAAACTCAAGATTAGGGTTTCTAATTGTGATAGAGCCCTTTTTCGAACAAAAAGTGTTAGTTTTCGTTTCTTTTATTTGAGAATGTCATTTAGATAATTTCCTAGCCGTTTCCAATAAAAATCCGAAAAGTCAAATGGTTGTCGTTTCCAATAAAAACCTAAAAAATCAAATGGTTAACTTTTAGGTTGACCAAAGTAAAAGTCAAACCCCCACATCAAAAATTGAGATTTCACGCAAAAAGATTTCTTTTAGTCCCAATTTAACTTTATGATAAATTTTTTTTCCAAAAATCGATTAAGAGCCTTGTTTTCCAATTTTTAGTTATAGGGCTAAAATTAGCCAAAAATAAAATTACTTTCATTCTAGTCATAAGACTCATAACTATGCTTAGTTCCCTTTACGATATTTGATCTAGAGATCATCACCCATTCACTTGTTCAATCAATTTTGAGATTGGGAGTGCCAAAATATGGATTCTCATTTTCAGCCCTAATTAAGGGGTCCGGGTCGATTCTACATGATTTGCAAACAAACACTTTAATTCCACTCATTTTTTTGGAATATATCTGAATCAAGGGTTAATTTTGGGGAATTCACTCTGGAATGTTTCAATTTGAGGAATTTAGCTTACTTGAATATGAGAGAACCAAGATAATGAACTCTGATTGATGAAATTCAAGTTGACTCATTTGAGAGTAAGATATAATTTCGAAAATTAGGCTCAATTTCATCATTAGACCCCAATTCAATTTTAGCATAAAAATTGCGCTATCAATTAAAGGTCAATTTGAGTGCAATAGGTTACTCTAGGTATGGGCAATTAATTTGATAGGCACCTCGCAATTTTAATTAAATTCAATTTCAATCAATTTGCATCTTTTGGACTGACAATTGCGTAAAATTTTCCAATTTAGCCTAGAAAATCCGATTACGTGTACCCATGGCATGAGGCCAATGCTCTTCATGTTAATTAGGCAATTAGGCAATAGAAAATTACTAGATTGCATTTACACAGTTCAATTGGCCTAATTCCTTCAAAATTGGACCGTTTTCCTTCAGGTTAGACCATTTTTACTCAAATTAGATAAGATTTCTTTTCAATTTGGTCCATGAGTGGGGTAAATTGCATAAAATTCAAGTAGATAGGGACCAAACCGTCCAAGGGGTGGTTGACCTGGCCGAATTGGTTTGGACTGGTCTAATCAATTTGACCGGTCATTGGTGGAGGAGGCCGATTCGGCCCTCCTCTAGCCGTTGCTTGGTGACCGATGACCACTACATGGTGCCTCGCCAAGTGTACGACTCCTCCATGCCCTCCAATTTCTCAGATTTTGCAAATTATCCCTAGTAAGTAAGCACATGTCAAATTCCAACCTTACTTAAATCGCCAAGGAAATTCCAATCTTCCCTCCAAATTTGAGTGGAGCCTCACAAATTTTAGATCAATTCTCTCTCCAGCTCTCTAGCTCTCTATCTCCCTATCTCTCTTCTCTCTCTTTCCAACGCGGCTTCACTGATCATCACTCGTTTCTGATGCCACACCGGTGTGGCCGCCTCTGCCTTGACACCTCCTCGTTGGTCGTAACTTAGGGTTGTCAATGGTTCGGTTCGATTCGATTTTTCGGTTTTTGGTTTTTGATTTTTTTTTTTTTCTGTTAAACTTAGATTTCTCCACTTTTATTTGTTGGTTCGGTTCGGTTTGGTTAACCGATAAAAACCGAACCAAACCGAAAATTTTCAGTTTTTAATGAAAACCGAACCGAAAAAACCGAATTTTTCGGTTCGGTTCGGTTCAATTTTTGGTTCGGTTACTGACACCCCTAGTCGCAAGTGCCGCCTCCGCCTGTTGACGGAAAGCCGCTAAACGACAGCTTTTTCCTCTCGGATCCAACATCGGCGTGTGTGCCGATGAACACATTTCCATCCCGATCTGACGATCTGGTGACCGATCCTTCCCTCCGGTGACTTGCGACAAAGATCCTTGAAGGCCCTCTTTTGAATACACAAAAGAATTTCAAACTTAATGAAACTAATGCCAAATCATAGCTTGAAAAGTTCTTTAATAATTTCATGAAGAATGCATACAAGGATTTACATCATATGAATTTATAAAAAAATCAAACAATGCCCAAAGATTAGTTTTGGAAACTGGATTTTTAGCAAGTCATGCAATTTCAAGAGGGTAAGCACAAATAGCAAATCGCGTTTTTATTTTCTGAAATTTTTTGACAATGAAGTTAAGCATGTCCCAAACAAATCTCATGAAGACTCTCTCACCTAATTCGGCATGCATGATTTTGTAAGAATAAGCAAACTTGTAACGGTCATCGTGGGAAAATCAGCATTACAGAAGTAACCATATTTAGTTGATAGCTATTTTTATCATCCTAAAGCAACTCATTCGATCTGATATTTTTATACAACATTGATCAAGAAATGTCCCACAATTTTCATGAAAACATCACATCCTGATTTAGAACATATGAATTTATAGAACACCACAAATTGATAGTGTGTCATTTAGGAATAGGCAATTTCCAGAACCTAAATTGTTCGGTTTCAAGCAATTCATATCAACCTAATGCACTTCTTTCGACCCAGAAATTGTAGGCAATGCAGATCATAAGGTGACAAACAACATTCAGGAAGACCTCGACCTCCAATTCCAAGCGTTTGATTTTACAAAAATTATTGATTACATGCATACCAGTCATAACAACCAATTTCCAGTAACAAATATGTTCGGTTTAAGCAGAATCGACCTAGTCTAATCATGTCCAATCCTCATGAAAATTATATATTTTGTAGATAAGGAGGTAATGAACAAATTCTAAGGAGACTTCAACCAAAAATTTTGAATGTATGATTTTACAAAAATCGGGGAATGCAAATAGGTCAATTACAAAAATTATATGTCGTAGATTTGAACCTAATGAATAATTTGCATTGAGGCACTAACTTAAGAATATAAACAAAAGAAATCATAGAAAATTGGCAAATAGAAAAAGGTCATAGAAACGAAACACTTGCAGAACACGTCAATTTTCTGGATTTGACTTCAATTTTGTAAGACTTATTTGACCTAGCAAATGATGGCCAAATTGAACAAACAAGTTCCTACGGAAATCTCGGAAAGTCTTCTAAAAACATTAGAAGGCATCAAAGATAATCAAAATCATATACAAGCTCAATTGAAGATGTTAAACAAATCTGTCCAATTTGTCATCCGAGTTTCCAAACTAGACATACATGCAATCAACAAGCAATGCACTCATGTTCAATCATCATCAATAATTACTAGCTATCCTAATAATCATCTTAATCATCATCAGCTGTCCTAATCATCATTTTAAGCATGTAATAGTGTCCTAGGATTTGAATCAAAGCCCTGATCGCCTAGCATGATCTCGCTTCACCGGATTCTAGTTTAGTATGCACTATACCTTGATTTTCTTGAAGCTCGAGACAAATTGAACTAAGCGATCACCACTTCGGGGTTTAGGATTCGTCTAAGGATGTAAAAACGAACTGAGGAACACCAAAGGAGGTTCTCGACCACTAGATTTGGCTGATCAAGTCATCGATTGGATCTCTAGCATCGAACGAGTTTATTGGAACCATTAAGGATGTCATCGGTTTAAGGAGCTCCAACGATGATTTGGCCATCATTAAGCTACTGGATAGATTGTTAATTTTATTTGTCACCAAATTTGAATGGAATAGATATGCTTTGATTTATTTATTGTTTAGATTATTGAGTCTTTTATTCATATTTGCGTACTCGCATGATCATCTCACAAGTTAGTGAATAGATCAAAATCAACTTAAATGCCTACAAAACATTTTTCCAATAAAGGAAATGGTACCAAAATAGCATTAGAGTAATCTAACGTAATCAAGTCCCATAATCCACAATCTTTAGTTTGTTGGAGTAAATTAAATCTCTTGATATTTTATTTGGGTTTTTAATCAACCTACAAAAATAGATTAATAGCGGCTCTTAAATAAAAATGATGTCATGTTAATAACTTAAACTTAAGTTACAAATTGCTATGGGCATGGAAGAACACGAGCTAAGTATAAACTTAGTAATCCATTAATCTACTCTTATGTGGCATACCTTCACGAGGGTCGCGATAACTTATCGACTCCACTGAGGATGAAAAAACACTCTTAGTGGAGTTAGGCTGATTTTCTTGCTTTGAAAAATATTTTTCTTTGGCCGTGAGGATATTGTACATCCCTAACATTGAGTGTTAAATGTTTTTGAAATTGGAAGCTACAATGAGTGGAGTGATTGCTAACCATGGCTTGCTGATATGTGTTGAGTAATGAATGTTTACTTTCCGAATATTGAAATAGTGTTTGATGTAAACTATTGTTCATGTTTTTAATGTTTTAGCACTACACTTTTGTACACACAATCTACTATAGGACCTGGGCCACATTGGATCTCCTAGAATGGTATTGAGATAAATACCACTCCGAACGCATGCCCGCATTACGAGTCGCCGATCTCATTCCTGAAATTTCTTTCTAGAAGTCAAGGGTACCTTCCTTTGTTTGTAAGCCCACGACAGGGGTCGGCTTTGTGACCATGCTAGAGTCACGAGGACCTGACTTAGTACGAGTGTCTATGGCTAGTGTAGCTAGTCCCATTGTTCTCTTGGCTCCACTTTGTTAATCTATTTACAATAGAAATCGAACCACATGTTTCATGCATATGTCAATTGATTGCCATCATTTTCTTATTGAAGCAAGTTTTCTATCCCTGCACTATGTAATTTACTTATTGTGCACCCAGAATCTATCACATCAACTAGTACATCAATTTATTTTGTCGATCTTAGTGTACCAGGCATTGCTGGCAAATAACCGGTCGAAAGATAAGTCATTGCTACGAAAACGGGAGCAGAGCACAAAGAAAGCAATAGAAACGATCCATGCACAAGATCAACAAATGAAGGAAGACTCAGCGATGTCCATGGTCCGGCAAGTCAGTCCTTGTCCACCATGCAAGGGCTTCATCATCCTAAAAACACCCCAGTCCTACACAATTTTATTATTCATGAGTTTAAAATGCTTAATTTATTATCCCGTAAATACATTAACTGCTCCATTTATTATACCAATTTATGGCATTTTTAACAACATAGTTGAATAATTGCACTCAGCTCTTCTACCACACACCCCTAGTTATGTTTCCCCCATTGTTTGGTCCTTTTCATTGCCTTAAAAACCACATAGCAAACAAAAATAAGTTCGTACAAAAGCTCAATAAAATAATCTTCGGGAAACTCTATGGTATAGGATGCACGGAACCCTAAAGGTGGTGTTGTCCTTGTCCTGCCAATCAATTATGGAGTGATTAAGAAGTCTCATCTCATCATCAACATCGATTTTCTGTAATGTGGAAAGGATTAGTTGGCAATCACGTGGCGTGTATATTTCTTGGTCCTTTCCCTCGTTGTTTTGTTTAGGGAGACACTGCACCTATTGAGATTTGTCACTTTACTTGATCTAGTCACTTGAGTACAACATCATGTCTTCCTCTTAAATAGATATAAAATATATGGGACAAATCTTGCAAAAGCATTTATAATCTACTTGTAGACAGTATGGATGGAGAAGAAATATAAGAGTGTATTTGTTTCACGAAAAATGAATTATTTGAAAATATTTTCTAAAAATAGTCCATTGGACCACTTATAAAAATGAATGAACGAAAAATAATTTCATCGTCCACGATAATATATATAAATAAATTATTGTTAATAATAAAAATATTTTCGTTGACTAATAATTTTAAACGATACATTTTCAACCATTCGTTTTTCGCAAAACATATAAAGCCTAAGATAAAGAGTAACTTCTTAAACTTCTTATTATAGATCATTAACATGACTAGAAGGTCAATTTTCATTATCTTCATGTCCCATTTGATGGGTCGTTTTGCGTGAGGATTTTGTTGGGAAAGCGAAAACGTCTATGACAAGCAATCGTTGTCTCTAAAAATAAATAATGTACGTCCTTCTCAAATGGCAATAGGCAGCGGGGTCCATTGATACCGCTGCCATTTTGCTTTTGTTAGATTCTAGTATTTTTTTTTTTATAGTATTTCTATTTAATAGACTAAATTTTACCCTGTGTAATTTAAACTAGTATTTTAAATCTAGTTCTACACTTAGGAGTTCTTCTCTCCAGATTTAGATATGAGAGTTTAATAATGTTTTCAGGGATTTGATACTCCCGTACTTTATCCGTGTACAAGTCCTCTGCCTCCAATTTCAATGATGATTGCAGGAGTTCAAGTGTCTCACTAAACTATGAAGATTTGCTCTTGTAAAGGTTAGATCTGTGTCTATTCAACCTATTTTAATTGTCTACATATAATAGCGATGGTGTAGAGGAAACCAAACCTAGGCGCACGATAACCGTAGTTATTGAAGAAGAAATTTCTGATATATGCTCATTACTGATGACGATATGAGATCTAGTAATTGACCACCAATTATTTTGCTTGACAGATCCATTCTTTTAGAATGAGTGTATGCTTAACCCTGCCGCTGCTTTGTTGATCCTCTTTGTTTTCTGGATTTGGCTTTGTTTTGTAGTGTTTTTGCCTTTGCTTTATTCCGATTTGTTTTACCACGAAAGTCTATATACTTCTCATGTATCCTTTTGAGTCATGGATTAAGAATTTTTTTTTGAATGGATACAAATTTTTTCGACCAAAAAAAAAAATTCTTAATCCCATAAATATTTTTAAATGAAAGCACAATTAATTCTGCTCCATTAGTCTTACATTTTGCCCATGAGGTTTAGAAGTATACATAACTCCCACCCTCCATACATCCTTGTACTTTCCTAAACTTCAAGGTGTGATCTAGATTCCGAGAAAGCTCAAGGGGAAAAGTGCAGATTCTAGAAGTAGGTGATGCATAGGATGAAATAAAAGAAATTTAGAGATAATTTTATGTTATTTTTATAGAAGAAAACCAAAGACAGAACATATGGATACAGCTTGTTATCTGAGAACACACTATTCACATAGTACAGATATTTAAAAATATTTGGTGTTTTGATTGATATTTTTATTTTTAATTTGGAGAGTTCATTGGATGGACTATATTAGAAAAGTTTAAATGCATGTGCATATGATTAAATAAAATATGGAGGACCCGTTTCGCCTTTTTTGTCTGCATGTCCTTAAGCACATGCAAGGTCGGTAAGGGTTTACGTCGTTGCTATGCTTTTTGCCTTTGTATTTTCCAATTTTTCTATTCCCCCCTTCTTCCTGGGTGTGAAGCAACTTAAATTCCTCTTGGTATGTCCTGTACTGTTTTTCTAATAAAAGAAAAAGCCTACACCAAATGTTTAACCGTCGCTTTCAACAAATGTTTGAACATTTAAAACAACCCATGCTAAGGGTTGGACTCAAGGGAGAAAAAAGAGAACCCTCGAAGGAGGGTGACCCCCAGTGAAGCTTCCGTACTCCTGCTCGATTGAGAAGAAAAACTCGGTGGGAAATTGGGAGAAGAATGCGTGTGGACACCGACATATTAAAATAAGGCATTATCCAGATTGGGTGCTAGGGTTATTTAGACTACCACTAGAAACCTTCACTCGGTTGTGGCAAAACAACCCACTAAGCCAATTTGTGCTTCGCATGGTGTAATTTAACTGACTTGTCGGTCTAATACCCCTAGTTGAATGACACTGTTCACCCATAGCAAATAGAGACGATCAATGGGAGGGCGGACACGAAGCCCGCGAGGCCAGAAAGACAAATATTTAGCGAATGGGCTTTCGTAAAAAAGTTGAGCCCGCCCAACTTCGGCAAGACTAGGAGGTTTTGTAGAGTTCCACTTAATCTTTACTTATCACAATGATCACTTAAAAAAGGATACCATAAAATGAGGATAGGCAATCTAAATAAACGGATTTAGGAAAATTAAAGGATTTTTCATGGCTTCATGTGAATCGGTAATAAGTCGTTTCGTGCAATTTTTATTCTTTTATTGATTGATAGAACGCAGATTTACTTATATTGAACAAGCAATTTGTTATGAACAAAAAAAAATATGGAATATCTTACATAAGCAATATTTGCGAAGACATACCTGCACGTCTCATTAGCCTACCAACGTTAAAGACCAACTATAGAGAAAAGAACCTTAAAAAAAAGGGTCGAAGAACCTTATATATTGAAACGTGTGATAAACTAGAGGGGGCTTTGGAATGGCACGTCAGCCCAAAACCCAGAGACGAGATGATAGCGATAGGCACATGGTCACTGGACTTGTCAAAGACGTTGCACATTTTCCCCCATCGCACGTGTGAGTTCCCCTTGTGGCCGGTGGCCCAGGCAGCACATATATGATATTCTCAATTTGAACCCTATCATGATGGTAATCGATATATCATGTAAAAATAAGGAATGGTCACCTTAGGATAAAAATTCAATTTTTCATCGGCGAATTGTGGATTTTTGAAAAAAATGGGCCGCAAACGAGGAGCCATTAGGGCCAAGCTGCAAGTGGGCCCAACAGGCCTCACACCCATCATGGGCGGCCCAGGTGGGCCCATCAAGGCCAATTAAGCCCACACTTAGCCTTTTGGAAGCTTGTACATTATATACCCATGTGCATGAATAGTGCTTCGGACGGTTTCTCTCTGTCTTTCAGTCAAGTGTAGATTATGTGGTGTATCATGATGAAACCACGTTCGCATATATAGCGTTAGATGTTACAAAAGTACGTCTAATTCCCAAAAAAATCTCAATTTTAGGTCCAATCTCAATTCCCTTATGAACTTTTTTTTTTCTTTTATTTAGAAGGAAATCACAAACTTTGACTCTAGTTCCAAATTTGCCCCGTTAACCCACTATTCAAAAACAGCAACCAGTTGCTTCGAGATTAATAATATAAGGACTACTTAGAGATTCATTATCAAAACCTATTATTTTCATCAACACCCTCGAGAACAACACCAACCTCTCAATTTTGATAATTTTGAAAACATCGGAGACGATTTTGGACAGAGGGTTAATAAGGGCAAATTTGGAACTAGAGTCAAAGTTTGTGAATAACAAAAAAAAATTGGGGCAGAATTGAAATTGGACCTAAATTGGTGGGCATTTTAGGAAATTTAGCCTGCAGAATTATGGCTTTCTACATAAGAGAAAGTGAAGAAGTGTATGAAATCGAAGCGCATTGTAATAATTGATCGTATAGAATGTACGCCGCTAGTGATCAGTCTGCAGAAAAAAGGAATAGCGGATTGGCTTCTCTTGCCTCTATCTTCGCGGGACTCCTCGATCTCTTTGTATCAGCCTCGTCTCGCATAACTCGACGAGCAGTAATTATGCTGGAATGAAGATCCGTTCGAAAAGTACAAGGAAAAATCCGTTTGCTGATTAGCTCCTAGATCCTACTTCTATCATCGGTGTGTGATAGAATAAATCACTCCTTAATGTACATTTCCAAGGCACATAATGTACCTCGTGATGTCGCGATCTAATGGCCCATAATAATCAAGTAATTAACTTTTATGTCGAGTAGTGCTATCCAAAAGGCTAACGCCTGATATCTTCTTTGGATACTTTGTATTAGGTTCTTGTTCCTAGTAAGGATGGACACTGATATGAGGTGAACAAGGCATTAAGGACAATCGACATGCATGGAGCAGAATATATGGTGCATGACGTGATTCGCGTGAAGTTGTGTAATAATTAGGTAGAGAAAGCCTCTCTCTCTCTCTCTCTCTCTCTCTTCTAGGGTTTGTGATTATTTTAGTTCTCTCGGTTTGTGATTACTTTAGTTCTCTCTTTTGTCATTCAGTCCTACCATCGCTATTCTTTTCCCCGGAATCTTTCGATTTGATAGATAGTTTGATTCTCATTTGGAGTTATATAGGCTACTGACCTCGCTGTCGTCCCTATTGTTGCAGTTTGCCTTGCTTTCTTTTGCGAAGTTGCACAACCCTGGCTGATCTCGTCTTGCACAAGTGCAAATGTTCCACGACGCGGCCTCTTCGCGACCGAAACTCTTCGGGGCAATCGAGAGCAGCTACCGTGATTGCATTGTCGGTATATTCGAAAACGTCGTTTTAAAGAATCCTCTCCAGTCATCCCGCATCGTGGCGACTACTTCGAATAGAGTGCTCAGAGCAAGAAACTATCAAGAACGAGTTTTGTTTTGTTTTTTCTTTTGGATACCGTCTCGCTTCGAGGAAGTGGCGTGAATGTAAGTGTTTCTTTGGGATTAACTCTGCTCTTTGGGGCTAGTACTGTGAATAAGCTAACTGAACGCGGTGGAGCATTTGCTTGTGCTAAACTCCTTTTTTGCGTGATTGATTGAACTTACTCGACACTTTAGATATATATGTATATTTGCTTTAAAAAAACGTCCGATGTTATGATCTCATCCAAATCGTTGCAACTAATATATTTGACACGCAATAACTCTTTTATATAGACTTGACGATCTATCAATTAGCATTTATGAACCAACATAAAAAATACTTGAAATCTCGAAAAGCTACAGCAAATTTTATTACTACCATGTAGCATAATAAAAAACCATGCAATAATCGTGCATCCCGTGATTCACATGATATTATGTAGTAATTAGTTAGAAAAAGCCCCTCTCTCTTCTAGGGTTTGTGATTTTTTATAGCTTAGTTTTCTCTTTTTATTAGCTATTGCAAAGTACGATGTGATTTTATGACAAAAATACACCTGTGGTGCACACGAAATTGTGCACTTGAGATGCCCTTGACTATGGCCAGCAATGAAGTGGCTAGTAATATCACCTAGAGCCGGTGAATAAGTGATTTAAAACAGACTTGATGAATTTTTGATGAATAAATGCATAATCAAAAAGGTCAAGTGGATGAATGCATAACTATGAGAAACGAAGTGTTGATTTGACCATTGCTGATAATATGTAGCAATGCAAAAACTCCTATCAAATAAAAAGTGAATATGAACATAGAGATAGAAGACTTTGTAGAGAGAAATTTGTAGGGGTTTGGTTTAGAGTAAGCTTACGTTTACTGTCGCACACTCACAACCTACTAGTTGGATTCTACTAGTAAATCAAAGAAAAATCACAATAGTGAGCGCCGCTTATTCACAATCAATTGTTATCTAAGTTGGTACTTGGTTATAAACAAACTGATAGGACTCATTATCTCGCACTAAAACTTTGCTAACACTTCTCAACTAATTACAATTGTAAGTTCTTTGAAGACAAGGAAATGATTGTGAAGCTCTCTTGAACCTTGGAATTGTTTTCTCTTAATCTATTTCTCTTTTCAACGGGATAAGTATACTATCAATGCCAAAAGTTGTGTACGGCGCTCACTTTGATGACAAAAGTTTCCGTCGGATTACTTAAGTGCCAAAAATTTTGAAAAACGATCATTTAAGTGCCAACGCTAATGAAATTGGCCAGAAATCCGACGTGGCCTTTTTTTTATTAATTTTTGAAGTCGACGTGGCTCGTCGAAGAGTTGAGTCAACATCCAAACACCAAAACAACGCCGTTTGGCATCTTTCCCCCAACTTCGAAACCCTAATCCCCAAATTGAGAGAGAGGGAAGGCTCATCTTCGTCTTCTTCTTCCTCGAAGACCCACACCAGCAACGGCACCAGCACGGCACCAACAGCACCATCGGTAGCGCACCAGCAACGACACAACAACGCACCAGTAGTAGCAGCGCATCGGCGGCACCTTCGACCCATCTTCTTCCTCCTCCTCCTCTGCCCTCGCCTCCAATTTTTCCTACAACTTATTGCTCGAGCAACAATCTCAATCTCTCCTCGCTCACCTGGTCGAGCAACTACAATGGTGGCTGAGCGACGATGGCTGAGCGACGGTGGCCGAGCGACAGTGGCCGAGCGATGGTGGACGAACGACGGTGGTCGAGCGGCGGAAACCCTAATTTCAATCCCCATGTGAGCTAAACGGTGTCGTTTCCGTGAAGCCATCCACGTAGGACGGCAAAACGACTTCGTTTTCTTAAGGAGGACCGAAAACGACGTCGTTTAAAGGCCCTATCGATTTTTTTTTTAAAAAGCCACATAATCATTTTGGTCAGAATCTTTTGCCGGTGGCACCAAAGTGATCGTTTTTCCTCCGATTTGGCACTTAAGTGATCCGACGGAAACTTTTGGCACCAAAGTGAGCGCCGTACACAAGTTTTTGCACTGATAGTGTACTTATCCCCTTTTCAACGCTTTGGTCTTCTTTTATACTCCTCAGTATTTGAAACTTCCCATTGGAAATCTCCATGAGGATCAATCTCCAAACTCAATTGATGAGAAAACTAGGGTAGCTGTTGAGATAGAACAATCATTTCCCATTGATTTGGTCACCCATACAAACAATTGTTGGTATCTATGAGTAGAGTTCTTCAACTAAGAAAAGAATTTTGTCTACGGAATGATTGCCAATCGGTTAAGAGTCCTTGTGTGGTTAAATATATCACAAGGATAATCTTAATAAAGAAAGTCAATCAATATTTTCTAAAGATGGAATCCATACTAGATCACAAGCTATAAAGAGATGAAATAATAGTTTTGAAATTTGTAACAAGATTTTTTTTGGTAGGTAGAATATTAATGTATATATTTCAGTGTCAGATTGAGTTACAATTATGTTTGAGGCCGCTTTTTAAGTAAAAGGACTGTCGTGTTATTACTCTTGTTCTTGTAGAGCTGGAGTGTGATGTAGCTTTTTCTTCAAGTCAAATTACCAAGTTGGCAAGCCGAACTTTGCTTTTCTTTTCTTCTTTATTCAATAGCTTCTCGTGTGCCTCTTCATTATTCTTCATTTTTATTTTCTGCGACGCCCACCGCTTTTCTTCACTTTGAAGCTGGTGTTGCCGCTTTCAACATGGTCGCCTTGCCTTGACCCCGACATGCTCAACCTCCGAAAGAAAACCACAGTCAATCTCAGTAGTTTTGTTGAGAAGAACTAACTATGGGTGCGTTTGAGAAGGCTTTTGGAAAGGTTTTTGGGGAGATGCAAAGGCCGTTGAGTTAAAGAAGTTTTCCAAAATGCAAATTGTGTTTGGTAAATCATGTTGTAAAAGTCCATTATAAAGTACCTTTGAGAAAAATAGTATTCAGAAAAATAAGAGTTGGTTGGCCAAGGACAAGTAGTTGTTGGCGAAGAGTAGACGTTCCGGCGAAGGGCGAGTGGTCCGATGTAGGCCGTTCAACAAAGGTAGGCGGTTTGGCGAGGGTTGCGGGACCCTTGCCGGAGGGTCACCCAACCTGTTGCACTGCGACCTCCGCCGAGGCCACGCAACCCTCTAGTGAGGGTTGCGATGACTAGATCTGCGACTAGATGGGTCACACAAAGGTCGCAGCGGGTCGCGTGACCCTTCACAGCAAGGGTGACCACATTTGGTTGCGACCGGATTTGGTCGTGACTAGATCTGCGACCAGATGGGTCGTGCAACCTTGAGGGTCGCGACCTCCGTGATGACCTCGCGATTTGGGTCACACGACCCTCGCCAAAGGGTCGCGTGGCTGCGGCGAAGGTCATGGCGCAGCGGGTCTCATGACCCTCTGGCAAGGGTCATGGCGATCACAATTGGTCGTAATCGGATCTACGCGACCAAATCTAGTTGCGACTAGATCTGGTCATCGCGACCCTCGCTTGAGGGTTGCGCGGAAGTCACGGTGCGGTGGGCACAACTCTTACTAGCTACTGCCTGCACTTTGCCGACGACCGCTCACGGAGAAAAAGATGAATAGTTAGGGCAAAACCGGAAAAATAAAAAATTAGTGAGGACAATTTGGGAAGAAAATTATTTATTTACTCCCTTAGCTCAGCATGCTGAGAAGGCTAAAAGCCCAAGGCAGTCCCCAACCTGCCATGAGCTTTAGCCTTGTGAAGGTTGACAATTCCCAAATGGGGTTTGAAATCTTTTACCAAATACCCCCAAATTGGCCCAAGGGGCTTTGGGTGTTCAAAGTGACTTTTAAAGGCCACTCCCAAATGCACCATAAATGCCAGGTTAGCACAGGACACAAAGACTCGTCAAATCTACTAATTCGCTGCGGAAGGACCTTGATCAATGATTTTGTCTCACAACCGGTTACTGGAAGTGGGTACACCAAAGTCAGGTCCCAAACTGTTGTAAGACATCGAAAGAAAAGCTGGATAATCTTAGCCAGCAAAACTGAAGCCTACAACTTTACGCAGTCTCCATTACTCCGAGAACCTAGAAAATAAAATCACAAAAGATGAAAGGAAGAATTGGATTTAACTTCTTCTTCTTTTTTTCCGTGAAGGTTTTAAGTTTTTATCATGATGTTGATACTGTCAGCAACATCTGCATATCTATATCCAATATAATATAACGTTTGCTCCACATTACAATTTATTAATCATTTGTATTAACTGGGATTTCTTGATATACTTAAAGTGATCGATTCATCTCTTGCTTAGAAATACTTCTACCATAACTATTTTGTCAGTATGCAGATAAGATTCCATAATAAAATTGATTAAAGAAATTGTATGGTCCAAGACTTAGAAATTGAAAGGCCATTGCCACAGATACAATGTATGATACAGGAATTTGTTAAAAGCGCGTGATAGAAGTTTGGTACCTTCATTTCACCAAGAAGGAGTCTAAGTTTGAGCCCGACATTTACTCGAAAATTCAAGTCGATAAGTTGTGGGCCAACTTCCTTTGTATCTCAACAATCTGTCCTCAATTTAAATTTCCACCAGGCCCTGTAGCAGAAGCACAATGTACTCACCTAAGGAGATCGTCAAGAAGGAGTCCAACTTCTAGTCCGTAACTATATCTCGTTGGATTCAAGTTTGTTCAAAAACTTAAGTTGCTGAGTTATGAGTAAATTGACATTAGCAATTACTCCTCTTCATATCAATTTTTTGACATGGAACTTTTTAACACTACTCACACATGTATCTCAATCGAGATAAAATTGGAAATGAATATGTCATAAATATATAAACTAGTATGAAAAGAAAATTCCAAGCGTCTAGCTTATCACTAACATAAATTTATCAAAAAAATCCGTGCAGCACACTATTATCTTGTGAAGGAAGTACATAAAGGACTTTGTTTAATAATAAACCAAGATTAACGTTCACTTTCTCAACTTTTTAATGAGAAATAGGTTTGCTATCTCGTCAATGGAGTGTATTGATGAATGAAGTATCCGCCTAACAAAAAAACTGAACCAAGAAGCTTGAATTTGAATGCGCATCCGGAGCTCTCGCTCATTAAATGGAGGTAGGTGCACGTCGGCCAATACGGGCATGGACGCTGATAGATGTTGACACAACTTCCCGTGCCTTGAGTTGGAATAACACTTTTGAGGAGATGGAAAAAGAAATGACATCCACACTTTAAGACACTGCAAATGATCCCTTCTGAAAAGTTCCGATCGGGACTTACCCGATCGATGAGACTAGGGAGGCATCTCACAGGCGCGTGATTTACCTAAATAAGTGGGCAAAAAAGGTAAGCGACTAAGTTTCCTGGACTACATTAACCTTTAAGGTTGATATAGTGCTTATAAACCTAGGATTGGATGTGACTCTCTTGTGCCAGTGCCAGAGTGTTTCGTGACTTGATATTAAGAGTGCTTGAGCCAAAGTTTAGCATTTCTAAAACCCTTAAACCCAATGTAACTACCATCTAGCATTTGCATACATTATTCCCAAAATGCTATTTTAGGGTCCCAACTTTGGTCTCACTGACATTTTTTGCATTCTCATCTTACCCTTCATTGTTCATCTATCTATGACACTATGAAACCGTCACTAGAAATTTGCGAAGGAGGTGAGGGACGCCAGGCTATAAATGTTGCTTGGCCCACCTTGCTGAGATCTCTATTTATTTATTTTTTCCAGATCTAGCTCATTAATGGCCGTGCGACACCAATAAAGGGTTGCCCAACGCTCGTGCTCAATTTGGAGCCCTAATTGATGGAGTCGAGTGTGGCTAAGTTCGAGATGGAGAGATCTCGAGATGTAGAGCTCAAGGAAGAGAGGGCAACGATCTACTAGCCCAATGGAGGGGGCAACGGGGTTGTCACTCACTTGGGTTGTCCTTATCAAGTTCTTCCAAGCTTGTCGGCTTTGACCATGGAGAGACATGATTGTGTCACGGCCAACAGGTTTCTGGAGCTAAAGGGCCGTGCCTTCTTGAGAAGGACCTCCTGTGCTCGCTTAGATTCCCAACAAGAAGAGTTCCAGAACTTTCCAAGGGCGGGCGATACGGTCATTATGCAAAATTCTAGAATTCTCCAGTCATTAATGTTGGTAGTTGGTAGATGAGGCGGTGCGATCTCGTTCGCCGGATAAAAAGTCAATCAACGGATGTAATCTGAAGGCCTCTACTATAAGAAAGGGTGCCATTCCCCTCATTTGTATCCATCCAACTATTTCGGTAATACAAAACTCATTTCTTTCCAGAGCTTCTCTCAATCGGCCCGTGACAATTGATTCAGTGATACCTCATCAACACTACCTCCCTTGTGCAGTGTTCAATTATCAGAAACCGAATTTCCAAAAAATTGGTTGACAGACGATATTCAAATAAAGATCCTATTTCCTTTTTACCTTAAACTTTGGCATAGATCTAAGATGCCATCCCCCAAAAAGATCTGCCGAGAAATAAAGAGCAAAAAAATGATTTTTGTTTTTTTAATAGTTTGGGGAATGGAAACTGAAGTTCTGTTTGGTTCTCCCAGAAAACAATGTTCATTTTTTTAACCCATTTTTAAAGAACTTAGAAAAAAAATTATAAAATTACAAAAGAATCATTTTTTAGTTATATAGGTTTTAAAAGAAAGAATAAATTTTTTTTTTAAACGTTTCAAAAGGAAGAAAATTTTTTGTCATGGAATAGACAGGCCCTTTCATATGTACTTGCTCTGCATTTTTTGTTTGATTCATATCGGTGAACTTTCACTTATTGCAATTAATCAGTTTTGTCAGTGTGTGCGCGGGCTGCCCAAATCTGCATCTTTTGCTATTTGTGAAAAATTTATATTCTTTTAGAAAATAAAAGTCTCCTTAGATGTGAATAACAGAACATAATAGTGAACCAATTTGCATCTAGTGTGTTTTATCCCCTCATTTGAAATATGTCTTGGTTTCAGCATCTGTGAGCTCCACTGTCAGAAGTAGATTGAAGTAGAGTCAGTTGGTGATTGAACTTTGCTTATCTTCAAGCAATTATGCTAGTAGTTTTCTTTCTGTTCTTTTGTCTTGGGGATGTGTTCGGCAGCTGTTTGATGAAAGTTCCAGACTGCAATTCTGCATTTGCACATGACTGAGAAGAATATTTTCTTGATGCTGCTTCCTTTTGCAGCTTGGTGGAGTTGACATGGTGCAACAGACAATTGCCCTCGCAATACGGCCTCATGTTGTTGTAAGTACCGCTGATTAAAACGTCATCTCTCAGGTATCTATTTCAGTAGACTGCTTGATTTGCGTTTCATATTTGGGGATACTTAACTGAACTAGTGGACATAAACTGTCTCAGATTGGCTCTCCCCTTCTTTCCAGTATATATCAACCATTTGCTGTTATTTGCAATGTTAATTGAGCTTAACTTTAAAAGCTGAAATTCTAAGCTCATCCTCAGATTCAGTAGACAGTTTCAAAATCTTGCTTGATGCCTTTGGGCATATTATTAAATGTTGAGGTATCGTACTTAGGTGTTTGTATGGTAATCTCTTCTAGATGCATCATCTATAATAACTTGCTTAGTGAGTGCTATATTCCATCAATAATTGCCTTTTATCTCCCTTCTTAGTTTCTTGTGTAGTCACTGAACTGACATGCTATTCAGTAAATTTATCAAGATACATCTATTAAGTCTTCTGTTGATACTCATTATCTTTTTACAAGCCAAGACGTCTTCTTGATCATTTGTCCGACACCAAAGGCTTTTCTGTTGAAATATCTAGTAGGCAATTTATACAGTGTGGGCCATGCAAAAATTTTTATGATGGAGGTTATAACATTCTGTACGTTCGATGCTTGCAGGAAAATGTTCCATCAATTTATTCATACTAAGTCAAAGATTAAAAAATTCTACCTGAGCTTTTCTTTGGTTCAAAATTTGGACTAGGATATATTTCACGCTTCCAAAAAATCATACAATATTGTGCGTAGTGCACTGTTGCGGAGAGATTGAATGTGATCATTGGAGAGAACTTATTAAAGGCGGTATGTTGGTAGAAATTATAACCATGTCCACCACTGGAATATCGAGTCCTCTACTTGCAACATCAGTGCAGATCAAAATATTGCACTCTCGTGCTTTAAACTTATTCAAAGCTCCAAGCCTCTTGGACTGCCATGAAAAATCGGATGACCAAAGATCAGCACATACCTTCCAAATGTGAAATATAACCTAGTCAAAATTTTGAACCAGAGAAAAGCTCGAGCAGAATTTTTTAATCTTTGACTTAGTATGACTAAATTGATGAAACATTTTCTTGCAAGCATCGAACGTATAGAATGTTGTAACCTCCATCATAAACTTTTTTGCATGGCCCACACTGTATAAATTGCCTACCAGATATTTCAACATGCGAAGAGAAAAGCCTTTGGTGTTGGACAAATGATCCAGAAGACGTCCTGGCGTTCCCACCTGTCCAAGACAAGATATAAAAAGATAATGGGTATCAATAGTGTGGCACCCCTCAACGGCCCCCAATCCGTTAAGGTCGCCACAGTTCGCTTACCTTTTACTTTCCCATATAACATGTCACTCTGATACCATTTCAATTGTAGCGGGTCCATACAACCATGGGGGTTTACATCTTTTATTATCGGTCCCTTGCGCAGTTCATATAGCGGAAGCACATTCATCAACTCCCTTCCCTATATTCAGAAAACGATGCACACCTACTAAACATTTATAGGTAAAAGCCAAACACTTTTATTTACTTAAACCATATGGACATCATTCATCGGTACATCAAAATGCCGTAGTCTTCTATACTCGACTATACTTCAAAAGATGATCGACATCTCCTCCAACAGTCATATACTTAATGTCCATCGATCAGTGTCGACGTCCAAAAGTTCATTCCTTTGCTATCCTCCTCCTCGCGGTCATATCCAACCACTTGATCCATCTACCGGTAGCAGTGGCAGCAGAGATATCTTATCTAGTCTGAAATGTTATTCCCCAAAAGGGGTGAGTACAACCACTCAGCAATAAAGATCCACCAAACTACTCATTGCGTCACACAGAACAATCAATGCATCATAACAAAGCACATATCATTCATGCATATCAAGCATACCTCACCTCGCAACCATACATATATCATCATGTCATCATCATCAAGCATTCATGCATACTCATACCATATGTGCATATACCACCATGCACTCATCATCAAGCATTCATGCATACTCATGCCATATGTGCATATACCACAATGTACTCATATCATCCATGCTATCAAGCACACATCACCATGCAGTCGTGCATATATTGTCATGCAGTCATGCATATCTTGCCATGCCATCATGCATATATCACCATGATTCGTATCATCCATGCTATCAAGCATGCATCACCATGAGATCCATTCAAGCCTTCATGATCACATTCTCAATGTCGAATAGCATCAATTTATTTTCATAAGCAGATCATGCATCATGCCATATGCATACACCCATGCACATGATTCACTTTCAATTCTTATCTTTCACAAGGATCTCATCAGTTTTTCTTTCCGGGGATCAATGTTTGCATCCCACAATTTATTGCTCGCACCCAACCTGGCATCGCGAGGAACCTCCGGGCATCCAGCACACACCTCCGGGCATCTCGTATCCCAACTAGCATCACGAGAAATTCCCCCGGCACACACCTACGGGGCTTCCGGGATTACGTACCGACATACCACCAGAATTCCCCCCCTCTGGAATTACGTACCGTATACCACCGGGCATCTCGAAACTCCCGAGGACCCTCAGGAATTATGCCACTAGGCCACCGGGCATCCGACACCCCCACATTCTGGGCATTCCGACACTCCCGGGGCATCGTTGGCTCACACCTCCGACGGCCTTCTCATCACCACAATGCATATTCCCATACATCTCATTTTCAATTTCACATTTTGATGCAACAATGCCAATGATTTGACAGCAGCCCTTTTTAAAATCATATAATATGCCTTAGAAAAGTATCATTTGATGCAATGGTTTTGAAAACTTCATTGAGTTCATGAAAATTCATCAATCCTTTGATGTCATATGAAATGTATGAGTATCATCATGTCATTGCACGAATAATAATCCATGATATCATGATTTACATAATAAATCCAATAAACAGTAAATAAAACAATTTCCAGCTTAAACAGAATGCATGCTATTCATGAAAAATTATAGAAAATTAGCAAACGATGGAAATAAATTCTGAAAATTTACCACAATGTATATAAGATCTAAGAAAACATACTTCGTGAAGAACACCATATCAAACAAGGCTTCACAGAATACGTACAGGTCCATGCATCACCGAAAAAGGATCTTAACATCATCCATGCACAGTTTTGAAAACAATTTCGATTAAACCCTTAAATAAACTCAGAAAATTCTGAAATTTGGACATGCTGTATTTAAGACATATAGGTACAAGTTTCATGAAGAAATTGTAGTTTAATTCGTTCTGGATTAAAAGATAAAATCGATTTAATTTTCCTATTCTCGGTATCGTTTTCCAGATCTACCCGTGTTGAAGAAAACTCGTTTCCTTGGTCATTACTGGTCCATTTACTCTGAAATTTCAGTATGTTTTTCCTCAGAATATTAAATAAAACTTTCATTAAGGAAACACTATCAAATTTTAACTTTATGATTTTATAAAAATCCCGAAATCATACTAGGTCGAAGCAGCGTTTTTCCCAGATCCAGTTTCTTCAAAAGACAACGGTTTCACCGACCTATTTTCGTTCATTTCTCTAAATTTTTGATATGTTCTGCCTCAAGAAGTATAATACAACTTTAGTTAAGAAATAAAAGTGAAATTTCAACAAGAAAGTTACTTTACAGACCATGGAACCACTGAAGGTCATCATGACGAATTCCAGATCTAGTCTCTCCAAAGGAAAATCGTTTCACCAAGAAATACTTGTTCGTTTTGTCTCAAATTTCAGTATGTTATTCTTCAAAATTTTCTCTACAACTTTCATGAAGAGGTCGAAGTGAAATTACAAATAAAAAAGTCACATGCAACACACGAAATCACCAAGAGGTCAACAAAACAGTTTCCAGATCTGTTTTCGTAGAAAAAGGGTTTCACCCCTCAATACTTGTCCATTTTGTCTCAAATTTTAGTATGTTATACTTCAAGATGTTCTCTAACACTTTCATGAAGAGGTCGAAACAATATTTCAACTAAAAAGTCATATGCAACACACAAACTCGCGGATGGTCGGACTGGTCTTTCCGAAATCAGCATGCATGACCAACAAATCTCTCTTCAAAGCTCCAAAATCTCATCCCATCTACCACAAACAAGACTTACCATCTACTACATATACACAGCAATGCAAAGAGTAGGTTTTAGGACTTCACTTGCCTTAGATTCAAGCACAAAACAGCAGCAAACAGAGGCAAAGCAGCAACGAACGGCGGACGAACAGGCGAACGAACTCTCTTCCTCTCTTTCTCTCTTCCTCCCTTTCTCTCTTCTTTCTTTGGACGGTACTCTCTCTCTCTCTTCTCCCCCTTCTGGTCGAAATCCCCCTCCCTTTTTACTCTTTGATTAACAATTAATCTCTATTTTTGCATGTAAGGGACAAGTGGAGGATGCATGGACAAGTGGCTTCAAATAATGAACAAGTGGAGGCAATTCAAAGACAAGTGTCCACCATGCTTCACCTCCTTCATGCGTTGGCTACCCCATGGGCTCCATGGGCCGGGCTTTGGGCCGAAGTGGTGGGGGTCTTGGGCTGGGTTTTTGGGCTAGCTTGGCCTAAGAATTTCGGCCTACTAACCTTTTAATAATCTATTAACATTTTCCACTATAAATACCTAACTTGCAAAAATAATAAGGCCATAAAACTTGTAGTCACAAATCCATAAATTCCAATTTATAATACACATGGCCAATGATAGAATTTTCTTTCCTATCACATAATTATCCATTAAAAGCTTGGCCATAAATCTTATTACAAATTATGGATTAAATGGCTATAAAATAACTTGATGGTACTTCCATCACCTATTCATAGACTTTAATGTAAGTAGAGGTCGTCATGAATTTTGGGATGCCACAAACAGAAGACTTAATAGATGTATCTTGATAAATTTACTGAATAGCATGTCAGTTCAGTGACTACACAAGAAACTAAGAAGGGAGATAAAAGGCAATTATTGATGGAATATAGCACTCACTAAGCAAGTTGTTATAGATTATGCATCTTAGAAGAGATTACCATACAAACACCTAAGTACGATACCTCAACATTTAATAATATGCCCAAAGGCATCAAGCAAGATTTTGAAACTATCTACTGAATCTTAGGATGAGCTTAGAATTTCAGCTTTTAAAGTTAAGCTCAATTAACATGCAAATAACAGCAAATGGTTGATATATACTGGAAAGAAGGGAGAGCCAATCTGAGACAGTTTATGTCCACTAGTTCAGTTAAGTATCCCCAAATATGAAACGCAAATCAAGCAGTCTACTGAAATAGATACCTGAGAGATGACGTTTTAATCAGCGGTACTTACAACAACATGAGGCCGTATTGCGAGGGCAATTGTCTGTTGCACCATGTCAACTCCACCAAGCTGCGAAAGGAAGCAGCATCAAGAAAATATTCTTCTCAGTCATGTGCAAATGCAGAATTGCAGTCTGGAACTTTCATCAAACAGCTGCCGAACACATCCCCAAGACAAAAGAACAGAAAGAAAACTACTAGCATAATTGCTTGAAGATAGGCAAAGTTCAATCACCAACCGACTCTACTTCAATCTACTTCTTACAGTGGAGCTCACAGATGCTGAAACCAAGACATTTCAAATGAGGGGATAAAACACACTAGATGCAAATTGGTTCACTATTATGTTCTGTTATTCACATTACACTTTTAAAAGGAGACTTTTATTTTCTAAAAGAATATAATTTTTTCACAAATACCAAAAGATGCAGATTTGGGCAGTCCTCGCACACACTGACAAAACCGATTAATTGCAATAAGTGAAAGTTCACCGATATGAATCAGACAAAAAATGCAGAGCAAGTACATGTGAAAGGGCCCGTCTATTCCACTATCAAAAGGTTTGTACCAGCAGGAAGGCAACTTTTCCAAATAAATAGGAATGGGGATCTTAACTACAAACACCACAGTATGCTTGGAATGTTATTACTTAGCCAAAAGCTTACCACAGCACATCTGACTCCGATGCCAGATCCTAAAGCTTCAAATTGCTCAGCAATCTGGATTGCTAGCTCCCTAGAAAATATAATGGCACATTATCCACTAATTACAGTAAGACATGTGGCGAGCCACAGTATCAGCTTGTCGCCAAATAAAGTGAAGTAACTCCAACCTCGTAGGAGAGAGCACACAAGCAAAGAAGGCTTGTGGAGAGTCCAATAGATTTTGCAGTATGGGAAGAGCAAACCCCCCGGTTTTGCCGGACCCTGTCTGCGCAAGACCGATCATATCTTTTCCTATGGAACAAAAGACAGAGAAGCCGAGGCAAATCAATTCGCATATAGCATCTATATATCATCAGAGTAAAGTCTGGTTAACACTGATAGCCAGAAAACGCAATGGAAACCCGTCAATAAGGAGCCATTAAACCAAGCTAAGACAAACATTTTACAATGCATCTGCCTTCATTCATTCCAAAGCACTAGTGTCTCACGTACAACAGATTTCATGCTCTAAACTAGCTACAACTTACCAAAAATACGCAAATCAACCACCGCACAATCCACTCGATACCATCATTCCAGCTTTCACGTAGCATAACAAATCTAAACAAAGTTCAGTCCTTTTAAGGAAAATTAAGCAGAATTCTGTCATCGCTCGAAAGGAACAAAGATTGAACCAATTCGATAATCTTGCATTCTCGCTCGTATTCTAGCCTCAAAGCGACCGACCCATCGACATGACACGGCTCACCTATCGAAAAAGATCCCGAATGGATTCTGTCCAACGGTTATCGTTGATTTTGTCCAACGAGTAGATTAGAAGAACTCCTTTGGAAAGTGCCAACATCTATGAAGACATGGAAGAGTATATAAGGGAGATGCTCTAGTTATTCGAGTGTATGTGCGATAGAAAAATTTCAAAATCTGAAACTCCTTGTTCTTTGCCAATTCAATTGTTGAGCATAAATTATACTCAAAAGAGAGTTTATACATTTGTGAGATCTTGAGGACGTATAACAAAGTCTCTACATTGTGGAATTAATGACATGGAACTGTAACGACTCTTTTGATTCATAGTGAAATTCAGCCGGTGGACTATCAATGCGGGAGAGTGGATGTAGGCTTGAATTAAACCGAACCACTATAAACCTTGTGTTCTTATTTTCTTCCCTAAACTCATTTACTTTGCTCGTAACTTTATTTAATTGTTAGAGTCTCTTTTCTTTTTAAAGTCTTTTGTCAAACAGACTCAAGTTAAAAGTAAAGTTTTTCACTATACAAAAATTTGTTTTTACACCTATTCACTCCCTCTAGGTGCTCATACTAACATTTACAATTGGTATCAAAGTCTGTGTACTCATCTAAATTGAAGTGTTTTTACTTCAGAGTTAATGATCCATGACTAGTATGTTGGCTCTAGGTTTGGTTGAAGGGTAAAGCAACACCAGACCACCTTACTTTGATGGGAAGGAATACAGTATATGGAAAAACAAGATGAAGGCATTCCTAAGATCGAAAGACCCTCTTGAATGGGATGTGGTAAATAAAGGAATCATCCTAAAACTACAATAGTCTCAGAAAAGGGAAAAGAAGCTGTTGAGTCCAGCAAGATGACTCAAGAAGAGATAACCAAGAGACAAGCTCTTGATGCAAAAGCAATTTATTCCTTATATTGTGCATTATCTCCTACTAAATATAATAGAATATTTTCTTGTGAAACAGCTAAAAAAGTTTGAGATAGACTACACATCACCTATGAAGAAACCAATCGAGTGAAAGAAACCAGAATCAATATTTTGCTCAGTCAATATGAAGCATTCAAAATGAAACCAGGAGAATCTATTACTGACATGTTTAGTCATTTTACAAAAATCGTAAATGGTCTTGAGTATCAAGGTCAACCAATCTTTGGACCCATGAAGGTTAACAAATTACTACGTGGACTTTCCAAAGATTGGAATCACGTAAAGACCTCAATAAATGAGACACAAAGAATCATGCCACTCTTCGTTGACGAATTAGTTGGCATTCTTCAGTCTTATTAAGTGGAGCAAATCAATGAAGATGAAGATCCCAAAGGTAAAAAAATCTATTGCATTAAAATCTAATGATGATTATGATGTTACAGATTCTGAAAACGGTATGGACGATGAAGAGCTTGCTCTCATGATAAGAACGTTCAGAAAACTGAACAAAAATGGAAGAAGATTCAATTGGAAGAAACAAAGTTCTCAAAAGGTTCAAAATAAATCAGCTGAGGATGATAAATCCAATAAAGATGTGATTTGTTTTGAATGCAAGAAAAATGGGCACATCAGACCCAATTGTCCCTTATTGAAGAAAAAAAACAGGAAAAACTGAGAAATACAAAAAGGCTCTCAAAGCATAAACTTGGAGTGATACCGAATGTGAAGAGAGTGATGATGATTATGCTAATATTTATCTAATGGCTCAATTAAAATCATATTCAAACTCTAAGACAGATTCAGACTCAGACAGTGAAATCGAGGTAAATAATTTAAAAATTCATACTAAAATCTCTAAATATATTGATAAACTGTGTCTTAGTCTCAAAACCTCTCTCAAGAGGATTTTCGTACTAAAAAGGGAAAATTCTGCACTGAAGGAACAGGAGATTGTTTGGAAAGAAAATATCGAAAATTTAGATAAAAGTATCATTACTTTGAAAGAAAATGCAGACTCTCTTTCAAAAGAAAATGCACTTTTGAAAAATGACATTTCAAGTATTTCAAAAAAGTTTTCAATAGGATATGAGAAATTAGAAAAGATTCTTTCAGCGCAAAAACCTTACTTCAACAAATCAGGCTTGGGAATGATTGCTGAAATCACCCTCTAATTGATTTTCCAAAAGTAAAAAAAAGAATTAAACAAAGACCTACAAAAGACTTTTATAAAAATCATTTTCAAAAAGTCTTTGTAAAACCAGTAGGCCATAGTACTCTTAAATGTTCTAAGTACAACAGCTTAGAACATTTTGAGAAAGATTGCCATATGGTTTGGAAATCTGTTAAGAAGGTTTGGGCAAAGACTATATATTACACTAACTCCATTGGACCCAAGAAAATATGGGTACCAAAGAAAGCTTGAGTTTCTTTTTTAAATGCAGGTCACTATGAAGAAAAATGTTAAATGATACTTGGATAGCGGATGTTCAGGACATATGATAGGAGACTCAAGTTGTTTCATAAAGTTTATGCAAGTTAATGGTGGAAAAGTTTCTTTTAGTGGAAATAACAAATGCAAAATTGTCGGATACGAAATTGTAAAGATTGGAAATCTCACAATCAGTAATGTTTCCTTAGTGGAATGACTCAATTACAACTTGTTGAGTATCAACCAACTGTGCGACATAGGTTTCAAAATCAACTTTTGTGGCATCCCAAAATTCAAGGCAACCTCTAGATGTATTAAAGTCTATGATTAGGTAATGAAATTTGCCTTTGGTTTATGCTTTAGCTATTGATTTTCTTTTAAGACCGAGAGTTATGTGGATGGAAATGTATCTTGTGTTCATGGGTTATTAAAATTAGTATTATGGGATAATTTGATAAGAAGAATTTGTTCTTGGCTATGCACCTCATAGATTTGATTCTTATAGTTTAATGTTACAAGTTTTATGGCCATATGAAATTGTAAATTTGGAATTTGTAAAAGAGGGAATTAAGATGAATTATTAAAAGTAAAATTGGATTTAATTAAGCTTGGGTTTTAGGCCCAAGAGTGTGGGCCTAAGATGGGCCAAATTGTTTGGCCCATAAGCCCATGAATGGGCCATTGACCACAAGGAGGGGAGAAGGCCAACCCATCTTCAAGCCCATCATGTGCATGGGGTTTGCCAAGTGGCAAAAAGGAGAGTTACACCCATTGGCCACCTTGGGCGGCTCCTAATGATTACAAATGATTGAATAAAAGGGAAATAAAGAGAAGGAGTGGCCGGTTTTGAGAAAGGGAGAGAGAGAGAGAGAGAGAGAGAGAGAGAGAGAGAGAGAGAGCTGTCGAGAGAGTGAGGGAAACCGATAGAGAGGAGGAGAAGGCTGCGTGAGGAAGAAGTCCGCCCGTGTGTCCGTCGTTCGCCGCCGTTGTGCTTGCCGTTGCTCAATTTGGAGGCAAGTTAGATCCTTTGATCTGTTCTTGCATGTTGTTTCTAGAATGTGTTATTGAATGGTGATGAATTTCGGATGTCTAGGGTGTGAAAAAACCGAAGTTTTAAGAGTGTTGTTTTGAAGTAGTAAGCTGTTCTCGAGTAAACAGTCTGACCCAGAATGTTGTAGTGGCTTACATGCGATGTTTGAGTCAAATTTTGGCTTTGACTTCTTCATGAAAGTTGTAGATAATATCTTAAAGTATAACATAATAAAATTTGAGGCAAAATTGTTGAGTTTTGAGGGGTGAAACCCTCCCTCTACGAAAATGTTAGATCTGAAATTGTTTTGTTAACCTCTTGGTGATTTTGTGTGTTGCATGTAACTTTTACTGAGAATTTCACTTCGACCCCTTTCAAAAAAGTTGTAGAGAACATCTTGAATACTAACATACTCAAATTTGAGGTAAAACGAACAAGTATAGCCTAGTGAAACGATTTTTCTTTTGAAGACGTTAGATGTGGAAATGTTGTACTGAACTCCAGTGACTTCGTGGACTATAAAGTGACTTTCCTTTGAAAATATCACCTTGATACCTTAATGAAAGTTGTAGTAGACCTCTTAAGGCAAAAAATATCGAAAATTCAGAGGAAAAGATGGAAGATAAGTAGGTGAAATCGTGATTTTTCGAAGACTGCTAAACCTGGAATGTTCGGCACTAGGAACAGGGGCTTCAACCGTCCATAATTAATTATCTAGGACAAATTTGACTTCAATGTCTTCATGAAAAATCTACTATAGGGTCTTGAATACTACATATTCAAATTTTATAATTTTTGAAGGTCATTAGAGTACTTAATCAGAAATATTTCAAAAAAACGTGTAATCTGACACATTCGGACTTAGTCAGTTTCAGTGCATGGGCCATATCATTTTGCATAAAAATTCTTTCCGAAAAGTTTTCTTCATGAAGTATCTTTCTTTGTGTCTTCCCTGCAACATATTCAAATTTCATAATTTTTGAAGTTCATTTTCCTATTTAAACGAAAATGTTTCTAAAACTGTGCAAGCTGGATTGTGCGAATTCCAAATGCTGAAATTTATGATTATTTTGTTTTGGATGAGCCCTATTAATTATATTGATTGAGGTGATTGAATTTTTCTGAGCATGTGATGATATTTGGCATTTCATATAGAATCAAATGCTGAATTTGACTTTGTTGCCATTACATCATGTGCCATGTTGATTGTGAGACATAAATGGGTGAATATGAATTATGATGAATGAGGAAACTGTTGGAGGTGTGCCGATAATGCCGTAGGAGTGTTAGAATGCCCATGATGGGGGGTGTCGGATGCCCGGTTGTATTGTGATGCATGCTCGGATGTCCTCGGGAGTTTCGAGATGCTCGGAATGGTTGGGTGCCGGAAGCCTCAGAGGTTTGTGCTTGAGGAATGCCTCGTGATGCCAGTTGGGATGCGAGATGCCCGGAATGTGGGGGTGCCGGATGCCCGGTGGTGTGTGCCGGAGGTTTCTCGTGATGCCTAGATTGGGGTGCGAGTGATAAAATGTGGGATGCAATTACTGGTCCCGGGAAAGAAAGATGTGGTGATCAAATTGAAGTGGAAATTGAATCATGCACATATGATATGATGACATATGCATGGCTGTATGATATGATGATGATGAGTGCATGGTTGTATGTGCACCTATGGCATGATGGTATATGTGTGACATGATGATGATGAGTGCATGGTTGTATGTGCACCTATGGCTTGGTATATGTATGACATGATGGTGATGAGTATATGAGGATGTATGTACATATGGTATGATGACATATGCATGGCTACAAGGTAAGTTATGCTTGGATGTATGAATGACATGTACTATGCTATGATTGTTATGATTGTATTGTATGATGCATTGAGTGGTTTATTGGATCTTTTACCTGCTGAGTGGCTGTACTCACCCTTTCGCGGACCAACATTTCAGATTAGAAAGATGCCGCTCCCTACTGTCACGCGGGGTACCTTCTATGGCCTCCCATCTGACGTGGAGATAGAGTGTTCGGAGATTGATTGTGTTACCATTCCTGATATGACATTTGTGCGAGTTCGCATGCTGGTCATGTACGATGTGGGCCTGGCTAGGGGCCCAGTCATTCAGGAGTTTTTGTCAGTCCACGTCCGCCGAGATGGAGTGATTCGGGGGATGTTGCTGCCACCACCGCCCGACGCGCCAGGATGGGTGTGATGGCCGCGTGAGGAGTAGAGAGCTGACGTTTCTTTTTGGAAGGTAGCCGACACTGATAGATGGAGGATGACACTTGATCGTTATGGGGGTCGAGGTATCTTTTGGGTTGTGGCCAAGTGTAGTTAAAAGTCTTGGCCTTTCTTTTTGATTGTACCGATCTGAGAAATCCATCATGAAAATATATAAATGAAAGTGTCTTGGCTTTATCTTATCTTATGGTGCTTAGTGGTGTGCATTACATTATGGTTATTGGAGGGAGAGATGGTGAGACTCAATTATGCTTCCGCTAATAAGTTGAGCTGGGACTGTTTTTAAAAAAAAAATTGCCTATGAATTACGATGCTTCTACTAAGAGATGTAATGGAGCGATATGTACCTATGGTGACCTAAGGTGTTTCGGGGTGCCACAACTTTTAAGAAGGAATATATTTAGGAATCAGTAAATACTCTTCTCAGACTTTCACGGGGCAAAGACATGGGAATATCTATCTTCTAGACATCAAATCAGAAAAATCCCAATGTCTAATTTCAATTCAAGAGGAAGCTAATCTCTAGCATAGAAAACTTGGCCACATGAACATGAAACAAATAGCCAAGATCTCTGCAAAGAAGCTTGTTCGTGGACTACACAATTTGACATACCAAAAATCTGAATTATGCACACTGTGTGTATTGGGAAAACAGGTTAGAAATTCTTTCAAACCAATAAATCAAATTTCCACTAATAGTGTGTTACAGCTCTTGCATATGGATCTCTTTGGACCAATCAGAACCCAGAGCATTGGTGGTAAGAAATATTGCCTAGTAATAGTAGATGATTATTCACGATTTACTTAGGTATATTTCTTGGCAAGTAAGTCTGAAACATTTTCTTATTTTATAAAATTTACTAAGAAAGTTCAAAATGAGAAATGGTATGTTATTTCAGGCATACGGACATACCATGGAGGTGAGTTTGAAAATCAAGGCTTTGCCAAATTCTATGATGAATCTAGTTTTTAGCATATGTTTTCTCTCCTTACACTCCCTGAACATAATGGAGTTGTGGAAAGGAAGAATAGATCGTTACAAGAAATGGCTAGAACACTTTTAATTGCAAGTAACATTTCTTCTCGTTTTTGGGCTGAAGTAGTTTCTACAAAAGCATATTATATTATTAATAGAGTCTTCTTAAGGCCTATTCTGGAGAAAACTCCCTATGAGTTGTTCAAAGGAAAGAATCCAATTGTTTCCTATTTTTATGTATTTGGATGCAAATGATCGAATTGATAAGTTTGAAGAAAAATCAGACGAATGCATCTTCCTTAGATATTCAACCACCAGCAAAATTTACAGAGTATACAATAAAAAGACTCAATATGTGGAGAAATCGATGAATGTCAAATTTCAAGACTTTATTCAAAATCAATCGATCCAGACTCAACTTGAAGAATCTGAATCTGCTCCAAACTCTATAAAGTCTAAATCCCCAAAAACAGCTCAGACTTCATAAGATTAACAACGAACGATTGTTATAGAATCAAATGAAGAAAAAGATCAATAGTCTGTCAAACCAACTAGCAACTGGAAGCACAAGTCTAGTCATCCCATAAAACTCATTATTGGTGACATTGATGAAGGAATTCGTACAAGATCCAAAAGGCAAGAAGAGTCTAGTGCTGTGGTTCTTATTTTGAAATAGATTCCAAAAGCATAGAAGAAGTTTTATCTGATGAAAGCTGGATTGAAGTTATGTAAAAAGAACTCAGGCAATTCAGTATCAATGATGTCTGGGAATTGACTCCTAAACCAAAAGGTAAATATGTTATTGAAGCTAAATGGGTTTTCAGGAACAAGATGAACGAAAAAGGAAAAGTCATAAGGAACAAAGCAAGACTCGTGGCCAAAGGATATACGCAAGAAGAAGGGATAAACTATGATGAGACTTACACACCAGTAGCAAGGTTAGAGGCAATTAGATTATTACTTGATTTTACTTGTTATAAGAATTTCAGGTTATTCCAAATGGACGTTAAAAGTGCATTCCTGAATGGTTTTATCCAAGAAGAAGTTTATGTGGAATAACCTCCCGGTTTTGAAGACCCAAGAAAATTAGACTCTGTATTCAGACTGAAAAATGCACTACATGGCTTAAAGCAAGCTCCTCGAGCTTGGTATGACAGGTAAAGTAAGTTTTTAATCCAAAATGACTTTGTTAAAGGTAAAGTAGACACTACCTTGTTTATCAAAAGAGAAAGCAAAAACTTTTACTTGTTCAAATCTATGTTGATGATATTATTTTTGGATCACCTAACGAAAATCTGTGCAAGAAATTCTCTAAGTCTATGTAGGACAAATTTGAAATGAGCATGATGGGTGAAATATCCTTCTTTCTCGGACTTCAAGTGAAATAATTGAAGAAATGAACTTTCATTCACCAAGAAAAATATGCTAAAGAACTTGTTAAAAAGTTCAGCTTGGAGAATTGCAAAAAAACTGATATACCAATGTCAAGTTCCTCGAAGCTGGACAAAGATGAAGGATGAAAGAAAGTTGACCAGAAGCTATACAGGAATATCATTGGTTCACTTCTTTATCTTACTACTTCTAAACCCGACATTTTGTTTAGTGTTTGTATTTGTGCCATATTTCAATCAGATCCCAAAGAATCTCATTTAAGTGCTACGAAACGCATCATCAAATATGTTGCAACAACCTCTAATTTGGGTCTTTGGTATCCTAAAGAAGGAAACTTTACTCTCCTTACATACTCAGACGTAGACCTAGCTGGATGTAGAATTGATAGAAAGAGCACCTTGGGCACTTGTCAATTACTTAGTAACATGACAGTATCTTGGTTTTCAAGGAAGCAAAATACAGTGGCTCTTTCAACAACAAAAGCAGAGTATGTGACTCTTGGAAGTTGTTGTTCTCAAATCTTGTGGATAAAACAATAGTTAAGAGACTTTGGAATCGAAGACTCATACACTGATATCTGATGTAGCTAGTATAAGCACCTAAATGGGGGTGAATAGGTGTAAAAACAATTTCTCGAGATACCACAACAATACTAAGCAGACGATAGAAAAGAAGTACTATTTTGCTTAACTAAAATGAATTACGATCAAAATAAAGCACATAGTAGGGAAGAGAAGATTAAACACAAGGTTTATAGTGGTTCGGCTTATCCTAAGCCTATGTCCACTCTTCCGCACTAACAGCCTATCGGCTGGATTCCACTATGAACAAAAGAGATGTTACATCACAGTTCTTCCTTGATTCCACAGTGTGGATGTTCTATCACACTTCCTCAAGGTTTCTCACAAGTATAAACTCTCTTTTGCGTACAAGTTTTTCGCTCAAATGAATTGACTAAATAATAAGAAGCTTTAGACTTTGGAATTCTTCTATCGCGCACACTTTTTGAACAGCTTAGAACGTCTTCCTTATATACTCCTTTACGCCATCATACCCGTTGACACTTACCAAAGGAATTCCTCCAATCTACCCATTGGACGGAATCAATTAGGAAGATCATTCGAGCTATTAAAGGAACATGTCGATAGCCCATCAATCATGTTCGCCCATACAATGAGGATCTCGGTTTCCATAAGTAGAACCTTCCACGAATATTTCGCCAATCATCGGATCCTTGATTATCGAATCAATCTCGATCAATTAAAGGGATTTCGTTATGTCATATTCAGCCAAGAGATCTTCTCCAGTCGATAAGATCATATCCTTAATAAAACATCCAGTTTTGGATAGCCTTTCTTTAACGGATTAGAAACTGTCAATGATGATAGACTTTGAATCTTGAGTCTGGCTGTCCGGAGGTCTTCGACTTTAAACAAGTAAGAGTCCGCAAACCTTTCAGATGGATCGATGGAAACGTTTTGTCAGCTTCAAAACATTTCAAGAAGATTTCTCCAACAATCTCCCCCTTTTTGATGGTGACAAAACTTTCCTGCAGATTTGAACAACTTTGACCTGCAAAACATTTCTCAACCACATATACATATCTTATAGAGATAAATGGCTAAATGAATAACACTAGAATCTGCAACCACATAAAATAGGTTAGTCTAGTTATGCAATAAAGCCATCCATAAGATATCAATAGTAGTTAATAGAAGCAGTCAAGTCCAAGTCAAGTTCAGTTCTCATCCAGACACAAAAATAAAGTCAAACAGAGTTAAACATCAAAACAATCCACACAGTCCAACAAACCACACGATTAAAAATCAAAGTGTTCAAATCTTGCATCTCTCCCCCTTTTTGTTAGCATTAAAAAGGTTGAGATGAAAATGGAATAAAGTCAAGATTGCTTAGGAACGCAGACAAGCTGGAAATCTCCCATAGATTGAATGATCCCTTCCAGCCTTTTCAAGTCTTCCTTCAGTTGTGCAACCTCCTCACCCTTAGCATTGGCCTGAATTTGAACAGAGAGGGCTTGGATATGATTTTTCAATGAAACTGAAGAAACTTGACCTGCATTCTGTAAGCTTTGAACCTCGCATCCCAGAGCATAGATTTGACCGCGCATTTCCAAGAGAATATCCATAATTCTGCGAAAATCGGCTGAGCTGTCGATCTGTGTACTAGCTTCAGCACGATCTGCAGATGATGGCATATCATAATAATCGCGCAGATTTGGCAATGAAGCATCATGTTCTTCTTCAGGAAAATGAGAGGCATGAATGTCTTTTGGGTCGACTGAAGAGCGACTGACTCCCTCATTATCTCCCCCTATTTCTGTGCCTTCAGGTAGAGAAGAGTGTTTTTCAGGCTCTTTTTCCTCGTGATTCATTCTCTTTTCTTCTTTTTCAGATCTTTCCTCCTCTGCTTCTTTTTCGCCAACTCCTCTTTCTTCTTCTTCTTCTTTTTCTTCCTCTTCTCTCTCTTCTTCTTCTTTTTCTTGACCTTCTCTTTCCTCTCCTTCTGTCTCATGTTGCTCCATTGACTCTGGAATAGTACGACTTAGCTTCTTCAAAGCTATGGTCGAAATGGTAAGGTCGTCATCCTCTTCATCTTCCACGATGAGAGCTCTTCTTTTCTTGGTTGGAGCAACCATGGGCTCCTTCCCTTTTCTTTTTGATGCAGAAGAGAATTGATGAGATTTCACAGGAGTCTTCTCCTTAAATTTCTCCAATGCCTTGCTTAGCTCCTTCAGACGCATCTTGGTCACCATTTTTAGCCCTACCACCATATGATCACACGATCAAACACAAAGAATTTGTGGAGGCTGAATGTTCAGCTGTTTGAATAAATTCGTGACAAGACTTGGATAAGGAAGTTGACCTCTGTCTTTCATCACTGCTCTATACATGTGGAACATAACAGTGTGAGGAAGAGAAAACTTTTTCCCAGTGATGATTGCATACATCAGCTTTGCCTCTGAACTTGAAACATCAGTTTTGGAAGTTGATTTCGGTTTGAGGCAATTGATCACAATCTTGTGTAGCAGAATGTTGAACGCATTCATCCTTAGGTAGGAAATCTTTTCCTCTGCTCTCCTGTCCTTCACAAGTTCCAGTGTAGCACGAGCAATAGAAACTTTGATCGGTTGATATCTTCCTCTCTCAACTCCTAACACATCTGCCAGCATATCCATATCCACAACAAAATCTTGATCTTTGACGCTGAAAGAGAATTTATTCGCATCCAGGAAACTGAGATTTGAATAGAAATAAGCAGTTAATTCAGCATAGGCCTCTGTGGTGTCAGTGCAGAACTTTTCAAGTCGAAGATAACTGAACTTTTCCCTCAAGTTCACATTCACAGCATCTAGAAAATCAAAATCCACACTCCTAGGGTTTATCACCCCACGCTTCAGCAATTTTGAGTATAGATCCTTTTGTTCTTTCGATCTAAACATCTCTCCTCTTTTTCCTCGATTTTCCGCCGCAATACCCATCATTGGTTGAAATTGGTTGTACAGTTTGTCATCATCATTCCCATCTATAGGATTAACTCCCTAATCACGAGAATCACTTGGGATATTCGCAAGGGTTTCTTCTGCCACCCCTTTACGAGCAATTCCCAAACTTTCCATTTTTCGCAAGAAGATATATTCGTTCCCATATTCTTTGTCTTTAAGAAAATCATCGACATAGTTCAAAGGAGTACGAGTCCCCTTTAAAGCACGATACAGCTTACAAATAAAAGCGGGCTTTTGAACTCTTACAGGATCTGCGTCTTCAATGATTTCTTCTTCTTGTTGATGACCAACATTTTGAGGACTAGATGGTGGAGAATGACGCGCCGAGAATGTTGTGGGCTCTGCCGCGATCTCGGAGACACTTCTTCTTCGGAGAGATCGAAGTGCGTAGGCCCCTCACTCATTCGCCGTAGTCCCCTGCTTGCAATTCTCGAAGACTTTCTTGAAGACGACATTTTTCTCAGTTTTTGGAAGATTCCTTACTTGACTTTCCCAAGAAAGATGACAACTTTTTTGAAGATTAAACAAGGGAAGAAAACAATAATGGAGGATCGATGCTTTCTAGGGTTTTTGAGAGTAAAGTGAAGATGAATCAATAGTGCACGATCGGTTAAAAAGAGAGGTATACGAATCGTCACAAAGGAAAATAAAAAGATGCCTTTTCAAAATAACTGTCATTTTTCCGCGAAAATAGTCATTTCAAAAAATATCTTCTTTTTCGAAAAGGAAACGTTGCAATAATTACATCGATTAAATATAGCAATAATTAACCACAGTTTGATGATCGTACCTTTTCAAGATAAGATTCAAGAGAGAAACTAACTTACAGTCAAGGTCTTTTATGTATGAGTCTGAGAGTTTTTAGACTTTAATTTCCTCATACCTTAAAATGTTGAGTTTGGAACGGATGGTTTCAAATTGATTTTTCTCCAAAGGCTTTGTGAATATATCCGCTAGTTGGTTTTTTGAATCAACATACTGAATCGAAATTTCTCCATTTTGAACATGATCTCTGATGAAGTGATGTCGAATCTCTATATGCTTTGCTCTTGAGTGAAGAATTAGATTTTTGGTAAGATTGATTGCGCTGGTGTTGTCGCAGTTAATCTCCGTGCATGAATCTTCAATTCCAAAGTCTCTTAACTGTTGTTTTATCCACAGAATTTGTGAACAGCAACTTCCAAGAGCTACATACTCGTCGCCGAGAGAGAGCTACCGTACTCGCTTTCTTGAAAACCAAGACACCATCCCGCCTTCAAGTAGTTGACAGTACCCGAGGTGCTCTTTCTATCAACTCGCAATCGGCTAAGTCAAGCGCCTCGAGTATCCAAGAAGAGTAAAGTCTCCTCTTTTAGGATACCATAGGCCGATGCTTGAAGTTGAAGCAATGTATTTGATAATACGCTTTGCAGCATTTAAATGAGATTCTTTAGGGTCTCGCTTGAAATCGGCACAAATGCAAACACTAAACAAAATGTCGTCTAGAAGCAGTAAGATAAAGAAGCGAGCCAATGATACTCCTATATAGTTTCTGATCGACTTTCTTTCCTCCTTCATCTTTGTCTATCTTCAAGGAACTTGACATTGGAATGTCAGCCTTTTTGCAATTGTGCAGTCCAAACTTTTTGACAAGATCTTTAGCGTATTTTTCTTGATGAATAAAGGTTCCTTCCTTTAGTTGTTTCACTTGGAACCCGAGAAAGAAGGTTAACTCACCCATCATGCTCATTTCAAATTCATCCTGCATAGTTTTAGAGAATTTCTGGCATAGACTTTCATTAGGAGATCCAAATATAATATCATCGACATTTATTTGAACTAGCACAAAACTTTTGTTTTCTCCAGGTCCCGATGGTCTGAATAGACTATTTTATCAGACACATTGGGATATCATTCAACAAGACATATTTAGATTAGTTCAAGAGTTCTTTAGTTCGGGGGTCATGCTTGCTGAGCTCAACAAGACGGTACTCGTGCTCATTCCTAAGATCAACCACCCTGAAAGCCTGGATCAGTTTAGACCGATTAGCCTATGTAATTATGCTTATAAGATTATTTCTAAGGTATTGGCGAATCATCTAAAACCTTGGCTTGGTGACCTCATCTCAGTAGAACAAGTTTGATAAATAGAGTAGTGTCTACTTTACCTTTCACAAAACCGTTTTGAATTAAAAACTTACTCAGCATGTCGTACCAAGATCGAGGTGCTTGTTTCAAGCCATATAAAGCCTTTTTGAGTCTGAATATTGAGTTTGGTTTCCTTGGATCTTCAAACCCAGGTGGTTGTTCCACATAGACTTCCTCATGGATGAATCCATTTAGGAAAGCACTTTTGACGTCCATTTGGAATAACCTAAAATTTTTATGACAAGCAAATGCAAGTAATAAACGAATTGCTTCTAACCTTGCTACTGGTGCATAAGTCTCGTTATAGTCTATCCCTTCTTCTTGCGTGTATCCCTTGGCCACAAGTCTTACTTTGTTTCTTACGACCTTGCCTTTCTCGTCCATCTTGTTTCTGAAAACCCATTTAGCTCCAATAACATATTTACCTTTAGGTTTAGGAGTCAATTCCCAGACATCATTGATACTTAATTGCCTGATTTCTTCTTGCATGGCTTCAATCCAGCTTTCATCAGATAAAGCTTCATCTATGCTTTTGGGTTCTATTTCAGAAATAAGAGCCACAGCACTAGACTCTTCGCGCCTTTTGGATCTTGTGCGAATTCCTTCATTGATGTCACCAATGATAAAATCTTTGGGATGACTGGACTTATGCTTCCAGTTGCTGGTTAATTTGTCAGATTGATGATCACTTCCTTCCCTTTAATCTACAATAGTCACTTGCTGATGTTCCTTCAAAGTCTGAGCTGCTTCTTGAGATTTAGACTTTGTAGAGTCTGGAGCAGGTTCAGTTTCTTCAAGATGAGTCTGAATAGATTCATTTTGTATAGAATCTTGTAATTTGACATTCATTGATTCTTCCACTGCTTGAGTCTTTTTGTTGTAGACTCTGTACGCTTTGCTTGTGGTTGAATATCCAAGGAAGATGCTTTCATCTGACTTTTCTTCAAACTTACCAACTCGATCATTTGCATTTTTCAGTATAAAACATTTGCATCCGAATACATGAAAATATGAAACAATAAGCTTCTTTTCTTTGAATAATTCATAGGGGTTTTTTCTAGAATAGGCCTTAGAAAAACTCTATTAATAATGTAACATGCTGTAGAGACTGCTTTAGCCTAAAAACGTGAAGATATGTTGCTTTCAATTAAGAGAGTTCTAGTCATTTCTTGAAGCGATCTATTCTTTCTTTCCACAACTCCATTTTGCTCTTGAGTATATGGAGAAGAGAACACATGCTGAAAACCAGATATATCACAAAACTTTGTAAAATCTTGATTTTCAAATTCACCTCCATGATCTGTTCTTATACTTGAAATAACATATCCTTTTTCGTTTTGAACATTTTTAGCAAATTTTTCAAAGTAAGAGAAAGTTTCAGACTTACTTGCCAGGAAATACACCCAAGTAAATCGTGAGTAGTCATCCACAATTACTAGACAATATTTCTTACCTCCAATGCTTTGAGTTCTGGTTGGTCCAAAGAGATCCATATGCAGAAGCTGCAGTACACGGTTAGTGGAAACTTGATTTATTGGTTTAAAGGAATTTCTTACATGTTTTCCCAATATGCATGGTGTACATAGGTCAGACTTTTGGTATGATAAATTGGGTAGACCACGAACAAGCTTCTTTGCTGAAATTTTGGCTATCTGCTTCATATTGATGTGTCCAAGCTTTCTGTGCCATAAACTTGCTTCATCTTGTATTGAGATTAAACATTGCGACTCATCTGGTTTTACATCCAAGAGGTAGATATTTCCATGCCTTCGACCCATAAATGACTGAATAGTCTTTACTGGTTCCTGAACATATTCCCTCTTGAAAGTAGATTTTGAAACTGGTATCACATAGCTGGCTGACACTGAGCAGATTGTAGTTGAGTCCTTTAACTAAAGAAACATTGTTTATTGTGAGGTTTCCAATCTTCACAGTTCCAAGTTCCATTATTCTTCCTTTGCTATTTCCTCCAAAAGAAACTTTTCCACCATTCATTTGAACAAGCTTTATGAAACAATTTGAATCTCCTGTCATGTGTCTCGAGCATCCACTATCCAGGTACCATTTCACCTTTTTCTTGATAGTGACCTGCATTTAAAAAGAAACTCATGCTTTCTTTGGTACCCATATTTTCTTGGGTCCGTTTGAGTTAGTCTGATATGCGGTTTTTGCCCAAACTTTATTGACAGGTCTCCAAACCATAGGACATTCTTTCTCAAAATGATATGTACTATTGCATTTTGAACATCTGAGAGCATTGCGACCTACTTGTTTTACAAAAGTCATTTTAAAATGATTTTTGTAAGTATCTCTTGTGGGTCTTTGTTTGATTCTTTTTTTTACTTTAGGAAAATCAATTAAAGGAATGGTTTTAGCAGTCATTCCCAAACCAGATTTATTGAAATAAAGTCTTTGAACAGAAAGTATTTTTTCTAGTTTCTCAGATCCTATAGAAAATCTTTTGGAAATATTTGAGATATCATTTTTCAATAATGCATTTTCTTTTGAAAGATGATCTTCGTTTTCTCTAAGAGAAGAAACATTTATATCTAAACATTTCACCTTTTTTTTTAAAACATTTTCTTGTTGTTTTAAGGCAGAATTTTCCTTTTTGAGTTCGGAAATCTTTTTGAGAGAAGTCTTAAGACTAAAACACAACTCATCAATGTATTTCAAAACTTTAATAGGGATTTTGAAGTTACTCACCTCAAATTCACTGTCTGAATCTAAGTCTGTCTCGGAATTTGATTCTGAATCCGATTGTGCTATTAGACATATGTTGGCATAATCATCATCACTTTCTTCACATTCTGTATCACTTCAGGTTTCTGCTTTAAGAGCCTTTCGATACTTTTCATCTTTTCCTTTCTTCTTCCTCAGAAGAGGACAGTTGGGTCTGATGTGTCCCTTTTTCTTACATTCAAAGCAGACTACATCTTTGTTTGATTCATCATCCTCAACAGACCTAGTCTGTTGCCTTTGAAAACTTTGTTTCCTTGGATTGAATCTTCTTCCTTTTTTGTTCAGCTTTCCGAATCTTCTTATCATGAGAGCAAGCTCCTCATCGTCCATATCGTCTTCAGAGTCTGCAACATCAGAATCATCATTGGATTTTAATGCAATGGATTTCTTACATTTAGGGTCTTCGTCTTCATTGATTCGTTCCACTTCATAAGACTGAAGAGTTCCAACCAACTCATCAACAGATAGTAGCATGATTCTTTGGGTCTCTCTGATTGAGGTCTTTATGTGATTCCAATCCTTGGAGAGTCCACGCAGTAGCTTGTTTACCTTCATGGGATCAGAAATTGGTTGATCTTGATTTTCAAGACCATTCACAATATCTATAAAACGACTAAACATGTCAGTTATAGATTCTCCCGATTTCATTATGAATGCTTCGTATTGACCAAGGAGAATGTTAATTCTGGTCTTCTTCACTTGATCGGTTCCTTCATAGGTAATATGTAATCTATCCCAGACTTCTTTAGCTGTAACATAAGAAGATATTATGTTATATTAAGTAGGTGATAAAGCAAAATATAAAGAATAAATTGCTTTTGCATCAAGAGCTTGTCTCTTGATTATCTCTTCCTGAGTCATTTGGCTAGACTCCACAGTATCTTTTCCTTTTTCTGAGACAGGTGCAGCTTTAGGAGTGATTCATTTTTCTACAACATCCAATTCTAGAGGATCATTTGATCTTAGAAACGCCTTCATTTTTTTTTTTTCCATATGTTGTAATATTTTCCATCAAAGTAAGGTGGTCTGGTATTACTTTGCCCTTCTACCAGCCCTGGAGCCAACATACTAGCCATGGATCTTTAACTCAAGTAAAACACTTCAAACAAAGTGAGTACACATGTGCTCGATACCAATTGATGTAGCTAGTATAAGCACCTAGAGGGGGGTGAATAGGTGTAAAAACAATTTCTCGAGATACCACAGCAATACTAAGCAGACGATAGAAAGGAAGTACTCTTTTACTTAACTAAAATGAATTACGATCAAAATAAAGCAAAGAGTAGGGAAGAGAAGATTAAACACAAGGTTTATAGTGGTTCGGCTTATCCTAAGTCTACGTCCACTCTTCCGCACTGACAGCCTATCAGCTGGATTCCACTATGAACAAAAGAGATGTTACAGCATAGTTCTTCGTTAATTCCACAGTGTGGATGTTCTATCACACTTCCTCGAGGTTTCTCACAAGTATAAACTCTCTTTTGCGTACAAGTTTTTCGCTCAAATGAATTGACTAAACAACAAGAAGCTTCAGACTTTGGAATTCTTCTATCGCGCACACTTTTTGAACAGCTTAGAACGTTTTCCTTATATACTCCTTTACGCCATCATACCCGTTGACACTTACCAAAGGAATTCCTCCAATCTACCCGTTGAACGGAATCAATTAGGAAGATCATTCGAGCTATTAAAGGAACATGTCGATAGCCCATCAATCATGTTCGCCCATACAATGAGGATCTCGGTTTCCATAAGTAGAACCTTCCATGAATATTTCGCCAATCATCGGATCCTTGATTATCGAATCAATCTCGATCAATTAAAGGGATTTCGTTATGTCATATCCAGCCAAGAGATCTTCTCCAGTCGATAAAGTCATATCCTTAATAAAACATCCAATTTTGGATAGCCTTTCTTCAACGGATTAGAAACCGTCAATGAGGATAGACTTTGAATCTTGAGTCTAGCTGTCCGGAGGTCTTCAGACTTTAAACAGCAGAGTCTGCAAACCTTCAGACTAGACTGATGGAAACGTTTTGTCAACTTCAAAACATTTCAAGAAGAATTCTCCAACAATATCAAATGTGACAACACTAGCACGATTAATCTCACCAAGAATCCAATTCTTCATTCAAGAGCAAAACATATAGAGATTCGACACCATTTTATTAGAGACCATATTCAAAATGGAGAAGTATTGATTCAATTCATTGACTCCAAGAATCAACTAACGGACATTTTTACAAAGCCACTAGAGAAAAGTCAACTTGAGTCTATTCGTTCTAGACTTAATATCTTAAAAATCTGAAGAAGCTCAGACTCAGGAATAAAAGTCTAAGGATACTTAGTCTTAGAAGATCAAGACATTCGACTGTAAGTTATTTCCTTTTAATCTCTTAGATAAAAATCTCGAAAAGGTATGAACGCCTATTAATCTGCAATTAATTGATGTTATCTTTCCAAATTTTGTAATCATTCCATTTCAAAAAAGGAGTTATTTTTATAGTTATCTATTTTCAAAAATGCAAGTTATTTTTTAAAAGGCATTTTCTATTTTTCCTTTTACGACGTTCCGTATACTTCGCTTTGATTGCTTTATATACTATTCGTTTTCTTCTGCTTTACTCACAAAACCCTAGAAAGCACACAACACCACCTTCTCTCTTTTACTCTCTAGTTTAATCCTCAAAGCTTTCATCTTTCTTGTAAAATGAGTTTGGAATCTCTCAAAGGTTGTGAAAATGTATTTCCAAAGAAAGTTTTCAAGGCTTGCGAACAGGGAACCACAACATATGCGTGGGGGTCCTACACATTTTGACTTCACCGGGGAAGAAGAATCTCCAAGACAGCAATAGAGTCCACAACATTCTCAACCACGTCAATCTCCTTAAGCTAGACCTCAGGATATTCATCATCGAGTGAAGGAAGAAATTATTGAAGATGCAGAACCTGTAAGAACTCAAAAGCCTGCCTTTACCTTTAAGCTCTACTCTGCCTTGAAGGAATGAGGTACTCCCTTGAACTTTATTGATGAATTTTTTAAAGAGAAAGGGTATCGAAATGAAACCCACTTTTTGCGAACGATGGAACGATTGGGAGTTGCTCCTGAGGGGTCGACTGAAAGAGCCTTTGCAAATATTCCAAGTGATCCACGTCTTTGAGGTCTTAGTCAGCCTAACGGAAATGATGATGACAAGAAGTATACTCATTTTAAGCCTAGAATAGGTGTTGCAACGAATATTCGAAGCAAAAGGACAGATTTGTTTCGCTCTAAGGAACACAAGCGACTTTACTCTAAGTTGCTAAAGCGAGGGGTGATCGACCCAAGAAGTGTGGACTTTGATTTTCTTGATTCTCTTAATGTGAAGCTGCGAGAGAAATTCACCTTACTTCAACTTGAATGATTTTGTTTTGAAACAACAATGGCTCATCCAGAACTTACTGCGTATTTCTATTCTAATCTAAGTTTCTTGGATGCGAATAGATTCTCTTTTAGTGTTCAAGATCAGCACTATGTAGTTGATATGGACACATTGGATGATGTGATTGGAGTAGAGAGAGGGGCATTCCAATCAATTAGTGTGTGTTGGTCGTGCGATAGTAGAGCTTTGTTGACACCTAAATTTTGATTAGGTTATTAATTAGGCCTTAATTTAATTTATTTTTCCTTTTTTCAGATAATAAATAACAAATAACAAAAACAACAAAAAAATCAATAAAAACAAGAAAAAACAAAAATTTGCAATCGCTGGGCCGGGCCTTCAAGCCCAGCCCCTCCCTTCTCTCTCTCTCTCGCGCAGGCCCTCAAGGCCCGGCCCGGACGACCTAACCCTTCCCCCTCCTTCTTCCTTCTTCTCCCTTCTTCCCCCTACGCCTCTGCAACTCACGCGCTTGAAGACAACCTATGGCCGAGGAGGGTAGGCCGACGTCGGCCGGAGATGACGGATCTCAGGCGCCATTAATGGCTGCCTTCAATGCCAAGCACGCTTTGTTGGAGGAGCGAGGATGGGACGCCGGTTCGGCCGCGGGCGTCCGTTCGGCGTGCCAAGACCGGCGGTCGAATCCCCGTCGACTGGCCGCCCCCTCGCCTATAAAAGGGCACCACCTTCGTCGAAGAACGCCACGGCGAACTAGGAGATCTTCCCTTGAGAGACTTCAAGGGAGGATTAAAGAGCGAGCACGCGAGAGATCGGGTCGCGAAGCTCGAACGACCTCCCTCCAAGAGACTTCAGGGGAGGCCGGCGGCAAGCGAGCCCGAGGGGGAGAGATCCGAGCGTGTGGGGGCTGAGTGAGAGGGGAATCGAAGGAAAAAGTGCTAGATCTGATAAGCCGAGGACCCGCCATCGCTGCCGTCCCTCCCGACGCCGTCGACCGCGCTCCGCCGCTCGCTTGTTCCTCGCCCGACGCCATGTCGCCACCAACGCCACCCCGAGCTTTGCCCCGACGCCGTCCAGATCTGAGTGAGTAGGCCGGAGAGAAGAGGAGATCGGAGGAGGTCCCGTGCCTCGACGCCGTTGCTGCCCCAGATCTTGCCGTGCCGCCGTCCTCACACCTCGCCGCTGCCATCCCCTGCCCTCAGATCTGGAAAGCAGAAGACCAGATCTGAGGAGGATCCACGAAATCCGGCCACCGCGACACTCCGTCATCCACCGCCGTTTGCCGCCACGACCCGCCGTCGCTACGCCCGTGTACACACCGACGCTTGCCATCCATCCTCACCACCTCAGCCACCGCGAGATCCAGTCCTCAATCGCGCTCTGTCCATTGTTCCCCTCTGCATCTCCACATCGTCGTCGCCGCCGTGCCGCCACGCCGCATCCTCCTACCGCTGCTGTCCTCTGTATCGCCGCTCGTCGCCGCCGTCTTCGCCGGACGACGTAGGAATAGGGCAAAGCAAGTTGCGGCTGTAAACCGAGTCGAAGGCGAGTCGGTGATCGGGTAGGGTTTTAGCCAAAAGCGGATCGGGCGTGGGTCTCGCTTGGGTAGTGTTCCAGCCAACCTGGGCCCTCGCGCTTGTGCCGGGTCCCTTTTGGAAAATAGGGCTATTTGGGCCAGGCTTGTTTTTTTAAAAAAAGAGAAAAAAAAACAAAACAGAAAAATCCTGGGCCGGGCCCGCATTGCGGGCCCGTCTGTGTCTCGCGGAGTTGAGAACCGGGTCGGACCCAACCCGGTTCGTTTTTATATTATTATAATATAAAATAATATTTAAAAAATAAAAAAATTAAATAAAAAATATTTTATTTTCCAAAAAAATCAAAAAATAAAAAATATTCCATATTTTCCAAAAAAAATGCCAAAAATCCAAAAAAAAGCCAAAAATTCATGAAAAAGCCAAAAAAAATTCAGAAAAATGCCAAAAGACTTGTAGTTTTTCAAAAATACCAAAAAAAATCTAAAAAAATCCCTTTTATGTCCAAAAAATTAAAAAAAGACTAAAAAAATGCTTTTCCTCCCAAAAATGCATGGAAAATCCCTCGAACATCCAAAAAGCCTTAGGGTTTAAACAAGATTAGGTACCGAAAGGGCATTAGTGATTAACTAGTGTAATCAAGTCCCCGATCCTAATTTCTCTGGTTGCGCAGGAGTGAGTATTTCTCCCGATACTTCACTTGGGTTTCTAATCAACCCACCCCAAATTGATTAGTGGCGACTCCATTTTAAAAATCAACTTGCAGGTTAAAAAATTGAACCATTAAGTCGTGAATTGGTGGACTTGGGAGAGTCCGTGCTTAATAAATTCAGCCGAGCCATTAGCCTCCTTAGGCGCCCGTACCCGATCGGGGTGCCGAAAAAAAAAGAGGTCGCGACAGCTTGGCGACTCCGCTGGGGACTTTGAGGACTTAGGCCATTTTATCTTTGTTTAAATGCTTTGCTGACTTGGGTTTTTTTTTCTTTTGTGCAGGGTAATAGCTTAAAGTTTTTTTTATTCCGTCAAAATAAAATGTTTTGTGATTATAAACTAATGTGCATGCTTTACTGTTTTAAACACTACACATGGCACACACAACCCGGCCGCCGGACCTAAGCCGCCATAGGATTTCTAGGATGGTGTTAAGAAAGATACGACCTCGAACGCGAGACTGCGATGTAGAGGTTGCCTTTCTTTTCCCCGAATTTCTTAGCCGAGGTTAAGGGGGTATGCTGCTAACGCGAGACTGCGACGGGCGGATACCTTTTTAATTTCATCAAGCCTTCTGAGTTAGAAATCGAGCCACACATCTCATGTGCATGTCTTTGTGCTTGTCATTTTATTTAAAAGCAAAGTAATTTCTTTACTTTTACTCAGTCTTTTTATTTGGCCCATGGCAATTTAGGATAAGCTTTTCAAGTCCCAATTTATATGCGATGGGGAAAGATGATATCCAGTTCATTCCTGCTCCCAGGGTGGAGCTCTTTAGATTGTGGGGTCAATTGGATCAGTTTGCTCAAGAGCGCGTGAAGGCTAAACTCGGTCATCTCCTATCGCTGATCTAAATCACTGTTCGTCCCGAAGTCATACAAGCCGTGACACATTTCTGGTGCCCGAGGACACTTACTTTTATATTTGGTAGGTTTGAGCTAACCCCAACCCTGGAGGAATACAACATCATCACTGGAATGCCTTTTGAGAAAAAGCTTGTCAGGCCATCAACAGGCATCATCCCATTGCGTGGGTTGGCGTGACTTTTAAGAACAAAAGTCCATATTATGACACAAATTCTTGAAAACAATCATAATACCTGCCCATTTGAATTTATGAATGCTTGTTTTCAAAATCAGCTTATGACCCAAAAAAGTGAGATTTTCCTCCTGGCCTTTTTCGGACTCATCATTTTCCCTCATCAAAGAAATGCCATAAGTCCTAAGATGGCATGGATAGTTGATCAGATCCTGAGGGGGGAAATTATGTCAACATGATTTTAACTGAAACATTCTTGTCCTTTAATCGTTTTAAAGACAACACGGAGAAAATCATGCGGGTCTCTCCTGAAATTTTACAAGTCTGGTTCTTTTCTCACCTAAGCGAATTCCGAGGCATTCTTGTCCTTTGATCATCTGAAACAAATGCTTTCGAAAATCCATTACAAAAATTTATGGTTTTAGGACCATATATTCCTAATCAAAGCTGTTTAAATTGGGTTGACTTCCTAAGAAACCCAACTCTTGAGACATTCCAATGGTGTGCTGATTGGTTCCATGAAAAGAGGGCCCGCTTTGCTTACAAACGCACCCACCCAATTTCGTTGCTTGGCTGCACCGGCGCTGTTCCCTATTACCCATATCGGGTGGCGCGACAATTTGGAGCCCTTCAAGAGATTCCACCGCATTCTAGGAGGAGAATTCCTCCAGTTCTTTTCAACACAAGCCGTGACTATGCGGTCGAAATTTCTATCGTTGAAGAAACTTGGGACAAGTGCCATCGCAAAAGGATCATGGTACCTGAAGGGCTTGAGGGAGAAGAAAAAACCCACAACGCCTCTGCGGCCTATATCCACAATCATCACATCCCAACAAGGTGGAAGCCATCAGTCCCTCGCTCAATCAGAGAGAGCAGCTCGCACGAGCAAGCAGAGCTCATGGAGAGGGATTTGGGAATGGACTGGATGCACACCTCAGAGCCAGCCCAAGGAAGTAGGCATCCTCGCAAGAGCAAGGCTCTCCGTCGCATATAAATTGGGAATCATGTGCCCCTTAGTGTTAATAGTGTGAAAGTTTTGTCCCATTGTTCAGGGACTTTTGTTTAATATCTAGTATTTTATTCTATCATTTCAATTTCAAGTTATAGATGTTAGAAGTCTGCAGTCTATAAAATCCTCTTTTGATAAATAAAAAAGCAGTTAGACCATTTCCATGGGTCAATTTTTGTTTACTTTCGTGCTCATTCATTATTTTCGCAACGACAGGTAATTATGAATCGTCGGCCACCACTCGTCCGTGAATGGCCTCATCCAATAGGGGTCGATCAGAATGATGTACAAAATCGCCTCATTAACATTGAAGACGGCGTAGGACAGATGTCTATTATCCTTCAACAACTCTCGAGACAAATGAAATCCACTCAAGCTGAGCCCAACTCTATAGTTGCCTCAAACACCGTCATGACGCCCGCAAATTTGCTAGAAAATAGCCAGTACCATAGACAGTTTGAAAGGATCATGAAAAAGTTAAACCAGCTGCAGGGGCGGAATCCCATGGACCTTTCCAATTATGCCGGCATTGAAATCCCTGAAGAGCTCAAAGCACCTGAATGCGAAAGGTATGCTGATACCTCCCGCCTAGAGACCTACTTGCAGGCCTACCTGGTCCGAAGGATGATTCAATCGTACCAATCGAACTTGACTGGCCATGCCTTGCGATGGTACATTGTCAGGAAGATTAGTCCCCTTAAAACCTAGAGGGAACTAATTCATGCTTTTCACCAAGAGTACAATATTGACATCACCCCTGACATCACCTTGCCCTATGAAGAGCCGATGATCGCGGAGCACGAGGAACCATTAGTTGCTGAGATAGGAGAGAAACGTGTCAATGAAGCCTTGCATAATAAATGGGCAGCTGAGCAACATCCTGATTCATCGGGAAAATTTCCCACTAGGAAAGGCAAGGAGCCTTTGTACGAGATCATAGACTCAGAGCCTGTTCAAGAGTGGGGCACAACTGGACGACTCCCCAAGCTTACTCCAAGAGCGGGGCACAACTGGACGACTCCCCAAGCTTACTCCAAGAGCTAGGGTCCAAAGAATACCAACCCCTATCAACCTGGAAAGTGAATCAGATAGTGAAACTCTAATGTCTCTCACTTCCCTTGACAGAATCGAGCTGGCAAAACGAATGGTCCTACTCAAAAGATCTGGACCAGGGGCCAAGAAAAGAAAGCCTAAGCAGATCAATTCAGCATCTGCCGACGAGCCACCGCACCAAAGCTTTGAGCATTCCCAAGAATACAACTTTGAAGGCTACCATCCCCTAGAGTACAACCCTGAAGACTTCCCGGCTCCAGAATACAATCCCAAGGACTTCCAGCGTTATTTCAATAATGAAACTGACGATTCATCGTATAACTGTTTCCTACTCTCATCTGGGGATGAAGGCCCGTCAGAAGAAGAAGCATACATCTTTATCCGCTATGATCCTAACGAAGTACTAAGCTCATCCTCTAACCATGATGATAGCTTCAATACTTTATCCTCGTTCGGAAATTTTGACCCAGAAGAAAGCAATGGGATAATCCCGGCAGAGTCCAGCTTCCCTGAAGCAGAAAAATTCACCACTACAACAAATATGCAGCGGGAAAACTAGTGGCCTAACCAAGACATACAAGCTCGTCTTGCCCTCATAGGATCATGACCCCCATAGAAATGTGGATACCAATTCTCTGCAAGTATAACGGCACGACTTGCCCCGTGGCCCACTTGCAGTACCTCCATGCTGAAATGAGTCGGTACTATGGCCCGATGTCATTCACAACTTAGGCCTTCCAAGAAAGTCTTACAGGGTCTGCATTGCAATGGTTCGTCACATCAGATATCAGCCTTATGAGGGATTGGAATGAGCTGTCTTCCACATTCCTGCATCAATACCAAAGCACCGCATTGGCCCGAATCGTCTTGCGAGAACTTAGTTCACTTTAGAAGAAGACCAATGGAGGATTTTCGAGCATATGCAAGGAGGTGGGAAGCTTTTATGATGCAAACCTACCCTCAGCTGGCCGAAGAAGAAATGATAAAGCTGTTCATAGGAGCTTTACCCCGCAAGCATTGATGTTGGTTACATGGGTTGCATTTCCGTAGCTTCAATGAAGTGGTCCTCTCATGCAAATACTTCGAGTCTCTTTTGGAGGCGAGGAACTCAAAGGCGCTTGATTTCAAAACCAGCACTATCAAAGTGCTCCTTTTCATAGGAGTTTTCATGGGTGTTGCTTGTTTTTATAATTTCACGTTTCTTATCCTGTCTAGTGTGCTACTGTTGTATTTTCCATTCCAATAATCTAATATACAGTTCTAATATTTTGTTTTGAAAGTATGAGGCGGTATCCCAAACCGGCCCAGTGATGTTATCCAACCATGAAAAGAAAATATCATCCAAGGAGAATACTGAGGGCTGGGCTTCCTCATGCTTTTTCTCCCTCGAATACATATTTTGAAAACAAAAAAACACTTCATCACCAAAAGTTTTCGTCAAAACAAGATGTTAGATTTAATCATATTTGTCTTTCTGACTCACTCACTTTGTGTCTCAGAATATCCCCATCCCCATTGATTTAGTGTGACAAGGGGCATTTGAAGCTGGCACATCATGTGAAATCACCGAATTCAAAGACACTCTTCCAAGAAGACAGTGGGGCAAATAAAAAATTATCCCACTTCAACGAAGGTAAGTTTTATTCTCAACATAATTGTGGAAATGATGTCCTCTCTCTTCTGTTTACAGGAAACGAAAGATAGGACGTAACAGGTACAGACATACGGTTGAAATCAAGCCGTCCCAGGAGCTCTGTGCACTCCATCTCGCTCCTGCCCAACTCCTTCTCAAGCTGGAGCAACATCTTCTTCCCTCAACGTGCCCGAGCAACTAAATGCTACGGTTTCATCAATGGGATTTCCGGCTTCGACAAGCCAAGAAGTGCAGAAAAGGAATTTCTTCTCTTCCTTTGAATTGACCACTGTCAACAGGGAGGAAATCTAGATAGTTGAGACAGTCTCTAGCCCCTTTTTTTTCAAATGATGACTAAGGGCTTAGAAACTTCACTTCGTGCTCCAGACGCATGCTCTCCCAAAAAGTAATTGCCATCAGAGAATTGGAGATTTTGATTGTTCATCTCAGATTCCATAGAAGCTTGAAGTACGTGACTTTGCTCAATGCTGTTAATGGTCATATAGTCAAAGACATAAGAAAATTCGACAGAAGGAAGGCGTTGAAGATAAATCGACAACCATCAATCATGCATACATGGCCATGAGTGAGGAAGGCCAACCAAAAGAAATGTCAAACCGTGCCAAGACGAAAAGGCTGTCATCGACATTCAAATATCCCTAGGAGTCAGCAAATACAAACTTTGGATAAGAGTATTTTGGTATCGTTTCCAATACTCCCAGTGTCTAAACTCACTTTTGACATGTTTTCTCCTATTGACAGGAAGCATAGGATTCAAGAAACAAGCTTAAAGGTTAATTTGGACAAATCAAGTGACTCATATCGATTTACCTAACTTGGTATAAAAGGACGTGTCGTCCTGGAGCCGGTTCGGTTAAATAAAAAAGGCAGCGACCTACGGACAACGTCAGCGCCTCTAGCCAAGTGGTATCAGGGAAGAAGCAAAAAGGTCCGAAGTCGGGGGTTCGAATCCCTGACGCGGCAGTTAGCCGCTTGGTAAAAAATAATAAATTTTTTTTGCTTCTCTTGCACTTGCAAATTACGAGAGAACATGTGACCTAACAAAGCAAGGGACATAGGACTTCGTGTCCCCATCTCACTTCGGGTCCATCCAATCATCTGCAAACCAGTGAAGGGTAAAGTTGTATCGATTCCAGTTATTCGACTCTTGAAAGAGTTCATGACTAACACATTCCCTCTTGTTTGTTGCAAGATCACCTGACTGTCAAAAGCAAGGATAACGAATCAATGAGAAGCATGACTTGTTTGTTGCAGGATTACCTGACTGTCAAAAACAAAGATAATAAATCAATGAGAGGCATAGCAAACTCTCATAAGCGAAATGGCATCCTGAGTAATTGCCAAAGCAAATGACAGAGATCCTTCAAGCCTCAACCCACATTTGATTTTGGCCAGACTAATTGATCTACTTGTACATCTTCTCTTCTGCAGGGACAAAAGCAGAGATGCCCGATCAGATTCCCAACCCCGGCTGATCCTTCATGTGTCATATCCCTGATCAATATGGACAACCATCGACGTCCATTTGCGAATAACCCTTTTGATGTTCAAAATCTAACATATTTGGAAACACCATTATGTTAGCCCCTAAAGTTGTCAATAGGGTCTTTTTTGAGTCAAAACCATTCACTTGTTTTGAAGAGTTCAAACTCCATCATATTCGAAATGTTGCATGTCGTTTCCAGATGAATTCTGCATGATAATTTTGCTTGTCTAAGTCACTGATTCCACTGAGGATTATTAGAATAGACAGCTAAGTGAAGAATACAAGATTAATTGAGCATGCTGGATGAGGCGCGTCAGAATGATGAAAGGCAAGCCATATCCTACACACAATCCCCCATCTATACACTTGTGAGATGAGTGCAGAAGATTCCATGACTACAGGGTAAAGAGTTCTCTCACGAATGGTACGATAACCAAAATAGCGAGAGGCATTCCATCGCTCACCCCATTGAGCCCCATACACTGGTGAAATTTATGTCCTACCCCCATCAAGAACAACCCCTACACTGGGGCAGATTAGAAGCGAAGCAGCATCACAAGGTGAGAAGAGAGATAGAAATTTTCTTGCTCGCACTTGCATCAATCTTCGGGTGTCCTTATTGCATATGAACACTCGCGTTAATTTAAGTGCCCTAGAATGACGAAGAGCAATTCTTTCTCTACGCACTTGTATGCATTGTACAACCCAAGTGAGTTTGTAATTTTACCCTCACATTGAGACAAAGCAGAAGTTATTGCCATAGCCTAAAGCACCGCCTGAAGAAGAAGATTCAAGAGTCTAAATAATGATGCTTCGATTGAACTTGCCTAGATCAGTTCCTCAAGCAACAAAACAAAAAAACTAGGGGCATAGAAAAGCAGTGTACCTGGTAAAAGCAAGGTCAAATGCCTATAAATGAAAAGTTGGGATAAAAAATAGGAGCATTGAAAAAGCAGTGTGCCTGGTAAAAGCAAGGCTAATGCCCCCAGCAAAAAATACAGTCAATTGTATTCCCAAGAGAAGTTGCTGTTGTGATAAAGCCTCCATCTGAAAGTGAGAAGAAAGACCAGTGACAAATGCCAAGACAGTTACGAACTCTCACCCTCTTACATGTGAGCCAAGTCTACGTTGCATCCCATTGTAAAAGTCTCTTCAGACTAGGGCACTTCAATTAACGTAAGATTTCATATGTACATAAGCATCACTCGAAGAAGTACGAGCAAGATTACTCTATCTCTTTTCATAGGATTCTCGACTTGCAAACCCGGAGATGATCGTGCGGCACTTCGTTCATGAGCCTTGACCTCAACGGTCCCATTTGATGAGCTATTGACCAAGTCTTCATCACAATTTCAACAAAGACCTCTCACATTGGTAAAGTCGTACCACTTGCAAGAATACTCAGACCCCTGTTAACATGATGATAGTGAGAAGTGTGGTCCTTATAAATCCTGCATCAATGGTCAGGATAGCCTTTCCATGAGAGTGAGCGAAAAGTCCTTTCAGACTGAAAGTCCCTCATCTGGCATGCTCAAGACATCTACATTATGAATAAATGTTGTCTTTCAAAATCTTCCCCAGTGGAATTCGAATGATACAAAGCAGACAAAGTTGTCATGCATGAATCACATTTAAACTCATGAATTTACAGCATATACAATCATGTGCGCATATTGTATAAATAGCAGACATACTCTCAGAGATCAGAGATATTGCCAGGTAAGCATATCTCTATTTGTCTTTGAGTACCGGCCACCGTTCGGATACTCCCTTTTCTTGACACTCGACCTGTTCAAGTTGTCCCTAGAATATTGATACTTGTGACTGATCAAGTATCCCTTTACCTTTGAATACCTACTGTTGTCCAGGTATCCCCATTGTCTTTGAGTACTGACCACCATTCGGATACTCCCTTTTCTTGACACTCGACTTGTTTGAGTTGTCTTCATAGCTAGGATGCCTACAATTGACCAAGTATCCCATTACCTTTGAGTGCCTTTCATCGTCTAGGTACTCCATTTCCGTGACACTCGACATGTCTGAGTCGTCCTCAAAATTGTATTATTGAATACTAGTAGCCATTCAAGTATTCCATCGCTTTATGTGCTTGCGGCTACCCAGGTATGCTTTCTTACACTTGGACCTACTGAGTGGTCCCATATCATGTCAATAAATACTTGTGTTCATCCAAGTATTCCGGTACTTTGTACTCATGCGGCTACTCAGGTGTTTCAGCCCTTTTGAGTGCCTGCGGCCATCCAGGTAAGCCTCATGCTACATTCAAGTTTATGTTGCCAGGAGGTGGGAGACCTTCACGAATATGCGAGGCACGCCCTCGGTATTCCCAATTACCAGGAGGTGAGAGACCTTCATGAATATCCAAGGTACGTCCTCGATATTCCCAATTACCAGGAGGTGAGAGACCTTCATGAATATCCAAGGTACGTCCTCGATATTCCCACTACCAGGAGGTGAGAGACCTTCACGTATATGCAAGACCCATCCTCGATATTTCCACATGAATATCTCAGGTACGTCCTCGATATTCCATGTACCAAGAGTTTGTACCTGTGATCCTCTAGGTACCCCTTCGATACTTGTGATCATCCAAGTATCCCCAAGGAGTTTGTACCTGTGATCCTCCAGGTACCCATTCGATACTTGTGATCATCCAAGTATCCCCAAGGAGTTTGTACCTGTGATCGTCCAGGTACCCCTTCGATACTTGTGATCATCTAGGTATCCCCCAAGAGTTTGTACCTGTGATCGTCCAGGTACCCCTTCGATACTTGTGATCATCCAGGTATCCCCCAAGAGTTTGTACCTGTGATCGTCCAGGTACCCCTTCGATACTTGTGATCATCCAAGTATCCCCCAAGAGTTTGTACCTGTGATCATCCAAGTACCCCTTCGATACTTGTGATCATCCAGGTATCCCCCAAGAGTTTGTACCTGTGATCGTCTAGGTACCCCTTCGATACTTGTGATCATCCAAGTATCCCCCAAGAGTTTGTACCTGTGATCATCCAGGTACCCCTTCGATACTTGTGATCATCCAAGTATCCCCCAAGAGTTTGTACTTGTGATCATCCAAGTACTATCTCCCAACAAACAAATGCCCTGAGAAAGGTCGGCGCATCTCCCGTCAAGGCGATCGAAGAAAGGTTCGGGTCCTAGAAAAACAACTTATCGCTCTAACAGGCGACCGAAAAAAGGTTCGGGTCCTAGACAAACAACTTATTGCTCTAACAGGCGACTGAAGAAAGGTTCGGGTCCTGGAAAAGCAATTCCCTGTCAAGGCGGCCTAAGAAGGGTTCGGGTCCTAGACAAACCAACTTATTGCTCTAACAGGCGACCGAAGAAAGATTCGGGTCCTGGGAAGGCAATTCCCCGTCAAGGCGACCGAAAAAATGTTCGGGTCCTAGACAAATCACTTATTGCTCCAATAGGCGACCAAAGAATGGTTCGGGTCCTGGAGAAGCAATCTCCTCATGCAACAGGTAAGATGACGCCTTGATGCTTGCCAAAACTCGGGGTTCACACCCTTATCTCACTCACTCCCGGTAAGTAACTACAGGTATCTTCTTATCTGTCTTAGTATACGCTAGGTTATATTGTTCATTACTGCATATGAACAAACAAAATTTAGGTATCAGGTTTGTTTTTTAATGCAACCTCTGCGAACTCACCTTCAAAGAGGGGCAGCTGTTGACACCTAAATTTTGATTAGGTTATTAACTAGGCCTTAATTTATTTTATTTTTCCTTTTTTCAGATAATAAATAACAAATAACAAAAACAACAAAAAAATCAGTAAAAACAAGAAAAAACAAAAATTTGCAGCTGTTGGGGCTGGGCCTTCAAGCCCTGCCCCTCCCTTCTCTCTCTCTCGCGCAGGCCCTCATGGCCCGGCCCGGACGACCTAACCCTTCCCCCTCCTTCTTCCTCCTTCTCCCTTCTTCCCCCTACGCCTCTACAACTCACGCGCTTGAAGACAACCTATGGCCGAGGAGGGTAGGCTGACGTCGGCCGGAGATGACGGATCTCAGGCGCCATTAATGGCTGCCTTCAATGCCAAGCACGCTTTGTTGGAGGAGCGAGGATGGGACGCCGGTTCGGCCGCGGGCGTTCGTTCGGCATGCGAAGACCGGCGGTCGAATCCCCGTCGACCGGCCGCCCCCTCGCCTATAAAGGGCACCGCCTTCGTCAAAGAAAGCCACGGCGAACTCGGAGATCTTCCCTTGAGAGACTTCAGGGGAGGATTAAAGAGCGAGCACGCGAGAGATCGGGTCGCGAAGCTCGAACGACCTCCCTCCGAGAGACTTCGGGGGAGGCCGGCGGCAAGCGAGCCCGAGGGGGAGAGATCCGAGCGTGTGGGGGCTGAGTGAGAGGGGAATCGAAGGGAAAAGTGCTAGATCTGAGAAGCCGAGGACCCGCCATCGCTGCCGTCCCTCCCGACGCTATCGACCGCTGCTCCGCTGCTGCTGTTCCTCGCCCCGACGCCATGCCGCCACCAACGCCACCCCGAGCTTTGCCCCGACGCCGTCCAGATCTAAGTGAGTAGGCTGGAGAGAAGAGGAGATCGGAGGAGGTCCCGTGCCCTGACGCCGTTGCTGCCCCAGATCTTGCCGTGCCGCCGTCCTCACACCTCGCCGCTGCCATCCCCGCCCTCGATTCGGAGCGAAGACCAGATCTGAGGAGGATCCACGAGATCCGGCCACCGCGACACTCCGTCATCCACCGCCGTTTGCCGCCACGTCCCGCCGTCGTTACAGCTAGGTACACACCGACGCTTGCCATCCATCCTCACCACCTCAGCCACCGCGAGATCCAGTCCTCAATCGCGCTCTGTCCATCGTTCCCCTCTGCATCTCCACATCGTCGTCGCCGCCGTGCCGCCACGCCGCATCCTCCTACCGCTGCTATCCTCTGTATCGCCGCTCGTCGCCGCCGTCTTCGCCGGACGACATAGGAATAGGGCAAAGCAAGCTGCGGCTGTAAACCGGGTCGGTGATCGGGTAGGGTTTTAGCCGAAAGCGGGTCGGGCGTGGGTCTCGCTCGGGTAGGGTTCCAGCCAACCTGGGCCCTCGCACTTGGGCCGGGTCCCTTTTGGAAAATAGGGCTATTTGGGCCAGGCTTGTTTTTTTTAAAAAAAGAGAAAAAAAACAAAATAGAAAAATCCTGGGCCGGGCCCGCATTGCGAGCCCGTCCAAGCCTCGCGGGTTGAGAACCGGGTCGGACCCAACCTGGGGATCCGACCCGATTCGTTTTTATATTATTATAATATAAAATAATATTTAAAAAATAAAAAATAAATAAAAAATATTTTATTTTCCAAAATAATCAAAAAATCAAAAATATTCCATATTTTCCAAAAAAAATGCCAAAAATCCCAAAAAAAAGCCAAAAATTCATGAAAAAGCCAAAAAAATTCAGAAAAAAGCCAAAAGACTTGTAGTTTTTCAAAAATACCAAAAAAAATAAAAAAAATCCCTTTTAAGTCCAAAAAATTACAAAAAGACTAAAAAAATGTTTTTCCTCCCAAAAATGCATGGAAAATCCCTCGAACATCCAAAAAACCTTAGGGTTTAAACAAGATTAGGTACCGAAAGGGCATTAGTGATTAACTAGTGTAATCAAGTCCCCGATCCTAATTTCTCTAGTTGCGCAGGAGTGAGTATTTCTCCCGATACTTCACTTGGGTTTCTAATCAACCCACCCCAAATTGATTAGTGGCGACTCCATTTTAAAAATCAACTTGCAGGTTAAAAAATTGAACCATTAAGTCGTGAATTGGTGGACTTGGAAGAGTCCGGGCTTAATAAATTCAGCCGAGCCATTAGCCTCCTTAGGCGCCCGTACCCGATCGCGGTCGCCGAAAAAAAGAGGTCGCGACAAGCTTGTTCGGGATGGAATGGCGGAAGGACGTATTTCGTACTTGAGGATGAATGCCTCAAATATTTTGCTTCACAAGATTGTGATCAATTGCCTTAGACCCAAATCGACTTCGAAGACTGACGTCTCCAACTCAGAAGCAAGGCTGATGTATGCTATCAACGCTAGCAAAAAGTTCTCTCTATCACACACTATCATGTTTCACATGTATAGATCGATGGTGAAAGACAATGGCCAACTTTCTTACTCAGCACTTGTTACTAAGTTATTCAAACATTTGAATATTCAGCCTCCCAAGATTCTATGTGTACGAACCTATGATCACATGGTAGTGGAACTGAAGATGATTTCAAAATGCGTCTGAAAAAGCTGAACAAGGCTTTGGAGCAATTCAATGAGAAAACCCCTGTCAAAACTCATCAAGTTCCTATGGCTGCAAAATGAAAAGGGAAGGAGCCCATGACAGCTCCATCCAAGAAAAGAAGAGCACTCATCTTGCAGGATGAAGAAGATGAGGAAGATGTCACCATTTCTGCTCTTGCATTACGAAGCTTACAACGTTTTGTTCCAGAGACAGAGGAGAGAGAGGATCAAGACGGAGAAAAGGAGTGAAGAGAGGGAATCAATGAGGAAAGAAGCAAAGGAAGAAAGACCTGCATAAGAAGAGGGCAGAGGAGAACAAGAAGAGACAGAGCATGAGGAGTACTTCTCTCCACCTGAAGGTAATGAAACAGGGGGAGTTGCTGAGAAAAGAGGTACTTCTTCAATTGTTTTTAATAGTGAAGATGTTAGCTGTTCACCTGCAAATCTAGAAGATATATATGCCTCTCAATTTCCTAAGGAAAGTCATGAGGTTTCATTGCCAAATTTGGGTGCTCATGCTGAAATGCCATCATTTGCAAATACTCCTCAAATTGATCATGCAGAGGCAAGCACTCAGATTGACAGCTCAGCAAACTTTCGAAGACTACTTGATGTTCTTATGAAGATGCGAGGCTAGAGTTATGCCCTGGGATGCGAAGTTCAGAATATGCAGAATGCCAGTCAAGCCTATTCAGTTTCTTTGCATGATCAAATTCAGGCCCTTAATCTTCAGATTCAAGCAACTACCAAGGGTGAAGAAGTGGCGCAGCTGAAGGAGGATTTGAAAAAGCTGGAAGAGATTGTCTAGTCGATGGGAGATTTCCAGCTTGTTCGCATTCCAAAACAATCTTAATTTTCTTCCATTCTCTTTTCATCTCTACCTTTTTATTGCTAAAAGGGGGAGATGAGGTGCATATTTGAGATTTGACTCTTGTTTGATTTGAGTTTTGATTGACTTTACTTTTGTTTGGTTGTTTGGTTGTGACTGTTTTGGATTTGGATTGTTTGATCGTTTAATGCTTGCAGAGTATCTTAAGCGCTGTTAGTATTCATGGTAAAGATAGTTGTTTTTACAGGACTAACTTATTTCCTGTGGATGCAAATCTAATACTATCTTTACTAATCCATTTATCTTTTGTGAGATATCTTTGTTTGCTTGAGTATTGTCTTGCAAGTCAAAAATACCCAAATCTGCAGGAAAGTTTTGTCACCATCAAAAAGGGGAGATTGTTGGAGAAAACTTCCTTATTTGTTTTGAAGCTGACAAAACGTTTCCGTTAGTCTAATCTGAAGATTTGCAGACTCTTTCGTCAAATTCTGAAGACCGCCAAACTCAAGACTCAAAGTCTACCCTCATTGACAGTTTCTAGACCGTTCAAAGAAGCCTTATCCAAATTCAAGTATTTCTTTGAGGATTTGATTCGATCGACTAAAGAATATCTCACGACTGGAGATAGCATCTCGGAATCTACTATTCTTGAAGTTAATTCGGGTAATTTGGATTCATTGAATGGCGAAACATACTTGTAAGGTTCTACTTATGGAAATCTAGATCCTGATTGTATGAGCAAGCAAAATTGGTGGGCTATCGTCATATTCCTTAAATAACTTAAGATCTCCCTAATTGATTGTATCCAACGAGTAGATTGGAAGAACTCCTTTGGAAAGTGCCAATGGTTATGAAGGCATGGAGGAGTATATAAGGAAGATGCTCTAGTTATTCGAGTGTGTGCACGTAGAAAAATTTCAAAGTCTGAAGCTCCTTGTTCTTTGCCAATTCAATTGTTGAGCGTAAACTTGTACTCAAAAGAGAGTTTATACATTGTGAGACTTTGAGGAAGTGTAGCAGAGTCTCTACACTATGGAATCAAGGACGTGGAACTGTAACGACTCTTTTAATTCATAGTGAAATCTAGCCGGTGGGCTGTCAGTGCGGAAGAGTGGACGTAGGCTTGGATTAAGTTGAACCACTATAAACCTTGTGTTCTTATTCTCTTCCCTAAACTCATTTACTTTGCTCGTAACTTTATTTAATTGTTAGAGTCTCTTTTCTTTTTAAAGTCTTTTGTCAAACAGACTCAAATTAAAAGTAAAGTTTTTCATTATACTCTACAAAAATTTGTTTTTGCACCTATTCACACCCTCTAGGTGCTCATACTAGCATTTACAAAGAGCCAGGCCCAATTTACTCAGCCAAATAGGGTTTGATATTGGGCCAATTCGGGCTTGGAGATTGGGCTGGAGAAGCAGAACGATTAGCTATCTCCAAGCCTATAATCAAACACGCCTTATTTTTTTCCTCCTTCTCCTTCCTCTAGCCGGCGAGGCTCGTCCCCGTTGGCCACTGGCGAAGGCAGGCCTCACCCAGTGACAATGAGGCCGCCGTCACCAGATCTGGCAAGGCTCACCCTTGCCCAACCAAGGTGACAGTTGACCTCGCCGATGGCTGGCGAGGTCGCTGTCGCCAGATCTGGCGAGGTCGACCCTCGCCTTAGAGCTGGCGAGGCTCAACCCCGCCCAGCCATGGCGAGGGTCGACCTCGCCAATGCCGATGAGCTTGGCTCTCGCCATGGTTGGGTGAGGCCAAGCCTCGCTAGATCTAATGGGGCCTCGCCCAGCGATGGTGAGGCCAACCTAGCCGGCAAGGTCAGCCTCGCCGGCCCTCGCCTCTGGTGCCGGCCGGCCATAGGAAGGAGAAGGTGAAAATAAATTCAAAAATTCAAAAACTATTTAAAAATTCGAAAATAAAATAAAATAAAAAATATTAAAAAATTGTCATGTCAATTTTTGCTGGACGGCCGGTGTCTAGGTCAGCGTCGGCCAGCCAATTTTGGCCAAATGGACTAAATTAGCACAATTGTAAAAGGTTTAGAATTAAAAAAAAAAAACAGTTTATGACTTAATTGGCACAATTATAATAGATTTAAAGACTTTTTTTGGTAATTCTCTCAAATAATAAGTCACCCATTTTCAAAGTGTGAGTCTAGGGAAAAAACTCAATCAAAGTAGAAATTGTGAATCATGGTAAGTTTTATGGTTTAACATTCAAGCAAGCTGGAAATATTGAACTAAATTCTATGTTGGAGTTGAATTTCTAATTTGAGTAAGTCTGTACTTTGAGTCAGCAAGTCACATAAATAAATATGAAAATCACATATAAGAGGAGTGTCAGGGTGTTTTCTCTATGAATTTTTAGAGCGAGGTTTTTATTTTTTTGTGAGAGATTGTGAGATAACACTTGTGGGTTTTGCTGAAAATATAATGTAAGGTTGGGAAAAACTTGAGTGACTCCAACTTTGTAATTTTCCAACTTATAGTGGATTTCTTTGCTCTCCTGTAAAGTATGTATCGGCACTACAATGGAAAAATTGTTAAGAAATTTCTAAATTTACTTTACAATTGCCATTTGAGTTATAAACTTTCAAAGTTTCAAAGTTGGCTAATGTAATTCTAAACCTTCTGACAATTTTTAAATATAGCCTACCCATTCAATTTAGGTTGGAAGTCACCGACACAACGATCCAATTAGCGTCAACTATCTTATATGGCATGGCCGATGGATAATACAAATGATCTTAAATGTAATGATGTTGGTTTGCAACTTTTCTTAATTTTTTTTTTTGTCTTTTTTTTTCCTTTTTTTCCCCATTTCCTTCTCTACTATTCATCTTCTTACCTCTATTTGTTGCCAAGGACATTGGAAGATCGTCAAAAAGCTTAGAATTGCATTGGTCAAAGTAGAAAGTTTGAGAGCTGAATTGGGTGCTATGCAACGGATTTAGTAACTTTTGAACAATTTTCCAATATTTCAACCTAATCACCCAAATAAGTGGAGTGTTTATCATTTGTAATTAAATTCTCTAATAATTTAATTTTGCTTGTGTTAGTCTTCAATTCTAAGATCCGTTACCTTCCGCAATATTCAAAAGATTATCAATTGTATGCAACCTTCTATCGGGCTTTTTCCAATACACGAACCACGAAATGTTAGGATTGTCGAAACAAAAAATAGTCATCATGCAATTATTCTTCGGACAACCACGAACTTAGCAAAACAATATTGGATTTGTGACGTGAAAAATTAAATTGCATAAAAACAGGGAGAATTGGAGGAGCACGAGAAGATGGTATCCGTTCTCAAACAGGTCGATATCATGATCTTCGTGCTTCTGGTATCCGCTATCCCTGATCAAATCAAAATAATCGATGCCATAATCGCAGCTGGCAACATAGTGGTAAACAGCCTTCTTTTCCTAGCAAGAGATTTCGAGCTGGGCTTAGTTTTCTTCTTGCGTTTTTGTTGTCCTAGAGGTTCCTAACATCCGAGTTCGGGTGCGAAGAGGACAGGATCACCCCACTCCCACCATTCGAAGCATTACTGGAGAAGACGAAGAAAATCAGGAGGCTCGTCGAAGCATCTACCATTCCCTACACTTTCGTCTCCGCCAATTGCTACGCCGCGTACTTCATCAATCTTCTGCTTCACCCTCACGACCCACGACCTGACCTCGTTGTCTATGGGACTGGCGAGGCAAAGGGTATTCCTACAATGCTTATCTGCAATCGTATGCTAGGCAGCTAGTAATAACTAATAATTCCTTAGCATTAATAGTTGACTGAATCTACGGTACTCTGTTGTCAGCTGTGCTTAATTGGGAGCAAGACGTCGCCAAATACACTATCAAAGTGGCAAACGACCCGAGGACGCGCAACCGTGTTGTGATTTACTGTCTGTCGGGGAACATAATCTCTCAGAACGAGTTGATCTCGTCATGGGAAAAGAAACGGGTCGGAGATTCGAGAAGGTATGCGTGCTGGAGGATGAGCTGATCAAGCTCTCTCAAAGTAAGTGGGGACTTATCATACACTGCATCAGGGTTTCCATCTGAGTTTCAAATTCTTTGATGGCGTGTCATGGAAAATAACTATTTTAGTTGTGATATGTGCAGGCCTGCCGAGTGTGAAGTTCAGAAGGAAGAAGAAGAATACAGAGATGAAGACGATAACAGAGATAGGAAAAGAGAGAATAGAGAGAAAGTAGAAAGTCTTTGTATTCAGCAATGATCGAAAAATCAATCTATCTAAGAACCTTACATCACTTTTTTCTCTTTGTACTTTATTTATACAACAAGAAGATGACGTCATTCAGTTGAACAGAAAACACTAACTGACAAAACAAACTAACAGAATCACTTTAACAGACAATGAATCAGTTACAACTTAAAACTGAGTATCTGTTCTTCAATGAGCATGTGTTGGTGAAGCTGCTTATCCCATCATCTTTCTTCCACTTGTTTCTGTTCATATCAGTTGCTTCGACCGGATCAGTGGTGGTGTTTGACATTTCAACGTACTGCCTTACTTCATTTTCTTTGATTCCATCAGAACTCAACTCTCCAATATCGGCAGCATGAACAGTATATGTTTTCAATCTATGTTCTTTAACATCCCCCTCAAATTGGGAAGGGGTAAGGAACCCATACCCAAGTTGATTCGTATATCAAAATGTGCCAGTCGTGACAGCAGTTTTGTAAAAATATCCGCAAGCTGACAATTGCTTGGAACATACCTCACATAGAGTGACCCTGAGGAGACTTTCTCGCATACAAAATGGAAATCCACTTCAATATGTTTAGTGTGAGCATGTAAGATGGGATTGATAGTGAGAGAAATGGTAGACTGATTGTCACAAAATAGAAGAGTGGGAGATAAAAGAGAAAAACCAATGTCACGAAGAACAAAGCTAATCCAAGTAAGATCAGCAGTAGTAGAGGCAAGGGCATGATATTCGGCTTCTGTAGAAGATCGACTAATTGTCGGTTGCTTCTTTGCTGCCCAAGAGATGAGGTTAGAACCAAGATATGTGCAGAAACCAGTCGTGGATCTTCTGGTCTCAGTGCATCCAGCCCAGTCAACATCTGAAAAACCATAAAGATTCATGGAACTTCAAGAATGAAGAAACATCCCAAGGCGAACAGTTCCTTTAACATATCGCATAACCCTCTTTAGCTTATGAAAATCTGTAACAGTGGGCTTCTGCATTTTCTGACATAACAGATTTGTAGCATATGCGATGTCAGGACAAGTTAATGTCAAATATTGGAGGCCACCAACTAGACTTCGATATTCAAGAGGATTGGATAGAAGGATGGCATCAGTTTGCAGAATAGTTGATCTCAGTGACAGAGGAGTAGAGATTGGTTTGCAATCAACCATATGAGCTCGAGTAAGAAGATCAAGAGCATATTTGGTTTGACAAAGAAACAAATATTCAGAAGTACGCTTAGCTTCAATGCCAAGAAAATAGTGAAGCCCACCAAGGTCTTTCATGTGAAACTAGAGACTTAGAGAGTGAATCAGTTTAGAAAGTAACTAGTTGGAGCTACTAGTTAAGACAATATCATTAACATAGAGTAATAGAAGTATAGTTTTTGTACCAGCATGAAGTATAAACAATGATGGATCGGTCGTACTACAGAAAAAACCATATTCAAGTAAGAAATTACTAATTTATCAAACCAAGCACGGGGGGCTTGTCGAAGACCATAGAGAGATTTCTTGAGAAGACACACATGGTGAGGTGTCTGTGGTTGTATGAAGCCAAGAGGCTGCTCCATATAGACTGTTTCAAGTAACGTGCCATGTAAAAAAGCATTCTTAACATCAAGTTGATGAATTGGCCACTGTTTCATCATAGCTACAAAAAAGCACTATCCGAATTGTAGCATGCTTGACAACAAGGCTAAAGGTTTATGTAAAATCAATGCCTTCCTCTTGATGAAAGCCTTTAGCCACTAGTCGAGCTTTTAATCTATCAAGACTTCCATCAAGTGCAAGTTTTGTTTTAAACACCAATTTGTAGCCTATCACATTCACTTGATTAGTTCTAGGAACTAATACCCAAGTTTGATTCTGATACAGAGCATCCATTTCTTCTTTCATAGCTTTATACCAACCTTTATCTGCTAAGGCTAATTTAACTAATCTTGGTTCAGTAGGTACTTCATATGTAGCAAGACATGCATACCTGGGATTTTTCCTTATAATGCCAAATTTTGATCGAGTCTGCATGGGATGAGTTGAAGTTGTACCTTGTGAGACAGAGTGAGAAATGGGATGATCTGATCCAATACTTATATCATTGGATGCTGCAACTTCAGTAGTAGATACTTCTTGATTTTGTGCAAGTGAAGGAGATTGGTTAGTAGATGTTTCATCTTGTGTTGTTGTTATAGAAGCAGGATGATCTTGTGCCACAGTTTGCAGATGTGATGGACAAGTAGTACATGGCATTATGACTAGTTGAATAGAATGGAAATTATTTGCAGTGATGTTTCCATTATCCTACAAATGTTCTGCATAAACCTATGAAGAAGTAGGCAATGATCCTTCACTTATTGAGTCCAGAAGTTTAACCTCTTCTGTCCATAGTCGATAGAGTGTTGTGAGTGGTGTATACTCTGTTATACATGTCTTTGTAAAAGGAAAGAGATTTTCATCGAACATGACATGTCGACTAACATATACACGACCAGTGGTAGGAACAAGACATCTATATCCCTTATGACGTTCACTGTATCCAATGAACACACGTGTGAGTGATCGTGGATCGAATTTGTGCTGGGCATAGGGTCTGATACAGGGATAACATGCACAACAAAAGACTCTGAGATGATCATAACTTGGTTCTTGCTGATATAGTTTACTGTGGGGTGATTGTATTTGTAATTTCGGTGTTGGAAGTATATTGATAACATAGTTAGCTGTCATGAATGCATCAACCCAATATTTCAGAGGAATTCTAGCATGATAGAGCATGGCAAGACCCAATTCAACAATATGACAATGTTTCCTTTCAGAAATGCCATTTTCTTCTGGTGTGTAAGGACAAGATATATTATGTTTAATGCCACAACTCTGTAAATGAGTCTGGAACTTGTGGCTAATAAATTCTCCTCCACCATCACATTGAAATATCTTGATTTTGCAATCAAATTGATTTTCTACTTGTCTCTAGAACATAACAAAGATGTTATAAAAATGACATAGTACTTGAAGTGTTGAAAGGAACTAATAGGTGAAGGACCCCGGACATCACAATGAACCTTTTCTAAAGGCATGGATGCTACAGACTCTGATAATGGAAAGGGCAAAGCAGTGTTCTTAGCAATTTGACAACTTCTACACATAGTCTACATTCTGGTATTGCAATGAATCAGTTGTTGATTCTGTAGGTACTTCAATGTTTTGAGATTGGTGTGTGCTAACCGTTAATGCCATATATCTTCCCCTACTGCTCTGTGTCTCTGAGTTAGGAATGCCTCTATGGTATTAGGATTTACTCGATATAACCCTTTAACTTTCCTCCCGAGCAGCAAAGTTGTGTTGGTATAATTGTCCTTTACATATACACCAATTTTATCAAAAACAAATGAACATGGATAGTCATCTGTTAGTTTTGATACTGATAGAAGATTCTTCTTTATATCAAGAACAATTTATACATCATTCAGAGGTAATGAATCCACTTTAGTATATAGCAATGCATTACTAGTATAGGTAATAGGCAGACATGATCCATCACCAATCATAACAGTATCAATACCATTATATTTAGAAGGATTACGAACTATACCAAGATTTGCAGTGATGTGCGCGGTTGCACCAGTAATTGGATACCACTCATTTCCTTTCGAACCTTCGAGGTGCATTGCTACTAATGCTGTTGGAATTTCCTCAGCTTGATAAGAATTATCAAAGCGATACTAGCAATGCAATGCATCATGTCCTGGGTGTTTACAAATTTGACACTCCAATCTAATACTGTCAGTTGATTTCTCAACCTGCATATCTTTAGAAAAGGTTAGATTTAAAGTGGGATATGATCTAGTTTCTTGATATCTCTGTGAAGAGCCAGCATAAGGATGAAATCATGGATTAGAAACAGAGCCAGAGGTGTTACTGAATTGCTTAAATCTCTAACCATCCTGTGCATAGTTGAAGTTATTCGATCTGTAGCTTAAATCTCTTCCAGGATATCTATAACCACGACCTCTATTATTGGAAAATCATCCTCTTCCATAGCTGCGTCCTCCACTACTATGAACCCTTAAACCTCCAAAACTAGAATTTTGCTGTATAATTTCTCTATCAAGTTCTTCCTTTTGATGAACTTATGTTTTTCTTTGACCATAATATGCTAGATTAGGGTTGTATTGATTTGATGAGTAATTCTGTAGTCTTACTTCAAACCTTTCTAGCTGAGATATTACCTCATCATAATCTGGTTGAGGTTTCAAGCAGTATATAGTGGTTTTAAAGTTTTCATACTCAGATACTAATCCTTCCAGAACCCCAAACAGCTTTGTTATCTCATCTATGGGCTTCCCTATTGCATTAAGTTGATCACATATCGATTTATACTCTCTAATATACACTGACAGTGCTCGATCTCGCTTTTGACATGCTTGCAGCTTTCCTTTCAACTCAAACTCTCTAGCCATAGAATTTAGCGTGAATCGATTGAGTAAGGTTTGCCATACCTCATATGCAGTGTCCAAGCCAATTATCAGACTCAGTATGTTTTCTGAAATGGCTCCATTGATCCAAGATGACACGAGTTGATCTGTTTTGATCCAATCATTGTAGTCAGGATTCACAACTTCTGTAACATTTCCTTCAGCTTCGACTTGTAAAAGCTGTGCAGGTGAGGGAATTTCTCCATTGATGAATCCAAATAGTTCGTGGCTGCGAAGAAATCTGTGGAACTGCGCTTGCCACAGAAGAAAATTATCTTTAGCTAGCTTTATAGTAACAAAGTTAGCTATGTTAACATGGATTGGAAAAGGATATTTTGATGTTCTTGCTGCCATCTTGCTCTTTCAGTTTCTGGATCGTGTATAGAGAACAATTCTGTGTTGTATCTGTATGACAAACTCTTGATATTCTATTAGCTTGAATGAACCTCTAATCTGTCGTGACTTTCATCACTTGGGATGATATATGCTCTCAGGATGAGTAGCTCTGATACCATGTGAAGTTCAAAAGGAAGAAGAAGAAGAATACAGAAATGAAGACGATAACAGAGATAGGAAAAGGGAGAACAGAGAGAAAGTATAAAGTCTTTGTATTCAGCAACGATCGAAAAATCAATCTATCTAAGAACCTTAGATCACTTTTTTCACTTTGTACTTTATTTATACAACAAGAAGATGACGTCATTCAGTTGAACAGAAAACACTAATTGACAAAACAAACTAACAGAAACACTTTAACAGACAATGAATCAGTTACAACTTAAAACTGAGTATCTATTCTTCAATGAGCACGTGTTGGTGAAGCTACTTATCCCATCATCTTTCTTCCACTTGTTTCTGTTCATATCAGTTGCTTCGACTGTGGTGGTGTTTGACAGTTCAACGTACTGCCTTACTTCATTTTCTTTGATTCCATCAGAACTTAACTCTCCAATATCAGCAGCATGAACAGTATGTGTTTTCAATCTATGTTCTTTAACAACGAATCCGGATAAAATAGCGGTGTCCATCGTGCACTCCGTATTCGTTAGGGGAGATCTGATGAGCTTCGACCTAGACGAGGCCGACCTTGAAGCTTCGTGCTTGTATCCCGAAATTGAGTACACCACCATCGACCAGCTCCTCAATATATTCCTCGTCGACCCTCCGAAGCCTGCTCGCACGACATTGGAATGATGAGTTGCATTTAAGCTTGCGACTCATTGCACATCGTTTGCGAAATTATGATCATTCCTTGTTTTAGAGCAATTGAACTCGAATCGCAATCGGTGGGATCATGTAGCAAGATTCATGCTTTATTCATTTGGTCGGGATTTGTCAATCACCTGATAGAACTCTATAACGAGTCATTCGAATTACATATGTCAAATGAATTTATAATATTATACAATATTTCATAAGGCTAAGGGCTAGTGAACCCTTGCCTGGCCAGATCCGACGAACCTATCACGGCCCTTGCCCAAGGCTGGCGAGGGTGGCGAGGGGTGTCGGCGGCACGGCGAGGGTCGGCCGACACCCCTCGCCAACCCTAACCCCACACCCAAAAAAAGAAAAAAAAATACTAAGTTCTAAATTATTAAAAAGCGTTACATTAACGCCGGCTGACCACGTCATTAATTTCCTATCAAAATTAACTGGATGGACTTAATTGGCAAGAAGTGAGAATGTTTATGACTAAATTGACAAAATTAAAAGGTTTATGACTGAATTAATAAAAGTGCAACAACTTTAAGACATTTTGGACAATTTTCTTTTAAGTTGTCTTTTGTTATAAAAGAGAACTAGGGCTCATTGATATCGGGGAGGAGAAAAGGACAATAATGAACGGCCTCTATCTCGAATGATGCTCCGGCATGACAAGTTGCGATTGACCACCGCTAAATCAAAGTTGGACTTATAATTTCGGCCGCAGAAGAGCGGAGCTGAACTTTTGTTCCTAGCTGAAAATAATCTTTGAGTAAGAGCATCTGAGCATATCGCTTCCTATGGTTTCTCTCTGTCTTTCAGTCAAGTGTCGATTATGTGGTGTATCATGATGAAACCACGTTCGCATATATAGCGTTAGATGTTACAAAAGTACGTCTAATTCCCAAAAAAATCTCAATTTTAAGTCCAATCTCAATTCCCTTATGAACTTTTTTTTTCTTTTATTTAGAAGAAAATCACAAACTTTGACTCTAGTTCCAAATTTGCCCCGTTAACCCACTATTCAAAAACAGCAACCAGTTGCTTCGAGATTATTAATATCAGGACCACTTAGAGATTCATTATCAAAACCTATTAGTTTCATCAACACCCTAGAGAACAACACCAACCTCTCAATTTTGATAATTTTGAAAACATCGGAGACGATTTTGGACAGAGGGTTAATAAGGGCAAATTTGGAACTAGAGTCAAAGTTTGTGAATAACAAAAAAAAATTGGGGCAGAACTGAAATTGGACCTAAATTGGTGGGCATTTTAGGAAATTTAGCCTGCAGAATTATGGCTTTCTACATAAGAGAAAGTGAAGAAGTGTATGAAATCGAAGCGCATTGTAATAATTGATCGTATAGAATGTACGCCGCTAGTGATCAGTCTGCAGAAAAAAGGAATAGCGGATTGGCTTCTCTTGCCTCTATCTTCGCGGGACTCCTCAATCTCTTTGTATCAGCCTCGTCTCGCATAACTCGACGAGCAGTAATTATGCTGGAATGAAGATCCGTTCGAAAAGTACAAGGAAAAATCCGTTTGCTGATTAGCTCCTAGATCCTACTTCTATCATCGGTGTGTGATAGAATAAATCACTCCTTAATGTACATTTCCAAGGCACATAATGTACCTCGTGATGTCGCGATCTAATGGCCCATAATAATCAAGTAATTAACTTTTATGTCGAGTAGTGCTATCCAAAAGGCTAACGCCTGATATCTTCTTTGGATACTTTGTATTAGGTTCTTGTTCCTTGTAAGGATGGACACTGATATGAGGTGAACAAGGCATTAAGGACAATCGACATGCATGGAGCAGAATATATGGTGCATGACGTGATTCGCGTGAAGTTGTGTAATAATTAGGTAGAGAAAGCCTCTCTCTCTCTCTCTCTCTCTCTCTCTCTCTTCTAGGGTTTGTGATTATTTTAGTTCTCTCGGTTTGTGATTACTTTAGTTCTCTCTTTTGTCATTCAGTCCTACCATCGCTATTCTTTTCCCCCGGAATCTTTCGATTTGATAGATAGTTTGATTCTCATTTGGAGTTATATAGGCTACTGACCTCGCTGTCGTCCCTATTGTTGCAGTTTGCCTTGCTTTCTTTTGCGAAGTTGCACAACCCTGGCTGATCTCGTCTTGCACAAGTGCAAATGTTCCACGACGCGGCCTCTTCGCGACCGAAACTCTTCGGGGCAATCGAGAGCAGCTACCGTGATTGCATTGTCGGTATATTCGAAAACGTCGTTTTAAAGAATCCTCTCCAGTCATCCCGCATCGTGGCGACTACTTCGAATAGAGTGCTCAGAGCAAGAAACTATCAAGAACGAGTTTTGTTTTGTTTTTTTCTTTTGGATACCGTCTCGCTTCGAGGAAGTGGCGTGAATGTAAGTGTTTCTTTGGGATTAACTCTGCTCTTTGGGGCTAGTACTGTGAATAAGCTAACTGAACGCGGTGGAGCATCTGCTTGTGCTGAACTCCTTTTTTGCGTGATTGATTGAACTTACTCGACACTTTAGATATATATATGTATATTTGCTTTAAAAAAACGTCCGATGTTATGATCTCATCGAAATCGTTGCAACTAATATATTTGACACACAATAACTCTTTTATATAGACTTGACAATCTATCAATTAGCATTTATGAACCAACATAATAAATACTTGAAATCTCGAAAAGCTACAGCAAATTTTATTACTACCATGTAGCATAATAAAAAACCATGCAATAATCGTGCATCCCGTGATTCACATTATATTATGTAGTAATTAGTTAGAAAAAGCCCGTCTCTCTTCTAGGGTTTGTGATTTTTTATAGCTTAGTTTTCTCTTTTTATTAGCTATTGCAAAGTACGATGTGATTTTATGACAAAAATACACCTGTGGTGCACACGAAATTGTGCACTTGAGATGCCCTTGACTATGGCCAGCAATGAAGTGGCTAGTAATATCACCTAGAGCAGGTGAATAAGTGATTTAAAACAGACTTGATGAATAAATGCATAATCAAAAAGGTCAAGTGGATGAATGCATAACTATGAGAAACGAAGTGTTGATTTGACCATTGCTGATAATATGTAGCAATGCAAAAACTCCTATCAAATAAAAAGTGAATATGAGCATAGAGATAGAAGACTTTGTAGAGAGAAATTTGTAGGGGTTTGGTTTAGAGTAAGCTTACGTTTACTGTCACACACTCACAACCTACTAGTTGGATTCTACTAGTAAATCAAAGAAAAATCACAATAGTGAGCGCCGCTTATTCACAATCAATTGTTATCTAAGTTGGTACTTGGTTATAAACAAACTGATAGGACTCATTATCTCGCACTAAAACTTTGCTAACACTTCTCAACTAATTACAATTGTAAGTTCTTTGAAGACAAGGAAAAGATTGTGAAGCTCTCTTGAACCTTGGAATTGTTTTCTCTTAATCTATTTCTCTTTTCAACAGGATAAGTATACTATCAATGCCAAAAGTTGTATACGGCGCTCACTTTGGTGACAAAAGTTTCTGTCAGATTACTTAAGTGCCAAAATTTTTGAAAAACGATCATTTAAGTGCCAACGCCAATGAAATTGGCCGGAAATCCGACGTGGCCTTTTTTTTATTAATTTTTGAAGTCGACGTGGCTCGTCGGAGAGTTGAGTCAACATCCAAACACCAAAACAACGCTGTTTGGCATCTTTCCCCCAACTTCGAAACCCTAATCCCCAAATTGAGAGAGAGGGAAGGCTTGTCTTCGTCTTCTTCTTCCTCGAAGACCCACACCAGCAACGGCACCAGCACGGCACCAACAGCACCATTGGCAGCGCACCAGCAACGACACCAACAACGCACCAGTAGCAGCAGCGCACCGGCGGCACCTTCGACCCATCTTCTTCCTCCTCCTCCTCTACCCTCGCCTCCAATTTTTCCTACAACTTATTGCTCAAGCAACAATCTCAATCTCTCCTCGCTCACCTGGTCGAGCAACTACAATGGTGGCCGAGTGACGGTGGCGAGTGACGGTGGCTGAGCGACAGTGGCCGAGCGACGGCGGACGAACGACTGTGGTTGAGCGGCGGAAACCCTAATTTTAATCCCCATGTGAGCTAAATGGTGTCGTTTCCGTGAAGCCATCCACGTAGGACGGCAAAACAACGTCGTTTTCTTAAGGAGGACCGAAAACAACGTCGTTTAAAGGCCTTATTTTTTTTTTTTTTTAAAAAAGTCACATAATCATTTTGGTCAGAATCTTTCGCCGGTGGCACCAAAGTGATCGTTTTTCCTCCGATTTGGCACTTATGTGATCCGACGGAAACTTTTGGCACCAAAGTGAGCGCCGTACACAAGTTTTTGCACTGATAGTGTACTTATCCCCTTTTCAACGCTTTGGTCTTCTTTTATACTCCTCAGTATCTGAAACTTCCCATTGGAAATCTCCATGAGGATCAATCTCCAAACTCAATTGATGAGAAAACTAGGGTAGCTGTTGAGATAGAACAATCATTTCCCATTGATTTGGTCACCCATACAAACAATTGTTGGTATCTATGAGTAGAGTTCTTCAACTAAGAAAAGAATTTTGTCTACGGAATGATTGCCAATCGGTTAAGATTCCTTGTGTGGTTAAATATATCACAAGGATAATCTTAATAAAGAAAGTCAATCAATATTTTCTAAAGATGGAATCCATACTAGATCACAAGCTATAAAGAGATGAAATAATAGTTTTGAAATTTGTAACAAGGTTTTTTTTTGTAGGTAGAATATTAATGTATATATTTCAGTGTCAGATTGAGTTACAATTATGTTTGAGGCCACTTTTTAAGTAAAAGGACTGTCGTGTTATTACTCTTGTTCTTGTAGAGCTGGAGTGTGATGTAGCTTTTTCTTCAAGTCAAATTACCAAGTTGGCAAGCCGAACTTTGCTTTTTCTTTTCTTCTTTATTCAATAGCTTCTCGTATGCCTCTTCATTATTCTTCATTTTTATTTTCTGCGACGCCCACCGCTTTTCTTCACTTTGAAGCTGGTGTTGCCGCTTTCAACATGGTCGCCTTGCCTTGACCCCGACATGCTCAACCTCCAAAAGGAAACCACAGTCAATCTCAGTAGTTTTGTTGAGAAGAACTAACTACGGGTGCGTTTGAGAAGGCTTTTGTGAAAGGTTTTTGGGGAGATGCAAAGGCCGTTGAGTTAAAGAAGTTTTCCAAAATGCAAATTGTGTTTGGTAAATCATGTTGTAAAAGTCCATTATAAAGTACCTTTGAGAAAAATAGTATTTAGAAAAATAAGAGTTGGTTGGCCAAGGACAAGTAGTTGTTGGCGAAGAGTAGACGGTCCGGCGAAGGGCGAGTGGTCCGATGTAGGCCGTTCAACAAAGGTAGGCGGTTTGGCGAGGGTTGCGGGACCCTCGCCGGAGGGTCGCCCAACCTGTTGCGCCGCGACCTCCGCCGGGGCCACGCAACCCTCTAGCGAGGGTTGCGATGACTAGATCTGCGACTAGATGGGTCACACAAAGGTCGCAGCGGGTCGCGTGACCCTTCACAGCAAGGGTGACCACATCTGGTTGCGACCGGATTTGGTCGTGACTAGATCTGCGACCAGATGGGTCGTGCAACCTTGAGGGTCGCGACCTCCGTGATGACCTTGCAATTTCGGTCGCACGACCTTCGCCAAAGGGTTGCGTGGCTGCGGCGAAGGTCACGGCGCAGCTGGTCTCATGACCCTCCGGCAAGGGTCATGGCGATCACAATTGGTCGTGATCGGATCTACGCGACCAAATCTGGTTGCGACCAGATCTGGTCGTCGCGACCCTCGCTTGAGGGTTGCGCGGAAGTCACGGTGCGGTGGGCACAACTCTTGCTGGCGACTGCCTGCCCTTTGCCGATGACCGCTCACGGAGAAAAAGATGAATAGTTAGGGCAAAACCGGAAAAATAAAAAAATTAGTGAGGACAATTTGGGAAGAAAATTATTTATTTACCCCCTTAGCTCAGCATGCTGAGAAGGCTAAAAGCCCAAGGCAGTCCCCAACTTGCCATGAGCTTTAGCCTTGTGAAGGTTGACAATTCCCAAATGGGGTTTGAAATTTTTTTACCAAATACCCCCAAATTGGCCCAAGGGGCTTTGGGTGTTCAAAGTGGCTTTTAAAGGCCACTCCCAAATGCACCCTAAATGCCAGGTTAGCACAGGACACAAAGACTCGTCAAATCTACTAATTCGCTGCGAAAGGACCTTGATCAATGATTTTGTCTCACAACCGGTTGCTGGAAGTGGGTACACCAAAGTCAGGTCCCAAACTGTTGTAAGACATCGAAAGAAAAGCTGGATAATCTTAGCCAGCAAAAGTGAAGCCTACAACTTTACGCAGTCTCCATTACTCCGAGAACCTAGAAAATAAAATCACAAAAGATGAAAGGAAGAATTGGATTTAACTTCTTCTTCTTTTTTTTCCGTGAAGGTTTTAAGTTTTTATCATGATGTTGATACTGTCAGCAACATCTGCATATCTATATCCAATATAATATAGCGTTTGCTCCACATTACAATTTATTAATCATTTGTATTAACTGGGATTTCTTGATATACTTAAAGTGATCGATTCATCTCTTGCTTAGAAATACTTCTACCATAACTGTTTTGTCAGTATGCAGATAAGATTTCATAATAAAATTGATTAAAGAAATTGTATGGCCCAAGACTTAGAAATTGAAAGGCCATTGCCACAGATACAATGTATGATACAGGAATTTGTTAAAAGCGCGTGGTAGAAGTTTGGTACCTTCATTTCACCAAGAAGGAGTCTAAGTTTGAGCCGACATTTACTCGAAAATTCAAGTCGATAAGTTGTGGGCCAACTTCCTTTGTATCTCAACAATCTGTCCTCAATTTAAATTTCCACCAGGCCCTGTAGCAGAAGCACAATGTACTCACCTAAGGAGATCGTCAAGAAGGAGTCCAACTTCTAGTCCGTAACTATATCTCGTTGGATTCAAGTTTGTTCAAAAACTTAAGTTGCTGAGTTATGAGTAAATTAACATTAGCAATTACTCCTCTTCATATCAATTTTTTGACATGGAACTTTTTAACACTAATCACACATGTATCTCAATCGAGATAAAATTGGAAATGAATATGTCATAAGTATATAAACTAGTATGAAAAGAAAATTCCAGGCGTCTAGCTTATCACTAACATAAATTTATCAAAAAAATCCGTGCAGCACACTATTATCTTGTGAAGGAAGTACATAAAGAACTTTGTTTAATAATAAACCAAGATTAACGTTCACTTTCTCAACTTTTTAATGAGAAATAGGTTTGCTATCTCGTCAATGGAGTGTATTGATGAATGAAGTATCCGCCTAACAAAAAAACTGAACCAAGAAGCTTGAATTTGAATGCGCATCCGGAGCTCTCTCGCTCATTAAATGGAGGTAGGTGCACGTCGGCCAATACGGGCATGGACGCTGATAGATGTTGACACAACTTCCCGTGCCTTGAGTTGGAATAACACTTTTGGGGAGATGGAAAAAGAAATGACATCCACACTTTAAGACACTGCAAATGATCCCTTTTGAAAAGTTCCGATCGGGACTTACCCGATCGATGAGACTAGGGAGGCATCTCACAGGCGCGTGATTTACCTAAATAAGTGGGCAAAAAAGGTAAGCGACTAAGTTTCCTGGACTACATTAACCTTTAAGGTTGATATAGTGCTTATAAACCTAGGATTGGATGTGACTCTCTTGTGCCAGTGCCAGAGTGTTTCGTGACTTGATATTAAGAGTGCTTGAGCCAAAGTTTAGCATTTCTAAAACCCTTAAACCCAATGTAACTACCATCTAGCATTTGCATACATTATTCCCAAAATCCTATTTTAGGGTCCCATCTTTGGTCTCACTGACATTTTTTACATTCTCATCTTACCCTTCATTGTTCATCTATCTATGACACTATGAAACCGTCACTAGAAATTTGCGGAGGAGGTGAGGGACGCCAGGCTATAAATGTTGCTTGGCCCACCTTGCTGAGATCTCTATTTATTTATTTTTTCCAGATCTAGCTCATTAATGGCCGTGCGACACCAATAAAGGGTTGCCCAACGCTCGTGCTCAATTTGGAGCCCTAATTGATGGAGTCGAGTGTGGCTAAGTTCGAGATGGAGAGATCTCGAGATGTAGAGCTCAAGGAAGAGAGGGCAACGATCTACTAGCCCAATGGAGGGGGCAACGGGGTTGTCACTCACTTGGGTTGTCCTTATCAAGGTCTTCCAAGGTCGTCGGCTTTGACCATGGAGAGACATGATTGTGTCACGGCCAACAGGTTTCTTGAGCTAAAGGGCCGTGCCTTCTTGAGAAGGACCTCCTGTGCTTGCTTAGATTCCCAACAAGAAGACTTCCAGAATTTTCCAAGGGCGGGCGATATGGTCATTATGCAAAATTCTAGAATTCTCCAGTCATTAATGTTGGTAGTTGGTAGATGAGGCGGTGCGATCTCGTTCGCTGGATAAAAAGTCAATCAACGGATGTAATCTGAAGGCCTCTACTATAAGAAGGGGTGCCATTCCCCTCATTTGTATCCATCCAACTATTTCGGTAATACAAAACTCATTTCTTTCCAGAGCTTCTCTCAATCGGCCCGTGACAATTGACTCAGTGATACCTCATCAATACTACCTGTCTCAGCGATACCTCATCAACACTACCTCCCTTGTGCAGTGTTCAATTATCAGAAACCGAATTTCCAAAAAATTGGTTGACAGACAATATTCAAATAAAGATCCTATTTCCTTTTTACCTTAAACTTTGGCATAGATCTAAGATGCCATCCCCCAAAAAGATCCGCCGAGAAATAAAGAGCAAAAAAATGATTTTTGTTTTTTAATAGTTTGGGGAATGGAAACTGAAGTTCCGCTTGGTTCTCCCAGAAAACAATGTTCATTTTTTTAACCCATTTTTAAAGAACTTTGAAAAAAATTATAAAATTACAAAAGAATCATTTTTTAGTTATATAGGTTTTAAAAGAAAGAATAAATTTTTTTTTTTAAAAACGTTTCAAAAGGAAGAAAAAATTTGTCATGGAATAGACGGGCCCTTTCATATGTACTTGCTCTGCATTTTTTGTTTGATTCATATCGGTGAACTTTCACTTATTCCAATTAATCAGTTTTGTCGGTGTGTGCGCGGGCTGCCCAAATCTGCATCTTTTGCTATTTGTGAAAAAATTATATTCTTTTAGAAAATAAAAGTCTCCTTAGATGTGAATAACAGAACATAATAGTGAACCAATTTGCATCTAGTGTGTTTTATCCCCTCATTTGAAATATGTCTTGGTTTCAGCATCTGTGAGCTCCACTGTCAGAAGTAGATTGAAGTAGAGTCAGTTGGTGATTGAACTTTGCTTATCTTCAAGCAATCATGCTAGTAGTTTTCTTTCTGTTCTTTTGTCTTGGGGATGTGTTCGGCAGCTGTTTGATGAAAGTTCCAGACTGCAATTCTGCATTTGCACATGACTGAGAAGAATATTTTCTTGATGCTGCTTCCTTTTGCAGCTTGGTGGAGTTGACATGGTGCAACAGACAATTGCCCTCGCAATGCGGCCTCATGTTGTTGTAAGTACCGCTGATTAAAACGTCATCTCTCAGGTATCTATTTCAGTAGACTGCTTGATTTGCGTTTCATATTTGGGGATACTTAACTGAACTAGTGGACATAAACTGTCTCAGATTGGCTCTCCCCTTCTTTCCAGTATATATCAACCATTTGCTGTTTTTGCTGTTATTTGCAATGTTAATTGAGCTTAACTTTAAAAGCTGAAATTCTAAGCTCATCCTCAGATTCAGTAGACAGTTTCAAAATCTTGCTTGATGCCTTTGGGCATATTATTAAATGTTGAGGTATCGTACTTAGGTGTTTGTATGGTAATCTCTTCTAGATGCATCATCTATAATAACTTGCTTAGTGAGTGCTATATTCCATCAATAATTGCCTTTTATCTCCCTTCTTAGTTTCTTGTGTAGTCACTGAACTGACATTCTATTCAGTAAATTTATCAAGATACATCTATTAAGTCTTCTGTTGATACTCATTATCTTTTTACAAGCCAAGACGTCTTCTTGATCATTTGTCCGACACCAAAGGCTTTTCTGTTGAAATATCTAGTAGGCAATTTATACAGTGTGGGCCATGCAAAAAAGTTTATGATGGAGGTTATAACATTCTGTACGTTCGATGCTTGCAGGAAAATGTTCCATCAATTTATTCATACTAAGTCAACGATTAAAAAATTCTACCTGAGCTTTTCTCTGGTTCAAAATTTGGACTAGGATATATTTCACGCTTCCAAAAAATCATACAATATTGTGCCTAATGCACTGTTGCGGAGAGATTGAATGTGATTATTGGAGAGAACTTATTAAAGGCGGTATGTTGGTAGAAATTATAACCATGTCCACCGCTGGAATATCGAGTCCTCTACTTGCAACATCAGTGCATATTAAAATATTGCACTCTCGGGCTTTAAACTTATTCAAAGCTCCAAGCCTCTTGGACTGCCATGAAAAATCGGATGACCAAAGATCAGCACATACCTTCCAAATGTGAAATATAACCTAGTCCAAATTTTGAACCAGAGAAAAGCTCGAGCAGAATTTTTTAATCTTTGACTTAGTATGACTAAATTGATGGAACATTTTCTTGCAAGCATCGAACTTACATAATGTTGTAACCTCCATCATAAACTTTTTTGCATGGCCCACCCTGTATAAATTGCCTACCAGATATTTCAACATGCGAAGAGAAAAGCCTTTGGTGTTGGACATATGATCAAGAAGACGTCCTGGCGTTCCCACCTGTCCAAGACAAGATATAAAAAGATAATGGGTATCAACAGTGTGGCACCCCTCGACGGCCCCCAATCCGTTAAGGTCACCACAGTTCGCTTACCTTTTACTTTCCCATATAACATGTCACTCTAATACCATTTCAATTGCAGCGGGTCCATACACCCATGGGGGTTTACATCTTTTATTATCGGTCCCTTGCGCAGTTCATATAGCGGAAGAACATCCATCAACTCCCTTCCCTATATTCAGAAAACGATGCACACTTACTAAACATTTATAGGTAAAAGCCGAACACTTTTATTTACTTAAACCATATGGACATCATTCATCGGTACATTAAAATGCTGTAGTCTTCTATACTCGACTATACTTCAAAAGATGACCGACATCTCCTCCAACAGTCATATACTTAATGTCCACCGATCAGTGTTGACGTCCAAAAGTTCCTTCCTTTGCTATCCTCCTCCTCGCGGTCATATCCAACCACTTGATCCATCTACCGGTAGCAGTGGTAGCAGAGGTATCTTATCTAGTTTGAAATGTTATTCCCCAAAAGGGGTGAGTACAACCACTCAGCAGTAAAGATCCACCAAACTACTCATTGTGTCACACAGAACAATCAATGCATCATAACAAAGCACATATGATTCATGCATATCAAGCATACCTCACCTCGCAACCATACATATATCATCATGTCATCATCATCAAGCATTCATGCATACTCATACCATATGTGCATATACCACCATGTACTCATCATCAAGCATTCATGCATACTCATGCCATATGTGCATAGACCACCATGTACTCATATCATCCATGCTATCAAGCACACATCACCATGCAATCGTGCATATATTACCATGCAGTCATGCATATCTTGCCATGCCATCGTGCATATATCACCATGATTCGTATCATCCATGCTATCAAGCATGCATCACCATGAGATCCATTCAAGCCTTTATGATCGCATTCTCAATGTCGAATAGCATCAATTTATTTTCATAAGCAGATCATGCATCATGCCATATGCATACACCCATGCACATGATTCACTTTCAATTCTTATCTTTCACAAGGATCTCATCAGTTTTTCTTTCCGGGGATCAATGTTTGCATCCCACAATTTATCGCTCGCACCCAACCTGGCATCGCGAGGAACCTCCGGCACACACCTCCGGGCATCCAGCACACACCTCTGGGCATCTCGTATCCCAACTAGCATCACGAGGAATTCCCCTGGCACACACCTCCGGGGCTTCCGGGATTACGTACCGACATACCACCAGAATTCCCCCCCTCTGGAATTACGTACCGTATACCACCGGGCATCTCGAAACTCCCGAGGACCCTCCAGAATTATGTCACTAGGCCACCGGGCATCTGGCACCCCCACATTCTGGGCATCCTGACACTCCCGGGGCATCGTCGACTCACACCTCCGACGGCCTTCTCATCACCACAATGCATATTCCCATACATCTCATTTTCAATTTCCCATTTTGATGCAACAATGCCAATGATTTGACAGCAGCCCTTTTTAAAATCATATAATATGCCTTGGAAAAGTATCATTTGATGCAATGGTTTTGAAAACTTCATTGAGTTCATGAAAATTCATCAATCCTTTGATGTCATATGAAATGTATGAGTGTCATCATGTCATTGCACGAATAATAATCCACGATATCATGATTTACATAATAAATCCAATAAACAGTAAATAAAACAATTTCCAGCTTAAACAGAATGCGTGCTATTCATGAAAAATTCTAGAAAATTAGCAAACGATGGAAATAAATTCTGAAAACTTACCACAATGTAGATAAGATCTAAGAAAACATACTTCGTGAAGAACACCATATCAAAAAAGGCTTCACATAATACGTACAAGTCCATGCATCACCGAAAAAGGATCTTAACATCATCCATGCACAGTTTTGAAAACAATTTCGATTAAACCCATAAATAAACTCATAAAATTATGAAATTTGGACACGCTGTATTTAAGACCTAGAGGTACAAGTTTCATGAAGAAATTGTAGTTCAATTCGTTGTGTATTAAAAGATAAAATCGATTTAATTTTCCTACTCTCGGTATCGTTTTCCAGATCTACCCGTGTTGAAGAAAACTCGTTTCCTTGGTCATTACTGGTCCATTTACTCTGAAATTTCAGTATGTTGTTCCTCAGAATATTACATACAACTTTCATTAAGGACACACTATCAAATTTTAACTGTATTATTTTATAAAAATCCCGAAATCATACTAGGTCGAAGCAGCGTTTTTCCCAGATCCAGTTTCTTCAAAAGACAACGGTTTCACCGACCTATTTTCGTTCATTTTCTCTAAATTTTTGATATTTTATGCCTCAAGAAGTATAATACAACTTTAGTTAAGAAATCAAAGTGAAATTTCAACAAGAAAGTTACTTTACAGACCATGGAACCACTGAAGGTCATCATGACGAATTCCAGATCTAGTCTCTCCAAAGGAAAATCGTTTCACCAAGAAATACTTGTTCGTTTTGTCTCAAATTTCAGTATGTTATTCTTCAAAATTTTCTCTACAACTTTCATGAAGAGGTCGAAGTGAAATTACAAATAAAAAAGTCACATGCAACACACGAAATCACCAAGAGGTCAACAAAACAGTTTCCAGATCTAATGTTTTCATAGAAAAAGGGTTTCACCCCTCAATACTTGTTCATTTTGTCTCAAATTTTAGTATGTTATACTTCAAGATGTTTTCTACAACTTTCATGAAGGGGTCGAAACAATATTTCAACTAAAAAGTCATATGCAACACACAAACTCGCAGATGGTCGGACTGGTCTTTCCGAAATCAGCATGCATGACCAACGAATCTCTCTTCAAAGCTCCAAAATCTCATCCCATCTACCACAACCAAGACTTACCATCTACTACACATACACACAGCAACGCAAAGAGTAGGTTTTAGGACTTCACCTGCCTTAGATTCAAGCACAAAACAGCAGCAAACAGAGGCAAAGCAGCAACGAACGGCAGACGAACAGGCGGACGAACTCTCTTCCTCTCTTTCTCTCTTCCTCCCTTTCTCTCTTCTTTCTTTGGACGGTACTCTCTCTCTTCTCTCCCTTCTGGTCGAAATCCCCCTCCCTTTTTGCTCTTTGATTAACAATTAATCTCTATTTTGCATGTAAGGGACAAGTGGAAGATGCATGGACAAGTGGCTTTAAATAATGAACAAGTGGAGGCAATTCAAAGACAAGTGTCCACCATGCTTCACCTCCTTCATGCGTTGGCTACCCCATGGGCTCCATGGGCCGGGCTTTGGGCCGAAGTGGTGGGGGTCTTGGGCTGGGTTTTTGGGCTAGCTTGGCCTAAGAATTTCGGCCTACTAATCTTTTAATAATCTATTAACATTTTCCACTATATATACCTAACTTGCAAAAATAATAAGGCCATAAAACTTGTAGTCACAAATCCATAAATTCCAATTTATAATACACATGGCCAATGATAGAATTTTCTTTCCTATCACATAATTATCCATCAAAAGCTTGGCCATAAATCTTATTACAAATTATGGATTAAATGGCTATAAAATAACTTGATGGTACTTCCATCACCTATTCATAGACTTTAATGTAAGTAGAGGTCGTCATGAATTTTGGGATGCCACAAACAGAAGACTTAATAGATGTATTTTGATAAATTTACTGAATAGCATGTCAGTTCAGTGACTACACAAGAAACTAAGAAGGGAGATAAAAGGCAATTATTGATGGAATATAGCACTCACTAAGCAAGTTGTTATAGATTATGCATCTTAGAAGAGATTACCATACAAACACCTAAGTACGATACCTCAACATTTAATAATATGCCCAAAGGCATCAAGCAAGATTTTGAAACTGTCTACTGAATCTTAAGATGAGCTTAGAATTTCAGCTTTTGAAGTTAAGCTCAATTAACATGCAAATAACAGCAAATGGTTGATATATACTGGAAAGAAGGGAGAGCTAATCTGAGACAGTTTATGTCCACTAGTTCAGTTAAGTATCCCCAAATATGGAACGCAAATCAAGTAGTCTACTAAAACAGATACTTGAGAGATGACATTTTAATCAGCGGTACTTACAACAACATGAGGCCGCTTTGCGAGGGCAATTGCCTGTTGGACCATGTCAACTCCACCAACAAGCTGCAAAAGGAAGCAGCATCAAGAAAATATTCTTCTCAGTCATGTGCAAATGCAGAATTGCAGTCTGGAACTTTCATCAAACAGCTGCAGAACACATCCCCAAGACAAAAGAACAAAAAAAAAAAAAAAAACTACTAGCATAATTGCTTGAAGATAGGCAAAGTTCAATCACCAACTGACTCTACTTCAATCTACTTCTTACAGTGGAGCTCACAGATGCTGAAACCAAGACATATTTCAAATGAGGGGATAAAACACACTAGATGCAAATTGGTTCACTATTATGTTCTGTTATTCACATTACACTTTTAAAAGGAGACTTTTATTTTCTAAAAGAATATAATTTTTTCACAAATACCAAAAGATGCAGATTTGGGCAGTCCACGCACACACTGACAAAACCGATTAATTGCAATAAGTGAAAGTTCACCGATATGAATCAGACAAAAAATGCAGAGCAAGTACATGTGAAAGGGCCCGTCTATTCCACTATCAAAAGGTTTGTACCAGCAGCAAGGCAACTTTTCCAAATAAATAGGAATGGGGATCTTAATTACAAACACCACAGTATGCTTGAAATGTTATTACTTAGCCAAAAGCTTACCACAGCACATCTGACTCCGATGCCAGATCCTAAAGCTTCAAATTGCTCAGCAATCTGGATTGCTAGCTCCCTAGAAAATATAATGGCACATTATCCACTAATTACAGTAAGACATGTGGCGAGCCACAGTATCAGCTTGTCGCCAAATAAAGTGAAGTAACTCCAACCTCGTAGGAGAGAGCACACAAGCAAAGAAGGCTTGTGGAGAGTCCAATAGAGCTTGCAGTATGGGAAGAGCAAACGCCCCGGTTTTGCCGGACCCTATCTGCGCAAGACCGATCATATCTTTTCCTATGGAACAAAAGACAGAGAAGCCAAGGCAAATCAATTCGCATATAGCATCTATATATCATCAGAGTAAAGTCTGGTTAACACTGATAGCCAGAAAACGCAATGGAAACCCGTCAATAAGGAGCCATTAAACCAAGCTAAGACAAACATTTTACAATGCATCTGCCTTCATTCATTCCAAAGCACTAGTGTCTCAAGTATAACAGATTTCATGCTCTAAACTAGCTACAACTTACCAAAAATATGCAAATCAACCACCGCACAATCCACTCGATATCATCATTCCAGCTTTCACGTAGCATAAAAAATCTAAACAAAGTTCAGTCCTTTTAAGGAAAATTAAGCAGAATTCTGTCATCGCTCGAAAGGAACAAAGATTGAACCAATTCGATAATTTTGCAATCTCGCTCGTATTCTAGCCTCAAAGCGACCGACCCATCGACACGACACGGCTCACCTATCGAAAAAGATCCCGAATGGATTCTGTCCAACGGTTATCGTTGATTCTGTCCAACGAGTAGATTAGAAGAACTCCTTTGGAAAGTGTCAACGTCTATGAAGACATGGAAGAGTATATAAGGGAGATGCTCTAGTTATTCAAGTGTATGCGCGATAGAAAAATTTCAAAATCTTAAGCTCCTTGTTCTTTGCCAATTCAATTGTTGAGCATAAATTATACTCAAAAGAGAGTTTATACATTTGTGAGATCTTGAGGATGTATAACAAAGTCTCTACACTGTGGAATTAATGACATGGAACTGTAACGACTCTTTTGATTCATAGTGAAATTCAGCCGGTGGACTGTCAATGCGGGAGAGTGGATGTAGGCTTGAATTAAGCCGAACCACTATAAACCTTGTGTTCTTATTCTCTTCCCTAAACTCATTTACTTTGCTCGTAACTTTATTTAATTGTTAGACTCTTTTCTTTTTAAAGTCTTTTGTCAAACAGACTCAGGTTAAAAGTAAAGTTTTTCACTATACAAAAATTTGTTTTTACACCTATTCACCCCCTCTAAGTGCTCATACTAACATTTACAATTGGTATCAAAGCCTGTGTACTCATCTAAATTGAAGTGTTTTTACTTCAGAGTTAATGATCCATGACTAGTATGTTGGCTTCAGGTTTGGTTGAAGGGTAAAGCAACACCAGACCACCTTACTTTGATGGGAAGGATACAGTATATGGAAAAACAAGATGAATGCATTCCTAAGATCGAAAGACCCTCTTGAATGGGATGTGGTAGATAAATGAATCATCCTAAAACTACAATAGTCTCAGAAAAAGGAAAAGAAGCTGTTGAGTCCAGCGAGATGACTCAATAAGAGATAACCAAGAGACAAGCTCTTGATGCAAAAGCAATTTATTCCTTATATTATGCATTATCTCCTACTAAATATAATAGAATATCTTCTTGTGAAACAGCTAAAGAAGTTTGAGATAGACTACACATCACCTATGAAGAAACCAATCGAGTGAAAGAAACCAGAATCAATATTCTGCTCAGTCAATATGAAGCATTCAAAATGAAACCAGGAGAATCTATTACTGACATGTTTAGTCATTTCACAAAAATCATAAATGGTCTTGACTATCAAGGTCAACTAATTTCTGGACCCATGAAGGTTAACAAATTACTACGTGGACTTTCCAAAGATTGGAATCACGTAAAGACCTCAATAAATGAGACACAAAGAATCATGCCACTCTCCGTTGACGAATTAGTTGGCATTCTTCAGTCTTATTAAGTGGAGCAAATCAATGAAGATGAAGATCCCAAAGGTAAAAAAAATCTATTGCATTAAAATCTAATGATGATTCTGATGTTACAAATTCTAAAAACGGTATGGACAATGAAGAGCTTGCTCTCATGATAAGAACGTTCAGAAAACTGAACAAAAAGGGAAGAAGATTCAATTGGAAGAAACAAAGTTCTTAAAAGGTTCAAAATAAATCAGCTGAGGATGATAAATCCAATAAAGATGTGATTTGTTTTGAATGCAAGAAAAATTGGCACATCAGACCCAATTGTCCCTTATTGAAGAAAAAGAAAGGAAAAGCTGAGAAATACAAAAAGGCTCTCAAAACAGAAACTTGGAGTGATACCGAATGTGAAGAGAGTGATGATGATTATGCTAATATTTATCTAATGGCTCAATCAAAATCAGATTCAAACTCTAAGATAAACTCAGACTCAGATAGTGAAATCGAGGTAAATAATTTAAAAATTCATACTAAAGTCTCTAAATATATTGATAAACTGTGTCTTAGTCTTAAAACCTCTCTCAAGATGATTTCTGAACTAAAAAGAGAAAATTCTGCACTGAAGCAACAAGAGATTGTTTGGAAAGAAAAGGTCGAAAATTTAGATACTTTGAAAGAAAAATGCAGACTCTCTTTCAAAAGAAAATGCACTTCTGAAAAATGATATTTCAAGTGTTTAAAAAGGGTTTTCTATAGGATCTGAAAAAGTAGAAAAGATTCTTTCAGCACAAAGACCTTACTTTAACAAATCAAGCTTGGGAATGACTACTGAAATCACCCTCTAATTGATTTTCCAAAAGTAAAAAAAAGAATTAAACAAAGACCTACAAAAGACTTTTATAAAAATCATTTTCAAAAAGCCTTTGTAAAACCTGTAGGCCATAGTGCTCTTAAATGTTCTAAGTATAACAGCTTAGAACATTTTGAGAAAGATTGTCATATGGTTTGGAAATTTGTTAAGAAGGTTTGGGCAAAGACTATATATTACACTAACTCCATTGGACCCAAGAAAATATGGGTACCAAAGAAAGCTTGAGTTTCTTTTTTAAATGCAGGTCACTATGAAGAAAAAGGTTAAATGATACTTGGATAGTAGATGTTCAGGACATATGACAGGAGACTCAAGTTGTTTCATAAAGTTTATGCAAGTTAATGGTGGAAAAGTTTCTTTTGGTGGAAATAACAAAGGCAAAATTGTCGGATACGAAACTGTAAAGATTGGAAATCTCACAATCAGTAATGTTTCCTTAGTGGAATGACTCAATTACAACTTGTTGAGTATCAGCCAACTGTGCGACATAGGTTTCAAAATCAACTTTTGTGGCATCCCAAAATTCAAGGCAACCTCTAGATGTATTAAAGTTTATGATTAGGTAATGAAATTTGCCTTTGGTTTATGCTTTAGCTATTGATTTTCTTTTAAGACCGAGAGTTATGTGGATGGAAATGTATCTTGTGTTCATGGGTTATTAAAATTAGTATTATGGGATAATTTGATAAGAAGAATTTGTTCTTGGCTATGCACCTCATAGATTTGATTCTTATAGTTTAATGTTACAAGTTTTATGGCCATATGAAATTGTAAATTTGGAATTTGTAAAAGAGGGAATTAAGATGAATTATTAAAAGTAAAATTGGATTTAATTAAGCTTGGGTTTTAGGCCCAAGAGTGTGGGCCTAAGATGGGCCAAATTGGCTGGCCCATAAGCCCATGAATGGGCCGTTGATCACAAGGAGGGGAGAAGGCCGGCCCATCTTCAAGCCCATCATGTGCATGGGGTTTGCCAAGTGGCAAAAAGGAGAGTTACACCCATTGGCCACCTTGGGCGGCTCCTAATGATTACAAATGATTGAATAAAAGGGAAATAAAGAGAAGGAGTGGCCGGTTTTGAGAAAGGGAGAGAGAGAGAGAGAGAGAGAGAGAGAGAGAGAGAGAGAGAGAGAGAGAGAGAGAGAGAGTGAGGGAAACCGATAGAGAGGAGGAGAAGGCCGCGTGAGGAAGAAGTCCGCCCGTGTGTCCGTCGTTCGCCGCCGTTGTGCTCGCCGTTGCTCAATTTAGAGGCAAGTTAGATCCTTTGATCTGTTCTTGCATGTTGTGTCTAGAATGTGTTATTGAATGGTGATGAATTTCGGATGTCTAGGGTGTGAAAAAGCCGAAGTTTTAAGAGTGTTGTTTTGAAGTAGTAAGCTGTTCTCGAGTAAACAGTCTGACCCATAATGTTGTAGTGGCTTACATGCGATGTTTGAGTCAAATTTTGGCTTCGACTTCTTCATGAAAGTTGTAGATAATATCTTAAAGTATAACATAATAAAATTTGAGGCAAAATTGTTGAGTTTTGAGGGGTGAAACCCTCCCTCTACGAAAATGTTAGATCTGAAATTGTTTTGTTAACCTCTTGGTGATTTTGTGTGTTGCATGTAACTTTTACTGAGAATTTCACTTCGACCCCTTTCACAAAAGTTGTAGAGAACATCTTGAATACTAACATACTCAAATTTGAGGTAAAACGAACAAGTATAGCCTAGTGAAACGATTTTTCTTTTGAAGACGTTAGATCTGGAAATGTTGTACTGAACTCCAGTGACTTCGTGGACTATAAAGTGACTTTCCTTTGAAAATCTCACCTTGATCCCTTAATGAAAGTTGTAGTAGACCTCTTAAGGCAAAAAATATCGAAAATTCAGAGGAAAATATGGAAGATAAGTAGGTGAAATCGTGATTTTTCAAAGACTGCTAAACCTGGAATGTTCGGCACTAGGAACAGGGGCTTCAACCGTCCATAATTAATTATCTAGGACAAATTTGACTTCGATGTCTTCATGAAAAATATACTATAGGGTCTTGAATACTACATATTCAAATTTTATAATTTTTGAAGGTCATTAGAGTACTTAATCAGAAATATTTCAAAAAAACGTGTAATCTGACGCATTCGGACTTAGTCAGTTTCAGTGCATGGGCCATATCATTTTGCATACAAATTTTTTCGGCAAAGTGTTCTTCATGAAGTATCTTTCTTTGTGTCTTCCTGCAACATATTCAAATTTCATAATTTTTTAAGTTCATTTTCCTATTTAAACGAAAATGTTTCTAAAACTGTGCAAGCTGGATTGTGCGAATTCCAAATGCTGAAATTTATGATTATTCTGTTTTGGATGAGCCCTATTAATTATATTGATTGAGGTGATTGAATCTTGCTGAGCATGTGATGATATTTGGCATTTCATATAGAATCAAATGCTGAATTTGACTTTGTTGCCATTACATCATGTGCCATGTTGATTGTGAGACATAAATTGGTGAATATGAATTATGATGAATGAGAAAACTGTTGGAGGTGTGCCGATAATGCCCTAGGAGTGTCAGAATGCCCAGGATGGGGGTGCCGGATGCCCGGTTGTATTGTGATACATGCTCGGATGTCCTCGGGAGTTTCGAGATGCTCGGAATGGTTGGGTGCCGAAAGCCTCAGAGGTTTGTGCCCGAGGAATGCCTCGTGATGCTAGTTGGGATGCGAGATGCCCGGAATGTAGAGGTGCCGGATGCTCGGTGGTGTGTGCCAGAGGTTTCTCGTGATGCCTAGATTGGGGTACGAGTGATAAAATGTGGGATGCAATTACTGGTCCCGAGAAAGAAAGATGTGGTGATCAAATTGAAAGATAAAAGTGGAAATTGAATCATGCACATATGATATGATGACATATGCATGGCTGTATGATATGATGATGATGAGTGCATGGTTGTATGTGCACCTATGGCATGATGGTATATGTGTGACATGATGATGATGAGTGCATGGTTGTATGTGCATCTATGGCATGGTATATGCATGACATGATGGTGATGAGTATATGAGAATGTATGTACATATGGTATGATGACATATGCATGACTACAAGGTAAGTTATGCTTGGATATATGAATGACATGCACTATGCTATGATTGTTATGATTGTATTGTATGATGCATTGAGTGGTTTATTGGATCTTTTACCTGCTGAGTGGCTATACTCACCCCTTCGCGGACCAACATTTTAGATTAGAAAGATGTCACTCCCTATTGTCACGCGGGGTACCTTCTATGGCCTCCCATCTGATGTGGAGGTAGAGTGTTCGGAGATTGATTGCGTTACCATTCCTGATATGACATTTGTGCGAGTTCGCGTGTTGGTCATGTATGATGTGGGCTTGGCTGGGGGCCCAGTCATTCAGGAGTTTTTGTCAGTCCACATCCGCCGAAATGGAGTGATTCAGGGGATGTTGCCGCCACCACCGCCCGACGCGCCAGGATGGGTGTGATGGCCGCGTGAGGAGTAGAGAGCTGACGTTTCTTTTTGGAAGGTAGCCGACACTAGATGGAGGATGACACTTGATCGTTATGGGGGTCGAGGTATCTTTTGGGTTGTGGCCAAGTGTAGTTAAAAGTCTTGGCCTTTCTTTTTGGTTGTACCAACCCGAGAAATCCATCATGAAAATATATAAATGAAAGTGTCTTGGCTTTATCTTATCTTATGGTGCTTAGTGGTGTGCATTACATTATGGTTATTGGAGGGAGAGATGGTGAGACTCAATTATGCTTCCGCTAATAAGTTGAGCTGGGACTGTTTTTAAAAAAAAAAAATGCCTATGAACTACGATGCTTCTACTAAGAGATGTAACTAGTGGAGCGATATGTACCTATGGTGACCTAAGGTGTTTCGGGGTGCCACAACTTTTAAGAATGAATATATTTAGGAATTAGTAAATACTCTTCTCAGACTTTCACAGGGCGAAGACATGGGAATATCTATCTTCTGACATCAAATCAGAAAAATCCCAATGTCTAATTTCAATTCAAGAGGAAGCTAATCTCTAGCATAGAAAACTTGGCCACATCAACATGAAACAAATAGCCAAGATCTCTACAAAGAAGCTTGTTCGTGGACTATCCAATTTGACATACCAAAAATTTGAATTATGCACACTGTGTGTATTGGGAAAACATGTTAGAAATTCTTTCAAACCAATAAATCAAATTTCCACTAATCGTGTGTTACAGCTCTTGCATATGGATCTCTTTGGACCAATCAGAACCCAGAGCATTGGTGGTAAGAAATATTGCCTAGTAATAATAGATGATTATTCACGATTTACTTAGGTATATTTCTTGGCAAGTAAGTCTGAAACATTTTCTTATTTTATAAAATTTACTAAGAAAGTTCAAAATGAGAAATTGTATGTTATTTCAGGCATACGGACAGACCATGGAGGTGAGTTTGAAAATCAAGGCTTTGCCAAATTCTATGATGAATCTAGTTTTTAGCATATGTTTTCTCTCCTTACACTCCTGAACATAATGGAGTTGTGGAAAGGAAGAATAGATCGTTACAAGAAATGGCTAGAACACTTTTAATTGCAAGTAACATTTCTTCTCGTTTTTGGGCTGAAGTAGTTTCTACAGCATATTATATTATTAATAGAGTCTTCTTATGGCCTATTCTGGAGAAAACTCCCTATGAGTTGTTCAAAGGAAAGAATCCAATTGTTTCCTATTTTTATGTATTTGGATGCAAATGTTTTATATTGAAAAATGCAAATGATCGAATTGATAAGTTTGAAGAAAAATCAGACGAATGCATCTTCTTTAGATATTCAACCACCAGCAAACTTTACAGAGTATACAATAAAAAGACTCAATATGTGGAGAAATCGATGAATGTCAAATTTCAAGACTTTATTCAAAATCAATCGATCCAAACTCAACTTGAAGAATTTGAATCTGCTCCAAATTCTATAAAGTCTAAATCCCCAAAAACAGCTCAGACTTCAGAAGATTAACAACGAACGATCGTTGTAGAATCAAATGAAGAAAAAGATCAACAGTCTGTTAAACCAACCAGCAACTAGAAGTACAAGTCTAGTCATCCCATAAAACTCATTATTGGTGACATTGATGAAGGGATTCATACAAGATCCAAAAGGCAAGAAGAGTCTAGTGCTGTGGTTTTTATTTCTGAAATAGATTCCAAAAGCATAGAAGAAGTTTTATCTGATGAAAGCTGGATTGAAGCTATGCAAAAAGAACTCGGGCAATTCAGTATCAACGATGTCTGGGAATTGACTCCTAAACCAAAAGGTAAATCTGTTATTGAAGCTAAATGGGTTTTCAAGAACAAGATGAACAAAAAAGGAAAAGTCATAAGGAACAAAGCAAGACTCGTGGCCAAAGGATATACGCAAGAAGAAGGGATAAACTATGATGAGACTTACGCATCAGTAGCAAGGTTAGAGGCAATTAGATTATTACTTGTTTTTACTTGTTATAAGAATTTCAGGTTATTCCAAATGGACGTTAAAAGTGCATTCCTGAATGGTTTTATCCAAGAAGAAGTTTATGTGGAATAACCTCCCGGTTTTGAAGGCCCAAGGAAATCAGACTCTGTATTCAGACTGAAAAATGCACTACATGGCTTAAAGCAAGCTCCTCAAGCTTGGTATGACAGGTTAAGCAAGTTTTTAATCCAAAATGGCTTTGTTAAAGGTAAAGTAGACACTACCTTGTTTATCAAAAGAGAAAGCAAAAACTTTTACTTGTTCAAATCTATGTTGATGATATTATTTTTGGATCACCTAACGAAAATCTGTGCAAGAAATTCTCTAAGTCTATGTAGGACAAATTTGAAATGAGCATGATGGGTGAAATATCCTTCTTTCTCGGACTTCAAGTGAAACAATTGAAGGAATAAACTTTCATTCACCAAGAAAAATATGCTAAAGAACTTGTTAAAAAGTTCGGCTTGGAGAATTGCAAAAAAACTGATATACCAATGTCAAGTTCCTCAAAGCTGGACAAAGATGAATGATGAAAGAAAGTTGACCAGAAGCTATACATAAGTATCATTGGTTCACTTCTTTATTTTACTACTTCTAGACCTGACATTTTGTTTAGTGTTTGTATTTGTACCAGATTTCAATCAAATCCCAAAGAATCTCATTTAAGTGCTACGAAACGCATCATCAAATATGTTACAACAACCTCTAATTTGGGTCTTTGGTATCCTAAAGAATGAAACTTTACTCTCCTTAGATACTCGTACTTGAGACCTAGCTGGATGTAGAATTGATAGAAAGAGCACCTTGGGCACTTGTCAATTACTTGGTAACAGGACAAGTATCTTAGTTTTCAAGGAAGCAAAATACAGTGGCTCTTTCAACAGCAGAAGCAGAGTATGTGACTATTGAAAGTTGTTGTTCTCAAATCTTGTGGATAAAACAATAGTTAAGAGACTTTGGAATTGAAAACTCATACACTGATATCAAATGTGACAACACTAGCACGATTAATCTCACCAAGAATCCAATTCTTCATTCAAGAGCAAAGCATATAGAGATTCGACACCATTTTATTAGAAACTATATTCAAAATGGAGAAGTCTTGATTCAATTCATTGACTCCAAGAATCAACTAGCGGACATTTTTACAAAGCCATTAGAGAAAAGTCAACTTGAGTCTATTTGTTCTAGACTTAATATCTTAAAAATCTGAAGAAGCTCAGACTCAGGAATAAAAGTCTAAGGATACTTAGTCTTAGAAGATCAAGACATTCGACTGTAAGTTATTTCCTTTAATCTCTTAGATAAAAATCTCGAAAAGGTATGAAAGCCTATTAATCTACAATTAATTGATGTTATCTTTCCAAATTTTGTAATCATTCCATTTCGAAAAAGGAGTTATTTTTATAGTTATCTATTTTCAAAAAGGCAGTTATTTTTGAAAAGGCATTTTCTATTTTTCCTTTTACGACATTCCGTATACTTCGCTTTGATTGCTTTATATACTGTTCGTTTTCTTCTGCTTTACTCACAAAACCCTAGAAAGCACACAACACCACCTTCTCTCTTTTTCTCTCTAGTTTAATCCTCAAAGCTTTCATCTTTCTTGTAAAATGAGTTTGGAATCTCTCAAAGGCTGTGAAAATGTCTTTCCAAAGAAAGTCTTCAAGGCTTGCGAACAGGGGACCACAACATATGCGTGGGGGTCCTACACATTTTGACTTCACCGAAGAAGAAGAATCTCCAAGACAGCAACAGAGTCCACAACATTCTCAACCACGTCAATCTCCTTAAGCTAGACCTCAGGATATTCATCATCGAGCGAAGGAAGAAATTATTGAAGATGCAGAACCTGTAAGAACTCAAAAGCCTGCCTTTACCTTTAAGCTCTACTCTGCCTTGAAGGAATGAGGTACTCCCTTGAACTTTATTGATGAATTTTTTAAAGAGAAAGGGTATCGAAATGAAACCCACTTTTTGCGAACGATGGAACGATTGGGAGTTGCTCCTGAGGGGTCGACTGAAAGAGCCTTTGCAAATATTCCAAGCGATCCACGTCTTTGAGGTCTTAGTCAGCCTAATGGAAATGATGATGACAAGATGTATACTCATTTTAAGCCTAGAATAGGTGTTGCAACGAATATTCGAAGCAAAAGGATAGATTTGTTTCGCTCTAAGGAACACAAGCGACTTTACTCTAAGTTGCTAAAGCGAGGGGTGATCAACCCAAGAAGTGTGGACTTTGATTTTCTTGATTCTCTTAATGTGAAGCTGCGAGAGAAATTCACCTTACTTCAACTTGAACGATTTTGTTTTGAAACAACAATGGCTCATCTAGAACTTACTGCGTATTTCTATTCTAATCTAAGTTTCTTGGATGCGAATAGATTCTCTTTCAGTGTTCGAGATTGATAGTGCTAGTATGAACAAAATAAAGGAGTTAGGGAAGAGATCAAGAACACAAGATTTATAGTGGTTCGGCTTAATCCAAGCCTACGTCCACTCTCCCACGCTAACAGCCTTCTTGGCTGGATTCCACTATGCAATCAACAAGAGATTACAACTTCGAGTGCAAACACTTAGTAGTAGATCACACTATCTCACTAAGATACTCTTTTGGTATTTCTCTCACGATTACAAACGTTTAAGCTCTCCAAAGACAAGTATATAATCGAAGGTCGCTCGGACTTTGGAATTATAAATTCTACGCTCCGTCTCTTACTTGCTCATCGGTCCTTCACCTCCTTAAATACTCCTCCACTTCCAAACTAGCCGTTGGACAGCATCCCGGAGAATCGTCTTCCAATATACCCATTGGACAGCTCTGTATTTAGAAGATTTAGTAGCCGTTGAGTGACAAAGGTAGAATCCCAAATTGATTCCGATCGCCCATACAAACGAAATCTTGGTTTCCATAAGTAAAGCTTCTTCGTGTAGAAAGTTCTTGTCTTCAATCAAATCAATCTTGATGTGGAATCCAAACCAGATCACTAGCCGTTGTATGATTGGGCTTGAGTTACGATTCATCGTAATATGGATGTAAAGTCTGAGTCTTTAGACTTTACGATATGAGTCTTGAGACTTTACAATCTGGGTCTCGTAGACTTTACAATATGAGTCTTGAGTCGACGGTCTTGGACTTTGAGTCTTGAGTCTTGAGTCTTGAGACTTTGACACGAAGTCTGGAAATCTTCAGAATATCTGGACATATGTTACGTTCAGTCTTCTGGTCATCTTCTGACTTTGATAAAATCCTTTAGATGTTTTATCATCTGCATGGTCTATTACTCAACCATCAAACATGTTAGTAGCCTTTGATTTATTTTGTCATCTTCAAAACATCATAAGGGATTTCCCTAACAATCTCCCCTTTTTGATGATGACAAAACAATCTCTGAATATGCAGATTTGTAAACATACTTTTAAATCAAAGGATATCAGAAGATAACAAATAGATTGAGCATAATAATATATAGAAAAATAATCGCAGCTCAATATTATGCAATAAATAATATCAACCAATCAGCACATATGCATATTCATATCTTCTCCCCCTTTTTGTCATAGTCAAAAAGCGATAATAATAGATTCACGTAGAGAATGATAATCAATATCTTGCATGAATCACAATTTCCAAAAATCAGCTTTTTTTTTTTTTTATCGACTATTAAAGATATGCAATATAGCTCACTTCGATTATATCAGCAAATATCCAATAAAAATCACAGATGCATCATGAAATTCACGTACACTTTTTGTCATAATAAATGATAATATCAATATGAGATTTGTTAATGACAAAAGGTAATAAAAGATGCACTAACCGGATTTTTTTTTTTGAACAAATTCTGACACATTTACCTTTCATTTCATCCATAATAAGATCACGATCAATCAAAAAGGGTTTTTCCATAATTGATCAAAGCTCCCCCTCAATTTGTTGCCTTTTTGAGGTGATCACGATTCTTTCCCTTAAAGAATTTCCTGCAACTCATTTCCCTTTTTGGTATCCATCAATTTGGATCCTTCCTTGACGTTAGAGTAAATATGAAAATCTCCATAAACAAATATTCTTTCTTAATTCATCGTAACAAATTATTCAAAGAAAGAATATTATGCACAATGATATTTTGAAAAATAAATTCTCACTTAATCATAGTACAATAAAATCAAAGAGAATAAAATCCTTGAATATCTCAGAAAAAATATCTTGCAAAATTAGTATAACGTAGAATCGGATTTTTACTTTGCAAAATATGACAATTTGAGAGCATAAAATTAAACCAAATAATCTAAATTATCTCAAATAATCACACGTACTAAATCAAATCTTAACTCACAAATCACAAAAATAAATCATACGATTCTTTCTTCCATAAAGCAAAATATGATCATTATAAAATCTCAATCAACCAAGGATATATCGAATATCAAGCATAATGAGAAATTGAGAATAAAAAATTCCTTACCAAATCCTCTTTCTTCTTTCTTCTTTATATCCTGCAAAAATAACTTATCTTTTCTTTGGTACCCATTTTTTTTTTTCTTGGGTCCATGAGAGTTAGCAGAATATGTTGCTTTTATCCAATTTTTCTTAATAGGTCTCCAGACTTGAGAAAGATCTTGTTGCCTAAGTCGAGAATTCTCCTTTTTTAGTTCGAAAATCCTTTTAAGAGAATATTTGAGATTTGAACAAAGCTCATTTATATACTTTGAAGCTTTGAGAGGAATTTTTGAATTGCTTACCTTGATTTCCTCATCGTATTTCGAGTCGGTTGCAGAATCGACTCGATTTCGAGTCTATGCGAGTGAGACTTTGATTCGAGTACGTATGCGAATCAGACTTTGATTCCGAGTCCGTGTCGAATCAGACTCAGATTTTGAATGTGCCATCAAGCATATATTTTCTTGATCATCATCTTCTTTCATGATTCTTTTCTGGCCATTATGCTTGTATTGACTTCTTCCATCGAATTTCCTTCCTTTTCTACTCAACTTTTTAAATTTCTTGACCATAAAGGCAAGTTCTTCATTGTCCATGTCATTTTCTGAGTCTGTTTCATCAAAAACAGCATTAGATATTAAAGCAATGGACTTCTTACCTTCGGGATCTTCGTCATTAAGTTGTTCAACTTCATAGGATTGAAGAGTGCCAATCAATTCATCAACGGAGAGTGGCATAATCCTCTCGAGTCTCCCGGATTGAGGTCTTGACATGATTCCAATCTTTTGAGAGACCTCGCAAGAGTTTGTTAACCTTCATCGGGGCAGAAATTTGCTGACCTTGATATGCTAAACCATTTACGATTTCTGTAAAACGGCTAAACATATCTCCAATTGACTCTCCTTGCTTCATCTTGAAGGATTCATATTGGCCAAGCAAGAAGTTTACTTTTGTCTCTTTTACACGATCGGTCCCTTCATATGTAACATGAAGTTTATCCCAAACTTCTTTTGCTGTTTCACATGAAGAAATTCTGTTATATTCAGCAAGAGATAAAGCGCAATATAAAGAATAAATTGCTTTCGCATCAAGCGCTTCTCTTTTGGACATCTCCATCCGAGACATAGGAGCGGGGGGTTTGCTTTCTTTGTCTTTGCCATTCTTTTTTGATGTGGACGCATCAATGGGATTGATTCCTCTTTCCACAACATCCCATTGTAAGAGATCTTTGGATCTTAGGAATGCTTTCATTTTGTTCTTCCATACGTCGTATTCCTTTCCATCAAAATATGGTGGCCTTGTGTTGCTTTGCCCTTCCATAAGTCCCGGTGCCAACATACTAGCCATGGATCTTTTACTCTGAAGTAAAACACTTCAAACAAAGTAAGAACACGAGCTCTGATACCAATTGATAGTGCTAGTATGAACAAAATAAAGGAGTTAGGGAAGAGATCAAGAACACAAGATTTATAGTGGTTCGGCTTAATCCAAGCCTACGTCCACTCTCCCACGCTAACAGCCTTCTTGGCTGGATTCCACTATGCAATCAACAAGAGATTACAACTTCGAGTGCAAACACTTAGTAGTAGATCACACTATCTCACTAAGATACTCTTTTGGTATTTCTCTCACGATTACAAACGTTTAAGCTCTCCAAAGACAAGTATATAATCGAAGGTCGCTCAGACTTTGGAATTATAAATTCTACGCTCCGTCTCTTACTTGCTCATCGGTCCTTCACCTCCTTAAATACTCCTCCACTTCCAAACTAGCCGTTGGACAGCATCCCGGAGAATCGTCTTCCAATATACCCATTGGACAGCTCTGTATTTAGAAGATTTAGTAGCCGTTGAGTGACAAAGGTAGAATCCCAAATTGATTCCGATCGCCCATACAAACGAAATCTTGGTTTCCATAAGTAAAGCTTCTTCGTGTAGAAAGTTCTTGTCTTCAATCAAATCAATCTTGATGTGGAATCCAAACCAGATCACTAGCCGTTGTATGATTGGGCTTGAGTTACGATTCATCGTAATATGGATGTAAAGTCTGAGTCTTTAGACTTTACGATATGAGTCTTGAGACTTTACAATCTGGGTCTCGTAGACTTTACAATATGAGTCTTGAGTCGACAGTCTTCAGACTTTGAGTCTTGAGTCTTGAGTCTTGAGACTTTGACACGAAGTCTGGAAATCTTCAGAATATACTGGACATATGTTACGTTCAGTCTTTGGTCATCTTCGACTTTGATAAAATCCTTTAGATGTTTTATCATCTGCATGGTCTATTACTCAACCATCAAACATGTTAGTAGCCTTTGATTTATTTTGTCATCTTCAAAACATCATAAGGGATTTCCCTAACAATCTCCCCCTTTTTGATGATGACAAAACAATCTCTGAATATGCAGATTTGTAAACATACTTTTAAATCAAAGGATATCAGAAGATAACAAATAGATTGAGCATAATAATATATAGAAAAATAATCGCAGCTCAATATTATGCAATAAATAATATCAACCAATCAGCACATATGCATATTCATATCTTCTCCCCCTTTTTGTCATAGTCAAAAAGCGATAATAATAGATTCACGTAGAGAATGATAATCAATATCTTGCATGAATCACAATTTCCAAAAATCAGCTTTTTTTTTTTTTTATCGACTATTAAAGATATGCAATATAGCTCACTTCGATTATATCAGCAAATATCCAATAAAAATCACAGATGCATCATGAAATTCACGTACACTTTTTGTCATAATAAATGATAATATCAATATGAGATTTGTTAATGACAAAAGGTAATAAAAGATGCACTAACCGGATTTTTTTTTTGAACAAATTCTGACACATTTACCTTTCATTTCATCCATAATAAGATCACGATCAATCAAAAAGGGTTTTTCCATAATTGATCAAAGCTCCCCCTCAATTTGTTGCCTTTTTGAGGTGATCACGATTCTTTCCCTTAAAGAATTTCCTGCAACTCATTTCCCTTTTTGGTATCCATCAATTTGGATCCTTCCTTGACGTTAGAGTAAATATGAAAATCTCCATAAACAAATATTCTTTCTTAATTCATCGTAACAAATTATTCAAAGAAAGAATATTATGCACAATGATATTTTGAAAAATAAATTCTCACTTAATCATAGTACAATAAAATCAAAGAGAATAAAATCCTTGAATATCTCAGAAAAAATATCTTGCAAAATTAGTATAACGTAGAATCGGATTTTTACTTTGCAAAATATGACAATTTGAGAGCATAAAATTAAACCAAATAATCTAAATTATCTCAAATAATCACACGTACTAAATCAAATCTTAACTCACAAATCACAAAAATAAATCATACGATTCTTTCTTCCATAAAGCAAAATATGATCATTATAAAATCTCAATCAACCAAGGATATATCGAATATCAAGCATAATGAGAAATTGAGAATAAAAAATTCCTTACCAAATCCTCTTTCTTCTTTCTTCTTTATATCCTGCAAAAATAACTTATCTTTTCTTTGGTACCCATTTTTTTTTTCTTGGGTCCATGAGAGTTAGCAGAATATGTTGCTTTTATCCAATTTTTCTTAATAGGTCTCCAGACTTGAGAAAGATCTTGTTGCCTAAGTCGAGAATTCTCCTTTTTTAGTTCGAAAATCCTTTTAAGAGAATATTTGAGATTTGAACAAAGCTCATTTATATACTTTGAAGCTTTGAGAGGAATTTTTGAATTGCTTACCTTGATTTCCTCATCGTATTCTGAGTCAGTTCGAATCGACTCGATTCCGAGTCTATCGAGTGAGACTTTGATTCGAGTCTCGTATCAGAATCGACTTTGATTTCGAGTCCGTGTCTCGAATCAGACTCAGATTTTGAATGTGCCATCAAGCATATATTTTCTTGATCATCATCTTCTTTCATGATTCTTTTCTGGCCATTATGCTTGTATTGACTTCTTCCATCGAATTTCCTTCCTTTTCTACTCAACTTTTTAAATTTCTTGACCATAAAGGCAAGTTCTTCATTGTCCATGTCATTTTCTGAGTCTGTTTCATCAAAAACAGCATTAGATATTAAAGCAATGGACTTCTTACCTTCGGGATCTTCGTCATTAAGTTGTTCAACTTCATAGGATTGAAGAGTGCCAATCAATTCATCAACGGAGAGTGGCATAATCCTCTCGAGTCTCCCGGATTGAGGTCTTGACATGATTCCAATCTTTTGAGAGACCTCGCAAGAGTTTGTTAACCTTCATCGGGGCAGAAATTTGCTGACCTTGATATGCTAAACCATTTACGATTTCTGTAAAACGGCTAAACATATCTCCAATTGACTCTCCTTGCTTCATCTTGAAGGATTCATATTGGCCAAGCAAGAAGTTTACTTTTGTCTCTTTTACACGATCGGTCCCTTCATATGTAACATGAAGTTTATCCCAAACTTCTTTTGCTGTTTCACATGAAGAAATTCTGTTATATTCAGCAAGAGATAAAGCGCAATATAAAGAATAAATTGCTTTCGCATCAAGCGCTTCTCTTTTGGACATCTCCATCCGAGACATAGGAGCGGGGGTTTGCTTTCTTTGTCTTTGCCATTCTTTTTTGATGTGGACGCATCAATGGGATTGATTCCTCTTTCCACAACATCCCATTGTAAGAGATCTTTGGATCTTAGGAATGCTTTCATTTTGTTCTTCCATACGTCGTATTCCTTTCCATCAAAATATGGTGGCCTTGTGTTGCTTTGCCCTTCCATAAGTCCCGGTGCCAACATACTAGCCATGGATCTTTTACTCGAAGTAAAACACTTCAAACAAAGTAAGAACACGAGCTCTGATACCAATTGATAGTGCTAGTATGAACAAAATAAAGGAGTTAGGGAAGAGATCAAGAACACAAGATTTATAGTGGTTCGGCTTAATCCAAGCCTACGTCCACTCTCCCACGCTAACAGCCTTCTTGGCTGGATTCCACTATGCAATCAACAAGAGATTACAACTTCGAGTGCAAACACTTAGTAGTAGATCACACTATCTCACTAAGATACTCTTTTGGTATTTCTCTCACGATTACAAACGTTTAAGCTCTCCAAAGACAAGTATATAATCGAAGGTCGCTCAGACTTTGGAATTATAAATTCTACGCTCCGTCTCTTACTTGCTCATCGGTCCTTCACCTCCTTAAATACTCCTCCACTTCCAAACTAGCCGTTGGACAGCATCCCGGAGAATCGTCTTCCAATATACCCATTGGACAGCTCTGTATTTAGAAGATTTAGTAGCCGTTGAGTGACAAAGGTAGAATCCCAAATTGATTCCGATCGCCCATACAAACGAAATCTTGGTTTCCATAAGTAAAGCTTCTTCGTGTAGAAAGTTCTTGTCTTCAATCAAATCAATCTTGATGTGGAATCCAAACCAGATCACTAGCCGTTGTATGATTGGGCTTGAGTTACGATTCATCGTAATATGGATGTAAAGTCTCGAGTCTTTAGACTTTACGATATGAGTCTTGAGACTTTACAACTGGGTCTCTAGACTTTACAATATGAGTCTTGAGTCACGCGGTCTTGGACTTTGAGTCTTGAGTCTTGAGTCTTGAGACTTTGACACGAAGTCGGAAATCTTCGAGAATATACTGCGGACATATGTTACGTTCGGTCTTCCGGGGTCATCTTCGACTTTGATAAAATCCTTTAGATGTTTTATCATCTGCATGGTCTATTACTCAACCATCAAACATGTTAGTAGCCTTTGATTTATTTTGTCATCTTCAAAACATCATAAGGGATTTCCCTAACAGAGATCAGCACTATGTAGTTGATATGGACACATTGGATGATGTGATTGGAGTAGAGAGAGGGGCATTCCAATCAATCAGTATGTCTGTTGGTCGTGCGACAGTAGAGCTTGTTCGGGATGGAATGGCGGAAGGACGTATTTCATACTTGAGGATGGATGCCTCAAATATTTTACTTCACAAGATTGTGATCAATTGCCTTAGACCCAAATCGACTTCGAAGACTGACGTCTCCAACTCAGAAGCAAGGCTGATGTATGCTATCAACGCTGGCAAAAAGTTCTCTCTATCATACACTATCATGTTTCACATGTATAGATCGATGGTGAAAGACAAGGGCCAACTTCCTTACTTAGCACTTGTTACTAAGTTATTCAAACATTTGAATATTCAGCCTCCCAAGATTCTATGTGTATGAACCTGTGATCACATGGTAGTGGAATTGAAGATGATTTCCAAAATGTGTCTGAAAGAGCTGAACAAGGCTTTGGAGCGATTCAAGGAGAAAACCCCTGTCAAAACTCATCAAGTTCCTATGGCTGCAAAATGAAAAGGGAAGGAGCCCATGACAGCTCCATCCAAGAAAAGAAGAGCACTCATCTTGCAGGATGAAGAAGATGAGGAAGATGTCACCATTTCTGCTCTTGCATTACGAAGCTTACAACGTTTTGTTCCAGAGACAGAGGAGAGAGAGGATCAAGACAGAGAAAAGGAGTGAAGAGAGGGAATCAATGAGGAAAGAAGCAAAGGAAGAAAGACCTGCAGAAGAAGAGGGCAGAGGAGAACAAGAAGAGACAGAGCATGAAGAGTACTTCTCTCCACCTGAAGGCAATGAAACAGGGGGAGTTGCTGAGAAAAGAGGTACTTCTTCAATTGTTTTTACTAGTGAAGATGTTAGCTGTTCACTTGCAGATCTAGAAGATATATATGCCTCTCAATTTCCTAAGGAAGGTCATGAGGTTTCATCGCCAAATCAGGGTGCTCATGCTGAAATGCCATCATCTGCAAATACTCCTCAAACTGATCATGCAGAGGCAAGCACTCAGATTGACAACTCAGCAAACTTCGAAGACTACTTGATGTTCTTATGAAGATGCGAGGCTAGAGTTATGCCCTGGAATGCGAAGTTTAAAATATGTAGAATGCCAGTCAAGCCTCTTCAGTTTCTTTGCATGATCAAAGTCAGGCCCTTAATCTTCAGATTCAAGCAACTGCCAAGGGTGAAGAAGTGGCGCAGCTGAAGGAGGATTTGAAAAAGCTGGAAGGGATTGTCTAGTCGATGGGAGATTTCCAGCTTGTTCGCATTCCAAAACAATATTAATTTTCTTCCATTCTCTTTTCTTCTCTACCTTTTTATTGCTAAAAGGGTGAGATGAGGTGCATATTTGAGATTTGACTCTTGTTTGATTTGACTTTTGATTGACTTTACTTTTGTTTGGTTGTTTGGTTGTGACTGTTTTGGATTTGGATGGTTTGATCGTTTAATGCTTGCGAGTATCTTAAGCGCTGTTAGTATTCATGGTAAAGATAGTTGTTTTTACAGGACTAACTTATTTCCTGTGGATGTAGATCTAATACTATCTTTACTAATCCATTTATCTTTTGTGAGATATCTTTATTTGCTTGAGTATTGTCTTGCAAGTCAAAAATACCCAAATCTGCAGGAAAGTTTTGTCACCATCAAAAAGGGGGAGATTGTTGGAGAAAACTTCCTTATTTGTTTTAAAGCTGACAAAACGTTTCCGTCAGTCTAATCTGAAGATTTGCAGACTCTTTCGTCAAAGTCTGAAGACCGCCAGACTCAAGACTCAAAGTCTGCCCTCATTGACAGTTTCTAGACCGTCAAAGAAGCCTTATCCAAATTCAAGTATTTTTTTGAGGATTTGATTCGATCAACTAAAGAATATCTCACGATTTGGAGATAGCATCTCGTAATCTACTATTCTTGAAGTTAATTCGGGTAATTTGGATTCATTGAATGGCGAAACATACTTGTAAGGTTCTACTTATGGAAATATAGATCCTGATTGTATGAGCGAGCAGGATTGGTGGGCTATCGTCATATTCCTTAAATAACTTAAGATCTCCCTAATTGATTCTATCCAACAAGTAGATTGGAATAACTCCTTTGGAAAGTGCCAACGGTTATGAAGGCATGGAGAAGTATATAAGGAAGATGCTCTAGTTATTCGAGTGTGTGCACGTAGAAAAATTTCAAAGTCTGAAACTCCTTGTTCTTTGCCAATTCAATAGCGCAAACTTGTACTCAAAAGAAAGTTTATACATTTGTGAGACTTTGAGGAAGTGTAGCAGAGTCTCTACACTATGGAATCAAGGACGTGGAACTGTAACGACTCTTTTAATTCATAGTGAAATCTAGCCGGTGGGCTGTCAGTGCGGAAGAGTGGACGTAGGCTTGGATTAAGCCGAACCACTATAAACCTTGTGTTCTTATTCTCTTCCCTAAACTCATTTACTTTGCTCGTAACTTTATTTAATTGTTAGAGTCTCTTTTCTTTTTAAAGTCTTTTGTCAAACAAACTCAAATTAAAAGTAAAGTTTTTCATTATACTCTACAAAAATTTGTTTTTGCACCTATTCACACCCTCTAGGTGCTCATACTAGCATTTACAAAGAGCCAGGCCCAATTTACTGGGCCAAATAGGGTTTGATATTGGGCCAATTCGGGCTTGGAGATCGGGCTGGAGAAGCAGAACGATTAGCTATCTCCAAGCTTATAATCAAACACGCCTTATTTTTTCCTCCTTCTCCTTCCTCTAGCCGGCGAGGCTCGTCCCGTTTGGCCACCGGCGAAACGGCCTCACCCAAAGGATGACGGTGAGGTCGCCGTCACCGAGATCTGGCAAGGCTCACCCTTGCCCAACCAAGGTGACAGTTGACCTCGCCGATGGCTGGCAAGGTCGTTATCGCCAGATCTGGCGAGGTCAATCCTCGCCTTAGAGCTGGCGAGGCTCAAACCCGCCCAGCCATGGCGAGGGTCGACCTCGCCAATGTCGATGAGCTTGGCTCTCGCCATGGTTGGGTGAGGCCAAGCCTCGCCAGATCTAATGGGGCCTCGCCCAGCTATGGTGAGGCCGACCTAGCCATTGGCCGGCCAGGTCAGCCTCGCCGGCCCTCGCCTCTGGCGCCGGCCGGCCATAGGAAGGAGAAGGTGAAAAGAAATTCAAAAATTCAAAAACTATTTAAAAATTCGAAAATAAAATAAAATAAAATATATTTAAAAATTGTCATGTCAATTTTTGCTGGACGGCCGGTGTCTAGGCCGGGCTGGCCAACCAATTTTGGCCAAATGGACTAAATTAGCACAATTGTAAAAGGTTTAGAATTAAATTGGCAAAAAAAAAAAACAGTTTAGGACTTAATTGGCACAATCATAATAGATTTAAAGACTTTTTTTGGTAATTCTCTCAAATAATAAGTCACCCATTTTCAAAGTGTGAGTCTAGGAAAAAAACTCAATCAAAGTAGAAATTGTGAATCATGGTAAGTTTTATGGTTTAACATTCAAGCAAGCTGGAAATATTGAACTAAATTCTACATTGGAGTTGATTTCTAATTTGAGTAAATCTGTACTTTGAGTCAGCAAGTCACATAAATAAATACGAAAATCACATATAAGAGGAGTGTCAGGGTGTTTTCTCTATGAATTTTTAGAGTGAGGTTTTTATTTTTTTGTGAGAGATTGTGAGATAACACTTGTGGGTTTTGCTAAAAATATAATGTAAGGTTGGGAAAAACTTGAGTGACTCCAACTTTGTAATTTTCCAACTTATAGTGGATTTCTTTGCTCTCCTGTAAAGTATGTATCGGCACTACAATGGAAAAATTGTTAAGAAATTTCTAAATTTACTTTACAATTGCCATTTGAGTTATAAACTTTCAAAGTTTCAAAGTTGGCTAATGTAATTCTAAACCTTCTGACAATTTTTAAATATAGCCTACCCATTCAATTTAGGTTGGAAGTCACCGACACAACGATCCAATTAGCGTCCCAACTATCTTATATGGCATGGCCGATGGATAATATAAATGATCTTAAATGTAATGATGTTGGTTTGCAACTTTTCTTAATTTTTTTTGTCTTTTTTTCCCCATTTCCTTCTCTACTATTCATCTTCTTACCTCTATTTGTTGCCAAGGACATTGGAAGATCGTCAAAAAGCTTAGAATTGCATTGGTCAAAGTAGAAAGTTTGAGAGCTGAATTGGGTGCTATGCAACGGATTTAGTAACTTTTGAACAATTTTCCAATATTTCAACCTAATCACCCAAATAAGTGGAGTGTTTATCATTTGTAATTAAATTCTCTAATAATTTAATTTTGCTTGTGTTAGTCTTCAATTCTAAGGTGTGAAGACCAGAAAGAAGGAAAATAATACAGAGATAACATTCAGAGATGAAGATAACAGAGAGAACAGAGAACAGAGAGAAAATGTGAAGACTTCTATATTGAGTAATGATCGAAGAAGAAAATCTTATCTGTAAACCCCTTACTTCATGTTTTCTCCTCGTATAGAACAAAGAACAACTAACTGACAACAAACTAACAGAAAACACTTTAACAAACAATGAATCAGTTACAACTTAAAACAGAGTATCTATTCTTCAATGAGCACGTGTTGATTAAGCTGCTTATCCCATCATCTTTCTTCCACTTGTTTATGTTCATATCAGTTTCTTCGACTAAACCAGCAGCAGTGTTCGAGTGCTGCCTTACTTCATTTTCTTTGATTTCATCAAAACTTAACTCTCCAATATCAGCAACATGTACAGCAGCATGTGTTCTCAACTTGTCCTCTAACATCCCCCCTCAAATTGAGAAGGGGTAAAGAAATCATACCTAATTTGATTCATATATCAAAATGTGCAAGACGTGACAAAGGTTTTGTAAAAATATCTACAAGCTGACAATTGCTTGGAACGTATCTCACATATTTCATCAATATGGACTTCAATTTCTTCACCAATTTCTCACAAGCCTACACAATTTCCACAATTTCTCTTCACCAAATAGTGATCCTATTTGGGAATTTCTTTTCATTCCAAACTTTCGAAAATTCTACGGAGGATAAGTTGACACTAAAATAAAAATGGAAATCAACGATTAATTTCAACCGGAAATCAACTTCAATATGCTTAGTGCGAGCATGTAAGATAGGATTGATAGTGAGAGAAATGGCAGACTGATTGTCACAAAATAGAAGAGTGGGAGATAAAGAGAGAGACCAATGTCACAAAGAACAAAGCTAACCCAAGTAAGATCAGCAGTAGTAGAGGCAAGAGCACGATATTCGGCTTCTATAGAAGATCGACTAACTATTGGTTGCTTCTTTGCTGCCCAAGAGATGAGGTTAGAACCAAGATATGTGCATAAACCAGTTGTGGATCTTTTGGTCTCAATACATTCGGCCCAGTTAGCATCTGAAAAACCATAAAGATTCATGGAACTTGAGAATGAAGAAACACCCCAAGACGAACAATTCCTTTAACATATCGCAGAACTCTCTTTAGCTTATGAAAATTTGCAACAATGGGCTTCTACATTTTCTGACATAGCAAATTTGTAGCATATGCAATGTCAGGATGAGTTAATGTCAAATATTGGAGACCACCAACTAAGCTTCAATATTCAAGAGGATTAGATAGAAGGATGGCATCAGTGTTCAGAATAGTTGGTCTCAGTGACAAAAAGGGAGTAGAGATTGGTTTACAATCAACCATATGAGCTCGAGTAAGAAGATCAAGAGCATATTTGGTATGACAAAGAAACAAATTTTCAGAGGTACATTTAGCTTCAATGCCAAGAAAGTAGTGAAGATCACCAAGGTCTTTCATGTGAAATTGAAGACTGAGAGCGTGAATCAGTTCAGAAAGTAACTAGTCTGAGCTACCAGTTAGGACAATATCATCAACATAGAGTAATAGAAGGATTGTTTCTATACCAAAATGAAGTATAAACAAGGATGGATCAGTCGTACTACAAAAAAATCCATATTCAAGTAAGAAATTACTGAATTTATCAAACCAAGCATGGGGGGCTTGTCGAAGTCCATAGAGAGATTTCTTGAGAAGACACACATGGTGAGGTGTCTGTGGTTGTATGAAGCCAGGAGGCTGCTCCATATAGACTATTTCATGTAACATTCCATGTAAAAATGCATTTTTAACATCAAGTTGATGAATTGACCACTATTTCATCATTGCTAGAGAAAGCACTATTGAATTGTAGCATGCTTGACAACAGGGCTGAAGGTTTCATTAAAATCAATGCCTTCCTCTTGATGAAAGCCCTTGGCCACTAGTCGAGCTTTCAATCTATCGAGACTTCCATCAAGTGCAAGCTTTGTTTTAAAAACCCATTTACAACCTATCACATTCATTTGATTAGTTCTAGGAACTAATACCCAAGTCTGATTCTGATACAGAGCATCCATTTCTTCTTCCATAGCTTTATGCCAACCTTTATCTGCTAAGGCTGATTTAACTGATCTTGGTTTAGTAGGTACTTCATATGCAGCAAGACATGCATACCTGGGATTTTTCTTTATAATGCCAGATTTTGATCGAGTCTGCATGGGATGAGCTGAAGTTATACCTTGTGAGACAGAGTGAGAAGTGGAATGATTTGATCCAATACTGATATCATTGGATGTGGCAACTTCAGTAGCAGATACTTCTTGATCTTGTGAGACCGAGTGAGATGTGGAATGATATGATCCAATATTGATATCATTGGATGTGGCAGCTTCAGGAGCAGATACTTCTTGTGCCACATTTTGCATATGTGATGGACAAGCAATACATGGCATTGTGATTGGTTGGATAGAATGGAAATTATCTATAGTAATGTTTCCATTATCCTACAAATGTCTTACATAAATCTGTGAAGATGTAGACACTAGTCCTTCACTTACTGAGTTCAGAAGTTTAACCTCTTATGTCCATAGTCGATAGAGTGTTGTAAGTGGTGTATATTATGCTATACAGGTCTTAGTAAAAGGGAAGAAATTTTCATCGAATATGACATGTCGACTAATATATACACGACCAGTGGTAGGGAGAAGACATCTATATCCCTTATGGCGTTCACTGTATCCAATGAACACACATGTGAGTGATCGTGGATCAAATTTGTGCTAAGCATAGGGTCGAGACAAGGATAACATGCACAGCCGAAGACTCGAGATAATCATAACTTGGTTCTTGCTGATACAGCTTACTGTGGGGTGATTGTATTTGTAATTTTGGTGTTGGCAGTATATTGATAACATGTTAGCTGTCATGAATGCATCTACCCAATATTTCAGAGGAATTCTTGCATGATAGAGCATAGCAAGACCTAATTCAACAATATGACAATGTTTCTTTTCAAAATGCCATTCTGTTATGGTGTGTAAGGACAAGACATATTTTGTTTAATGCCACAGCTCTGTAAATGAGTCTGAAACTTATGGTTGATGAATTCTCCTCCACCATCACATTGGAAAATCTTGATTTTGCAATCAAATTGATTTTCTACTTGTTTTTAGAACAAGACAAAGATGTTATAGAATTCTGATTTCAGTTTCATTGGATAAATCCAGCTGAATCGAGAGAAATTGTCTACAAAAATGACATAATACTTGAAGTGTTGAAATGAACTAATAGGGGAAGGACCCCAAATATCACAATGAACTTTTTCCAGAGGCATTGATGCTACAGACTTTGATAATGGGAAGGGCAAAACAGTGTTTTTAGCAATTTGACAACTTCTACACATAATCTGCACTCTGGTATTGCAATGAATCGTTGTTGATTTTGCAGGTACTTCAGTGTTTTAGATTGGTGTGTGCTAAACGTTGATGCCATATATCTTATCCTACTGCCTTGTATGTCTCGAGTTAGGAATGCTTTTGTGGTATGAGGATTTACTCGATACAATCCTTTAACTTTCTTCCCGAGCAGCAGAGTTGTGTTGGTGTAATTGTCCTTTACATATACACAAGTTTTATCAAAAACAAATGAACATGGATAGTCATCTATTAGTTTTGATACTGATAGAAGATTCTTCTTTATATCATGAACAATTAATTCATCATTAGAGGTAATGAATCCACTTCAGTGTATAGCAATGCAGTACCAGTATAAGTAATAGGCAGACATGATCCATCACCAATCATAACAGTATCAGTACCATTGTATTTAGAAGGATTATGAAGTATACCAGGATTTGCAGTGATATGAGCAGTCGCACCAGTGTTTGGATACCACTCATTTCCTTTAGAGTCTTCGAGGTGTATTGCTGCTAATGCTGTTGGAATTTTCTCAGCTTGATAAGAGTTGTCAAAGCGATACCAGCAGTGCAATGCGTCATATCTTGGACGTTTAAAGATTTGACACTCCAATTTAATACTGTCAGTTGATTTCTCAGCCTGCAGATCTCTAGAAAGGTTTAGATTTGGAGTGGGATAAGATCTAGTTTCTTGATATCTTTGCGAGGAACCAACATAAGGACGAAATCCCTGATTAGGGACAAAGCTAGAGGTGTTACTGAATTGCTTAAATCTCTGACCCGCCTGTGCATAGTTGAAGTTATTCGATCTGTAGCTTAACTCTCTTCTAGGATATCTATAACCACGACCTCTATTATTGAGAAATCGTCCTCTTCCATAGCTGCGTTCTCCACGACTATTAACCCTTAAACCTCCAAAACCAGAGTTCTACTGTATAATATCTCTGTCAAGTTCTTCCTTTTGCTGGACCTTTGTTTTTCTTTGACCATAATATGCTAGAGTAGGGTTGTATTGACTTGATGAGTAATTATGTAGTCTTACTTCAAACCTTTCTAGCTGAGATATTACTTCGTCATGATCCGGTTGAGGTTTCAAGCAGTATATTGTGGTTTTAAAGTTCTCATACTTAGATCCTAATCCTTCCAAAATACCAAACAGCTTTGTTATCTCATCTATGGGCTTCCCTATTGCATTGAGTTGATCACAGATCGATTTATACTCCTTGAGATATACTGATAGTGCTCGATCTCGCTTTTGACATGCTTGCAGCTTTCCTCTTAACTCAAACTCTCTAGCCACAAATTTTGCATGAATCTATTGAGTAAGGTTTGCCATACCTCATATGCATTATCCAAGCCAATTATCAGACTCAAGTATGTTTTCTGAAACGGCTCCACTGATCCAAGAGACGAGTTGATCTGTTTTGACCCAATCATTGTAGTCAGGATTCACAGCTTCTGTCACATTTCCTTCGACTTCAACCTGTAACAGCTGTTCAGGTGAGGGGATTTCGCCATTGATGAATCCAAACAGCTCTTGGCTGTGCAGAAATCTATGGAATTGTGCTTTCCAAAGAAGAAAATTATCTTCAGCAAGCTTGATAGTAACAAAGTTAGAGATGTTAACATGTATCGGAAAAGGGTATTTTGATGTTCTTGTTGCCATCTTGCACTTTCAACTTCTGGATCGTACACAGAGAGCAATTCTATGTTGTATCTATGACAAACTCTTGATCTCACTATCAGCTTGAATGACTCTTTAACCTGTTGTATCTCTTCAACATTTGAGATGATATAAGCTCTCAAGAGGCTCTGATACCATGTGAAGATCAGAAAGAAGGAAAAGAATACAGAGATAATATTCAGAGATGAAGATAACAGAGAGAACAGAGAGAAAATATGAAGACTTTTGTATTGAGTAATGATCGAAGAATTAAAATCTTCTTTGTAAACCTTACTTCATGTTTTCTCCTCGTATACTATTTATACAATATGAAGATAACAACATTCAGTTGAACAAAGAACAACTAACTGACAACAAACTAACAGAAAACACTTTAACAAATACAACTTAAAACAGAGTATCTATTCTTCAATGAGCACGTGTTGATGAAGTTGCTTATCCCATCACCTTTCTTCCACTTGTTTCTGTTCATATCAGTTTCTTCGACTAAACCAGCAGTGGTGTTCGAGTGCTGCCTTTCTTCATTTTCTTTGATTTCATCAGAACTTAACTCTCCAATATCAGCAACATTTACAGCAGCATGTGTTCTTAACCTTTGTCCTTTAACACAATCGCAATCGGTGGGATCATGTAGCGAGATGGGATCATGTAGCAAGATTCATGCTTTATTCATTTGGTCAGGATTTGTCAATCACCTGATAGAACTCTATAACGAGTCATTCGAATTACATATGTCAAATGAATTTCTAATATTATACAATATTTCATAAGGCTAAGGGCTAGTGAACCCTCGCCTGGCCAGATCCGACGAGCCTATCACGGCCCTTGCCCAAGGCTGGCGAGGGCGGCGAGGGGTGTTGGTGGCGCAGCGAGGGTCGGCCGACACCCCTCGCCAACCCTAACCCCACACCCAAAAAAAGAAAAAAAATACTAAGTTCTAAATTATTAAAAAGCGTTACGTTAACGCCGGCTGACCACGTCATTAATTTCCGATCAAAATTAACTGGATGGACTTACTTGGCAAGAAGTGAGAATGTTTATGACTGAATTGACAAAATTAAAAGGTTTATGACTGAATTAATAAAAGTGCAACAACTTTAAGACATTTTGGACAATTTTCTTTTAAGTTGTCTTTTGTTATAAAAGAGAACTAGGGCTCATTGATATCGGGGAGGAGAAAAGGACAATAATGAACGGCCTCTATCTCGAATGATGCTCCGGCATGACAAGTTGCGATTGACCACCGCTAAATCAAAGTTGGACTTATAATTTCGGCCGCAGAAGAGCGGAGCTGAACTTTTGTTCCTAGCTGAAAATAATCTTTGAGTAAGAGCATCTGAGCATATCGCTTCCTATGGTTTCTCTCTGTCTTTCAGTCAAGTGTCGGTTATGTGGTGTATCATGATGAAACCACGTTCGCATATATAGCGTTAGATGTTACAAAAGTACGTCTAATTCCCAAAAAAAAATCTCAATTTTAGGTCCAATCTCAATTCCCTTATGGACTTTTTTTTTCTTTTATTTAGAAAGAAATCACAAACTTTGACTCTAGTTCCAAATTTACCCCGTTAACCCACTATTCAAAAACAGCCACAAGTTGCTTCGAGATTATTAATATCAAGACCACTTAGAGATTCATTATCAAAACCTATTATTTTCATCAACACCCTCGAGAACAACACCAACCTCTCAATTTTGATAATTTTGAAAACATCAGAGACGATTTGGATAGAGGGTTAATAAGGGCAAATTTGGAACTAGAGTAAAAGTTTGTGAATAACAAAAAAAATTGGGGCAGAATTGAAATTGGACCTAAATTGGTGGGCATTTTAGGAAATTTAGCCAGCAGAATTATGGCTTTCTACATAAGAGAAAGTGAAGAAGTGTATGAAATCGAAGCGCATTGTAATAATTGATCGTATAGAATGTACGCCGCTAGTGATCAGTCCGCAGAAAAAAAGGAATAGCGGATTGGCTTCTCTTGCCTCTATCTTCGCGGGACTCCTCAATCTCTTTGTATCAGCCTCGTCTCGCATAACTCGACGAGCAGTAATTATGCTGGAATGAAGATCCGTTCGAAAAGTACAAGGAAAAATCCGTTTGCTGATTAGCTCCTAGATCCTACTTCTATCATCGGTGTGTGATAGAATAAATCACTCCTTAATGTACATTTCCAAGGCACATAATGTACCTCGTGATGTCGCGATCTAATGGCCCATAATAATCAAGTAATTAACTTTTATGTCGAGTAGTGCTATCCAAAAGGCTAACGCCTGATATCTTCTTTGGATACTTTGTATTAGGTTCTTGTTCCTTGTAAGGATGGACACTGATATGAGGTGAACAAGGCATTAAGGACAATCGACATGCATGGAGCAGAATATATGGTGCATGACGTGATTCGCGTGAAGTTGTGTAATAATTAGGTAGAGAAAGCCTCTCTCTCTCTCTCTCTCTCTCTCTCTCTCTCTTCTAGGGTTTGTGATTATTTTAGTTCTCTCGGTTTGTGATTACTTTAGTTCTCTCTTTTGTCATTCAGTCCTACCATCGCTATTCTTTTCCCCCGGAATCTTTCGATTTGATAGATAGTTTGATTCTCATTTGGAGTTATATAGGCTACTGACCTCGCTGTCGTCCCTATTGTTGCAGTTTGCCTTGCTTTCTTTTGCGAAGTTGCACAACCCTGGCTGATCTCGTCTTGCACAAGTGCAAATGTTCCACGACGCGGCCTCTTCGCGACCGAAACTCTTCGGGGCAATCGAGAGCAGCTACCGTGATTGCATTGTCGGTATATTCGAAAACGTCGTTTTAAAGAATCCTCTCCAGTCATCCCGCATCGTGGCGACTACTTCGAATAGAGTGCTCAGAGCAAGAAACTATCAAGAACGAGTTTTGTTTTCCTTTTTTCTTTTGGATACCGTCTCGCTTCGAGGAAGTGGCGTGAATGTAAGTGTTTCTTTGGGATTAACTCTGCTCTTTGAGGCTAGTACTGTGAATAAGCTAACTGAACGCGGTGGAGCATCTGCTTGTGCTGAACTCCTTTTTTGCGTGATTGATTGAACTTACTCGACACTTTAGATATATATATGTATATTTGCTTTAAAAAAACGTCCGATGTTATGATCTCATCGAAATCGTTGCAACTAATATATTTGACACACAATAACTCTTTTATATAGACTTGACAATCTATCAATTAGCATTTATGAACCAACATAATAAATACTTGAAATCTCGAAAAGCTACAGCAAATTTTATTACTACCATGTAGCATAATAAAAAACCATGCAATAATCGTGCATCCCGTGATTCACATTATATTATGTAGTAATTAGTTAGAAAAAGCCCGTCTCTCTTCTAGGGTTTGTGATTTTTTATAGCTTAGTTTTCTCTTTTTATTAGCTATTGCAAAGTACGATGTGATTTTATGACAAAAATACACCTGTGGTGCACACGAAATTGTGCACTTGAGATGCCCTTGACTATGGCCAGCAATGAAGTGGCTAGTAATATCACCTAGAGCAGGTGAATAAGTGATTTAAAACAGACTTGATGAATAAATGCATAATCAAAAAGGTCAAGTGGATGAATGCATAACTATGAGAAACGAAGTGTTGATTTGACCATTGCTGATAATATGTAGCAATGCAAAAACTCCTATCAAATAAAAAGTGAATATGAGCATAGAGATAGAAGACTTTGTAGAGAGAAATTTGTAGGGGTTTGGTTTAGAGTAAGCTTACGTTTACTGTCACACACTCACAACCTACTAGTTGGATTCTACTAGTAAATCAAAGAAAAATCACAATAGTGAGCACTGCTTATTCACAATCAATTGTTATCTAAGTTGGTACTTGGTTATAAACAAACTGATAGGACTCATTATCTCGCACTAAAACTCTACTAACACTTCTCAACTAATTACAATTGTAAGTTCTTTGAAGACAAGGAAAAGATGTGAAGCTCTCTTGAACCTTGGAATTGTTTTCTCTTAATCTATTTCTCTTTTCAACGCTTTGGTCTTCTTTTATACTCCTCAGTATCCGAAACTTCCCATTGGAAATCTCCATGAGGATCAATCTCCAAACTCAATTGATGAGAAAAATAGGGTAGCTGTTGAGATAGAACAATCATTTCCCATTGATTTGGTCACCCATACAAACCGTTGTTGGTATCTATGAGTAGAGTTCTTCAACTAAGAAAAGAATTTTGTCTATGGAATGATTGCACATTGGTTAAGATTGCTTGTGTGGTTAAATATATCACAAGGATAATCTTAATAAAGAAAGTCAATCAATATTTTCTAAAGATGGGATCCATACTAGATCACAAGCTATAAAGAGATGAAATAATAGTTTTGGAATTTGTAACAAGGTTTTTTTTGTAGGTAGAATATTAATGTATATATTTCAATATCAGATTGAGTTACAATTATGTTTGAGGCCGCTTTTTAAGTAAAAGGACAGTCGTGTTATTACTCTTGTTCTTGTAGAGCTGGAGTGTGATGTAGCTTTTTCTTCAAGTCAAATTACCAAGTTGGCAAGCCGAACTTTGCTTTTCTTTTCTTCTTTATTCAATAGCTTCTCGTATGCCTCTTCATTATTCTTCATTTTTATTTTCTGCAACGCCCACCGCTTTTCGTCACTTTGAAGCTGGTGTTGCCGCTTTCAACATGGTCGCCTTGCCTTGACCCCGACATGCTCAACCTCCGAAAGAACTAACTCAGTAGTTTTGTTGAGAAGAACTAACTACGGGTGCATTTTTGGGAAGGCTTTTGGGAAAGGTTTTTGGGGAGATGCAAAGGCCATTGAGTTAAAAGAGTTTTCCAAAATGCAAAATTGTGTTTGGTAAATCATGTTGTAAAAGTCCATTATAAAGTACAAAAATAGTGTTTGGAAAAATTATATTTACAAAAGACTTTTGTTATTAAAAAATAAAAATAAAATAAGAGTTGGTTGGCCAAGGACAAGTAATTGCTGGTGAGGAGTAGACGGTCTGGCGAAGGGCGAGTGGTCCGATGCAGGCCATTCGGCAAAGGTAGGCGGTTCGGCAAGGGTCACGGGACCCTCGCCGGAGGGTCGCCCAACCAGTTGCACCGCGACCTCCGCCGGGGCCACGCAACCCTCTAGCGAGGGTCGTGGCGACTAGATCTGCGACTAGATGGGCCACGCAAAGGTCGCGGCTAGTCGCGCGACCCTTCAGCAAGGGTCATGATGACCACATCTGGTTGTGACCGGATTTGGTCGTGACTAGATCTACGACCAGATGGGTCATGCAACCTTGAGGGTCGCAACCTCCGCGATGACCTCCGCGATGACCTCGCAATCTAGATTGAACAACCCTCGCCAAAGGGTCGCGTGGCTGCGGCGAAGGTCACAGCGTGGCGGGTCTCATGACCCTCCGGCAAGGGTCACGGCATGGCAATTGCCACCAGATCTAGTCGTTGTGACTCTCGCTTGAGGGTCGCGCAAAAGTCATGGTGCGGTTGGGGCAACCCTTGCCGGCAATTGCCTACCCTTTGCCAATGACCACTCACGGAGAAGAAGATGAATAGTTAGGGCAAAACCGGAAAAATAAAAAACTAGAGAGGACAATTTGGGAAGAAAATTATTTATTTACCCCCTTCAGCTCAGCATGCTGAGAAGGCTAAAAGCCCAAGGCAATCCCCAACCTGTCTTGAGCTTCAGCCTTGTCAAGGTTGACAATTCCCAAATGGGGTTTGAAATTTTTTTATCAAATACCTCCAAATTGGCCCAAAGGGCTTTGGGTGTTTAAAGTGGCTTTTAAAGGCCACCCCCAAATAAACCCTAAATGCCGGGTAAGTAGGGGTGAGCAGCGGTCTAGGGTCGACCCTGGACCGACCCGGACCGGCCCAACCCGCGGTCCGGGTCCGGTTCCCAAAGGGACGGGGTCGGTCCTTGGTCTGAAATTCCAGGACCAACACTGTGCGGGTTGGTCCTTGGTCCTAAGAGTTTTGGGTCGGTCCAACCCTGGACCAACCCTGTATATTATATTATATTATTTATAATTCTTTTATATATTCAAACCTAAGTAAAATGTCTGTTATATTATATTATATTATATTAAGATGTTCTATCAATAGCACTAATAGTAATTTCAATTTAAAACTTTTGTTGAGTATTAATTATGTGTCGTTTGTTTTGTTTTCAGGTGTTTATAAGTTTAAGTGAATTAACAATATGTGAAGTTATATATTCATAGTTTATATTAAGTATTTTGAACTTTTTATGGTTTAATTGTATTTTACTAACGAATTTCAGCTGCACTTTGCTTTTCAATTTGTGTCAAATGGTAGAAGTTTTTGAAAAGTAGAGTAATATTGCAGTTGCTACGGTGATTTGCTACATGATCAAATGCAGGAAAACGCTTTTGCATATGGTGTTATGAATATTAAAGATAGATGACTATAAGAACTTTCCATCTTGTCTCATATCTCGATAAGCGGTTAGCAGGTACAAAATTTCTATTATTGTGTCATCTTAAATTTGTTAAATATGTATTGGTATTTATAGTTTAGTTGCACAATGCCGCATTGTCGATGGATGTGTAATTTGAATGTGTAAGTTTGCTTTTTTAGGGAGTATAAAAAATAAGACGAAAAAAATTATCGATCGGTCCCGGGTTAACCCTGGAACCGGACCGAACCCATTGGGTCGGTCCGGTCCTTGGTCCCAAGCTCAATAGGGTCAGTCATTGGTCCTAAAAATCGAGGACCGACACTGTACGGGTTGGTCCTAGGGTTAGGGGGTGGCCCGGACCAACCCGGACCATGCTCACCCCTACGGGTAAGCACAGGACACAAAGACTCGTCAAATCTACTGATTCGCTGCGAAAGGACCTTGATCAATGATTTTGTCTCACAACCGGTTACTGGAAGTGGGTACACCAAAGTCAGGTCCCAAACTGTTGTAAGACATCGAAAGAAAAGCTGGATAATCTTAGCCAGCAAAAGTGAAGCCTACAACTTTACGCAGTCTCCATTACTCCGAGAACCTAGAAAATAAAATCGCAAAAGATGAAAGGAAGAATTGGATTTAACTTCTTCTTTTTTTTCCGCGAAGGTTTTAAGTTTTTATCATGATGTTGAAACTGTCAGCAACATCTGCATATCTATATCCAATATAATATAACGTTTGCTCCACATTACAATTTATTAATCATTTGTATTAACTGGGTTTTCTTGATATACTTAAAGTGATCGATTCATCTCTTGCTTAGGAATACTTCTACCATAACTATTTTGTCAGTATGCAGATAAGATTTCATAATAAAATTGATTAAAGAAATTGTATGGTCCAAGACTTAGAAATTGAAAGGCCATTGCCACAGATACAATGTATGATACAGGAATTTGTTAAAAGTGTGTGGGAGAAGTTTGGTACCTTCATTTCACCAAGAAGGAGTCTAAGTTTGAGCCCGACATTTACTCGAAAATTCAAATCGATAAGTTGTGGGTCAACTTTCTTTGTATCTCAACAATCTCCCCTCAATTTAAATTTCCACCTGGCCCTGTAGCAGAAGCGCAATGTATTCACCTGAGGAGATCGTCAAGAAGGAGTCCAACTTCTAGTCCATAACTATATCTCATTGGATTCAAGTTTGTTCAAAAACTTGAGTTGCTGAGTTATGAGTAAATTAACATTAGTAATTACTCCTCTTCATATCAATTTTTTGACATGAAACTTTTTAACACCACTCACACATGTATCTCAATTGAGATAAAATTGGAAATGAATATGTCACAAATATATAAACTAGTATGAAAAGAAAATTCCAAGCGTCTAGCTTATCACTAACATAAATTTATCAAAAAAAATCCATGCAGCACACTATTATCTTGTGAAGGAAGTACATAAAGAACTTTGTTTAATAATAAACCAAGATTAACGTTCACTTTCTCAACTTTTTAATGAGAAATAGGTTTGCTATCTCGTCAATGGAGTGTATTGATGAATCTCCTCCTAACAAAAAAACTGAACCAAGAAGCTTGAATTTGAATGCGCATCCGGAGCTCTCTCGCTCATTAAATGGAGGTAGGTGCACATCGGCCAATACGGGCATGGACGCTGATAGATGTTGACACAACTTCCCGTGCCTTGAGTTGGAATAACACTTTTTTTGGGGAGATGGAAAAAGAAATGACATCCACACTTTAAGACACTGCAAATGATCCCTTTTGAAAAGTTCCGATCGGGACTTACCCGATCGATGAGACTAGGGAGGCATCTCACAGGCGCGTGATTTACCTAAATAAGTGGGCAAAAAAGGTAAGCGACTAAGTTTCCTGGACTACATTAACCTTTAAGGTTGATATAGTGCTTATAAACCTAGGATTGGATGTGACTCTCTTGTGCCAGTGCTAGAGTGTTTCATGACTTGATATTGAGAACGCTTGAGCCATAGTTTAGTATTTCTAAAACCCTTAAACCCAATGTAACTACCATCTAACATTTGCATACATTATTCCCAAAATGCTATTTTAGGGTCCCAACTTTGGTCTCACTGACATTTTTTGCATTCTCATCTTACCCTTCATTGTTTATCTATCTGACACTATGAAACCGTCACTAGAAATTTGCGGAGGAGGTGAGGGATGCCAGGCTATAAATATTGCTTGGCTCACCTTGCCGAGCTCTCTATTTATTTATATCTAGCTCATTAATGGCCGTGCGACACCAATAAAGGGTTGCCCAACGCTCATGCTCAATTTGGAGCCCTAATTGATGGAGTCGAGTGTGGCTAAGTTCGAGATGGAGAGATCTCGAGATGTAGAGCTCAAGGAAGAGAGGGCAATGATCTGCTAGCCCAATGGAGGGGGCAATGGGGTTGTCACTCACTTGGGTTGTCCTTATCAAGGTCTTCCAAGGTCATTGGCTTTGACCATGGAGAGACATGATTGTGTCATGGCCAAGAGGTTTCTAGAGTTAAAGAGCCATGACTTCTCTAGGAGGACCTCCTGTGTTCGCTTGGATTCCCAACAAAAAGACTTCCAGAACTTTCCAAGGGTGGGCGATACGATCATTATGCCAAATTCTAGAAGTCTCTAGTCATTAATGGTGGTAGTTCCGGATAAAAAGTCAATCAACGGATATAATTTGAAGGCTTCTACTATAAGAAAGGGTGCCCTCCTCCTCATTTGTATCCATCCAACTATTTCAGTAATATAAAGTTTATTTCTTTCCAGAGCTTCTCTCGATCGGCTCGTGACAATTGACTCAGTGATACCTCATCAACACTACCTCCCTTATGCAGTGTTCAATTATCAAAAACCGAATTTCCAATCCCTTGTGCAGTGTTCAATTATCAGAAACTGAATTTCCAAAAAATTGGTTGATAGACGGTATTCAGATAAAGATCCTATTTCCTTTTTACCTTAAATCTTAGCACAGATCTAAGATGCCATCCCCCAAAAAGATCCAAAGAAATAAATAGCAAAAAAACGATTTTTGTTTTTTAACAGTTTAGGGAATGAAAACTGAAGTTCTGTTTGGTTCTCCCAAAAAACAATGTTCATTTTTTAAACTCATTTTTAAAGAACTTAGAAAAACAATTATAAAATTACAAAAGAATCCTTTTTTAGTTATACAGGTCTTAAAAGAAAGAATATTTTTTTTTTTAAACCTTTCAAAAGGAAGAAAAAAATCGGTCATGAAAAACATTCTATTTTAAAAAGGAATAATAAAAGATCTTTCCAAAAAAAACCCAATTCAATTATTTGGATTAAGAAAAATAGATGAATTGAGTGAAACTTAAAAAGAAAAAAATTGAGTAATCAGTAATGGGATGATTAATGAAATGATTAATGAATGGTCCATTCAAGGCGGGTTTGATTATGGGCTTGGAGACAGCTAATCGTTCTGCTTCTCCAACCCGATCTCCAAGCCCGAATTGACCCAATATCAAACCCTATTTAAGCCGATAAATTGGGCCTGGCTCTTTAATTCGGATCAGCGCGAACCCGCCCGCCGAGCATCTCCATCCCAAACGCGCCGTTCCGAGAAGAAAAACCGCCAAACGGCAAACGCAAAAACTCTAAAAACCTCTAGACGCCTAGCGCCGTCCGCCCCCGCTCAGCTCCACGCGCCGCCAGCTCCGGTCGTCGTCTCACCGTCCGCCGGACCGCTATTAATCGCTAGCCGGAAGTCAATTGAGAAGCCTCTCTCTTCCGATTGGTTTGAGCAACTTATTGGATTTCGGGTCACCTTCGAATCCGAGCTCGGGCGAAGGAGCGGTAACATGGCGGAGGAGAAGGAAGAGATGAAGACGTTCAAGGAACTGGGCATACGCGAGCAGCTGCTGGAGGCTTGCGAGACTTTGGGGTGGAGGAACCCGACGAAGATCCAAGTGGACGCCATGCCTCATGCCCTCGAAGGTGCCTCTTCTTCGTCAATATTCGATTTTCGGGATTTTTTTGATAGGCGAGCCGTGTCGTGTCGTTGGGTCGGTCGCAGCTAGAATACGAGCGAGAATGCAAGATTATCAAATCGGTTCAATCTTTCTTCCTCGCGAGCGATGACAGAATTCTGCTTAATTTTCCTTAAAAGGACCGAACTTTGTTTAGATTTGCTATGCTACGTGGAATGATGATATCGAGTGGTTGATTTGCGTATTTTTGGTAGATTGTAGCTAGTTCAGAGCATGAAATCTGAGACACTAGTGCTTTGGAATGAATGAAGGCAGATGCATTGTAAAACGTTTGTCTTAGCTTGGTTTAATGGCTCCTTATTAACGGATTTCTATTGCGTTTTCTGGCTATCGGTGTTAACCAGACTTTACTCTGATGATATATAGATGCTATATGCGAATTGATTTTCCTTGGCTTCTCTGTCTTTTTTTCCATAGGAAAAGATATGATCGGTCTTGCGCAGACAGGGTCCGGCAAAACCGGGGCGTTTGCTCTTCCCATACTGCAAGCTCTATTGGACTCTCCACAAGCCTTCTTTGCTTGTGTGCTCTCTCCTACGAGGTTGGAGTTACTTCACTTTATTTGGCGACAAGCTGATACTGTGGCTCGCCTCTGTAATTAGTGGATAATGTGCCATTATATTTTCTAGGGAACTAGCAATCCAGATTGCTGAGCAATTTGAAGCTTTAGGATCTGGCATCGGAATCAGATGTGCTGTGGTAAGCTTTTGGCTAAGTAATAACATTTCAAGCATACTGTCGTGTTTGTAATAAAGATCCCCATTCCTGTTTATTTGGAAAAGCTGCCTTGCTGCTGGTACAAACCTTTTGATAGTGGAATAGACGGGCCCTTTCACATGTACTTGCTCTGATTTTTTGTCTGATTCATATCGGTGAACTTTCAGTTATTGCAATTAATCGGTTTTGTCATTGTGTGCATGGGCTGCCCAAATCTGCATCTTTTGGTATTTGTGAAAAAATTATATTCTTTTAGAAAATAAAAGTGTCCTTTTAAAAGTGTGTTCTGAATAACAGAACATAATAGTGAACCAATTTGCATCTAGTGTGTTTTATCCCCTCATTTGAAATATGTCCATCTTCTGTGAGCTCCACTGTCAGAAGTCAATTGGTGATTGAACTTTGCCTATCTTCAAGCAATTATGCTAGTAGTTTTCTTTTGGTTCTTTTGTCTTGGGATGTGTTCGGCAGCTGTTTGATGAAAGTTCCAGACTGCAATTCTGCATTTGCACATGACTGAGAAGAATATTTCCTTGATGCTGCTTCCTTTTGCAGCTTGTTGGTGGAGTTGACATGGTGCAACAGGCAATTGCCCTCGCAAAACGGCCTCATGTTGTTGTAAGTACCACTGATTAAAACATCATCTCTCAAGTATCTGTTTCAGTAGACTGCTTGATTTATGTTTCATATTTGGGGATACTTAACTGAACTAGTGGACATAAACTGTCTCAGATTGGCTCTTCCCTTCTTTCCAGTATATATCAACCATTTGCTGTTATTTGCATGTTAATTGAGCTTAACTTTAAAAGCTGAAATTCTAAGCTCATCCTAAGACTCAGTAGACAATTTCAAAATCTTGCTTGATGCCTTTGGACATATTATTAAATGTTGAGGTATCGTACTTAGGTGTTTGTATGGTAATCTCTTCTAAGATGCATCATCTATAACAACTTGCTTAGTGAGTGCTATATTCCATCAATAATTGTCTTTTATCTCCCTTCTTAGATTCTTGTGTAGTCACTGAACTGACATGCTATTCAGTAAATTTATCAAGATACATTTATTAAGTCTTCTGTTGATACTCATTATCTTTTTATATCTTGTCTTGGACAGGTGGGAACGCCAGGACGTCTTGTTGATCATTTGTCCAACACCAAAGGCTTTTCTCTTCGCATGTTGAAATATCTGGTAGGCACCCATGCAAAAAAGTTTATGATAGAGGTTATAACATTCTGTACGTTTGATGCTTGCAGGAAAATGTTCCACCAATTTATTCATACTAAGTCAAAGATTAAAAAATTCTGCCTAAGCTTTTCTCTGGTTCAAAATTTGGACTACAGTTATATTTCACGCTTCCAAAAAATCATACAATATTGTGCCTAGTGCACTGGTGCGGAGAGATTGGATGTGATCATTGGAGAGAACTTATTAAAGGCGGTATGTTGGTAGAAATTATAAGTCTAGTGGTTTGAGGTGACCATGGTATGTATGGATTGCTTAAGAGGCAAATTGCATTTAATATTTAGGGTGTACCTAGACCTTTACTCAAACTTCTAATCAGAAATCCTTTAGGAGGCGAGTTTTGAGTTCTTATTCTAACTTGACAAGCATTTGGAGTCAATCTAGACTGTAACGTGATTACTACTTGTAATGCTGATGCTGATGGTGATGCAACATCTGCTCTTCAAACAGGTATTAGATGAGGCTGACAGGTTGCTAAATGAGGATTTTGAGAAGTCCATCGATGAAATTCTGAATGCTATACCACGTGAAAGGAGGACATATCTATTTTCTGCCACTATGACAAAAAAGGTATTCAAAGATGTCGTGAAGTACATATAGCTTGGCAATTCCGTGGTACCATTTAATAGGGGTATTTGTTTTATCATTAAAAGAAGTAGTTGAAATGACATTGCCATGGCATGAATCTTTCCAAGCTCCTTAGATTTTTGTTGAAGGAACTTTGGGCATTTAGTTTCTTTTAAAACACCCTCAGCAGGAAATTTACCTTTTTCTTTGCTCTGAGACAAATTTCACCTTTTCTTTTTCATTTCTGTTTTATCATATACTTGTCTTGGCTCGAGTGACAGTAGTGGGGACTTAAGTAGGTCATAGAGTTAGGCGAAATACAGTGATCGTTACTTTCAAAGTTCTTTAATACTGTTGGCGTGTTGTGTTTCTCAACCAAGCTGCCGCAACTTCTACTTAGTATGATTAAAATTTGCTGATGTGATGGTTGGATATCCTTTTGGTGCCTATTCAAAAGAGAGTTTCAGTTCTTTTAGTCTAGAAGATAACAGCTTAATGGACCTGCTTGGAGTATCATCTTATGTATGCATTTAATTTTCAGGTTAAGAAGCTACAGAGGGCCTGTTTGAGGAACCCTGTGAAGGTATCGTTAGCACATCCAATATCATTAAAATCTGTATAATTATCATCTAGATTCTATTACTGCAGTATTCTAATCCTGCACTCGTGCGAATCTGTTTTTTACTTTCAGATTGAAGCTGCATCTAAATATTCCACTGTTGATACACTGAAGCAGCAGTATCGCTTTGTTCCTGCCAAGTACAAGGTATTGTCCTTTCAACTGTGGGCCTATTTGCGTGAGATGTTTACTGAGCCTTCCTGCCACCCTTTCTACTGCTTGTCTACACAATGAAGCTAGCCTTGATGGTGCATCCAATATCTGCATGTGTTATATTGTGAGAATGTGCCAAACATCATAAGAAACGTGGATGAATTCTTCAAGAAAGATTCACTACTTGCATATCATGAGGGGCATGACATAGGCAAGAATGTGATTCATGTGGCCAACCCACTTACTGGGAAAGGGCTTTGTTCATTTTTGCCGTGGTTGTAGTTGCAGTTATGTTGGGGCATTGAGGAAACTTTAGAAAAATAAAGATCTGGCTCTAATTTTATTATGTGGAGTAACATTCTAGGTTAATTGTATTTATCACTTCAGGGCATTGTTGGTTTTTTATATCAAAACTGTTGAGGTAGGTTTTCTCTGTTCTGATGATTTGATTCCTCTTGGTCAAACATTTTGTTCGCTATTGTACAGGATTGCTATCTTGTTTATATTCTCACCGTGATGAGTGAAAGTACGACAATGGTTTTCACGCGAACATGTGATTCAACTCAAGTTTTGTCCTTAATTCTTCGAAATCTCGGACTAAGGGCAATTCCAATCAGTGGTCAAATGAACCAGGCATAATCTCTCTCTCTTTCGGCACATTTTTGTCAGCTCATAGCAAACCACATTTGGAAGGTATGTGCTGATCTTTGGTCATCCGATTTTTCATGGCAGTCCAAGAGGCTTGGAGCTTTGAATAAGTTTAAAGCACGAGAGTGCAATATTTTGATCTGCACTGATGTTGCAAGTAGAGGACTCGATATTCCAGCAGTGGACATGATTATAAATTATGACATCCCATCATCTTCTAAGGTAAGGCTTTACACTACTTTTGGTGGTTTTAGATGTTTAGTTTTTGTAGACCTACTTGGCCCATTCTTTTTCGTGCCACCTTGACAAGATGGACAAATTTTCTTCTCTGGGTATTGCTTTTCATAGCCACAAATACTAAACCCAGTTAGAAAAGCAAAGTTATAATAAAGTATACTAATGTAGCATAAATCCGAGCATCTGCAGCTTTGGCAGCTAATACCCAGAGGTCCGATCTAGGCTTGATTAGCTAGCTGGCTTTCCAGGACACCATCTTTAACCGTAAATGGCATGATACCCTGGCCCCGGGGACGAAACTCACATAACTTGTTTATGTCTAGCTTTGTGGACCTGGGATATTTTTTTTGGCTGATGGGGTAAAGTGGATCACAGTTGCATTCTCTCAATTATCTGTGCTTTTCTGATTCAACTTTTTATGGTAGGATTATATACATCGAGTGGGAAGAACTGCTCGAGCAGGACGATCTGGTGTTGCTATCTCACTGGTGAACCAGTACGAGTTGGAGTGGTATTTACAAATAGAAAAGCTGAGTGGTAAGGAAAATATACTTTTATGTCTAGAAAAGCTTTGCAGTTTTATGGCTTTTCATTAGACTAATCGAAAGATGTACATCAGGTAAAAAGTTACCCGAATTCCCTGCTCAAGAGGAAGAAGTATTGCTATTGTTGGAACGTGTTACCGAGGCCAAAAGAATGTCACAGATGGTATCGCTTCGTCCCTATATATCTTTGTGCGTGCGTGTGGTTGCTAGGACATATATTCAACCGAAATGCACATCAATGCTTTAGTGAAGTATTCATGTCCAATTAAAACCAGGGTTAAGCTGAGTAAGACACAACACAAAACTAAACCTTAGGAAACATATTGATGGGCTTGATTGTCAATGAGGGAAACTTTCTTGGGCCACCCTAGGAGCCTATTGCCATAGTAATTGCCCAGCTGCGGTAAAATGGGGGGAGGGGGATATTGTTGTGATCTGATGGCGTGAGCAGATGCTCCAAGAGGCCTAGACCCTCAATGTCATAAAAAATAAAGTCATTTCTGTTCCTATGCAATGAGTGGGCAGCTTTTCTGTATTGTGGTAAAACCATATCCGAAAGTACATATTGATGATTAGCATTTTTAAGTATACAGCAGTGGTTTGGGCAATTTTTGGTCAATACCTTCCTTTAGCAGAGAAAAATATCAAGTGAAGCCTCCATGGCGTGTCCTTCTAGATAGAGATGATGCTGAGTTTAGAGTTCTTGGACTCTGCAGAAAATGAAAGAAAGTGGTGGCAGGAAGAGAAGAAAGGCAGGAGGAGATGAAGGTGAGGAAGAAATTGAAAAATACCTGGGTAACAAGAATGGGAAGAAGTCCAAGAAGTCGAAGAGATAATGAGATCTGACTGCTCAAGCAAGAGTTTTCAATGTCGATCCAGTGGCAATGTAAATTTATCAGATCAGGCATCATTCATCAACACAATTGACTGGCTTCATGGTTTTTATTTTCAAAGAAAAAATCATCCCTGGTTTTTCTCCGATAAATGTTTGTATGTCACTGTAAATTTCAGGAAATGTTCCATTCTAAATGAGAAGATATTGTGATAATGCTCAGAACTTTAGTCTCCTTCAGTTCGTTTGATATTTTGTTTTCATTTGCTTGAGTGTGGATGTTCGGATGTTTGATTATGCACCCGGAGTATGAGAGCCAACTCCATCTCAACGACCAATTTGCGGGGCTTCGCTTGAGTCCACATGATCTGATAGCTAAAATGGAGTGCGATTACATGGACCGGAGTTATACCATACTAGATCCTTTCTTGGCAGGCTTAAATACATTGAGGCTCACCCTTGCGTCTTTGGTTTGACTTGATTAGCTTTCTCTGTTTTGAAATTTGGGCACGAAAATACCGCTCCTTCCAAGTATGATATATGGTTGCTGAAAAAGCAAGTTTGTGACATTTCCCATCCAATTTCACTCCATTCTTCTCTAATTTAATCCAATTGAAGTGCCACAAAGCCAAGGTAAGTGCCCACACTCAATTCCACATTTTCCATCATTAACTGAACCAACTAGAAAGCCAAAAATGCAACTAAAAACGGCCCTCTAATTTTCCCCATCCAATTTTACCAAATTTGATTTTTCGCCAAAAACTCGGGCTTGCAGAAAAATCTTCGGAGTTCAAATTAATCATGATATGACAGAATTTTCAATTTCTGAAATCGGGTTCAAATTCGCAGTTAATTTCAACCGAACGCAATTTTAGTAAACCTAACATACAATATAGGCTTTTAGGAATTTTTAGTGCAAATGACTAATGTCAAATGACTAATGTACATCGATTATTTTTCAAATACATTGTATTTATTTTTTATTTTTTTCAATTCATTCTTACTTTACACTTATGACTTTTCAGTTATCGTGAAAATCTCGAGGTTTCAAATATGGGCATAAGGTATAGAATTAATAGAAAAATCAGTGTAATGCCATTCAACGAGAATTTTGCAATTAGGTAAAATTACCCACACTTTAATCACATACCTTATCAAATCAACCTATTTCTAATCTCAAATCAACCTATCTCTAATCTCTGATCGATTTTAACAGTGTCGTATTGACCCTTGCAGATTAGCACGGTCGAATAGTTGATTTCTAATCGAATTCTCAAGTCTATCACATTAAAATCCTCAATGACTTAACCAGATAGACTAATTATCCAAATAGATTAGTTATCTCGTAAGTGATCAACTTAGAGAAAAGAAATGTAGACAAATCAATGAAAGGCCCAACTAATTCAATTGAAAATAAAATCAGAAAATCAATATGTCACATGGCCAACAATTTTCAAGGAGACAAACGAGATTGAGCCCAACTTAGTCATGTCTAGCTAGGGAGTGGCTTTAGGTTGATTGAGCCCATCACTCCGGAAAGGCCGAACAAAGCCTGGGCAATTAACCTGGATTAACTATATATACACTTCGGAATTCCTCGTAATTAGGGGCCACCAATTCATAATTCATAGCATACGCAAAAGACTCTTGCCAAGCCCTTGGTCGAGATTCCTCACGGAAAAAATTGTCCTTGCCCCTAGCCGGCAAACCACACTGGCGTCACGCCTCCTCCCCATCATCATTGCAGCCACCACCGTTAACCTCTCGACGAAGCTGCTTCATTAGCACTGCTACCCGATGACGATGAGGTTGTTGCTTTTTTACGTTCCTTCACCGACGACAATGTGTCGGTCCCTCCCTTTTCATAGGCAACGACTTGTAGTTCCGAGCCACCAAGACATGATCCCAATTGCAAAAAGCCACCGTCCTGCACTAACGCCAATCCGCTGCTTTGATCCACCTACTCGAGTCTCGATGCTTTCGACCGTCAGCCTTTACATCATCGTATCTCTTGGTTGTAATAGACGCCTACCCGAGCTATTACTTTCGGTCCCACAAGGATGAGTAATCTACACCAAGCCTTATCATCCACAAGCCTCACTCGAGTTCCTTGCCGAGTCGCTGCAATGAGAGAGGTCGAGTACCATACAATCCTTAGCAGTGATCAGCCAACCGATTTGGCATTACCAAGCCACCACTGCGAGCACCACCACCTGATTGTCATTGCCGCAATGCACCTCCTCGTCCAACTAGCCAAGCTAAGCAGCCCCTCGACCAGCTAACTCTTTAGCCGACCAAGCACTGCCTTTCCTTTGGTCGTGAACCATCTTGCGGTCACCATCCAATCTGCTATCCATCGATTCAAATTTGGCGACATTAAATCGAATTAGGCAAAGGCCATATCCTAATTCAATTTAATCATTCCGTTGCTCAATTTTTCTCATTATTATCTAGTTTGAATATTTAATTGAACCACTTGCATAGGTCGACAATCCTGTTTTATCTCCTGCCAAGATTTGATTCTTGGCCACACGGAAAATTGGACAATCATGTCCTTAAGCTACTTGATAGATTGTCAATTTTACTTGTCACCAAATTTGAATGGAATAGATGTGCTTTGATTTATTTATCGATTAGATTATTGGGTATTTTATTTATATTGTGCACTCGCATGATCATCTCACAAGTTAGTGGATAGATCAAAATCAATTTAAATGCCTACAAAACATTTTTCCTATAAAAGAAATGGTACCAAAATGGCTAATCAAGTCCCCAAATCCACAATTTTTAGTTTGTTGGAGTAAATTAAATCTCCCAATATTTTACTTAATCAACCTACAAAAATAGATTAATGGCAGCTCCTAAATGAAAATTATGTTGCATGTTAATAACTTAAACTTAAATTACAAATTGCTATGGACATGGAAGAACATGAGCTAATATAAACTTAGTAATCTATTAATCTACTCTTATGTAGCATACCTTCACAAGGGTCGCGATAACTTATTGACTCCACTGAGGATGAAAAAACACTCTTAGTGGAGTTAGGCTGATTTTCTTGCTTTGAAAAATATTTTTCTTTGGCCGTGAGGATATTGTACATCCCTAACATTGAGTGTTAAATGTTTTTGCAATTGGAAGTTACAATGAGTGGAGTGATTGCTAACCATGGCTTGTTGATATGTGTTGAGCAATGGATGTTTACTTTCCAAAATTGAAATCATGTTTGATGTAAACTATTGTTCATGTTTTTAATGCTTTAGCACTATGCTTTTGTATACACAATCTAATATAGGACCTGGGCCACATAGGATCTCCTAGAATTGTATTGAGATGGATACCACTCTGAACACATGCCCGCATTATGAGTTGCCCATCTCAATTCTGAAATTTCTTTCTGGATGTCAAGGATACCCACCTTTGTTCATAAGCTTACGACACGGGTCGTCTCTATGACCATGCTGGAGTCATGAGGACCTGACTTAGTACGAGTGTCTATGGCTAGTGCGGCTAGTCCCATCGTTTCTTGGCTCTACTTTGTTAATCTATTTAGAATAGAAATCGAACCCCATGTTTCGTGCATATGTCAATTGATTACCATCATTTTCTTAGCGAAGCAAGTTTTCTATCCCTACACTTTGTAATTTACTTATTGTGCACTTAGAATCTATCACATCAACTAGTACATCGATTTATTATTCAATCTTAGTGTACCAGGCATTGCTAGCAAATAACCGGTCGAAAGATAAGTCATTGCTACGAAAACGGGAGCAGAGCACACAGAAAGCAATAGAAACGATCTATGCACAAGATCAACAAATGAAGGAAGACTCAGCGATGTCCATGGTCCGGCAATTTAGTCCTTGTCCACCATGCAAGGGCTTCATCCTAAAAACACCCCAGTCCTACTCAAATAAACACGATTTTATTATTCATGAGTTTAAAATGCTTAATTTATTATCCTGTAAATACATTAACTGCTCCATATATTATACCAATTTATGGCATTTTTAACAACATAGTTGAATAATTGCACTCAGCTCTTCTACAACACACCCCTAGTTACATTGTTTGGTCCTTTTCATTGTCTTAAAAACCACATAGCAAACAAAAATAAATTCGTACAAAAGCTCAATAAAATAATCTTCGGGAAACTCTGTGGCATAAGATGCATGGAACCCTAAAGGTGGTGATGTCCTTGTCCTGCCAATCAATTATGGAGGAATTAAGAAGTCTCGTCTCATCATCAACATCGATTTTCTGTAATGTGGAAAGGATTAGTTGGCAATCACGTGGCGTGTTTATTTCTTGATCCTTTGACTCGTTGTTTTGTTTAGGGAGACACTACACCTATTGAGATTTGTCACTTTACTTGGTCTAGTCACTTGAGTATATCATCATTTCTTCCTCTTAAATAGATATAAAATATATGGGACAAATCTTGCAAAAGCATTTATAATCTAATTGTAGACAGTATGGATGGAGAAGAAATATAAGAGTGTATTTGTTTTACGAAAAATAAATGATTTGAAAATATTTTCTAAAAATAGTCCCTTGGACCACTTATAAAAATGAATGAACGAAAAATATTTTCATTGTCCATGATAATATTTAGAAATAAATTATTGTCAATAATAGAAACATTTTCATTGACTAATAATTTTAAACAATACAAGATATAATTTTTAGGAAAGTATTTTTCAACCATTCGTTTTTTGCAAAACAAATAGAGCCTAAGATAAAGATTAACTTCTTAAACTTCTTATTATTGATCATTAACATGGCTAGAAGGTCAATTTTCATTATCTTCGTGTCCCATTTGATGGGTCGTTTTGCGTGAGGATTTTGTTGGGAAAGCGAAAATGTCTATGACAAGCAAGCATTGTCTCTAAAAATAAATTATGTACGTCCTCAAAGGGTAACAGGCAGTGGGGTCCATTGATACCGCTGCCATTTTGCTTTTGCTACATTTTAGTATAATTTTTTTTTTTGGTATTTCTATTTAATAGACTAAATTTTACCTTGTGTAATTTAAATTAGTATTCTAATCTAGTTCTAAACTTAGGATTTTTTTTTTTGGTAAAAATCTAAACTTAGGAGTTCTTCTCTCCTTATTTAGATCTAAGAGTTTAATAATGTTTTCAGGGATTCGATACCCCCATACTTTGTCTATGTACAGGTCCTTTGCCTCTAGTTTCAATGATGATTGTAGGAGTTCAAGCATCTCACTAAACTATGAAGATTTGCTCTTCTAAAGGTTAGATCCGTGTCTATTCAACCTAATTTAATTGTCTACATATAGCAATAGTGTAGAGGAAACCGAACCTAGGCGAGCAATAACCGTAGTTATTGGAGAAGAAATTTCCGATATATGCTCATTACTGACAACGATGCGAGATTTAGTGATTGATCACCAATTATTTTGCTTGACGATTCCATTCTTTTAGAATGAGTGTATGCTTATCCCTGTTAGTTCCTCTTTGTTTTCTTGATTTCGCTTTGTTTGTAGTGTTTTGGCCTTTGCTTTATTTCGATTTGTTTTACCATGAAAGTTTGTATACTTCTCATGTATCCTTTTGAGTCATGGATACAATTTTTTTCGACCAAAAAAAAAACTTCTTAATCCCATAAATATTTTTAAATGAAAGCACAATTAATTCTGCTCCATTAGTCTTACATTTTGCCCATGAGGTTTAGAAGTATACATAACTCCCACCCTCCATACATCCTTGTAGTTTCCTAAACTTCAAGGTGTGATCTAGATTCCGAGAAAGCTCAAAGGGAAAAGTGCAGATTCTAGAAGTAGGTGATGCGTAGGGTGAAATAAAAGAAATTTAGAGATAACTTTATGTTATTTTTATAGAAGAAAACCGAAGACAGAACATTGGATACAGCTTGTTATCTGAGAACACACTATTCGCATAGTACAAATATTTAAAAATATTTGATGTTTTGATTGATGTTTTTATTTTTCATTTGGAGAGTTCATTGGATGGACTATATTAGAAAAGTTTAAATGCATTTGCATATGATTAAATAAAATATGGAGGACCCGTTTCGCCTTTTTTGTCTGCATGTCCTTAAGCACATGCAAGGTCGTTAAGGGTTTACATCGTTGCTATGCTTTTTGCCTTTGTATTTTCCAATTTTCCTTTTCCCCCCTTCTTCCTGGGTAAGAAGCAACTTAAATTCCTCTTGGCATGTCCTGTACTGTTTTTCTAATTAAAGAAAAAGCCTACACCAAATGTTTAACCGTCACTTTCAACAAATGTTTGAACATTTAAAACAACCCATGCTAAGGGTTGGACCTACTAAAAGGCTCGAGGGAGAAAAAAGGGGAGAACCCTCCGAGGGAGGGTGACCCCCAGTGAAGCTTTTGTACTCTTGCTCGATCGAGAAGAAAAACTTGGTGGGAAATTAGGGGAAGAATGCGTGTGGGCACCAGCACATTAAAATAAGGCGTTATCTAGACCGGGTGCTAGGATTATCTAGACTACCACTGGAAACCTTCACTCGGTTGTGGCAACCCGATCCACTAAATTGATCTATGCTTTGCACAGTGTTATTCAACTGACTTGTCGGCCTAATACCCCTAGTTGAATGCTATGTTCACCCATCACAAATAGAGATGATCAATGGGAGGGTGGCCCACAAAGCCCACGGGGCTAGAAAGACAAATATCTAGCCAATGGGCTTTCGTCAAAAAGTTGAGCCCGCCCAACTTCGGCAAGACTATGAGGTTTTGCAGAGTTCCACTTAATCTTTACTTATCACAATGATCACTTAAAAAATGATACCATAAAATGAGGAGAGGCAGTCTAAATAAAACGGGTATAGGAAAATTGACGGACTTTTCATGGCTTCATGTGAATTAGTAATAAGTTGTTTCGTACAATTTTTCTTCTTTTTTTGATTGATAGAACACGGATTTACTTATATCGAACAAACAATTTCTTATGAACAAAAAAATATGGGATATCTTACATAAGCAATATTTGCGAAAACATACCTGCACGTCTCATTAGCCTACCAACATTAAAGACCAAATATAGAGAAAAGAACCTTAAAAAAAAAAAATTGGTCGAAGAACCTTAAATATTGAAACGTGTGATAAACTAGAGGGGGCTTTGGAATGGCACGTCAGCCCAAAACCCAGAGACGAGATTTTAGCGTGGTCACTGGACTTGTCAAAGACGTTGTGCATTTCCCCCATTGCACGTGTGAGTTCCCCTTGTGGCCGGTGGCCCAGACAGCCAAGGCCGCGCCGCTCTATAGGAGAAGAGGAGCACATGTGATATCCTCAATTTAAATCTATCTGAGGAATAGAATTACGACAGAAATCGATAAATCATGTAAAAATAAGGAATGGTCACCTTAGGATAAAAATTCAATTTTTCATTGGCGGACTGTGGATTTTTGAAAAAAAAAAAAAAAAACGAAAACAGGCCGTGAACGAGAAGCCATTAAGGCCCAAGCTGCAAGTGGGCCCAACAGGCCTCACGCCCATCATGGGCGGCCCAGGTGGGCCCATCAAGGCCAATTAAGCCCACTTTAGCCTTTTGGAAGCTTGTACATTATATACCCATGTGCATGAATAGTGCTTTGGACTATAGTTTAATCAAATCCCTAAATTATTCCTTCTAGAAGTTTATTGGCTTAATGAGACAAGAATTGTTATCTTCCAAGGAGGGATAGGCGCCTATTTGAAGAGGAAAAGGGGAGAGTCTAACTTGGTGGGACAGCACCTATTGAAAACCTTGATCCAGAACAGTTTCCTTAGTTCATTTCCAACTTGATCACATACTTGAAATCTAGCATTTAATTGAAGAATGGATAGGAAGATTTTCAAGAACTCTTGGTGGCCATTCAAAAGACTTGGGCAAGAGTAATTCAAGGAATTTTGTATTAAGTTCATCAAAGTTTTGAGGAAACTTGGAAGAGAAGCCCTTATTCTCTCACTCTAATCCCTCAACTCTCTCTCTCCCTCACGCCATCTCCTCTCTCCCCCTCTCCTACTCTCTCACCACATACCCACCCCCCCCCCCCCCCCCCCCAAATTTCTCTCTTTCTTAGCCCTCGCTCTCTCTCCCTCACACGTCTCTCTCTCCCCCTCTTTCTCTTCCTCTCTCAATTGCTCATCACCACCATCAACCGCCATCTCACGGCGCAGCTGGCTGCACATCGTGACACCGTTCGCCTTCTTGCTTGTCATCGTCCTCTATCCAACAGTGCCACCGCCCGCCATTGCCATTGCCGTCCATTGCCACTCAAGGCCGTGAGTCGCTGTTGCCCATTGCCATCCTCATCGCTGTCTCACACCGCTTCCTTGTCGTGTCACACACCACCGCCACCATCCATCGCCATGATCCACGTGCCATCGTCTCCGCCACCGCTCACTGTCCAAGCTTAGAAGCCAGTCAAGTGAGTGGTTTCCTGAACCTTGATTAGGATGGTAGTTGTGCTTGGAATTAGGGTTAGAATTAAGATTAATGATAATTATATTAAGAGATAGATGGATTAGGTGATAACTTATTTTGATAAGTGATAAGTAATTGTAATAACTTATCTTGATAAGTGATAAGTAATGGTGATAGCTTATCTTGATAAATAATAAGTAATGATGATAACTTATATTGAAAAGTGATAAGTTTTTATGATAGCTTTTTTTGAAAGTAATAAATAATAGTGATAGCTTTTCTTGAAAATTGATAAGTGCTTGTGATATCTTATTTTGAAAAGTGATAAGTTATGTTGATAAGTAAACCCATGGTGTGATATTGTGTGGAATTGAGGGATGATTGCCATGAGAATGAAAGTTAATAACATTTGTTGTAAAGTATTGTTTAAAAAGAAAGCTTAGAAAGGCATGATAGGAATGATTCATGAAGTACTGCGGTGAGATGTCAAGTTTTATGTGTTTGCATTGATAATAATGGAATGAGTTTATCATATGATTATTTTGGTGGACAACTAATCGATGGGTGATCATATGGAATTATTTTATGGTATTTTTGTGTGTAAAAGTTGTTAGTTTATAACGTGTGAGGATTAAACAGTCTTGCATTAGCTAAGTTGGAAAATAAAAATTGGCTTGAGTGGTTGATGTGTTTGTGTGATCACTCAAATGGTTCTGTACTCGTATGACTACAGGGGACAATGTTCGATGGATTCCGGATGCCTAGTGGAGATCCAAATGCCATTCGCAGATGGATTTCGGAACAATGCTATTAATTGAATATCGTCTTCAAGTGAGGTCAAGATGTTGCTGTGCTTGATGGGGTTAGGACAATGCCCGATTATGTCAGAAGATCATTGATGTGAGTATCGGTCGTGGCCAAGAGCGATCATAATAACTTGGACTCGTGTGGATGCATTGTGCATAGAGGTGATAATGGTTGTGTCTAGATTATTTGTGTTTGTCATGTGCCTACTAGAATTGTGGACTCACGTGGAGAATCATTCATGTAATTGTTGGATACGTCATTAGGGCATTGTATGGTGAGTTTCTCATTTCATACTTATAGATGATGCAAAGCAAAGGTCTTACTATTGATCTACCATCGACAATTAAGTCACACATAGAGGGTGTCTCCAAGGCAAAGTACTCTCCTTTGCGAGGTTTAGGGAGTCCACTTATTGAGTTTTCTCACTTGTTGTGGTTTAAATTTTTCATGCCCAAATCATGAGTAGTCCATTCTGCCACGTGTGTTTTGGGGTGTCTATTGATTAGGACACTCAAGTGGCCCCTTCCTAATAGAGGAGGCCAACATTGTATACGAGAAGTACGTGACCATCATCTGAGTGGATGAGGGGCTAACAAGCTCGATGCCCCACCAATTCATGGTGTGGTACGTATGGTTCGGAGGAGAGCTCTTCAGCCCTCTCTACGGTTTGACGGGCCACCAAGCAAGGGATCCAGGAGTGCCATCTAGGACCCTATGATCATGGAAGTCCTTGACAACTCTGTCATTGACCCGGAGTCAGACTCAGACCTAGAGCTTGATCCCAAGCCCGAGCCAATGTACTATGACATGGACACGTATTAGGCACGTAGGGGAGGTACCACTTTTTGAGGTCACCATCGTATGATAGAGGAGCTAGGTTAACCCTCAACCCCTTTTGGTGATCGGAAAGAATCCGCATTGCGGATCTGTAATTATTAAACTTCCGATATACTAAATTGATGTATATATGTATATATGTATGAAAGTGTGTGCATCGATATGTTTCCTTGCTATCCCTATTAATGTATATAATGGGATGGAGTTGATTCTACTTCCTCTTGTGTTTAATTGAAAAATAAAATGAATGGATCAGCAATGCCTCTTGGAGATGTCGTAATTAAATAATCAAAAGAAGGAAGGGGTGCCACGCATCGGAGAGTTAGGGCGTGACATGCCATGATAATGTCTGAGATTGCCACCACCTAGCGGCACTCTGCTCTTGCCCGCCTTGGTGATGAATAGGAGGAGCAAGGAGAGAGCCGCGAAGCCGCACGCGATAGCATTTGGCCACCGCAAAGTACTTGAAAAGAAAAGAAATTAAGAACATATTTTGTGTTAAGTAAAAAAAATTTCTGTTCAAACTTTTCATGTACTAAAGAAAAACTACTTAATTCATAGCACGTTGTTGTTGCAATGAAAATGATAAAAAAAAAATAATAATAATTATCGTATTTCCATCGTCACCGAGAAAAAAGATTAACCCATAATGAAATGTGCAACTTTTGATGCCGAAAAACTAGCATTATAAGTGTTAGGATACATGTGTAATTTGTGTTAGCGAAGTCTCACATTGGATAAGTAATGTAGTGTAGAATAGTTAATATATGCAAGTTGGCCTATAACTTATTGACTTAAGTTTTTGAGCGAATGTAACTTTAACTAGATTTATTAACGGGCTCAAGATCCCTTTTGGTGATCTTCCTAGGTGAAATTATCGAATTCTCCTGTGCTTTCACAACAAATAATATCAAAGCCAATGGTTGATTGGTGCTTCAATTTTGTTGTGCCGGTGGGCAATCTCCTGATGAAATACTTTTGTCGAGCATTCCCAACAAATGGTATCAAAGATGATGGTTAATTAGTGCTTCACTTCAGTTGCACCAAACTCACACGTGATGTGGTGTGAAGTGGTTAATATATTCAAATTGGCTCATAATTCATTCGCTTAAGCTTATATATCAATCTCAATGGTTCGATTGGTGCTACACTTTTGTTGCACCAAATTCACATGTGATGTGGTATAAAGTAGTTAATATATATCTAAGTTGGCTCATAACTCATTGATTTAAGCTTGTGTTTCAATCTCGAGTCACGTTGTTTTGCCATGACTGTGATTATATTATAAAATGCCTTCATCGCATGTACTGCTATGGAAAGCTTATTTTCTCTGGAAGTGATTCACTGATTCAAGATCGCAAACGCAATTCATAGGTGTGGATCCTACGCAGCGACTACAATGACGCTACTGGAGTTTACTTCCATACTATCGGGCGATCGGCCCTCCTGTACTTCCTTGATGACTAGGTTGCTAAGTCGAGCAATTGTACTGGCTAGGGAGTTGCTCCGAAACTATCTCCGGCCCATGGTAAATCGACTTCGATTCATGTTCCAGATGGGATAGAGCTGTAACTTGTTCCATAATTGCGCAAGGATTCCCTTCATCTAAAGCTGGTTAATTTTTCTCATCTTTCAAATGAAAACATAAGCACAGCTTTTGACCTTTTACTGCAACTTGATAAACTTTCTGTTGAAATTGTCTAAGATGGACTTTCACTGATTAGTGTAGAAATTAGTACTCCTTTACCATCATACTCATAGACATTTCCGTCTTCTTCCCTATTACCCTATGTATGTGCGGAAAAACTCGAGATGTTAGTCGTAGCATGCGAAATTGAGACCCTTATATACTTCATACCACGAGAATGTCCTGCTTAATCTTCTCGACAGTGCAGTCTTCGACATTGTACATTGCAGCCGTCACCGTCATCCCGATACTTCCTTCGTGAGCCCTGATGTGAGAGGCAAGAATTTCTACTCGATGTCGGTCGAAGACACTAGTTACATCGGTCGCCAAATTTCGTCGGATTGACATCGTGATCACAAAGCAAGCGAGATTGCTGTCAGACAAAGTAACGCTGATCGATGTGCTGTTGGTTATTACTTGGTCAGATGACATCTTCAGCTTCTCCAGCCTCGCCCTCTCTTCTTCAAGGGACCTGATGTAAAGAATCGCTTCTTGCAAACCTTCTGCCCTTGGAACCTGCAGAAACAAGAAATTAATAAACACGATCGATAAGACTAAACTGAGCCCATAAAATTTACCGGTATTTTGCTTGGCGATATCATTGACTTAGATAGTGAACTGCCAAAAGATAATTACTTAAGATGATGGAGATGATTTTGCTGTGCACCAATGATCAACATGGCTATTAGGCTCGCAATTTTGTTTAGAGTGCCGTAATCATGTCTGCGATTCATGTCGATTCTCACCACTGTGAAAAAGCACCCCAGTTTTTCACTCTACTAAATAACCTAGATCGACTAGGTTTGCTGGAATCAAAACCCAGGTCCCATCTAATCAAAATTGTATCCATTTTATCCTTACATACTATTAACAGAGTCGCGCGAAATGTAAAAGATGAATTGGAATGCGACAGAACCTCGGGACATATGCCAGGGACCATAGACCGGAGCTTCGAGTGCAACTCGGTGATATTCTCTGTCCTAAGCTTGTCTCTCTTCGAGTCCTCGAGTCTCCCTTAATCATCATTCTCCGGCCTCCCCCGCTTTCTCAGGCTCGATCCCCGCATGACAATGGCGGTCTTGCTGCGACCTTCCATGGCGAACTCCCTAGAACTTCTTGCCGCTCCGGGTCTAACAGAGCCTGTCTTCAGATTTCACTTTCACTGAGACATGTCCGATTTATGTTATTCCATGAGTGTGTGAGAGAGAGATTGCTTTTCTGCAGAGGGTGGTTAGAAATGTGCAACTTACGGAGAGACAAGACAATGATTCTGAAAGCTCAATCTCCCTCTCTCTCTCTCTATCTCTCTCTCTCTACATGTGTCGTGTGTCTTCGTTTTGATATCTCTTTATAGTACCAAATCAAGAATAAGATGGTCCCATTGACTCCGCCACTTGGCCACAGTGCGCTAAAACAAAAGAATCGAGACGGCAAGATGAAGTTTTATACTTCGTGATCGACCAAGAGCTGTAGCCGCACGCTGCAGCGTTAGCCATCATAAGTTATCTTGAAAAAAAAGGGGGGCTTTGAGGTTAGAACTATTGGTATCAGATGCCCAAGCTTCGTTGATTAAATCAAGTGCCATTTTCAACTGCCTCTTAGTTCTACTTATCACTTTCTCCACAAAATTTGTGAATACAAATTACAACGTAAATTTCAAAAAAAAAAAAAAAAGAAACTTGAAAAAACTCATATAGCATTCCACATGTTAATGTTTGAAACTTTTAATAGGTTCCATGTAGTTGAGATTAAATAAAAATCAAAATTTGAGTTACAAAAGATTCTAGAAAATATTGGAAGTGAAAGTCACTCTTATTTACCCTTTACCAAAAAAAAAAAAGTCACTCTAGATAGATTTCATAGACGATGAATAATTTCCATACTTTATTTATTGGTAACACGTAATATTTTCAAATGATTAAATCTTGATTTTGAGCTTTCCTATGTTTGACAATTGACATACCCGTCGTCCAGCTATGGAGAATTCAACTTGGTTCCGTGTTCTTTATGTAACTAAGCCTTCCACTTTTTGAGGAACAACGATGGGCTCCCTAACCTCCCTAGGAAATAACTTTTTCCACCTTGGCCGATTTCATCAAATAGCTTATAAAACCCCTAATCCAAGACTCCTTAGCTTTTGAATAACGAACTAGATTAATTCACGCTAGGTAACCTTCCAAAAGGAGATAATGATCACCTGTTGTCAAAGCGAAGGGATGATAGTATGGGGCTGCTCCATTTTATGCTCATTACTATCAGATCAAAATCCTAATTTCAACCCTCATCCCAGTTCTCTCTCTCTCTTTGACCAAGATGTGATCGACCATGGGTGGCTCCTTTGACCCACCCAAACCAGAAAGGTAAATGAGCGAGTTTAGACAATGGACTTGCATATAATGCCCAGCTCACTTGACTATGGCTTGAGATTGGCCCAAATACTTATATGTAAATTGTATATCATTGGCATTTTTGGACATTACTATAGGCTCAACATTTGGGCCTAGCCGGGGTCATTTAATGATCGACTCTACTTTGACCCCGTCACACCCCAAAACTACAAAGAATGGAGATGACATAGCTGTCCTTCCCACGAAGGACGCAGTCTCAAACACTAACCAATAACCTAATATCAACTTATATATATATCAAATAGACCAACAGATTGATTGCAACATCAAAGTTTCTATAATCCACCAAAAAGAAATATACAATAAGAACTTAGCTAACTCAACCACTAGCAACAACTATGTATACAATTTCTTTAAACCATACCAAAAAATAGAACTCCCCAAAAGTTTCCCACCAACGGTGCTCTCACTCTATTTGCCGCTAACTGAGGAACCTGAAAAGATTAAAGTACAAGTGGAATGAGCAACAACTCAATGAGTAGTACATATCTTCTAAATAAATCGAACAACCACTATGCATGTATACAAAGCAATACCAAATTTCATAACGCTAACTCAATATATGAAATACATATCGAATCATATAAGAGTTATTTCTTATCATCAAAGCTTTATACTAAATCACCATCAAAAGTTGAGTATCAATGGTCAAGTCCATTGAATAATCTCCATCAAATATCACATACCAATGGTCCATCCATTGACTAATTTATTGCTCAATATTCTACCATGGTCACAACACAACGCCCGATGACAATGTGACCAAGCTTTTCCCCTTGGCAAGGTCTCTAACTACAAAGCTGATGGCTAGGCCCAGAAGGATATCCTAAACCTAGTATGCATACCCCAAAAAACCCCTCACTTGGTTCATAGTCATATTAAGCATAAATAACCATTCTCCAATACCATAAATCCAATGCAAAAATCAATATCATAAACCAAACAAATAACATTTTGCAACATAGCCTATCATCCATCTCCCATCCATTTCTCAAATCATCATAAACATTTTCATAAATCAGTCGCAAAGCAATTTCATATATATTTATATTTCTCCACGAACTTTGTATAACACACCTTTCAAACATTCACAATCAACCAAAGAGTAGTAATTATATATATATATATATATATATATATATATATATAAAGACATGATTTTATAAAAACCAAAGAAAATATAGTACCACTCACCTCGTCGTCTACGACCGAACGACGAACGATGCTCGTATTGTCGAACTCACGGCCCTATCAAATAACTGAGAAATAATGTTAAAATCAAAATAAAACTCTACCTCAACTACAAAATGACTAAACTATGCCTTAACTCAAACAAAAAGACTCCTATGCGCTAACAAATCGCATAACCAAAGCGATTAGTCAAGCCGTTTGCAACATGGAGTTTAAGCGCAAAACTTGATCGCGTCATAACTTTTTTCTCTGAACCCCGATTCGAAATAGAAAGCCTTTCAAACATATTACAAGAATCCGAACTTGACTATCCTAAAACCAAGTCGAAAAATGACAAAATATGAGCCCAAAGTTGCTGGACATGTATTGTTTATTGCACACAAGAAACTTTGAAATTTTGTTTCAAACAAACCATAAGCTCAAATTACGATCCGTAAAATCTCATAACTTCACAACACCCTAAATTATCATTCCTATAAAAATGCGAGGCTCAACAACTCCAAAATTGGACATCGCCGCTTGATTTTCCAAAAATTCTGAATTTGAACCCTAAACCCATAAATTACTTCAATTGGACAAACAAGAGACCTAATCTTTTACCGGGCACTACATTATGGAGTCAAGTTGGCTTAGTGAGGCATTCGTGGCGTGCACGTATCAAAACCCCTTTCCTTTCATCCCCTCCTTCTTCCCTTCCTCCTCCTCCTCCTCCTCCTCCTTCTTCTTCCCTCTTTTCTCCTCTTTTCTTCTGCTCGACCTTTTGCCCTTTTTTTTCTTTTGCTTTCAACAGGAATGGAGAGGAAAGGTGATTTTGTGTATTTCTGTATATTGATGTACAAGTATGATCCTCCACTTATAATGTTAGTGAGAGGAAATAATATGGGAAATAAAAAATATGGGAAATAAAAAATACACCGATTACATAATATTTTCATTTTCCTATTTGACCAAGCTAATCACTAACAGACTGATTCAATCACTGATACTTGAATTGATATTCAGAATCAGTATCTTCATATTTCCAACACTCCCCCTCAAGCTGGTGGCCTGTATATGTCAAGGACACCTAGCTTGCCTAATAGGTATGCACGTTGTCTTTGGCATAGTGGCTTGGTAAAAATGTCTGCAGGTTGCTCAACAGTTCCGATTCCTCTCGTTGTTATGATTCCTTCCCGAATCTTGTCCCGAGTGAAATGACAGTCGACTTCTATATGTTTGGTCCTTTCATGAAAAACAGGATTAGCTGCCAATTTGAGTGCAGCATCATTATCACAAAACAATTCGCTGGATCCATTGACTTGTACTCCGAGATCTGAAAGTAATCCTCGAATCCATATTACTTCGCAAACAGTTTTTGCCATAGCTCGATACTCTGATTCTGCTGATGACAAAGACACGGTTGATTGCTTCTTTGTTTTCCATGAGATGAGTGATTTTCCCAATTTGATACAAAAACCAGTAATGGACCTTCTTGTCATCGGACAAGTAGCATAATATGTGTCACAATATGCTGTCATTTTCATGTCACAATCTCGAGACAAAAAAATGCCGAGTCCTGGGCATCCCTTCAAGTATTTCACGACTTTTAGTGCTGCATCCATATGTGACTGTTTTGGCTTATGCATGAATTGGCTGAGTATTTGCACTGCATAGCATATATCCGGTCTTGTCATTGTGAGATAAATCAATTTCCCAACAAGCCGTTGATATCTTGATGGATCTTGGAGTAATACATCCTCAACAGGTGAAGACAAGCTCTCATCATACTCATATGTCGTCAACTTCGCATTCTGTTCAATCGGTATAACAGCTGGTTTACACCCCGATAATCCTGCTTCAGAGACTATTTCTAGAACAAATTTTCGTTGGCTGAGACATATTCCCTTGTCAGATCGAGCTATTTCAATGCCGAGGAAATACTTAGGAGGCCCCAAATCTTTTATGTGAAAAGTGGCACTCAAGTAGTTTTTGAATTTTGCAATAGCCAGCTCATTATTCCCCATGATAAGAATGTCATCAACATATAAGTACCTTTAGTCTATGTGAATAGAGCATAATCATGTCTGGAATGCTGAAATCCTGCGTCGGTCAATGCAGTAGTGAATTTGGCGTACCATTGCCTAGAAGCCTGTTTAAGTCCATACAGGGATTTACGGAGACGACATACACGAGACTCCCCCTGGCTGCGTAATCCCTGTGGAAGTTCCATATATATTTCCTCATCCAGATCCCCATGTAAGAATGCATTATGGACATCCATTTGATGCAATGGCCAGTTGCGAGAGGCAGCAACGGACAAAAAACAGCGAACAGTCACTTCCTTAGCTACAGGAGAGAATGTTTCATGATAGTCAAACCCTTCTTGTTGGGTGAAACCTTTTGCTACTAAACGAGCTTTATATCTCTCAATGGAACCATCTGCCTTGAATTTTATCTTATAAACCCACTTGCACCCAATAGGTTTTCGTCCGGCCAGTAGGGAAACAATATCCCAAGTATGATTTTCATGAAGGGCTTGTAATTCGAGCTCCATGGCATGTTTCCATTTGGGATCACGTGCCGCCTCAGTATAGGAAGACGGTTCTTGCTCATCTGAAATTCTACTAATGCAACATATGTGTTCTGGTGATAACCTACTGAACGAAACATAAGAGGATACAGGATATTGTGTACCTGAAGAATCCACCGTAGGACATATATAATCTTTTGTCCATGTAGGAGGTCGAGTAGACCGTCCAGAACGCCGAGGCTGCTCAATCCTTGGCTCCGTTGTTGTGGCAGGAGATAGCCTTTGATGATTTGTGGGCGATGAGCTCTACTGGGAATTGGATGAGGTATTGTTTCCAGGTGCGAAAATTGGTGCATCATCACCTGAGTTGGAATCTTCTGTTGAGCTCGGAATATGCTTTTCTGGTGCAAAGAGTACGTACTGAGGTTGGACAGGTAAATCATCTTCTAACAAGAAAGATTGATGGGCAGATGTTGATGATGACAATGTTGCCTCTTTAAATGGGAAGATGTCTTCGTGAAAAATAACATCTCTGCTCACAAAAAAATGCCCTGTGGAAATCTCCATGACTCGATAGCCTTTCTGTAAAGAAGGATATCCCATAAAAATACACTGCATAGCCCGAGGATCCATCTTACTTCGTGGCCCTAGGGCTGCCACATAACATAAACATCCAAAGACTCGAAGATGATCAATCATTGGTTGTTTTCCATAAAGCGATTCAAAAGGAGTTCGTCCTTCAAGTATTCTAGTTGGCATAAGATTGATCAGGTAAGCTGCTGTGACCACACAATCACCCCAAAATTTTTCTGGTATAGAAGCTTGATATTTGAGGGCTCGAGCTACTTCTAAGAGGTGACGATGTTTGCGCTCAACAATCCCATTTTGTTGAGGCGTGTAGGTACACGAACTCTCATGTAGGATTCCTCTAGAAGATAAGAAAGAGACACATTCCGAGAAAAAATTCACGTCCATTATCGTACGAATTCTACGGGATTTGGTTTGTCGAATTGATTCTTAATGAGAGATAGGAAATTCGACAGTAGAAAAAGTTTGACTCTTGGATTGCATAAGGAAAACCCAAGTAGCACGAGTGTAATCATCAACGATAGTCAAGAAAAACGAGACCCATCACGATGTGGAGTGTGATAGGGTCCCAGAGATGTCCATATGAAGTAAGGAAAAGCACTTGGTAGCTCTTGACGATCGACATGAAATTGTTTTCGAGATTGCTTTGCTAATGGACATATCGGGCATTGAGGATAAGGAAAACGCATAGAATGACCCAAACGTTGATGAAAAACAATATCTTTATTACTTGTAATGGCATTACAAGATATGTTTTGACTGGTAAAATCAAGATCTTTTTTGGAGACTGGTCCAAAAATACAATCCTTCTGCGACACTACCCAAGCCCATCGATCGCACGGTCAAAGGGTCTGAAAGAAGCAATTTTTCGAATTGAATACAGCCTGGCAAGAATTATCTTCGCAAGCTTTTGAGGCGATAAAAGATTGAACTCAAATTCAGGTATGAAAAGGACATTTTTGAGAACAATTTTTGGATTAAGCTGGACTGTTCAATTTTCTCGACATGAATAATGTTTCCATTAGGCGACGTACGATGTTGAGGAATGTGACCTTTCTTGGATACCAGAAAATAATTGTTCATTGCATACTATGTGGTCACTAGCACTTTGAATCAATTATCCATGCATCAAGCGATACCGAATTTGTCTTGCATAAGAAAGTACATGAGAAACTTGCGAGTCTTGTCATTAATGGACAAGCGATTTAATGCCTTCATAATATTCTCGGTACCGATCTTGGGTAATGATCGATTTGCACCATCGGTCCTCCGTCTTTGAAACTTGGTAAGCGGCAATTTCTTTTTCCTTTTTATCACCTGGCTTTCCATGTAACTTCCAGCATGTGTCAATAGTATGATGAGGACGTTTACAAAATTCACAATATTTACCCTTATTTTTGAAATTTTGCCCAGCAGATTTTGTGGATGACGTGGCATGTCGTGGACCACCGGATGTTCTATACGCGGGTGCTGACGTGGCGAAGTAGGGACCGTTTGATTCGGCCGAGTGAATGGACAGTTGAGGACCGTCCGATCTTCTCTGTTCCTGGCCGTTGGATCCGAGCGGATAAATGGAGGAATAGGAGCCGTCAGATCTTCTCCCAGCATCCCAACCGTTGGATCGCAGATTAGGGTTAGGGTTTATTTCCCCAAATCGGTTCCCCGCAGCCCCCAGTTCTCCTCCTTGCCCGAAACTCTCTATTCCTCCGGCGAAGCTTCGACCTCCACGGTGCGGCGCCTCCGTTGAATTGAGACTCCTCTGGAAGGCAGCAAGGGCGACTCCTTCGCCCACTCTTCCGTGCTCGGCTGCGGCTTGCCGCTGGCTTTCCTCTTGGACGGCCAGTTGGTAGATTCGGCCGAGCGAGGGCATGGGATCCATCGCTAAAATCTGCGAACGGAAAGATGAGTATGTGTCGTTCAAAATCAGTAAGAAACGGGTTATTTTCTCCCTCTCTTTGATTGCTCGGTATTGTTGCAGCGTGGATTCGGGACCCTCAAGGCGTTCTTCGGCCGCTTCCAACTCGTTCCAGAGAGCGGAAATTCGGTTGAAGCAGGCAGCGACTGACGAGTTCCCTTGCTTCAGGTCCGAGATGGCTTGAGTGATGGTGAAGAGTTTCGCCGGATCGAGCCGCCCGTACATTTCTCGAATGTTCGCCCAGATCGTTTTTGAGTCCTCGGTCGGTGGAAGCCCTGCGCGACGTGCGGAGCGAGGCAATTCCCAATCCAGTACGAACTAGGCGATTACATTTTCGCCAGAGGCGTTCTTTGTCGTTCGTCGGTTGGGTAAGGTACGATTCCATCTATGAATCCGTCTTTTTCTTTTGTAACGAGTGCTCGTCGGAAGTCTCGAGCCCAAGTGTTGTAATTTTACGGTCCGGTGAGTTGTATCGATGAGTCGCGGCCGGTCCGTCGGCCGGCGACGTGTAGAGGGGGTCGCCAGGCTCGGGGCGTCCGCTGTTGAAGGGAAATCCATATGGTAAGAAGGCAGATTGAGATCCGGGTTGAAGAATTGGATATGGATTCCGTGGAGTCAATCCGGGTCCGAAACCCAGTCCCGATCCACCACTGGAACGAGTGTCTGTGATGCATTATTTCCTTCGGGTCGAATTCCAGATCCCGATTCATTTCCTTCTCCAGGTAAGCTCTGTTGAGCCAATGCGTGACTAGGTCCAGCAGGCCATTGGCCATGAATTGGATACCAGCTAATGTATGGCAATTGTTGAATAGGTGTCGGCAATGGAGCCGAAAGTTGTGGCTGGAAATTCTGGGTATCATCAGTCTGGGTCTGAACAATCTGATCTTGTGGCAGATTTTCAGTAGGATGGTTGAGCGATTCCTCCACAGGTGAGATCACTTCTTGGTCGTTGCTGCTGCTCGACTTGTTGCTCTGATTTCTAGCCATGGGTATCGAACAATTGAATTCCTAATCGGTGTGTCAATGTTTTGCAGAAAGAGATTTTGCAACAACAATTGAAAAACTACCGAAGGCAATTCAGATTATTTGCGGAAGCTAGGTCAGAACGAGGCGCTCTGATACCATAACAGGAATGGAGAGGAAAGGTGATTTTGTGTATTTCTGTATATCGATGTACAAGTATGATCCTCCACTTATAATGTTAGTGAGAGGAAATAATATGGGAAATAAAAAATAATATGGGAAATAAAAAATACACCGATTACATAATATTTTCATTTTCCTATTTTACCAAGCTAATCACTAACAGACTGATTCAATCACTGATACTTGAATTGATATTCAGAATCAGTATCTTCATATTTCCAACAGCTTTCATTATTTAAAGTGGGTCCCACTACCTTTTTTTTTTCCACTACCTTTTCTTTAACTTTTTAAAAAATCTTGCTCAGACCCACACTCTCACCGTGGACCACAATCTTCACTTCACGCCCGAATTCCCGGGTTTAGGGCCATGCCCCAAGGGATGGTCGCCGTGGCTTTCTCCACGGCACGGGACTCGACTATAAGAACGGGATCCCGTCAGCCACGGACGACGATAGGGATCTCGCCATTACTCCCCCGTAAAATTTAGAAAGTTAGGATCAACAGGTGAGATTTAATTTTATTCAAGGCAAACACCACAGTTTTTCGAGAATTAGATTATCCCTGCATGTAGAAGCCTCAACTACCCAACAACACGTGTAATCAAAATAACCTCTTTCTGACCCAGGAAAAAATCTATCTTTATTGACTTCAGATTGACTCAGTGACTTCCAGTTCAACTCCCACCCGAAGTAAACCAAAGTCATTCCGAATATTTTTTCCGTCTTTGAGGACAAGCGAGAGAGACAAAAACGGAAGCGGGTCGACCGATCTTTCGTTACTGATAATCGGTCGCCGCCCCGCAGCACTTGCTTAGCTTGCCTTCTTGATCAGTGATGGCTTTGGCCGTCGCTGCTGCTGCTGCGGCTGCTGCTTGTCTCGCCGTGATCTCCGTTCTGCTGCCCACGCTTGCTCTCGGCAACGTTTTGCCCCCTCTCCTTTCGCCCGTCGCGGGTTCGCGTCGTTACTTCCCTGAAAACCATGCTCCTCTGTTTCGTCGTTTTCTGATTCGGTTACTGTTCTTGTGGGGTTTGCCGATTTGGCTCAGAGAGGAGTTTGCTTTGTTTTCGTCTGGGGCTGTACTTTTACGGACATTTGGCCAACTGGGTGTTCTCGACTGCCGTTCGATTTGTTCTTTTTTTTTTTTTTTTTTTTTTTTTTTTTTTTAATTTGGTTTGTTTTGGCGCCTCGATGTTGCAGATGATGTGTGCAAGGAAGTGCAATGTGGGAGAGGAACGTGCAAGCCCAGTGGGAATATCACTTTCTTGTATGAATGTGAATGTGACCCTGGATGGAAGCATACTCTTTCAAGCACTGATCTTCATCCGAATTTCCTCCCTTGTGTAATTCCTAACTGTAATCTCTCTCTCTCTCTCTCTCTCTCTCTCTCTCTCTCTCTCTGCAGCTGCTATTCAGGATTAGATGTTGAGATAAAAGTGAATTGATGTGAAGCAATGATCTCAGTACATGTCTTCTGTTGGGTTGCTCTCTGTATTTTACCGATAGTTTTGTATGCAAATGAAGAGATGGTAATGGGTGATTCACAACAGCTAAGTTTTCAAAAGAAGACTTTACTAAATTACTGATAGCGTGGATAGATCAACTTCTGTCACACTGCCTAGATTGTCACGAAGTACGTCCGACTTAGTTTCATATTGTGCATAGAAGAATGTTTCCAGTATTTGCCGAAGAAAACAGAAACAAGACTTTATAAGCTGGGGTGATCCTTTGTCTGTTTGATCTGTCTGTCAATAATTTATTTTCAGCTAGTCATCCTTCCAAATGAGTTCAGGTGGACCATATGTGGAACCATCAGTATGCAGCAATTCCTAAATGGAAGACGAGGAAATCTAATCGGGTCATAGGGCATGATCAAATATGAGTCTATGAACACAATGGTTTTAACTGTTTATCTGTTTAAGCTATACTATAGTGTTAATTGCTCCTTTCTGCTTTGTTTGTATCAGTTTACCAGGTGGATTCTCTATGCATTTTAAATGAAGAGGGGAGTCCTAGATTGATCATTATTAATAATTTGAAGGTGAAAAGAACCCCAAAATAATCAAAGAGGAATGTGTCATAATCATCAATTTCTAAATTATTTTTTAGCTTGAGTTGGTAATGGAGGTCAATCAAATTATCATCTTGTCTATGGTTTCGTGTTACTCTGAGATTTTGTCTGACATCGTTACTGCAACAGAAGTCCGACCCAAAGCTATTAGTTGGAGAGAGACTACATGAAAAAGCGCATTGAATTGATAGATGGAGGAGCCTCACACTCGAGATAAATCTAAGGTATAAATTAGCTCTGGTGTCATGTCAAAAAGTTATGCTGAAAAACTTAAGCTGCTAAGTTACTGGAGATTACTTGAATATAAGAGTTGTATAGACCCTGTAGACAAGGGATGTGGGTTAGTTAACGTTAGAAAGAAAGTTAAACAAGCAACCATAACATGTGATGTTCATGCGATACCTAAACTGATGTTGACAAACGTATTCTCATTCCTCCACCTAATAAGAGATAAATTTGGATATTCTGAATATTGCTATTGATTTCTTTTCTAAAAAGTTATAAGACACAGACTTGTATGGTTGCTGAAAGGAAAGACTTAAAAGTTCGCTGTCTTCATGCATGTTGGCTTGAGCCTTTTCTAACAATCCCACTTTCCCATTCTGTCTTTCTTCCTTGGAGCTCTGACTGTTACAACTAGACTTAGCATAGTTTAACTTCTCTATGATTACATGTCTATAGTTAAACCAACACTCAAAATCAATGAATAGTGGCAAAACAAAAAACATTGATGGATACTGATCTTTCTAGAACTTATATTACCAGACTTGCTTTCACTAGTTGTTAGCCAAATGAGAGAGAAGAGTCCATTTAATGTTATAAAGATAGGTAGTGTCAAGATCATAGAACTTGTCTACGTGTCCAGTTGTTTTAAATGGCAAGATGAGTATCATCTATATGAGTTTGAAACTGCAGTTGACGGGATCGACTAGACTTGAGGCAATAATCTCTTTCCTGTGCCAACATGCATCGTGTACAAGAATGAATAATCTGATACTTAACCTTAAAAATTTTACTCTTATAGTTGTTTCTTTTGTTCGTTAACTTTATGTGATTTGGTTGCTGCTCTGATACCATTTCTCTTGCTTCCCCATTTTTTGCAGGCACCCTCAATTTCTCATGCATGAAATCCTCTGCTTCAGCTGAGGAGAAAGCAAGACAAGCTAACGAATCAATTTTCAACCGTAAGTACTTACCTTTGATCTGCTTGATGTCTCAAGTTGCTTTATGCTGGTTTGTAGATGAGTTCATGCTAAATTCGGTTGCCTTCTCCATTTATAGCCTGTCATTGGGCTGATTGCGGAGGTGGCTCCTGTAACAGGACTTCAATTCTCTCATACAGTTGCCTATGTGATGAGGGCTACTACAATCTCTTCAATCTCACTGCTTTCCCATGCTACAAACAGTGTGAGTCCTCAATTATTTTTCTCTAAACATGAAAGGAACAGTATTTCTGTTTTTTTCTCTGTAGTTTAGTGGCTGTGAGAAATAGTTGTTCTCTAAGGATTAATATTTCCTTTTTTTTCCTAATGCGCCAAATGTCGGTGTGCCTAATTAGCTATTACCTTTTGAAGGTGGAATTGGTTTGGATTGCTCGAATCTTGGGATTTCACCGTCAAATAATACTGCTTCAGCGCCCCCTTCGGCACCCAGTGATGGGTCTAGAGGTAAGGTTCAAGCAAAGTCCCAAACTAAATTGGCTTTTGAGCTCTCTCTGAATTGCACGAACAACTCTTTTGCCACTAGTGAAAAGTAATAGATATGCTAACAAAGGTTAATGTGTGCTCATGAAAAAAAAGATTATTAATTTACTTAATTTGAGTCCAAGCACAGGCATGAAAAACTAAACAAAACTTCTTCACAGAAGTTCAGTCTTGATCTGAAAGAAATTGAGAAGGTGAAAGTTGCAGTTTATGCTTATTGAATAAAATCCATCAAAAGCTGGCCAAAAAGGGGGCAAAAATAGATTAACATCAGTCAAGAGACTTTGTTCTTAGGCTGAATCATGTTTTCAACGTCTCTCCTTTCTGCAACAGGCACACTTATGCAAGGGAGTTATCGCTGGTTAGTTCTCCTGATGTTCTTTTTGGGCATTCTTCAGTGCCCATAAAGCAAAAGGCAAAGTAGAAAGCCGATATCTCTTGTACCATGTTAGAACTGGAGATTGCAAATGACGTTTTTGTGATAGCCTTATTCGGAGGTCTGTTTGATGCGGGATATTTATTGTACTCCAATGAGCTGTTGTACAGATTAGTTTCATTGAACCCAACAGACAAGTGAATGGGCATAAAATTTTTCATGAGAGTGAGATATTAGTCGATTGTCCAATTCTCATGCTTGTATTAGTCCTCTCATTTCCTTAACATGGGCGGACGGGCCAACTCAGGCCCATCACTATAAATAAAACCATCAGCCCTGCTGGGATCCGAAAGATGAGTGTTCTTGGGTACCCAGATGCGTTCGACGCACTGGAGCTTCAGGTGTGGAAAAACGCTGCCTTCGACAACGGCAAGTTCGAAGACTCTGCCGCCGTCGCCGCTGCCATCCAGGCGTCTTGGTCGTCCGTCAACCCCGTCTTCGTGAAGCTCTCTGACTCGCTCGAGTCCAACGACTTCAGCAAGGAAAACCAGAGCCCGAGTGCGCCAATTCCCAGATTTCCCTCAAATCCTCCGTTCCTTCCAAGATCCAGTGGAAGCAGGGCATGCTGGAGCCCCTGTCGGCCAAAGCCATAGATCAAGAAGGCAATGGCAGGACTATAGATGCGGAAATTGAGGAGGTAGAGAAGGAGATCACGTGCCTGTCGTTGAGGCTCGAGGCGCTTCGCCTTGAGAAGGCCAAAGCCGAGGACGAGAAGAAGCCCCACGGGAGAGTCGTCTCGGCCAAGTTCAAGGAGCCGAAGCAAGTGGTGGGGATCGGAAGAGATCCGGATGCCGCGAAGAGGATCGAGGAGACTCTGCTGTCAAGCGCGAAGCCGAAATTGAATCGGAGAGGGCTCAGTCTGGGGCCCGCGAAGATCGCTTTGAGCGCCGGCAAATTGCATCCCTCGATCAAGGGAGAGTTCACTCTCGGTTTGTTGATATAGAACCGGAGGAAATCATGCTTCTGGAAGTTGGAGGAGATTGAAAGTCATGAAGGAGAGGAGGACAGATTTTATCGGTTTGTGGTTCGGTTCGGTTCGGTTAACCGATAAAAACCGAACCAATAAAAAAATATCGGTTTTTAATGAGAACCGAACCGAAAAAACCGAATTTTTCGGTTCGGTTCGGTTCGGTTCGGTTCCTAACACCCCTAGGTTTTACTATTAACTTGTCATTGACAATTAAGTCACACGTAGAGGGTGTCTCCAAGGCAACGTACTCTCCTACGCAAGGTTTAGGGAGTCCACTTATTGAGTTTTCTCACTCGTTGTGGTTTAAAGTTTTCATGCCCAAATCATGAGTAGTCCATTCCGCCACGTGCATTTTGGGGTGTCTGTTGATTAGGACAATCAAGTGACCCCCTTCTCAATAGAGGAGACCAACATCGTATACGAGAAGTAAGTGACCATCATCTGAGTGGACGAGGGGCTGACAAGCTTGATGCCCCATCGATTCTTGGCGTTGTACATATGGTTCGGAGGAGAGCTCTTCAGCCTTCTCTAGGCTTTTGATGGGCCACCAAGCGGGGGATCTAGGAGTGCCATCTGGGACCCTTTGATCGTGGAAGTCCTTGACAACTTTGTCACTGACCTGGAGTCAAACTTGGACCCAGAGCCCAATCCCAAGCCCGAGCCAATGTACTACGACATGGACATGTATTAGGCACGTAGGGGAGGTACCACGTTTTGAGGTCGCCCTCGTACGATAGAGGAGCTAGGTTTACCCCCAACCCCTTTTGGTAATCGGAAAGAATCCGCGTTGTGGATGTGTAATTATTAAACTTCCGATATACTAAATTGATGTATATATGTATATATGTATTGAAGCGTTTGTGTTGATATGTTTCCTTGCTATCCCTATTAATGTATATGATTGGATGGAGTTGATTATGCTTTCACTTGTGTTTAATTGAAAAATAAAATGAATGGGCTGGCAACGCCTTCTGGAACGTCATAATTAAATGACCAAAAGAAAGAAGGGATGTCGCGTGTCCAAGAGTCAGGACGTGACATGCCATGATGATGTGTGAGATTGCGACCACCTAGCCAGCACTCTGCTCTTGTTTGCCTTGGTGATGAATAGGAGGAGCAAGGAGAGAGCGGTGAAGCCGCACGCGATAGCTGATATAGCTAGTATGAGTACCTAGAGGGGGGGTGAATAGGTATATAAAAAATTTCTCGAAGCTTGTACGATATTTAAACAATTAATGATTCAATCGCAAGAGTTAAATATCAATCGAGACCGAGTAAGGGAAAGAGAGAATTGAACACTCAGTTTATAGTGGTTCGGCTTGATTCAACCCTACGTCCACTCTTCTACACGACAGTAGATTGGCTGGATTCCACTATGATCAAAGAGATGTTACGGTGTTGATCTTCCTTGATTTCTAGGTGTAGATGATCTACCACACTCACTCAAGGCGTCACCAAGTATATACTCTCTCTGTTTACAATTTCGCTCGAACAGTCTCAAACAACAATCAAGGATCTTCGAGACTACGGAATTTTTCTATCAATCACCCTCTTAAAATAACTAGAACGACTTCTTTTTATACTCCTTCATGCCATCATAGCCGTTGGCACTTACCAAAGGAATTCCTCCAATCTACCCGTTGGACGGAATCAATCAAGAAGATCATCCGAGCTATTTAAGGAATGCGATGATAGCCCATCAATCTCGTTCGCCCATACAATCGGATCTCGGTTTCCATGAATAGAACATTCCAAGATTATTTCGTCGACCAACGGATCTTCAATCGATCTTAGATAAGAATTAAAGAATCCGAAATGATTATCCAACCAAAGAATCTATTCCGAGAGAATAGGATCGAATCCTCAACCATAAACCTCGGCTTTGGATTTCCTTCGTCTTTGGATTAGAAAGGCGTCGGTGAGAGCAGGACTTAAGTCTTGAGTCCCGAGTCTTAAGTCTTGGGTCTTGAGTCTTGAGTCTTGAGTCTCGAGAGAACAAAGTCTTCGGACTTTAAAGCGACGGTCTCCGAACTTCCAGACTTTAGACCTAAAGAAAGAAACGTTTTGTCGCTTCAAAATATTCGGAAAGATTTCTCCAACAATCTCCCCTTTTTGATGGTGACAAAACTTTCTTGAAGATTTGAACAACTTTGACTCGCAAAACATTTCTCAAGTAATATGGCTAACTCATAAAGATTAATAAAATAACCGGACTCTGCATCCACCACAGAAAATTGGTTAGACTTTCATGAGAAACACCATATAACAAAACTTGAATAAATGCGACCAGTCAAGCATCACAATCGACAGTCAATTCGGTCATCCAAGTTCAAGTTCTCAAGTCATACTCAAAAATAAACATAACCAAAAAGGTCAAAGATTAAAATATGAAAGTTCAAATTGATTCTCCCCTTTTTGTCATCATTGAAAAGGGTGAGAAAGGAGTCATGTACGCTTGGGAATGCGCACGATCGGAAATCCCCAATAGGCTGGACTACTCCTTCGAGCTTCTTCGGAGTCTTCTCTCGGATGAGCTACCTCTTCTCCCTTGGCATTGGCTTGAAGTTGCGAGCGAGGTCTTTGAGTCTATCCTCCATAGAGGCGAAGATGCTTGTCCGGTGCTCTTCAAAGCTTGGATTTCACGGTCCAGAACATATATCCGGTTCCGCATTTCCGAGAAGAATATTCATGATGCTACGAAAGTCTACGAATCATCCGTACGTGTACTTGCATTGACTCTCTCGAGATGATGGCGTTTTTGAATGGTCCGGCAGATTTGGAATCGATGCATCACCTTCTTCGGGCAATTGAGAGACTCGAACTTCTTCCGGGTCTTCCGGAGATTGTCTTAGATCTTCACGACGCCGCGGGAGGTGTAGACCTCTCTTGCTCGCTAACTCCCCTGTCTCTAGGACATCGAAAGGGGAAGAGTGATGATCATGCTCTTCATTTCCCTTTTCTCCAGAATTGTCAGCGAGACTTTTCTTTTTCTCCTTCTTCTTCTTCTTCAACTTCTTTGTTTTGAAGATCTGTTTGATGAGACCGAACGTCTTGTTCTTGTCGCGCTTGGATAGTGGGATCTTCATCATCTTCATCTTCATCTTCATCATCAAGGATGAGAGTTCTTCTCTTCTTCTTCGATGGGGCACCCATGGCCTCCTTTCCTTTCCTTTTTGAAGCAGATTGGAATTTGGAGATTTCACTTTGAATTTCTCCATTGCCTTGGAGAGTTCTTGCAGACGCATCTTCATTAACATTTTCAACCCTACCACCATCTTTTCACACGGTCGATCACAAAATGTATGCGGTAGTTCAATGTTCGGATGTGCGAAGATCTTGGTCACCGGACCAGGATAAGGCAATTGTCCTTTGTCTTTTGACAATGCTCTGTACATATGGAAGAGAATAGTGTGCGGGAGAGAAAACTTCCGTCTGAGTTGATCGCATACATCAACTTTGCTTCGGGAAGAGACACGAAGTCTTTGACGTAGACTTTGTGCGAGACAGTTAATCACAATCTTATGAAGCACGATGTTGATGGCCTTCATCCTCGAGTAGGTAATTTTCTTCTCTGCGTCCATATCTTTAACAAGATCCAGTAGTACGAGCGGTGAGACTTTGATAGGGAGATAGCGTCCCGTTCAACTCCAACAATGTCCGCCAACATATTCACATCTACCACGTAGACTTGATCTCGAACATCGAATGAAATTCTATTCGCATCCAAAAAGCTAAGATTTGAATAGAAATAGGCGGTCGGTTGAGCATACCGTCTGTAGAGTCGAGCGAGAAAGTCTCAAGTTGAAGCAATTTCAACTTTTCTCTTAAGTTCACGTTGATGGAGTCCGGGAAGTCAAAATCGACACTTCTAGGGTTTATCACCCCTCTTTTCAACATGACTGAAATACACTTTTCTCGATCCTTGGATTTAAACAAATCCATCCGATTTCCTTTCACATTCGCTGCCACACCCATTCTAGGTTTAAATTCAAGGAACATTTTGTCATCATCGTTCCGTCAATCGATTTTGTCCTGGCATACGAGGATCGGGAATGTTCTCAAGAGCCTCCATTGCCCTTCCTTTAGGAGCAATTCCCAATTCCTCCATTTTCCGAGAAAAAGATACTCATTCCCATAATTTTTGTCCTTAAGGAAGTCATCTATATACTTTAATGAAGTGCCGGTGACTTTCAACGCACGATAAAGCTTATAGATAACAGAGGGTTTTTGGACTCTTCGGGTCGGCATCCTCGATTATCTCTTCTTCCAGATTTGCACCTTGTGGGGCGGGAGATGCTGAATGACGTGGAGGAGAGCGAATCGGACTTTGTCGCTGACTTGGTAAGTCTTCATCCTCGTAAGATCGAAGTGTGTCGGTCCCTTCTCCATTTCTGTGGTCCCCTGTTTTGCGATTCTTGATGATTTCCTCGAAAGACGACATCTTCCTTTGTCTATAGGAGGATTCCTTCACTTGCTTTTCCCAAGAAAGATGACCACTTTCTCGACAATGAACAAAGAGTAGAAACAAGATCGAGAGGAGAGTGCTTTTTAGGGTTTTGAAAATTTGGGGTAGAATAACGTGAATTTATATGTGCCTCGGATTTGAAAAGAGAAGTTTAACCGGCACAAGGAAAGTGTACGAACACTTCTTTTTCAAAATCAATAAGCGCCAAAAATAACTTCCTCTAAAAAGACAAGTTTTCAAATTTCACACGAATTATATCCGAATAAAAGAACGTACCTTTTCGAGATAAGATAAACAAGAATTAGTACCTTTTAGATAGAATAGCAACTTACGGTCTTTTAGCCATGAATGATTGAGTCTCGGGATTTAGAGTCTTAGAGCTGGTGAGTCTCTAGACTTTAACTTCTTCACGCTTCAAAATGTTGAGTCTTGAGCGGATAAAATCGAATTGATTTTTCTCCAAAGGCTTTGTAAATATATCTGCTAGTTGGCTCTTTGAATCAACAAATTGAATAGAGATTTCTCCATTTTGAATATGATCTCTAATAAAGTGATGACGAATCTCAATATGCTTTGCTCTTGAATGAAGGATTGGATTTTTGGTGAGATTGATCGCTGGTGTTGTCACATCTGATTTACGTGCATGAGTCTTCAATGCCAAAGTCTTGTAGCTGTTGTTTTATCCATAGAATCTGCGAACAGCAGCTTCCAAGAGCTACATACTCGCTTCGTCGTTGAGAGAGCTACGGTGCTTTGCTTCCTTGAGAACCAAGACACGTCTTTGTTTCCAAGCAATTGACAAGTTCCGAAGTGCTCTTTCTATCGACTACTTAACCGGCCAGATCTGCATCCGAGTATCCTAGAAGATTAAAGTCTCCCCTCTTTGGATACCAAAGACCGATGCTTGCGGATGAAGCAACGTATTTGATAATACGTTTCACGGCAATGAGATGTGATTCTCTAGGATCGATTGAAACCTAGCGCAGATGCAAACACTCAACAAAATATCAGGTCTAGAAGCGTAAGATAAAGAAGTAAGCCGATCATGCTCCTGTACGGCTTTTGATCTACTTTCTTCCCTTCTTCATCCTTGTCTATCTTCTCGAGAGCATGACATTGGTATGTCGGTCTTCTTGCAATTTTCCAATCCAAATCTTTTGACAAGATCATTAGCATATTTTTCTTGGAAGATAAAAGTTCCTTCCTTCAATTGCTTTATTTGAAGACCGAGAAAGAAAGTTAATTCTCCCATCATACTCATTTCAAATTCGTCTGCATAGACTTAGAAAATTTCTTGCAAAGACTTTCATTAGAAGATCCAAAAATAATGTCATCAACATATATTTGAACGAGTAAGAAACTTTTGTTTTCCCTTTTTATGAACAAGAGTAGTATCTACTTTACCTTTGACAAATCCGTTCGTAATAAGAACTTACTTAGTCCGTCGTACCAAGCTCGAGGTGCTTGCTTGAGACCATACAGAGCCTTTTTCGGTCCAAGACCGAGTCCGGCTTCTTTGGGTCTTCAAATCCAGGCGGTTGTTCCACATAAACTTCCTCTTGGATAAATCCATTCGGAAAGCACTTTTGACGTCCATTTGGAATAACCTGAAATTTTTGTAACAAGCAAACGCAAGTAATAGACGAATAGCTTCTAACCTTGCAACGGTGCGTAAGTCTCGTCATAGTCTATTCCTTCTTCTTGCGTGTATCCCTTGGCCACGAGTCTTGCTTTATTGCGTACGACTTTTCCTTCTTCGTTCATCTTGTTCCCGAATACCCATTTGGCTCCAATAACAGTTTTACCTTTCGGTTTAGATGTCAATTCCCGGACATCATTAATATTGAACTGTATCGAGCTCCTCTTGCATAGCTTCGATCCAGCTTTCATCAGATAAAGCTTCTTCTATGCTTTTTGGTTCAATTTCAGAGATGAGAGCAACAGCACTAGACTCTTCACGCCTTTTTGATCTCGGGTGCGGATTCCTTCATTGATTTCGCCAATAATGAGATCTTTGGGATGGTTTGGATTTGTGTTTCCGATTCTTGGTTGATTTGCTTGGTTGATGATCTCTTTCTTTATTTGAATCTTCATGAGTATCTTGATGATGGACTTCCGAGTCCGAGATGCTTCTTGAGTTGAAGACTTTGGAAGGTCTAGCGTGAGTTCGATTCTTCATATTGAGTCTGGTGGATTCATCTTGCGGCGAGTCTTGGAATTTGACATTCATTGATTCTTCCACGGACCGGCTTTTCTTGTTATAGACTCGTAGGCTTTGCTTGATGCGAGAATATCCAAGGAAGATGCCTTCATCTCGATCTTTCTTCAAACTTACCAACTCGATCATTTGCATTTTTCAAAATAAAACATTTGCAACCGAATACATGAAAGTATGAAACAATAGGCTTCTTACCTTTGAACAATTCATAGGGAGTTTTCTCAAGAATAGGTCTTAGAAAGACTCTATTTATAATATAGCATGCAGTTGAAACCGCTTCAGCCCAAAATCGTGAAGAAATTTTACTTTCAATTAAAAGTGTTCTAGCCATTTTTTGAAGAGATCTATTCTTTCTTTCCACAACTCCATTTTGCTCTGGAGTATACGGAGAGGAAAACATGTGATTAAAACCAGATTTATCACAGAATTTTGTAAAATCTTGATTTTCAAATTCACTTCCATGATCTGTTCTTATACTTGAAATAGCAAATCCTTTTTCATTTTGAACCTTTTTAGCAAACTTCTCAAAGTACGAAAAAGTTTCGACTTACTTGCAAGAAAATATACCCGGGTAAAGCGAGAGTAATCATCTACAATTACTAGACAATACTTCTTACCTCCAATGCTCGGGTTCTTGTTGGTCCGAAGAGATCCATATGAAGCAAATCGTAATACATGATTAGTAGATACATGATTTACTTGCTTAAATGAATTTCTTACCGCTTTCCCCGAATGCATGGAGTGCATAGGTCGACTTTAGATATGGCAATTTAGGTAGACCTCGAACAAGCTGCTTAGAAGAGATTTTGGCTAATTGCTTCTTGTTGATATGGCCAAGTTTTCTCGTGCCATAGAAGCGCTTCATCTTGAATTGAGATTAAGCATTGTTCTTCATTTGGCTGTACATCAAGGAGGTAGATGTTTCCATGCCTTCGACCCATAAAAGATCGAGTCGAATCTTTGCTAGTTCCAGAACATATGCCTTCTTGAAAGGAGATCTTGTAACCGTATCACACAGCTGGCTAATGCTTTGAGTAGATTGTAGTTGAGTCCTTCCACTAGTGAGACATTGCTTATTGTGAGATTTCCAATTTTTACAGTCCCGAATCCCACAATACTTCCTTTGCTATTTCCTCCGAAAGAAACTTTTCCACCATTTACTTGAATAAGCTTAATGAAACAATTTGAGTCTCCTGTCATGTGTCTTGAGCATCCGCTGTCAAGATACCACTTTATCTTCTTTTTTGACAGAGACTCGCATTCAAAAGAGAGTCTCAAGCTTTCTTTGGTACCCAAACTTTCTTGGGTCCTTTGGTGTTAGTAGGATGAGCATTATTAGGCCATACTCTCTTAACAAGCTTCCAAACCATAGGACATTCTTTTTCAAAATGATCTGATTTGTTACACTTAGAACACCTTAAAGCATTTCGACCTACCGACTTTACAAACACTCTTTTGAAATGATTTTTATAAGCCTCTTTTGATGGTCTTTTCTTAATTCTTTCTTTTACTTTTGGAAAATCAATCAAGGGGATTGTTTCCACTGTCATACCTAGACCAGACTTATTAAAGTAAGGTCTTTGACTGAAAGCACTTTTTCAAGCTTTTCGGATCCTATCGAAAACTTCTTTGAAATATTTGATAAGTCTGTTTTTAAGAAAACATTTTCTTTCAAGAGATCATCTTCTTTTTCTTTAAGAGCAGAAACATTTAGATCTAGACTTTTAATTCTTTCTTCTAAAATAATTTCCTTTTGTTTCAGAAATGAGTTTTCCTTTTTAAGTTCGGAAATTCTTTTGAGAGAAGTCTTGAGCGAAACACAGTTCATCAATATATTTAGAGACTTTGACAGGAATTTTAAAATTACTTACCTCAAATTCACTGTTCGAGTCGATCCAATACCGAGTCCGAGTCCGAATGTGCCATCAAACATATGTTGGCGTATTCATTATCACTCTCTTCACATTCCGTATCACTCCAGGTTTCGCTTTGAGAGCCTTTCGAAACTTCTCGGCTTTTCCTCTTTTCTTTTTCGAAGAAGAGGACAGTTGGGTCGATGTGTCCCTTCTTTTTGCATTCGAAGCAAACTACATCTTTGTTTGGTTCCTCATCATCAACGACTTGGTCTGCTTTGTCTCGAAAACTTTGTTTCCTTGGGATGAACCTTCCGCCTTTTCTATTCAGTTTTCTGAATCTTCTTATCATAAGAGCGAGCTCCTCATCATCCATATCATCTTCAGAATCTGCATCATCGAATCGTCATTTGATTTTAATGCAATAGATTTCTTACCTCTTGGATCTTCGTCTTCATTAATTCGTTCCACTTCGTAAGACCGAAGAGTTCCAATCAGCTCGTCTACGATAATGGCATGATTCTTTGCGTTTCTCTTATTGAAGTCTTTATATGATTCCAATCCTTAGAGAGTCCACGCAGAAGTTTGTTCACCTTCATGGGATCAGAAATTTTTTGTCCTTGGTTCTCAAGACCATTGACAATATACGTAAAACGACTAAACATGTCGGTTATAGATTCTCCTGGTTTCATTTTGAAGGCTTCATATTGACCAAGAAGAATGTTAATTCTGGTCTCCTTCACTCGATCTGTCCCTTCATAGGTGATGTGTAATCTATCCCATACTTCTTTTCTTTGTAACACAAGAAGATATTCTATTATATTCGAGTTGGAGATAAAGCACAATATAAAGAATAAATTGCTTTAGCATCGAGTGCTTGTCTCTTGTTTATCTCTTCTTGAGACATTCCGCTGGCTTCAACAGTTTCTTTCCCTCTTTCGAGAGATTGAAGAAGAGGAGTGATTCCTCTTTCCACAACGTCCCATTCCAGAGGATCCTTTGATCGAAGGAAAGCTTTCATCTTGTTCTTCCAGATGTTGTAATCCTTTCCATCGAAGTAGGGAGGTGGTATTGCTTTGCCCTTCCATCAGCCCGGTGCTAGCATACTAGCCATGGATCTTTTACTCGAAGTAAAACACTTCAAACAAAGTGAGAACACGGGCTCGATACCAATTGATATAGCTAGTATGAGTACCTAGAGGGGGTGAATAGGTATATAAAAAATTTCTCGAAGCTTGTACGATATTTAAACAATTAATGATTCAATCGCAAGAGTTAAATATCAATCGAGAGACCGAGTAAGGGAAAGAGAGAATTGAACACTCGGTTTATAGTGGTTCGGCTTGATTCAAGCCTACGTCCACTCTTCTACACCTTTGGCCCGATTGGCTGGATTCCACTATGATCAAAGAGATGTTACAGTGTTGATCTTCCTTGATTTCTAGGTGTAGATGATCTACCACACTCACTCAAGGCGTCACCAAGTATATCTCTCTGTTTACAATTTCGCTCGAACGAGTCTCAAACAACAATCAAGGATCTTCGACTCCGGAATTTTTCTATCAATCACCCTCTTAAAATAACTAGAACGACTTCTTTTTATACTCCTTCATGCCATCATAGCCGTTGGCACTTACCAAAGGAATTCCTCCAATCTACCCGTTGGACGGAATCAATCAAGAAGATCATCCGAGCTATTTAAGGAATCGATGATAGCCCATCAATCTGTTCGCCCATACAATCGGGATCTCGGTTTCCATGAATAGAACATTCCAAGATTATTTCGTCGACCAACGGATCTTCAATCGATCTTAGATAAGAATTAAAGAATCCGAAATGATTATCCAACCAAAGAATCTATTCCGAGAGAATAGGATCGAATCCTCAACCATAAACCTCGGCTTTGGATTTCCTTCGTCTTTGGATTAGAAAGACTGTCGGTGAGAACGGACTTAAGTCTTGAGTCCTGAGTCTTAAGTCTTGGGTCTTGAGTCTTGAGTCTTGAGTCTCGAGAGAACAAAGTCTTCAGACTTTAAACTGACGGTCTCCGAACTTCCAGACTTTTAGAGGCGAAAGAAACGTTTTGTCACTTCCAAAATATTCGGAAAGATTTCTCCAACAATAGCATTTGGCCACCACAAAGTACTTGAAAAGAAATGAAATTAAGAACATATTTTGTGTTAAGTAAAAAAAAAAATTCTGTTCGAACTTTTCATGCACTAAAAAAAAACTACTTAATTCAATTCATGTTGTTGTTGCAATGAAAATGATAAAAAAAAATCATCATATTTCCATCGTCACCAAGAAAAAAGATTAACCCGTCATGATATGAGGGCACTTTTGATGCCCAAAGACTATCATTACAAGTGTTAGGATACACGTGTGATTTGTATTAGAGAAGTCTCACATTGGATAAGTGATGTAGTGTAGAATAGTTTATATATGCAAGTTGGCCCATAATTCATTGACTTAAGTTTTTGAGTAAATGTGAGTCTAACTAAATTTATAGACGGGCTCAAGATCCCTTTCGGCGATCTTCCTATGTGAAATTATTGACTTCTGTTATGCATTCCCATCAAATAATATCAAAGCCAATGATTGATTGGTGCTTCACTTCTGTTGCACCGGTGGGCAATCTCCCCAGGTGAAATACTTCTGCTAAGTGTTCCCAACAAATGGTATTAAAGACGATGGTTGATTAGTGCTTCATTCCAGTTGGGCCAAACTTACACATGATGTGGTGTAAAATAGTTAATATATTCGAATTGGCTCATAATTCATTCGCTTAAGCTTATAGTTCAATCTCAATGGTTGATTGGCGCTACACTTCTATTGCACCAGACTTACATGTGATGTGGTATAGAGTAGTTAATATATACATCTAAGTTGGCTCATAACTCATTGATTTAAACATGTATTTCAATCTCGAGTCTACGTTGTTTTGCCATGGCTGTGATTATATTATAGAATGCCTTCATCGCATGTACTGCTATGGAAAGCTTATTTTCTCTGGAAGTGATTCACTGATTCAAGATCGCAAACGCAATTCATAGGTGTGGATCCTACGTAGCGACTACAATGACGCTACTGGAGTTTACTTCCACACTATCGGGCGATCGGCCCTCCTGTACTTCCTCGATGACTAGGTTGCTAAGTCGAGCAATTGTACTGGCTAGGGAGTTGCTCCGAAACTATCTATGGCCCATGGTAAATCGACTTCGATTCATGTTCCAGACGGGATAGAGCTGTAACTTGCTCCATAATTGTGCAAGGATTCTCTTCATCTAAAGCTGGTTAATTTTTCTCATCTTTCAGATGAAAACATAAGCGCAGCTTTTGACCTTTTACTGCAACTTGATAAACATTCTGTTGAAATTGTCTAAGATGGACTTTCACTGATTAGTGCAGAAATTAGTACTCCTTTACCATCATACTCATAGACATTTCCGTCTTCTTCCCTATTACCCTATGTATGTGCGGAAAAACTCGAGATGTTATTCGTAGCATGCGAAATTGAGACCCTTATATACTTCATACCACGAGAATGTCCTGCTTAATCTTCTCGACAGTGCAGTCTTCGACATTGTACATTGCAGCCGTCACCGTCATCCCGATACTTCCTTCGTGAGCCCTGATGTGAGAAGCAAGAATTTCTACTCGATGTCAGTCGAAGACACTAGTTACATCGGTCGCCAAATTTCGTCGGATTGACATCGTGATCACAAAGCAAGCGAGATTGCTGTCAGACAAAGTAACGCCGATCGATGTGCTGTTGGTTATTACTTGGTCAGATGACATCTTCAGCTTCTCCAGCCTCGCCCTCTCTTCTTCAAGGGACCTGATGTAAGGAATCGCTTCTTGCAGGAACCTGCAGAAACAAGAAATTAATAAACATGATCGATAAGACTAAATCGAGCCCATAAAATTTACCGGTATTTTGCTTGGTGATATCATTGACTTAGATAGTGAACTGCTAAAAGATAATTACTTAAGATGATGGAGATGATTTTGCTGTGCACCAATGATCAACATGGCTATTAGGCTCGCAATTTGGTTTAGAATGCTGTAATCTTGTCTGCGATTCATGTCGATTCTCGCCACTGTTAATAGGCGCCCCAGTTTTTCACTCTACTGAATAACCTCGATCGACTAGGTTTGCTGGAATCAAAACCCAGGTCCCATCTAATCAAAATCGTATTATTTTTATCCTTACATACTATTAACAGAGTCGCGCGAAATGTAAAAGATGAAAGGGAATGCGACAGAACCTTGGGACATATGCCAGGGACCACAGACCGGAGCTTCGAGTGCAACTCGGTGATATTCTCTGTCCTAAGCTTGTCTCTCTTCGAGTCCTCGAGTCTCCCTTAATCATCATTCTCTGGCCTCCCCAGCTTTCTCAGGCTCGATCCCTGCATGACAATGGCAGTCTTGCTGCGACCTTCCACGGCGAACTCCCTAGAACTTCTTGCCGCTCCGGGTCTAACAGAGCCTGTCTTCAGATTTCACTTTCACCGAGACATGTCCGATTTATGTTATTCCGCGAGTGTGTGACCGAGGCATTGCTTTTCTGCAGAGGGCGGTTAGAAATGTGCAACTTACGGAGAGACAGGACAATGATTCTGAAAACTCAATCTCCCTCTCTCTCTCTCTCTTTCTCTCTCTCTCTCTCTCTCTCTCTCTCTCTCTCTACATGTGTCGTGTGTCTTCGTTTCAAAGTCTCTTTATAGTACCAAATCAAGAATAATATGGTCACATTGACTCCGCCACTTGGCCACAGTGCGCTAAAACAAAAGAATCGAGACAGCAAGATGAAGTTTTATACTTCGTGATCGACCAAGAATTCTTAAATGCATCGACCAAGAGCCGTAGCCGCACGCTGCAGCGTTAGCCATCATAAGTTATCTTGAAAAAAAAGGGGGGCTTTGAGGTTAGAACTATTGGTATCAGATGCCCAAGCTTCGTTGATTAAATCAAGTGCCATTTTCAACTGCCTCTTAGTTCTACTTATCACTTTCTCCACAAAATTTGTGAATAAAAATTACAACGTAAATTTCAAAAAAAAAAAACTTGAAAAAACTCATATAGCATTCCACATGTTAATGTTTGAAACTTTTAATAGGTTTCATGTAGTTGAGATTAAATAAAAATCAAAATTTGAGTTACAAAAGATTCTAGAAAATATTGGAAGTGAAAGTCACTCTTATTTACCCTTTACCAAAAAAAAAAAGTCACTCTAGATAGATTTCATAGACGATGAATAATTTCCATACTTTATTTATTGGTAACATGTAATATTTTCAAATGATTAAATCTTGATATTGAGCTTTCCTATGTTTGACAATTGACATACCCGTCGTCCAGCTATAGAAAATTCAACTTGGTTCCGTATTCTTTATGTAACTAAGCCTTCCACTTTTATTTTGGAACAACGATGGGCTCCCTAACCCATCCTAGGAAATAACTATTTCCACCTTGGCCGATTTCATCAAAGAGCTTATAAAACGCCTAATCCAAGACTCCTTAGCTTTTGAATAACGAACTAGATTGATTCACGCTAGGTAACCTTCCAAAAGGAGATAATGATCCCCTGTCGTCAAAGCGACGGGATGATAGTATGGGGCTGCTCCATTTTATGCTCATTACTACCAGATCAAAATCCTAAATTCAACCCTCATCCCAGTTCTCTCTTTCTCTTTCTTCGACCAAGATGTGATCACTCATGGGTGGCTCCATTAAACCACTCAAACCAAAAAGGTAAATGAGCGAGTTTAGACAATGGACTTGCATATAATGCCCAGCTCACCTAACTATAGCTTGAGATTGGCCCAAATACTTATATGTAAATTGTATATCATTGGCATTTTTGGACTTTACTATAGGCTCGACATTTGAGCCTAGCCGGGATCGTTTAATGATAGACTCTACTTTGACCCCGTCACACCCCAAAACTACTAAGAATGGGGATGACACAACCATCCTTCCCACGAAGGACATAGCTTCAAACACAACCAATAACCTGATATCGACTTATATATATTTCAAACCATATATACATATCAAATAGACTAACAGATTAGTTACAACATCAGAATTTCTGTAATCCACCAAATAGAAATATACAATTAGAAGTAAGCTAACTGAACCACTAGCAACAACTATGTATTCCATTTCTTTAAACCATACCCAAAAATAGAACTCCCCAAAAGTTTCCCACCGATAGTGCTCTCGCTCTATTTGCTGCTAACTGAGGAACTTGAAAAGATTAAAGAATAGGTGGAATGAGCAACAATAGCTCAGTAAGTAGTACATATCTTCTAAGCATATCGAACAACCACTATGCATGTATACAAAGCAATACCAAACTTCATAAGGCTAACTCAATATATAAAATACATATCAAATCATATAAGAGCTATTTCTTATCATCAAAGTTTTATACTAACATGGAAAACTCACTTAAATTACCATCAAAAGTTGAGTATCAATGGTCAAGTCCATTGAATAATCTCCATCAAATATCACATATCAATGGTCCATCAATTAACTAATTCATTGCTCAATATTCTAACATGGTCACGACACAACGCCGGTGACAAGGTGACCAAGCTTTCCCCTTGGCAAGGTCTCCATCTACAAAGCCGATGGCTAGGCCCAGAAGGATATCATAAACTTAGTATGCATACCCTAGAAACCCCTCATTGGGTTCACAATCATATTAAGCATAAACAACCATTCTCCAATACTAGAAATTTAATTCAGAAAAACCAAGCAAATAATCTTTTGCAACATAGCCCATCATCCATTTCCTATCTATTTCTCAAATCATCATAAATCTTTCCATAAATTAGTTGCAAAGCAATTTCATATATATATTTCTCTACGAACTTTGTATAACACGTACCATCGGCCGCGGTGGCTCCACTGGCTAAGACTCTACTGATCCTCAACGAAGAGGTGAAGGGTTCAAAACCCATGTGAGGCGCTAGGTGTATTAAGTGTGACTCAGGGGTTGTGGGTCATCCTGCTTAAGTGTCACCTGGGGGTTTACGGCGTAGCTGTCGGCTGCAAGCCGATAAAAAAACTATGTATAACACTTTTTTCAAACTTTCACAATCAACCAAAGAGTAGTAATTGTTCGATCCAACTTTTATGAAATAAAAATGTTCTTCTCGATTCAATATATATACATATATATACTTCAAGACATAATTTTACAAAACCAAAGAAGATATAGTACCACTCACCTCGTTGTCTATGACCAAACGACGAATAATACTCATATTGTCGAACTCACGGCCTTATCAAATAACCGATGAATAATGTTAAAATCAAAATAAAACTCTACATTAACTACAAAACGATTAAACTATGCCTTAACTCTAACAAAATGACTCATAAGCATTAACAAATCACATAACCAAAGCGATTGTTCAAGCCATTCACAACACGAAATTTAAGTGCAAAACTTGATTGCACCAAAACTTTCTTCTCCGAACCCCGATTTGAACGTACCTATAGTCAATAGAAAGCTTTTCAAACATATTACAAGAATTCCAACTTAACCGTCCCAAATCAAGCCAAAAAATGACAAAATATGGGCCCAAAGCTGCTAGATGCGTACTGTTCACTGCACGTAGAAAATTTTGAAATTTTATTTCAGACAAACCATAAGCTCAAATCATGATTCGTAAAATCTCACTACTTCACAACACCCTAAACTATCATTCCAACAAAAATACGCGGCTCAACGACTTCAAAATCAAACTTCACCACTTGATTTTTCAAAAATTCTGAATTTAAGCCCGAAACCCATAAATTACTTCAATTAAACGAATGATGGGCCTAATTTCTTATCGGGCACTGCATTATGAAGTCGAGTCGACTTAGCAAGGCATTTATCGTGTGCACGTGCCAAAACCCCTTTCCTTTTTTATTCTTCTTCTTTTTCCTTCTTTTCTCCTCTTTTCTTCTACCTCGGAACGTGGGTTTCTTTTCCTTTTTATCTCTTCCCCTTTTTTTGTCTTTTGCTTTCATTATTTAAAGTGGGTCCTACCACCTTTTCTTTTAACATTTTCAAAAATCTCAAATATTACATAGCCATTGCTCAGACCCACACTCTCACCATGGACCACAATCTTCACTTCACGCCCGAATTTGAAGGCTCGGCATCCAGGGCCATGGAGGATGCCGGGCTTCCAGGTTTAGGGCCATGCCCCAAGTGATGGTCGCCGTGGCTTTTTCCACGGCACAGGACTCGACCATAAGGATGGGATCCCGTCAGCCACGGACGACGATAGGGATCTCGCCGTTACTCCCCCGTAAAATTTAGAAAGTTAGGATCAACAGATGAGAGATTTAATTTTATTCAAGGCAAACACCACAGTTTTTCGAGAATTATATTTTCCCTACATGTAGAAGCCTCAACTACCCAACAACACTTGTAAGCAAAATAACCTCTTTCTGACCCAGGAAAAAATCTATCTGTATTGACTCCTGACTGACTCAGTGATCCTATATTTATTGCAGAAACTTCCACTTCAACTACCACCCAAAGTAAACCTAAGTCATTCCGAATATTTTTCAAGTCTTTTGAGGACAAGCGAGAGAGACAAAAACGTAAGTGGGTCGACAGATCTTTCGTCATTGGTCATCGGGTCGCCGCCCCGCAGTACTTTCTTATCTTGCCTTCTTGATCAGCGATGGCTTCAGCCGTCGCTGCTGCTGCTGCTTGTCTCGCCGTGATCTCCGTTCTGCTGCCCACGCTTGCTCTTGGCAACGTCTTGCCCCCTCTCCTTTCGCCCGTCGCGGGTTCGCGTCGTTACTTCTCTGAAAACCATGCTCCTCTGTTTCGTCGTTTTCTGATTCGGTTACTGTTCTTATGGGGTTTGACGATTTGGCTCAGAGAGGAGTTTGCTTTGTTTTAGTCTGGGGCTGTCCTTTTACGGACATTTGGCCAACTGGGTGTTCTCGACTGCCGTTCGATTTGTGTTTTTTTAATTTGGTTTGTTTTGGTGACTCGATGTTGCAGATGATGTGTGCAAGGAAGTGCAATGTGGGAGAGGAACGTGCAAGCCCAGTGGGAATATCACTTTCTTTACTGAATGTGAATGTGAACCTGGATGGAAGCATACTCTTTCAAGCACTGATCTTCATCTGAATTTCCTCCCTTGTGTAATTCCTAACTGTAATCTCTCTCTCTCTCTCTCTCTCTCTGTGCAGCTGCTATTCAGATTAGATGTTGAGATAAAAGTGAACTGATGTGAAGGAATGATCTCGGTACATGGCTTCTGTTGGGTTGCTCTCTGTATTTTACCGATAGTTTTGTATGGCAAATGAAGAGATGGTAATGGATGATTCACAACAGCTAAGTTTTCAAAAGAAGACTTTACTAAATTACTGATAGCGGGGATAGATCAACTTCTGTCACACTGCCTAGATTGTCAGGAAGTACGTCCGACTTAGTTTCATATTGTGCTTAGAAGAATGTTTCCAGTATTTGCCAAAGAAAACAGAAAAAAGACTTTATAAGCTGGGGTGATCCTTTGTCTGTTTGATCTGTCTGTCAATAATTTATTTTCAGCTAGTCATCCTTCCAAATGAGTTCAGGTGGACCATATGTGGAACCATCAGTATGGAGCATTTCCTAAATGGAAGACGAGGAAATCTAATCGGGTCATAGGGCATGATCAAATATGAGTCTATGAACACAATGGTTTTAACTGTTTATCTGTTTAAGCTATACTATAGTGTTAATTGCTCCTTTCTGCTTTGTTTGTATCAGTTTACCAGGTGGATTCTCTATGCATTTTAAATGAAGAGGGGAGTCCTAGATTGATCGTTATTAATAATTTGAAGGTGAAAAGAACCCCAAAATAATCAAAGAGGAATGTGTCATAATCATCAATTTCTAAATTATTTTTTAGCTTGAGTTGGTAATGGAGGTCAATCAAATTATCATCTTGTCTATGGTTTCGTGTTACTCTGAGAGTTTGTCTGACATCATTACTGCAACAGAAGTCCAACCCAAAGCTATTAGTTGGAGAGAGACTACATGAAAAAGCGCATTGAATTGATAGATGGGGGAGCCTCACACTCGAGATAAATCTAAGGGCGAAATTAGCTCTGGTGTCATGTCAAAAAGTTATGCTGAAAAACTTAAGCTGCTAAGTTAATGGAGATTACTTGAATATAAGAGTTGTATAGACCCTGTAGACAAGGGATGTGGGTTAGTTAACATTAGAAAGAAAGTTAAACAAGCAACCATAACATGTGATGTTCATGCGATACCTAAACTGATGTTGACAAACGTATTCTCATTCCTCCACCTAATAAGACATAAATTTGGATATTCTGAATATTGCTATTGATTTATTGTCTAAAAAGTTATAAGACACAGACTTGTATGGTTGCTAAAAGGAAAGACTTAAAAGTTCGCTGTCTTAATGCATGTTGGTTTGAGCCTTTGCGAACAATCCCACTTTCTCATCCTATCTTTCTTCCTCGGAGCTCTGACTGTTACAACTAGACTTAACATAGTTTAACTTCTTTATGATTACATGTCTATAGTTAAACCAACACTCAAAATCAACGAATAGTGGCAAAACAAAAAACATTGACAGATACTGATCTTTCTAGAACTTATATTACCAGACTTGCTTTCACTAGTTGTTAGCCAAATGAGAGAGAAGAGTCCATTTAATGTTATAAAGATAGGTAGTGTCAAGATCACAGAACTTGTCTACATGTGCAGTTGTTTTAAATGGCAAGATGTCCTATTAAGTATCATCTATATGAGTTTGAAACTGCAGTTGACTGGGATCGACTAGTCTTGAGGCAATAATCTCTTTCATGTGCCAACATGCATCGTGGACAAGAATGAAATATCCGATACTTAACCTTAAAAATTTTACTCTTATAGTTATTTCTTTTGTTCGTTAACTTTATATGATTTGGTTGCTGCTCTGATACCATTTCTCTTGCTTCCCCATTTTTTGCAGGCACCCTCAATTTCTCATGCATGAAATCCCCTGCTTCAGCTGAGGAGAAAGCAAGACAAGCTAAGGAATCAATTTTCAACCGTAACTACTTACCTTTCATCTGCTTGATGTCTCAAGTTGCTTTATGCTGGTTTGTAGATGAGTTCATGCTAAATTCGGTTGCCTTCTCCATTTATAGCCTGTCATTGGGCTGATTGCGGAGGTGGCTCCTGTAACAAGACTTCAATTGTCTCATACAATTGCCTATGTGATGAGGGCTACTACAATCTCTTCAATCTCACTGCTTTCCCATGCTACAAACAGTGTGAGTCCTCGATTATTTTTCTCTAAACATGAAAGGAACAGTTTTTCTGTTTGTGTTTTTCCATAGTGGCTTTGAGAAATAGTTGTTCTCTATGGATTAATATTTCCTTTTTTCCTAATGCGCCAAATGTTGGTGAGCCTAATTAGCTATTTCCTTTTGAAGGTGGAATTGGTTTGGATTGCTCGAATCTTGGGATTTCATCTTCAAATAATACTGCTTCAGCACCCCCTTTGGCAGCCAGTGATGGGTCTAGAGGTAAGGTTTAAGCAAAGTCCCAAACTAAATTGGCTTTTGAGCTCTCTGAATTGCACGAACAACTCTTTTGCCACTTGTGAAAAGTAATAGATATGCTAACAAAGGTTAATGTATTTCATTTGTGCTCATGAAAAAAAAGATTATTAATTTACTTAATTTGAGTCCAAGCACAGGCATGAAAAACTAAACAAAACTTCTTCACAGAAGTTCAGTCTTGATCTGAAAGAAATTGAGAAGGTGAAAGTTGCAGTTTATGCTTATTGAATAAAATCCATCAAAAGCTGGCCAAAAAGGGGGGCAAAAATAGATTAACATCAGTCAAGAGACTTTGTTCTTAGGCTGAATCATGTTTTCAACGTCTCTCCTTTCTGCAACAGGCTCACTTATGCAAGGGAGTTATCGCTGGTTAGTTCCCCTGATGTTCTTTTTGGGCATTCTTCAGTGCCCATAAAGCAAAAGGCAAAGTAGAAAGCCGATATCTCTTGTACCATGTTAGAACTGGAGATTGCGGATGACGTTTTTGTGATAGCCTTATTCGGAGGTCTGTTCGATGTGGGATGTTTATTGTACTCCAATGAGCTGTTGTACAGATTAGTTACATTGAACCCGACAGACAAGTGAATGGGCATAAAATTTTCCATGAGAGTGAGATATTAGTTGATTTGTCCAATTCTCATGCTTGTATTAGTCCTCTCATTTCCTTAAGATCGTAGTACATGAATCGTCATGCTCATAAGTTCTTTCTCCTTCTGCTTATTCCTATAATTCATAACAAGAATGTCGGAATCTTTCGCCGTTTATTTTAGAAGCTTCACCGTAACGGCGGGCACAGCCCACTGTGCCAAACCCCGAAACAGAATATTCTTGAGGTGACCTATGAGGATTCATCTCTGTTTATGTATCGCCTAAGCGGCAAACTATCTTTCCCTGACATGGGATTAGGATGTTACAGTTGTGCATACTTTCTTGACCACATATTTGCGGAAAGTCATATAACATGTAATGTGCCTAATTGCTTCGCTTGTATTTTCTTTTGAATAGCGATAGTGTATGAGCAAAAGAGACACGACATCATTTTAGGACCTACGCTCATTCGGTACAACATTCTTCGCCCTTTTCACTGTTAACCATTGAGGATTGATTTGCTGAGCATACTTCATGCGTGCAGAATGCAAACGATCCATAGTTATACCTTTATATGATTCATTATTCAACTGATCAATGGGTTTTCCATTTAAATCTGTGTGTTCCCTTATTCTTCTCAGTTTTAATTTTCACTGTAATTTCTGTATTGGTCATAACATTATATGATGTAATAAAGCTAGCACATCTACACAAAGTTTTCATTTGTAGCATGGATTTGATTTTTGTGCTTCAGAAGGTAAATTTCCTCTTTCGGTCTTTCAATTCAATGAAGTTCTTGAAATTTTAATCTCTCTAATCAAGTGTTTGAATTTACATATCTCTTCTAATCAAATTTCTCCTCCTCTAAGTCCAGATTAAAGCTGCATACATCTTTAAACTTTCCACATCACATTCTTACAACTCTAATTAACATGTCCACTTTATTTGATTCCATTTGAAACCGGATAGAGTTGATTAAAAAAATTATAGAAATTCAAGGGTTCATCAGATAAATTAAAAGTTCGAGGATTAAATAAAAAAAATTACGTTACTTAAAGCAGAATTTTTTACCTAATAGAAATGCCCAAGAATTCTCTGATCATGTCATGTCATGTGATGCGGTGGGACAGCTGCACATGATTCTCTCTCAAAAAATTTTCCTCTCTAGTCTTAGATCTTATATATATTTTGTGATAAACCGTAAAATTTTATACTCGACAAGAGTGAAGGATGGGTCTGTAAGCCACCTCCATGAAGAGCTTTTGTCGAGGACATCATTGGTCATCACATCATAAATTAGTAGTCCAAATAGAGGCCTATTTAGTAATTATTATTTTTTAATTTTTTTTCTTTTTATTCCCTAAAATAATTCATTTGGTAATGTCAGCTAAATTTTTTTTTTAATTCCTTAGAATAGACTAATAGATAGGGAATAGATTTAGAACAGAATAAAAAGTAAAAAAAAAAAAAAATCTAGTTTTTTGTTCCTGAGAACAAAAAGAGGAATAATGTCTTCTTCTTCTTTTTTTTTTTTTTAAAAAAAAAAAAGCTCAATATAACCTAATGTTCGTTTTTAGACAATTGACACAAGGTCTAGTCTCCTAACTCTATCGAGTCCCTATTTTTGGGAATAAAAATTAAAAAAACTTGAGAAATTTAGGAAATAATTTAGAAATTGGATTTTGAATGGATTTACTATATTGTGATGTTAATTCTAGTTTAGAATAAAGAAATGTGAAATTTTTTTTGATGAAAATTAATTAAAAATTGAATAAACATTTTAGGCTTTATTATATGGATTTTTAAATGTCGTTTTCTTTTAGAGACAATGCTAAATCACAAAAGCTTGGCGACTTTGATCGTATTCCCTTAAGATTCTATTGCATACATCCTTTAAGATTATATGCAACTTTGTATAAATAGAAACTTAGATAGCTCTTGATGAAAAAAAAAGAACAACAAAACAAAACAAAAAAGAAAAAACAAAAACAAAAACAACAAAAAAAATAGAAAAAAAAAGTGCTTTGCATTATCATTTGTTTTATGTTTATAGTAGCCAAATAATCACGTGCTCCATTGATTTCCGATATCATTTGTTTGAAAGTTTGATGAATTTGTGCAAATAGGCGCACCAACTTTAGGATCACCTCCATTCTTAGTTGTTCAGTCATTGCCCATTCCACTACATAACATTTGTTCTTCTTCTTGCAGTATTTTCTTTAAACAAATTAAAAATTAAAAATTAAAAAATTAAAAAAAATTAAAACAATTTCGAAAATCCAAAAAATATTTAAAAAATTAGAAATTAGTTATTTTTCTTTAAAAAATTTTTAAACAAATTATTAAAACAATTTCGAAAATCCAAAAAAATTAGAAATTAGTTATTTTTCTTTAATTTTTTTAAATTAAAATTAAAAATTTCGGAAAAAAACGGGGTTTGCGTAATTAGACCTTTATTGCTCGTATATTGATTATGTTGCATGTTTAATTTACATATCTAATTATGTTTAATTGTATATGTTTAATTTTATGGCAATTAGAATCTTGATAAATGCTCACCTCCTATGTTAGTGGATATGTATGAAATCAATCTAAACTGCCTCGATAAAAATCATTTTGTTAAAATGAACAAGATTAGGTACCGAAAGGGTCTATGCCCTTCATTGCCCATTCCACTACATAACATTTGTTCTTCTTCTTGCAACTTAAAAAGCTTGAAAGGTCTATGCCCTTATTTATTATCATGCTCAAAGATTTACGATCAACCTCTCCATATTGTGAGTTATATCCTTATTGCCATTTCTAGCCATCTATCTATGACTAATTATTACATTGGATTTTTTGAGGCCATCTTAGAGAGTACCAAAAGTCCAATTTTATCCAAACATGAATTGTTAAGTCTCCTTTAAAATTTTTATAATTAAGTGAAAAAAATTGGAAATAGAAATTTTCAAGGTCATACCAAATGCATATCTATTATTTTGTTCTATTTTGAAAATATAAATTTTATCCAGTTATCAAACGTATTCTTCTATTCATAAACTCGTTTAGGGAATAGAAATTACAAAAAAAAATTACTTTATGAACAAAAATTGTTCCTAAGAACATAAATGTATGGGTGAGTATGGTCCGGATTGAACGGGTCCACCCCTTAAACCTAGGACTAATCCGCACAGTGCTAGTCTTCAATTTTTAAGACCAAAGACCGATCCTATTGAGCTTGGCACCGAGGACCAAACCGACCAATGAGTTCGGTCCGGTTTCAGGGTTAACCCGGGAACAATCGATAATTTTTTATTTCATTTTTTATACTTCTTAAAAAAGCGATTGAGGACTAAACTAACTCATTAGGTTCGGTCCGGTTTCAGAGTCAACCTAGGACCAACCAATAATTTTTTATTTCATATTTTGTACTCCTTAAAAAAGCGATTAAGGACCGAATTGACCCAATAAGTTCAGTTTGATTTTAGAGTCAACCTAAGACCACCAATAATTTTTTATTTCATTTTTTATGCTTCTTAAAAGGGTAACCGAGGACCATACCGACAATGATGAGCGAGGTCAGCTAAGAAAGGCAAGCGGTGAGAGTCAAGTGTGGTGAGCATTGAACAAAATGAGTATTGAATGTTGAGTGGGAAGCAACAAGCCAAGCGGGCATTAAGCAGCAAGCGGCACAAGTGACCCAAAGCAAGCGAGGCAAGTGTCAAGTGGTGAGCGGAGAAGTTGTTTCTTTCAATTTTGGCAAATTGAAGACTAAGAGAACAAATAAGACAGAAGAGAACGAATACTACATGATGATGCCATAAAGAGTTGTTTATACTTTTTTGGACAACATGAGGACTCCTCACAAAAATATTTTCCTTATTTATAAATTATGACTATTGATACCGTAAAAGACATTAAAAATTTAAGTTATTAAAAAATAATGTAAAATTACTTGAACTCCTCACTAAATAACCGTTTAATATTGTTGACACCATTTATTTTAAGTTTTCCTCTATATAAAAAAATTATAAGTAATAGATTAGATATATATAGTCGAGGTTGGTTCGGGTTGAACTGACTTGGAACTCTTAGGATCGAGGACCAACCCGCACAGTGTTGGTCCAGGAATTAAGGACCAAGGACCGATCCAATCTCCTTGGGAAGCGGACCAGAACCGGTAAGGTTGGGCCAATCTAAGGGTCGTTCAGGGTTAACCCTAGACCAATGCTCACCCCTACATAAATGGACCTAATTAGTTACTTATGGAGTGACATTATCAAAGTCGACATCAAATTTTAAGGAAAGAAGGTTTTAACAATCACGAGAGACTTTTTTCTTTTATTGAGTTGAATTGTGGTAGGCAAATTACAAATGGTCGCGTTGACACATATCGATCACATTTATTGATTGCCTAACGAGCGGGTACATACCATAGTCTATCGAAGGTGAGGTTGACGTTGAGGGCATAGAAAGTTTCTTAGGTTTACGTTGGAGAAGAAAAAAAGCTAAGAAAGCGCAGTACGAGTCGTTATTGAGGGATTAAATTGTTTAATCCATTGAATCAGAAATCTTTTTAGATGCAATCAAGTTTTCAATCTTCTCATCATTGGCAAACTGTATTTTTTTGATTTCTCACAAAATTAAGCATAATCTTGACCTTAAATCAAGGAACGAGTTCGAAAACTTGACTACAACGTAGACCCTATTTTCTTCCTTTCCTGATATTAAGAAATCTCAGCCGTAGCCAAAAGAAATTTGCATCTCTTCAAATTTCTTCTAAAATTAAGCATCATTTTGACTATAGTCAAGGAATAAGTGAAGAAATTGACTATGAGAGGAACGATATCTTTTCAAATGTAATTTCTGTCGTTCTTGATATCAAGATATTTTCTCCAATTATGTCATACGTATGAATACCCAAATTTTATAAGTCGCTGTTGCTTGTCCCAGTTTTCTTGTGCTATCCTGTATACCCATCTAAATGTGGCCATCCCATCTACTTCAATCCACCACGGAATGAAATCTTTTTTTGTGATCATTTCGGATGCGTTTGGTAACGATTTTATTCCCGGAAACAGATTCTGATCAGGAATAATTCTTTTTTATTCTGTTCTCAAGAACAATTTCTAAGCATTTTAAGCCATTTGGGGCACTCATGACAAATTTTTTGTTTCAGAAATTGATTTTTGGCTAAAAATTGATTTCTCAATTTCTATTCGCCGGACAAGTTTCTGAGCAAAGAAACCCGTTTGATAATGACTCAAAATTTCTATTTCTGGAATAGAAATTTGTTTGATAACATTATAAAATTTCTATTTCTATAAATTGAAATTGATTAGATAACAACATAGGAAATCCTCAAATACAAAATAATAGTCGAAATAATATTAATACATTACAAAAGTTGAAAATACAATTTCATGGAACTTCCGGCATACTATTATCCCTTGCCATTTTATTAGCAATGATTTTCCTAAGCGTATTTATTTGGTTTCCTTTCTTGGTCAATGTATCATTTGCAAGCTTATCCTACGTAGGTTCGGACAAGTACTGCGAATCTCCATATAGGGAAAAGTTCTTATCCATCTTGTCATGATCACGGATGTAATTATGAATGGCACAACATGCAATTATAATATGTGATTGCTTTCGAATTGCAAATGAGGGCATGTGCCTCAATATGAAAAAACGATTCTTCAATGCCGCAAATGATCTTTCAATTACATTCCTTAGAGAAGAATATCTATAGTTGAACAATTCTCTTGTAGTTATTGGCTATCTCGTTGTACCCTTATAATCATTTAAATGATACCATTCACCTTTAAAAGGAGTTAAAAATCCCGGAGTTGCTGCATAACCAAAATCCACGACATAGTATTTGCCTACAACAATGTATTCATACATTGGTTATAATTTGTAACTATAAATATGATCATAAAGAAAATTACTCCTTAAAAGACAAGCAAATACCTAGTGGCGGCCTAGGAAATTCCAAGCAAGGAGTCTCCAGTGCTGCTGCAAGCACTCGACAATCGTTGACAGAGCCTTACTAATCAATATATACAAAAGTAAATTTCATATCAAATGAACAAACGCATATCGCATTCTGAGTGGTGAATTAGGAAAGGATTATCTGGACAATGAGGGATAAAACAAAGTTACATTGTCTTTTCACATAAAGCAAGTGTATTTCACAAGGTCTTCACATAACTTGTGGATTTACATGGCCGATTGTGATATTGTGACAAGGTTGAGCACATTTGTGCCAGTTCTCTGCAATGTGGAAATTAAACCTCACGTTTAGTAATTATTTAGTCATTACTCTTATGCCGAGGAGAGTACAATATAATGAAAGTACAATCAATGTTATCATTTCGAAGTACCACACAGGGAAGTCTAAAAGATAAGATGAGAATACATTGAAGAAAATGTGCAGCGGGTGTCGATGCCATGCATACGTGTTCTTAAGTCATACACTTACGCATGCAGGCGCATCAGCTTTCACCAGCTGAAAGCCCATTTTTTCTCTTTCTGTTGGGAATGACTGATCCCCGAAAACCGGATTCGACACTAAATCGAACCGCTAAATCAATGCGGAAGACGAAGCCCGGAAATAATACGTATCACCGATCGTAAAGTACACCACGGATTCAAGCGTACCTTATTAGCCACAGATTAGACACCAATGCCGAAGATCGAGGAATGAATTCTGATCCGATGATGCCAATTTGCCTTGAAGGGAAGACGGTGTCGCCGTAAGCGTTTTTCTTCTTTTTCTTGGAGGGAGAGAGGGAGAGGAACGTACGTACGTTCTTTTTTTGCCAAAGGGTGCCTTCTCCCTCTCTCTCCTCCCTTTTATACCTCCCCCCATCCACGGGCTCTATTCATGTGGGCCAGGCTTTTTGGGCCCAACTTGGGCGGACGGGCCAACTCAGGCCCATCAATAAAGAAAAAATTCATCATCTCACACTCGCACATAGTGGTCCAAAACCAACATGGGCGGACATTTCCTACTCAGCCCCATCAGAGAAAAATCCATCATAAACTCTCACTTAACATGGTGGGCCGAACAAAATCCTATTTTCCTCTCTTCAACATTCATACCGGTGAATAATCCATGCGACCAGCATACTTTGAGAACTCATTGCCATACATCTGTTAGAAATATATAGCAGCTCATAATGAGCATCACATCCTGAGTAGATTTAGTATGCAGTACCCTAGATCGATCGATCACATTTATATCTCTCTTGATCTCTTTTAAACAATGATATATATATATTGTATTCACAATTATGATTATCGCAAAGACAGTCATAATTGGTTAACCGGTGAATACAAAACTACAATGTGATTCTCCAAAATCGATCTTCCTCTTTCCTTCAAACTCTCAAATTCAGTTCAACTTGCTTTTCTAAAAATGCCCCATTAGATCGAATCACTCATGACCATTGGCAACATCCTAAGTTAGCAAACACTAAATAGAAATCTTGAGAATAAGTAAGAGTCATGAGGGGACTAAGAAATTGAGGAACTCTCTTCCTCAAGAGTCTCACACGACATAAAAGTTGAGATCAAACTTTTGCCACTCTTATTGGTCGTCTCATGCATACGTAGTATGAAATACGTATTACGGGATTAACTCCTTTCCCATGGAGCGTATGTCTACACCTTTCAATACCGTACATATGATAGTTCAGACATATCCAATGTCTAACTCTACTCATTCACAAAATTCATCAGAACTCACATCTGGCATCTTAGACAGATAAAGTAAAATATGTGGGGTATTTTACTTTCGGACATAGTAAGTATTATATCCTCATCTTAACACTTAGTTAAGGCGACATACGTGTTTTAAGCTTGAGCTCTCGATTATCACCTAGATAATAAGCTTAAAAATAGTCTCATTCTATTTATCACACAAGTAAATAGAGGCGATTACCCGTGTGAGTGGGCTAATCTTATATCTGTCCGACATACTTCTCAACTTAAAGTAATGCACTAAGCATTAAGATGCATAAAGATCAAACAAAGATTCATAGGCATTAATGATGAAAACATAAATTCATCAAATGTGAACACTTAGGGAAATAACAATATTCAGTACATCAGCCTCTACGCAATCCTAGAGCTTTCATATGGCCACAAAAACACATCTCTAGGTATTGGCTTTGTCATAGGATCTGCTACCATTCTATACGTAGTATGTACTCTAAGTTCACATCTTTTCGTGCAATCATATCATTGACAAAAGTTATACTTGGTATTTATAAGTTTGGTCTTGCCATGATATTTTGGATCTTTGGTGTACACTTTTGCTGCTTGGCTATCACAGTTAACCAATAATGAATCTACAGCACTTCCAATAACACCTAAATGATCCAAAAAATCTCTTAAGCCAAACATCTTCTTATACTGTTGTTGATAATACCACGAACTCAACTTCCATCGTGGACAAGGCTATACACTTTTGTTTCTTACTGCTCCAACATATGGTGCCATTATTCGGTAAGAAAACAAACCTAGAGATAGATTTTCTTTCATTTAAATCTCCTCCCTAATCAGTATCACAATAGCCTTTGAGTTGCAGATCATTTCCTTAATAACTCAACGTATAATCAGCAGTCCCCTTTAGATACCTTAGTATTCTCTTAACGGCTTTCCAATGTGCTTGACCTGGATTGGATTGGTATCTGCTCACCATTTCAACTGCTAAACATATGTCAGGTCTTGTACACATCTTAATGTACATCAAGCTTCCAACAGCACTAGCATAAGGAACATGTTTCATTTGTTCCTTCTCTTGTGGAGTCCTTGGACACAGTCTGTGGCTCAATTCTTCACCTTTTGCAATAGGAGTGTCTATGGGTTTACAGTCTTGCATACAAAATCGTTCAAGAACCTTATATATATATAGGTTTCTTGCGAAAGAGACAACGATCTCTTCAAACGATCTCTCGAAATCTTAACTCCAAGAATGTATGCAGCCTTACCCATATCCTTCATCTCAAAGTTAGAAGACAACCATCTTTTGACAGTATTAACCAACTCCATATTGCTTCCGGCAATCAGTATATCATCAACATATAATGATATGATCACAAATTGATTATTGGATATTTTGATATATACACAATGATCATCATCTATCATTGTAAAGTCATATGTCATTATGGTATTATGAAAACGTATATATCATTGTCTTGACGACTGCTTTAGGCCATATATCGACCCCCAAAGTCGACATACCTTTTCTTCTTGGCCTTTCACTATGAAACCAGCATGTTGTTCCATATATGTTCCTTCCTCTAATTCTCCATTGAGGAAAGCAGTCTTTACATCCATTTGATGTAACTCAAGATCCATACTAGTCACTATTGCTAGAATAATGCGAATCAAGGTAAATCTCACTACAGGAGAAAATGTATCTTCATAATCAATTTCTTCCTGTTGATTATACCCATTCGCCACAAGGCGAGCCTTATTTCTTTCTATCGAGCCATCAGCCTTTCGCTTTATTTTGAGAACTCACTTGTTCCCAATAACTCTGTGTCCTTTTGGAAGATCAACCAGTTCCCAAACTTGGTTTGACTTCATTGACTCAATTTCCTCTTCCATTGCATGAATCCATTTTTCCTTATTAGGGCAATTCAGAGCCTCATTAATATTTCTTGGCTCATCCTCATCTTGTGGAGGAACCATAAAAGTTTCACTTTCAATGTCAAAACATCGACGGGGAATACTTCGGCGACTTGTTCGCCGTATGGGAGATTGTACACTTTGCACATCATTCCCCATCATGCTCCCACTTGGATTAGGTAATGATGATGTCGTCACATCAGGTGGTTGCAATTGAGAATGAGTTGAATTCAATTCATCACATCTCATATTACTCCCACTTGGACAAACTCCACCGACATCATTGTCTTGATCCAAGGTTTCAAATAGGAGTTATTTTCCCTTATTTCGCCCCTCTTAGGAAATTCATCCACTAAGGATGTGACATCCCGTGATTCAAATTCAGTTATACTCCCACTTTCCTGCTCACCTATGAACATATACCATTTTGAGTGTTCGGAGTATCTCATTAAAATACTCTTCTTTCCTTCGAGACCCAATTTCCCAAACTTGTGAGATGACTTATGAGTATAGGCAACACAACCCCATGGCTTAAGAAAACTTAAGTCCGGTTTTCTAACTGTCCATTACTCATATGAAGTGGAAATAACTGATTTGGAAGGCACCCGGTTAAGTATATAGGCAACAGTTAACAACACATCACTCCAAAAAGCGATAGGTAAGTTAGCATGCGCCATCTTGGACCTAACCATTCCAGTAGGGTTCTGTTTATTCTCTCTGTAACACCATTTTGTTGAGAAGTATATGGAATAGACAACTATCTTTATATTCATTTTTCATCACATAATTTTCTGAACTTATCAGATAAATATTCTCAACCTCGATCGGATCTAAATACCTTTATTTTCTTGTCTAATTGATTTTCTGCCAGGTTCATAAACCTTCTGAAATAACTTATGCTTCAGATTTATGAGAAATCAAATAGACATATCCGACTCGAGTATAATCATCTATAAAAAAAAAAAAAGTGATGAAATAAACAGCCCATTGCATTCCTCTCACATTCATTGAACCACAGACGCTCAAATAGATTAAATGCAGAGAAAATTCAGCTCTTTTACCTTTTCCAAATGGTTTCCTTGTCATTTTCCCTACTAGGCAATGCTCACTTATGGACAAATCGACTTTTTCAATATTGCCCAATAAGCCCTCTTTGGCTAGTCTATTCATATGTTGTTGGCCCATATGACCAAGTCTAGCATGCCACCATATTCACATCATTATCATATAAGGTAGAAGACGTGAAATAAGGGAATAACATATTGACATCATCACAGTCAACATTTAGTACAATAAAACCATTCAGTAAGTGACCACAACCATAGTAGTTTGTATCTAAACACAAATCTACACATTTATTATGGAAGTTCATACCAAAAGCAAGCTTAACCAACACTAAGACAGACACTAAATTTCGACAAATCTCCAGAGCATATAGAACATCAAGATGCGTCTACCATGCATGTTCAATTGGCAGGTGCCAATCCCTTTAACTTCAGCTCTGGAGTTATTTCCAATATAGATCTACTTAGTTCCAGTTGGTATCGTCGGAATTCCACGAAGGATCCTCTATCCTTTGCTACATGGTTTGTCGCTCCTGAATCTTCTTTGGCTCACGACAATTACGAGTATATTGACCTCTCTTGTCACAATTGTAACATCTCACCCTTGACATTTTCTTCACTTGAGGACGTTTTCATCTCTCTTGTTGGTTAACTCTTGATTTATTGCAATAAGGACTTGATCATTTGCATTCCCACATATTGAACGAATCAATATGTTTGCGCTTAGAGCTCAAAGCCCTTTATGAGCTAGAACCAGCATTGCCGATATCTATTTTCAGCTCACATGCCGTCAAGCGGTCCTATACCAGCTCAAGGTGGCCATGGCATCCTTAAGATCTTCCATAACATGGTCAAGAGCTTCTAGTGCCTCTTGCTTTTCCAGCACATATTGAATCTTCTTATTCAATATTTCACAATTGTTACCGTTCATATCAGCAATCACGTTCTTAGTTCTTTGAAACCATCGATCTGAACACATCAGACATATATGCACGAATAATTAATGCCTATCATTTATGCATCCCTATTTGCATAGACCCATCATATTAATGAATAATTTCAAGTAAGGCTTCAGAATCAAAAGGTCACTATATTTCCAATCATCCTCCAAAAATCCTAACTCAAAATTATTATTAATATAATTGTCTTATGCAAATAAATTCTATGAAGTTACAAAAACTTCTATTACTACCACTGACTAATTACCCACAACAACCAACAATAAAAGAAAGCAAATAAAATCTTAACATCGAATAAAATAACAATGCTTTCTCATAATACAACTAACATATCGGTTGCTACATCAACAACAATCAGGTAGTAAACATTATATAATTAATCAAAGAAATAAATAGGGAATGTCCCTTCTAATTTATCAGTCAAAACATCTGAGAAAATTGAAGGCACATTTGCCAACCATGGAAAAACTTTTGGAGAGCATTCATGTTGCCACCAAGGCGCATTCACTCTGCGCCATGTGGCGTTCAATCTAAGGGTTGAAGTTTTGGCCAACTCAATCCTATAGTACTCTCTTACAAAAGCTTCCACCAGCCTCCTATAACCCGGGACCACGTTGACCTCCCATAGCCGATCCAACACTGCTTGCCAATCAGGTGGAAGAGTGTTCATCAAAGCCGGCACATTCTCAAAATCCGGCATAAGATAACCATTCCAGATGATTTCCTGTATCATCTGATTGACCCTGACCACATGTGATACTAAATCACCATTATGCCACCGATAATTAGCTAATTCTGACATCAGCCTTTTAAGTCTTGCATTACCCTCGTCCGTTCTCAGGATTATAGGTATCCTTGCATAACGCATCATAGTTCCTGCAACAAATGCAGAACTAAAAATAGATCACTTATAATCCATAATAAATATAAGGGAAAATACATAATTTTCCAAAATTCATGCAACAAATGCATAATTAAAAATGGATTACTTATAACCCATATAGGCATGAGTGAAAAAGAAACAAATTCCTTTTTTTTTTTTTTTTTTTTTTTTTTTTTTTTTTTTTTTCGGGTCAACGGTCAAAGTCAACAGTCAACGGTCAAAGGGCGTGCGGGTCAGTGGACCGGTCGGACCGGACAGACCGGTCGGGCCGGTCGGACCGCTAGAGCTGACCGACCGCACGTGCCTCGTGCGTGCGGGGGATGACGTCACGCAGACGTCATCCGGCACGTGCCGGGCGCGTGCTTGCGTCCGCGAGTCGGGTCGGGTCGCCGGCCGGTGACCGCCCGGCGAAACGTCGTCGGCGATGACGTCATCCGAGCGGTTACCGACCGTTGGATGACGTCACGATGACGTCATCGAGTGATGTCAGCACGCGTCGGTCCGCGGACCGGCGCGTGCCGTTTCGCCGGTCGCCGGCGCGCACGTGCCGGTTCATCACCAGCGCGTGTGGCTTACACGCTGGCCTTAGCCAGCGCTTCGGGCGCGTCGCGCCCACACGCAGCGGCTTCTGGCCGCGCGTGCGGCGTCGTACGGCGGCGTGCGACCAGTCGCCAGACTCGTCTCGACGTCGCCTTTCTCCCCATGTGTTTAGAAAGCGATTTCGACTTACGAAAACTCAGAAAAATGGCCGAACAACGCTCGGGTGTCGGGATTTCTTGCCCCGATCCGTACGGCCGAAAAGCTTTTGCAAAAAATCAATCAAAAAACATCAATTTGATCGGGAAAACGTGAACTAGGGCTCTGATACCAATGTTGGGAATGACTGATCTCCGAAAACCGGATTCGACACTAAATCGAACCCCTAAATCAATGCGGAAGACGAAGCCCGGGAATAACACGTATCACCGATCGTAAAGCACACCACGGATTCGAGCGTACCTTATTAGCCACAGATTAGACACCAATGCCGAAGATCGAGGAATGAATTCTGATCCGATGATGCCAATTTGCCTTGAAGGGAAGACGGTGTCGCCATAAGCGTTTTTTTTCTTTTTCTTGGAGGGAGAGAAGGAGAGGAACGTATATACGTTCTTTTTTTGCCAAATGGTGCATTCTCCCTCTCTCTCCTCCCTTTTATACCTTCCCCCATCCACGGGCCCTATTCCCGTGGGCCAGGCTTTTTGGGCCCAACTTGGGCGGACGGGCCAACTCAGGCCCATCAATAAAGAAAAAATCCATCACTTTCTTTTGAAACCACGACTTCTAACTCGACATGATTATTGTCTTGATAATTTCTGCTTTATGATCACATAAAACGAAGGAGAAAAGGTAGAAATTCGATAATTGTGATCATTAGAAAAAAAAAAAAAAAAACTCCCCGAAAGTCTTATTATGCATCTCCTGGATTGTGTATCATTTTGGATGGAAAAGCAAGGGTATTGGGTCTTGGAAATGCAATGGTGGTTTGCATCCATATAGGGTAAAACTCCTTAGTGCGTTGCTTGTCTATATTAATTAGTGTAATGGGTCCATTAAAAGAAGGAAGTCAGACATATGTAAAACGGTTAAAATATTAGATTTAATCTGTCACTATTAGCAACCTAAAAATGTCAACTTTGATGTCAATTTCATAAGAGTTGATGCCATTAACTTTACATCACCTATGGCTTTATGGCTTTGATGAGAAAGTGCTAAACACATTGAGACGAAGAGCAGTCTTTTAAGTCGAGCCGTAGTCAACTAAACAAGGTCAAGGCCGATTATGATTATTGACCGATTAATAATTATGTAGGGTGTCACTAAGGAAGGAGTAAACAGTATGTTAATGAGCATATGCGATATGATATTCACTATAAATACAGTCAGTGGTTAAACGCCAACAATGGTCGTGAGAAGTTAACGGGATTAAGTGGACAAGGTGGGACTAGTCAAGCCGATGTGGGTCAAATCGATGTCGATGGAATTGAGAAACATTAACATCGGCTCGCGAAACTTGGCTGAAATCAAATCGACTGTAAGGATAAAAATACCGGAAACAATTATTGCAGTCAAACTCTTAGATAGGAACAATTATCAAAGGTATTAACTAATAGTTGCAATAAAAAAATATGTTTAGCTGAGTCAATTAGTTATTGTAGTCGAGCTTCTGAGGCGGGAACAATTATACCATAAAATATGGAACAAAAATCAAATTTCAATGAGCGAGAACACTTATTAGAAGAGGCCAGCTACCCATGGACTATAAAAGGGAGAAAAATAAAGAGGAAAAGATATGCACAAACATCCGAAGAACAAGACTTTACTTTTGTCAATACACTTTACTTATTTTTAGTCATTTCCCAGTAATTTATTTCCAATCATTCCAGTTGCTTATGTTTATGAAATGCTTGGTTGTATCCTTCGAAAATAATGTGCTGTAATTAGTGGATTAATTTCTTAAGTTTTATAATCTAATCATCAAGTTTGTGTTCCTTTCTTGATTCACAATCATCTGTCAATTTGAAATACAAGGAGTCCGATACATGTGATAATTTTCATTGTCCGGTAGAAGATTTAAGGAGAGCGATTTTATAGTAAAACAGCACCATGCCCTTTTCACTCGTTCATAGGTTCCCTTATCTATAAGCCTTAGATTTTGATAATCCTTTGCCCATGGGACTCACATGTTGCGACCTATGCTTAAGGCCTTTATCATCGAACCAAACCTTTGCATAAGGGAGAGTTTTAAGGCGGCAAAAGATCATTTTAGGTGCTATAACTTGGCACAAAGGGACACTAAAGTGCCATAACTTAGGAAAGTGACACTTAAGTGCCACATTTTAAGAAATGTGGGACACCTAAGTGCCACTTCCGGCGAAGCCGGCCGGAAATCATACATGGCAATTAAATATTAATATTTCTCACTGAGGTGGCTCGTCGAAGAGCTGACTCAACTCTAATTCACCCAAAACAACGCCGTTTCTATAGTTGGCCAAAATAGTGTCCTTGAATCGGCCAAAACGACGTCGTTTTGGCATAATTTAAATTTTAATATAATATAAAATTTAATTTAATTAAATTTAAAACAACAACAACAACAACAACAACAACAACAACATAATAATAATAATAATAATAATAATAATAATAATTTATATTATTTATTAAAAAAAAAAACAAAGGAGGAAGCCAACCTACGGCCGAGGGTTGAGCTCTCATTGCCGCCACCTCCCCGCCATTGTTGGAAGGTGAAGGAGGGTCGGCCGGGGCCGCCAAGCACGGGTCAAGGGTTGACGACCTCAGTCGACCAGCAGTGAGGGCCTGCGTGCCCTCGCCCTAGATCTAGGGCGAGGGCCCCGCAAGCCCTCGCCACCGATCACCGGGGCCGACCCTTGACCAAGGCTTGACAGCCCGGCCAACCGTCCCCCACCTCCCCGACGACGGAGGAGAGATGGTAGCGATGGCAACAAGGGCGAGCCATCGGTCCGCCGGCTACCTCATTCCTCCTCCCCCCCCCGCAAGCGCCTCCCCTCCTCCTCCTTCCCCCCTCGCCGGATCTAGGCGAGGGCCGCGACCTCACCACAGATCAGGGCGAGGGCTCGCGAGCCCTTGCCTCCGGTCGGCCGGGGTCATCGGCCCCCGGCCAAGGCCCGGCGACACCAACCAACCCTTCCCCCTCTGTTGCCCGCCCTTGCTGCCTCCATTTTTTTTTTTTTTAATATTTTAATGTTGTATATTTTTTATAAAATTTTTAAATAAATTTAATTTATTTAATTTTTATATTAATTTTTTACCACGTCAGCACCAAAACGACGGTGTTTTGCACTTGCTTCGCCATAAAATTGACACGTCAGCGTTTTGACCGGATTGGCACTTAAGTGATCCATTTTGCTCCGGTTTTGGCACTTAAGTGTTACTTTCGTAAGTTATGGTATTCTAGGGGTCCACGCGTCATTTTAAGGCATAAAATATAATATGTTGAGATTCTGTGGGACTATAAACAATTTCTAAAAACTTAAGCAATTGGATGAAAACACAATTTAATTTTTAATTATTCTAACACTCCCCATCACGCATAGGTTAAACTTTAACTTAAGTGTAAAGCTTGCAAACAGGTAATTTGTGAGGTAAATAGAAGTTTGAAATATGTGAACTCAAGCCCTCCTACTTTTGTGGGATCATAACTAATTGTTCTAAAAGTATAAGCTGTTAAATGACTTCGTGATTTGCTATTTAAATATTCTAACACAAGCACCATATTCCAAGGTTTTTGGAGCAAATTATTGTGCACTAAATTCTACATAGTAGTGGCTCTAGAGGGTGTCTTGAGTTCAAATATTTTTAAACTTTTTCTTTACCTATTATTATTTCACACATTTTTCTCAGGCGAAATACAAGCCTAAGTATGAAGGGAAATGATACAATAGTTCAATAAAACATCATGCTTTCATATAATAGCTTAAATATTTTAGATCAATTGGTGATGATCTTATACAAATTTTAACAAATGAATCAGCGGGTAACAATAGGCAGCATTGACTTAGAGTATTGCAGCTCGCCGTTTAATCATGCTTACCAAATCATTTGTAAGATTTACTGCAATGAAAAGAAGAATTTAGGACTAGAGTGTCGTATCCACATAAGTTGTAAGACTCCCCTTTAACCATTTTTCTCACAAGAGAAAGATAATATTAAACTGCCTACGAGTTAAGGATGGAAAAGTTGAGTCCCTTTTTAACTCCTTCCAGTCAAAGAGACTGATTGGAACATCATGACATCTGGCCCCATTTTATACTCATTCAATCACGCGGAGTATATATAACGTTATGGGTGTAATTCTTCTAACTTGTAAATTATGCCCCCAACAAATCAAGGAGAAATTCACGCGAGGTCCACCTTCTCCGGTTCACACGCCTGTTTACTTAGGCTGCGTTTGTTTGCCACTTGTTTATGTTCCCAGGAACAAAAATTTCTGTTTTTTTGTTCCTGTGAACAAAAAAGGAACAGAAACGCGTTTGGGTGCGTTTTTGTTCCCAGAAACACATCTGGAACAGAAACAAGAAACAAAAAAAAGTTGTTTCTTATTTCTAGAACACATTTTAGAAACACTTTCTTTTCTTCTCTATTTTTTCTTCTTTTTTCCTTCTTTTTTCTTTGGCCGGCAACGCTGTCGAGGGCTGGTGAACTCGCCGGAGCGTCGCCGGCCCCCGACGAGGCCGAGCGTCACCAGCCCTTGGCGAAGCTCGGGCTCGCCCAGATTCGGCGAGCCCAACCTCGCCGGCGGTCGGCGAGGCTCGACGTTGCGGGCCACCGCCAGGTCGGCGTTGCCGGCGGTGGCCCGGCGACGCCGAGCCTCACGGCCATTGGGCGAGCTCGGCCTCGCCCAGCCAAGGTGAGCCCGAGCCTCGCCGTGGCTAGGCGAGGCCACCGGTCCTCGTCGGCCGATCGCCGGCCATGGCGAGGCCGGCGACCGGCCAAAAGAAGAAAAATAAATAATAAATAAGAAAATAAGAAAGAAAATAGAAAAAATATTTAAAAATAAAGAAATTATACAAATTTACCAAACGTGTTTCTGTTTATTTTTTATCCCGGAACAAGTTTACCAAACGCGTTTTTTTGTTTAAAAATTGTTCCCGGAACATAAACACTTTTTTTTTTTTTAATTTCTGTTTCCTGAAACAATTTTTAAATAGAAATGTTACCAAACGCACCCTTATTTTTCTGGAAATATGCCATGATTTATGACAAAATATGTTGCACACGAGCGTACACCAAAATTTAGGGCCCACTACCTTGTATATCACGCTAGTTTAATGTGATAGAGTGAATGCGTTGTTGGAACACATGACCCCAATAAAAGGTGCAAAAATATATATTTACATTCAGATATCAAGACCCTCTTTGACCCAATTTTTTTTATATAAATTAAGTAAGAAAATAAACATGCCTTTCGATTAAGCAAACCTTTTTAACCGGGGGATTAATGCGTTTATTGTTTTAGCAAAAAAGGTTTAATAGGAAGTTAGCTGTAGACCCAAAATTCATGACGTGTGAAACTCCAATTCGTCGGTGGGTGAAGAATGAGATGGCAGCTCTTGGGTTTTCGCATTATTAAAAAGATGAAAAAGGATTTCCAAGTGGATAATGAGAGTTTGTCCCCTTATAGTCAACGTTGACGAGGCTAGAATTCCAAAGCGGAGAGACGCAGGGGCCAACCTGCTCAAATGATTTACTTAATAATTATTATATTGTGTAGAGAAAATATTGGTTATAATGGATTAATATAAAAGAGTGAAATAATTTATATTATTTCACTTTTACTGATATAAAATAACTAGAGGTTATTACAATAATTTGAGTCTGTGGCGCAATTTATAGTCATTTTAGATATTTCATCCTTTTCAGATACAAGAAATTAGCTATAATATTAGTATTCAACTCGTTTAGTTTTATCGGAGGTCTTGTACTGTTAGCTCTATACATGTTATAGATTACCATATTAAGAGAGGATTCTCAAGTTTAAACCCAAACATCAACGGGTCTTAGTTTTTCTTCTACAAGCATATAAAATAGGGGTTCTTGTATTTACAGATTAGAGTGCTCTTTGATACTGTGTTGGGTAGGGGTGATTGGAAATGAAAAAAATGGGATTGTGAGGTACTTAAGAAAGAAAGAAGAGAAAGGATTTGAAGGATGCGAGGGAGGGAAAAGAGAGGGCAGAGATGCATTCATTATATCTTTTATGTATTTAGGGCTTGCCTTGACTTATATTTCTCTCTATTCGTTTAGTCTAAATCTTGCAACTCATGCACATTGACCTATTTCAAATATGAAACTCTCGAAACTTCTAAATACTCAAGTATTGATACACAACTTCACACGTAATTTGATCATAACTTTCTAAACTTTAAATAATATTCCAAATTTTGGCGCGAAAGCAAAAAAAAAAAAAAAAAACATTTTTGTTTTGAATACAAACATGACCTTTTACCCAATAGTTGACTTTACCAACCTCTTGTAATCCTTTCACTTCGTTTCTTTAACTTCATACAAACAAGAATGTGTTTTTTAAGAAATCCTTCTCTTCAATTTGGCAAGCCGTAGGTAGGACTAACATGCACACGGTTACCTATTATAAATTCTTCCTTTGTGATATTAGATTTTTTTTTTAAGTTTTGGTCCATGGAATATAGTTTTGTAATTGTATTTCCAATCATTCCACTTGTTTATGTTAATGGTTTGTCCCACACGGCATACGGACATCTATGAAATAACATAGACAATGGAGGAGCTCAGGGGTTGACCTCCTTCATCTTGACCTAATGGGCAGATTGAACGGTTCCATGGGTTCTCCTTCTCTTGATATACTATCAAAGGGGACGAGGAAAGAAAAAGAGACCCGAGAACCAATCATATCAGATCGACCAAACCGAGAACCGCCTAGATCGGATTGAATCGGACCGGCCGGATTGATCTAGAGCAGTAAGTCTCTATTTAAGATTTCACCTCCTAAAATATGGAATCGATCAATTATTCATGGGTGTCTGTGTCTTATGTCAATCGGCCATGTAACTTTTCACAAGGCTACTATATCTTAACTTTAGATCATGCAGTAAAACTTTAACTGGAATCTTATGTAATGCAGAAATAAGTTACAATTAATTGATCGATTCCATATTTTAGGAGGTGAATTGATCTCATCCTGATAAATTTTTTTATGCACTCACACAATCTCATTCTATTTTGGACCACCATGATGAGATCAATTACCACCTGTCCCTATGTGAAACTGTAGCTGAACATTCTGCAGCTGAATAGTTCCAGCATAGTTTACCGAAACGCTTATGTTGCAATTATATCTGAAAATGATGTTCGCGAGTTGCTCAAAAAAGCGTAGTGACTTGAACCCGAATCTTGAATGAGGAGAATGAATACATTCACTATTTGCACATTAGCATTTGAAAATACCAAATCTTTTATAGTTTGCATATTAGCATTTTCTATACTAATTACTAGCTTTTATTTACATAAATTGCTGATGTTTTGAAGTTCCTAACTACTCTATCGAATTACCAATCTAAATTAAGTGATTTACCAACTTTTATCAAATTAAATTACCATCACAAGCACCAAGAAGAGTGAGGTAAAAGTATGGGGATAGCATGATTCATAGAAATAGAAATTTTTCTGTTATCAAACGGATTTCTGTTTCAGAAATAAAAATTTTAAGTCGTTATCAAATGGGTTTCTTTGCTTAGAAACTTGTCCGGGGAATAGAAATTGAGAAATTGATTTCTGGTCAGAAATCAATTTATATTTCAAAATTTTTGTCATGCGCAGCCTAAGTGACGCTACTGGGACATCACAGTAGCATCCAAGAAGAAGCAACCGATCAATGGCTACTCGTCCATCCTAGAAATACCTCAACCAGTCCAACGAGAAGCCCCCTGAATAATACAACAATTATCTTTACTTTATCACATTTTAATTGTAGTTTTTCAAGATTCCCATCATTGATTGAATTCCAACGTATATCTCTATTAGGTCCAACATCGTTGATAAAATTTCAATGTTGTTCTACAAGCCCAGTGTTGTTGATTAAATTCTAACATTGTGTTTCCTATCCAGGAGTATTGCTATTGATTATATTCCGGTTTTACACTTAAAACAAGTTATGTCGTAAATTAAATTTTGACATAGTTTGAGTTCAAATCCTAAACCATCTAGCTACTTGTGTCTAGATTACATCATTGATTAGATTTTGGTGTGATTTGTGCTCAGAAGCAATTAGTCTTTAAGCCATTTATGTATCAATTATCAAGGCTATATATACAAGTTGAGAATAAAATTTTCCTTTGCATTTGACATTCCTTGTTCAAGCCTTAACACATAACCTGAATCTCCTATAATAAAACCAAAAGGCAGCGTTTGATGAAATTTTTTTCACGAGAATCAAAACTGATGAAGTACATAATTATAGATGGTGATATCTCTATTTATACAGTATGATATATCAATGAAAAGCAACGCTTCATTGACTCAATTCTTTTTCTTTCTTTACAAACTATTAGAAGGTCAAGTAAAACACCATTTCATCAACCAAAGAAAAAAAAAAACAGTGATAACACTCGACAAAATCCAACCCGTTTCAAAAGAGCTCTATTTATTCTTTCCTAGTTTCATGGAAAAAAGTTGTTTTATGTACACTCTCGATTGGATTTGTGATGGTGATTTGCACGCAATTTCTGGTCAAGCAAAGTATCCAAGAGTTGATCATCTATGGATCTTTTTTTATTTGTTTTTAAATTAATTTTATGTAAATCAAATTGTTATCTATTTCGACTATAATTAGAGGTGGTGATATTTCTATTTATACAATATAATATATCAATGAAAAGTAATGCTTCAGTGACTTAGGGCCCGCATGACAACCATTTTATTCTAGAAATAGTTTCTGAAACAAAAATAGATTTTTGTATTTCTATTTCTAGAAGAGTTTCTAAAAAAAAATAACCGTTTGATAACGACACAAAATTTCTACTCTAAAAGTAGAAATTCGTTTGATAACGACACAAAATTTCTTCCTTTCAGATGGCGGCAGACTGGCGAATAGCGCCGGTGGCGGCGACCAGCGATGGTGGTGGCGGCAGTGGCTAGTGATCGGTGGGGGCCAGCGGACGGCTGGTGACCGACGGACAGTGTTCGGCAATAACGGATGAAGGACCGATTGATGAACGATGAGAAAAAATTTTATTTCTCATTTTTGTTCCAGAAATAGAGAAGTAGAAAATTTCTATTTCTAATTTCTATTCCAAACATATTTGTGGAATAGAAATCTATTCCACAAATAGAAAAACGGAATAAGTTTATCAAACGGATTTCTATTCCAGAAACAAGTCTGGAATAGAAAAATTGTTTCTGGAACAGAAATAAGCAGTTGTCATGCACCCCCTTAATTCTTTTTTATTCTTTACAAACTATTGGAAGGCCAAGTAAAACACCATTTCATCAACCAAAGAAAAAGAAAGAAAACGGTAGTAACACTCGACAAAATCCAACCCGTTTCAAAAGAGCTTTAATTACTCTTTCCTAGTTTCATATGAGAAGTTGTTTTGCAACACCCTCGATTGGATTCATGAGAGTGATTCACAAGCAAATTCTAATCAAGCAAAATATCCAAGAGTTGGTCATTTGGAGATATTTTCTAATTAAGTTTTATTTAATTATCATGTAAATAAAATAATTATATATTTCAACCATAATTATAGGTGGCGATATCTCTATTTATATAGTATAACATGTCAATGAAAAACAACAATTAATTAACTCAATTATTATTTTTTCTTTACAAAATGTTGGAAGGTCAAGTAAAACACCATTTCATCAACCAAAGAAAAAAAAAAGAAAACAGCAATAACACTCGACAAAATCCAAACCGTTTCAAAAGAGCTCTATTTACTCTTTCCCAATTTCATGGAAAAAAGTTGTTTTGTGGACACTTCCCATTGGATTCGTAATAGTGACTCACGTGATTTCTGATCATCTAGAAACAAATCATTTAGATGGAGAAAGATAGGCAAACTAGTGCCAATTGGAATCATTTTCCACCATATACATTGGAATATTTTCTATAATGTTGAGAATTGAGCTTGGAATTTTATCTTCTGGAGACAGAATAGATGCTACTATGTCCCATCCTACAAAAGCGAATCCAAGAGATAATGTAACCACGGCAAAAAGAATTCCACTCAACCCCATGCCTATAAATTGCTATTCAAGACTGCCTCACAGAGTCAAGCAAGCAAAAAAATTAGCCTGAGAGAATTACACACAAAAGGCCTCTTGCCTCAGTTGCCATGGCCTCGGTCCAGCGCTTCAAGAAAGCCGAGAAATCCTCCCGCCCACCGAGCAGCTTGGGCCAACGCGCGGGATATACAATTATCCAATTCCAGTCGCTTGGCCAGAAAGGGGAAGGCCATGGCTACAAGGCTGAAGGCTATGTTGGCTGAAGGCTATGTTGACGCGGCTAAAGGCCGTGGCTACGTGACTGAAGGCTATGTTGACCCGGCTAAAGGCCGTGGCTACGTGACTGAAGGCTATTTTGACACGGTTGAAGGCCATGGCTATTTGACTGAACGCTATGTTGACAGAGCTAAAGGCCGTGGCGACATGGCCAAAGGCCCTGGCCAGCAGGCCACGGAAAGGGTGAGCCGCAAGAATCAAACTCAGAGTGGCTACAGTAGTGGGCTTGCCCCTGTCGAATTCCAAACTGCCTACGGTAAGGGCCCTTTTTGTGAGCAAGTTGTCAAGAATGTCAGCACGGGCCAAAAGAATAGCCGTTACCCTATGCAATTTGACCAGAATCACAGCATGGGCCGAAGCAATTACCGTTACCATGCTCAACAGGCCCAGACTCAGAGCAGGGAATTCATAACTCGTGACAACAGGTGCAGCGACGGGAGCGAGAGCGAGAATGAGAGCGACAGCGACGGCGAGTGAAAGGTGAAGATATAAAAGGTAGACGACCAGGTGATAACTAACTATTTCATATAATTTAAGGATTAGTAAATATGCTTATAAAGATTATAATCACTCCTCAAGAGCAATCGAATGATAACTTCATTACAGGGAAACATCCGCACATATTATCTTAACAAATGCAAATAAACAACAAAGGCTAGACAAAACTCCATTATGTCAAATTTTGCTAGGGTAAATATCATTAAAAAAAAAATCATCCATATGATCTCAAACCTCTCTGAGACTAAGATGTATCAAGCTCCCACTCTAACGACTTACTTTGTGTTTCGCAGGCACAAGGGAAGCAGCTGCTAGACATCATATCAGAAGAAAGTTCTCTATCATCCTATCCTAAATAAATAAGGACAATTAAGTGATATGACTTATTATAGAGACCCTTGATGCAAATCTTGCACCTATAAGGGGCCTTGTACCATGAGTGCTAATAATTAAGTTTGCTTAAGAAATCCGTCTTTCTTCTTCTGCTTTATGTCCCTCGATCATCAATTCAATCGGGTAAAAAAAGTGACCTTGTTCAAACAGTTATTTAGTTGTAATTGATTTCGTAGAACTAAAAGCACCACATGGAAATTGACAATCAAATCCCGGGGATGCTGACAAATCAAAGCATCGAGTTATATACATATCTTCCCATTGCCTTTCAAAGATTAACGAAGTTCCAGACTGTGGCAGCATTGTTGTAGAATTTATCCCCACTCAAGAAAATATATTATAATAGTGCAGAGAAAGAACAAAAGAGGGGAGGGATCATGTACGTCCACTCACCTTACGAAGAAAAAGAAGGCTGGAATCAGTATGAGTGGATGCCTTTCAGATAAAAACGAGTGTTCGATTGCATCTCGTCAACAGAATATGTTTTTTTTTGGTAAGTGTCGACAGAATATGTTCTCTCTTTCCAAATTTGGTAAATTAATTGTAAATCTTGTCAGAGAAGGTGAAAGAATCTTATTCACTCTACTGCACAGTCCTTGGATATATAATCGCTTCATGGCATCAATTACAATCGAGCGAGTATAAGAGAAGCCCAGCGAACTCCTACGAACAAGTCTAACTATTTTTTGGTTATTAATTTTGATATAGACTAAATAGAAAAATAATAAAAACTGTTGATGTTACATTCAATGAAAACATGTTATTTAAGGACAAATCTGTAGTAGAATCTATTGTGAAGAAACAAACAGTGGAAAAGAGAGATTAAATTAGAGGAGGTTTTGAAAAGTGTTTAGATTGAAAATCCTGAAATTGTTGTTGTCAACTCAGATCAAAAACCAAAACAAGAATTGTACACCTGAACCCACTTTGAGAAAATCTAGTAGAACATCTAAACATATATAAAGATATTCTCTGTCATTGCATTATTTGTTTTTGACTAATGCCAGCAAATCAAAAAAAAAAAAAATTCAAAAGTAGTGCATGTTAAAGATTCTATTGAGTGAGAATTAGTAATACAGGATGAGTTAGACTCACTTGAGAAAAACAAAACTTAGGTGTTAACTCAATTACCATATAAGAAGAAAGCATTGTAGAATTTGTGGATATATGGGGTCAAAGAAGAACTTGATGGCGGGAAATGGTACAAAGCAAGGTTAATAGTAAAATTGTTTCAACAAACACAAGGAATTGATTACACGGAGATTTTTTCTCCAGTTGTGAAATTGACAAATATCAGGTTAGTATTGAGTAGTATTGTTATTAAGAATTTATATTTGGAGTAGTTGGATGTTAAGATTGCATTCTTTTATGGTAATTTGGAGGATATTTACATGATACAACCAAAAGGTTTTCAAGTTTCTGGAAAAGAAAATTATTTCTGCAAATTGAAAAAAAAAAAAAAGTCTATGTGACTTGAAATAAGCTCTTAGACAGTGGTCCAAAAAATTTGACACTTAAGGGGTGCATGACAACCACCTGTTTCTATTCCAAAAACAATTTTTCTATTCTAGACTTGTTTCTAGAATAGAAATCCGTTTGATAAAATTATTCCATTTGCTAGGTTGTTTTCAAACAATCTATTGAGCGCTTGGGGGCTTAGCCCAACTCATCACTTTAAAGTTCCAAACCATCAATTCAAACACATATGTCACCGGCCCATTGTAAATGCAAAATTAAAAATAAATGTATCTAAAATTATATGCTATACAATTTATTTATTTTAGGGGTTAAAAATTAATCTCTAATTTTTGTGTCATAAATGACTGAATGGGTTGCTCAAATTTAGGTGTCAACAGCTGCCCATCTTTGAAGGTAAGCTCGCAAAGGTTTCTTCAAAGATGAATTGAGACCTAAATTTTGATCATGCGCATGCAATGAATAAATTTTTTTTTTTGGAAAATTAATTCAATTTTAAAAATGCAATTTATATGATGCATGAAAATGCTAATGCAAATGCATGATGCGAAAGGAAAAAAAACGTACCTACAATTACTTACCAATCAGTGCGGTAGAGCATCTTGAGGTACACGATAAATCTCCATTTACTCCACAAGTACCCAACTCTCACTCAGGTTCCTTGAAGAGTCTAACAAATAATAAATCAAGACTAAGAAGAACATTCACATCCAAAGTGAAATATTGCTCTTTCATTAGCACATATATATTTTAACAATTATTATTTATGCGGGAAAATAATTGATGATTAAATGATTTAAAAAGTTAAAATGATCCTAAATGTGCTTATGTCCCTAACTGAGAAGAACATTCACATCCAAAGTGAAATATTGCTCTTCAAGACAACATGGACCAATTATTTGATCGTCACCCATCATTTAAATTTAGTTACCTAAATTAACTGGAACCCGATGAATAGAATGTCCTGGCTAATAAAATATTAATGTGAATTTATGGCAAATTCAATAAGAAGACATGAACAAACGCGTGCGGGATGTGCGCAACAGGATTAGTCCCACCTTGTTACAAAAAATACCGCTCTACACTGCAAGGCCAAGTCCCACCTACAAAGTGTCAACTTGATTTACTGCTCATTTGCATGCCGGCGCATCAAATTGATTTACTTAATGATTACATACTTTCCTAATGCTCTTAGAAAATTGTCCTCCCAATGGGGTTTTGTAAGTGGACTCGTTTCAAATGGAGGAGGATGTCTGGCAATTCATGAAAGGTGGAAGCAAGGCTACTTCATCACTTCAGTTGCAGCTACTCCAGATCAGGTAGCTTTCATCTTCAGCATTCCAGGAGAAGTACCAGTTAGAGGAGGGCCCACATACTAAGATTTGGTATAAATCAATCGGCCATCAACTAAGTGGACTGTGAATTAGAACACGAGGCAAATTATCTTTGACATAATGCGCTTGAAATAAGTTTGCAATGCGTAACATGATGGGTGCGATCATACCAACACTAATGCACGGATCCCATCAGAACTCCAAAGTTAACTAGTGACCTCTTGTGAAGTTCTCGTGTTGCACCCCTCTTTTTCCTTTTTATTTTTATTTGACGATTTGCCGGGTCGAGATTTCTGAGTGGACATGGATGATCCTAATGGCACTAAACTTTAAGGTCTATCGATCATGGGGATTTATATCTTTTAGATCAGTCCGTGCGCAATTTATATTGCGGAAGCACATCCATCAACTCAAAATATAATAATGTCTGGTCTCGTGTTTACCATGTCAAAAATTTAAAAAGAAGTTTAAGTAAGAATGTTATTCATAAAAACTTCCATAATTTCACAGCTGACTTATAAAATTATAATCACGAAAAAAGATTTCACCTCATTTATCGTGCACAACATCTCATTGTAACTACAACGTAGACCTTATTTTCTTCCTTTCCTGATATTAAGAAATCTCAGCCGTAGCCAAAAGAAATTTGTATCCCTTCAAATTTCTTCTAAAATTAAGCATCATTTTCACTATAATCAAGGATAAGTGAAGAAATTGACTATGAGAGGAACGATATCTTTTCAAATGTAATTTCTGTCGTTCTTGATATCAAGAAATTTTCTCCAATTATGTCAGTATGTATGAATACCCAAATTTTATAAGTCGTTGTTGCTTGTCCCAGTTTTCTTGTGCTAACCTGTATACCCATCTAAATGTGGCCATCCCATCTACTTCAATCCACAACGGAATGAAATCTTTTTTCGTGATCATTTCGGATACGTTTGGTAACGATTCTGTTCCCGGGAATAGATTCTGATCAAAAATAATTCTTTTTTATTTTGTTCTCAGGGAACAATTTCTAAGCATTTTAAGCCATTTGAGGCATGCATGACAAAAATTTTGTTCCAAAAATTGATTTCTCAATTTCTATTCCCCGAACAAGTTTCTAAGCAAAAAATCTGTTTGATAATGACTCAAATTTTCTATTTCTGGAATAGAAATCCGTTTGATAATATAATAAAATTTCTATTTCTAGAAATAATAGTCAAAATAATACTAATACATTACAAAAGTTGAAAATACAATTTCATGGAACTTCCAGCATATTATTATCCTTTGCCATTTTATTAGCAATGGTTTTCCTAAGCGTATTTATTTGGTTTCCCTCCTCGGTCAATGTATCATTTGCAAGCTCATCCTGCGTAGGTTCAGACAAGTACTGCGGATCTCCATATAGGGAAAAGTTCTTATCCATCTTGTCCTGATCACGGATGTAATTATGGATGGCACAACATGCAATTATAATATGTGCTTGCTTTCGAATTGCAAATGATGGCATGTGCCTCAATATGAAAAAATGATTCTTCAATCCCTCAAATGATCTTTCAATAACATTCCTTAGAGAAGAATGCCTATAATTGAACAATTCTCTTGTAGTTGTTGGCCGTCTCGTTGTACCCCTATAATCATTTAAATGATACCATTCACCTTTAAAAGGAGTTAAAAATCTTAGAGTTGCTGCATAACCAAAATCCACGACATAGTATTTGCCTACAACAATGTATTCATACATTGGTTATAATTTGTAACTATAAATATGATCATAAAGAAAATTACTCCTTAAAGGACAAGCAAATACCTTGTGGCAGCCTAGGAAATTCCAAGCAAGGAGTCTCCAGTGCTACTGCAAGCACTCTACAATTATTGACAAAGCCTTCCTAACTAGCATATACAAAAGTAAATTTCATATCAAATGAACAAAACACATCACATTCTGAATGATGATTCCTTTCCTACCTCTAAATGGGATTTACTTCGACATAGGTACAAAAGCATGAATATGGGTGCCATCAATGGCGCCTATACAGTCCTGTCATTTTATCAAAGACTAGTATTATACAAGATCATCAACAAAATAAAATTGATGGTGTAAAGGAATATATGAAAATTTTACCTTGAAGTAACGTTTATGGTTAGAACCAATTGGGGGAAGGTGGGTTTATTTTGATTCTCAAATTGCATCAATCCAGTTGCTCATCCCTAATTTCTTTATTGTTGCTCAATGAACCTTTTAATGACCATTGCATAGCAAAGAGAGAGATTCTCTTGAATCTCTTGCCTTCGAATTAAAATTCAAGATTGTGTAACAATCTAACTATTTTGATTTTGCAAGAATTTTGAATCCATAAAGAAACAAAGTTAAATTTCTAGGCACGTTTTTATTCATCTATTGCGTAAGAACTTTTTCTTCAACTAGCCATGCGCGTGCCCTTTCTAGGAGGAAAAAATCCCATTGTTTTTAAGTAAGCATTTAAGAACTTTGGTCGTTTTTTTTAAATTGGAGACCCATTCGAGCCTTTCATCCTAAAGAGGAAGTTATAAAAAAAAATGAAAAAAAAAAAAAACACGAGCAAAATAAGAAAAAGAAAATTAGCAATAATTTGTGAAGCTATGGTTATGAGTGAATTAAGTTAGCAAGAAAGCACAAGGTCCTTTTATGTGGTTTGATTTCAACTTCTGATTTCTATTTCAAAAATTAAGAAGTTAAAATTTTCAGCTTTTGATTTCTTTGATTTCTCTATTTTTGGAATAGAAATCTGTTTCAGAAATAAAGAAATCAAATTACATTACCAAACGGATTTATGTTCCAAACCTGTTTTGGGGAATAGAGAAATAGATAAATCAATAAATAGAAATTTTATCATACGTGCCCTTGGTAACTATCTAAAATTTCTTATTCCATAATAGAATTACGTTTGGTATCGTGCTCATTGATTTTGTTCCAAATCAATTTCTTTTAATTTTAAAATAATTTTTTCTTTTTTTTTCTTTTCCTTTTTTCCTTTCTCTCTCATGTTCTTCTTCTTCTTATGGCCGGTTCTTTGGTTCGGTGACCGGCCGACGAGGGCTGACAACCTCACCAAAGCGTCGCCGGCCCTTGTCGGCCAAGCCTCACCAATAGCTAGGCAAGGCTCACCTAACCCCAACGAGGCTTGGCCTCGCCAAATTTGGCAAGGCCAAGCCTCGCTAGTGGCTAGGCCAGCCTCACGGGGCTGGGCAAGGCTCGCCTGGCCACCAACGGGGCTAGGCGAGCCACGGTGAGGCTAGGCGAGGCCCACCTAGCCACTAGCGAGGCTTGCCTAGCCACTGGCAAGGCTGGGCAAGCCTCACCGAGGCTAAGCGAGGCCTGCTTGGCCACCGGCAAGGCTCGGCCTCGCCAAATCGTGAAGCTTGCCCAACCTCAACAAGGCCGAGCCTTGCCGGTGGCTAGGCTTGCCTCCGGCGAGCTCGTTGGACCGATTGCCGGTGACCGGCGGCAAATGGTGGCGGACAGCAACCGTGGGATAGCGGTCGATGAAGAAGAAGAAGAGTTGGTTTTGATTCTTAGATTTGTTCCTGGAACAAGAATCAACTTTTTTTTTTAAATTCTTGATTCTGTTCCAAATCTACTTCTAGGAACAAAAAAATAGAAATTTGTTTCCGGGAACAAAAATTTTACCAAACGCGATTATGTTCCCAAACTAATCTCGGGAACAAAAAATTAGAATCAAGGTTACCAAATATTGCCTTCAAGTCCTAGCAAAACCATCACGTCAATATTTGTTTTTTATTTGAGATCTCCCTCATCTCTTTTATATAGATATCCATGCGGTGTGCTCACGAAAATCGCATCCCAAATCTGGTACTTTCCAACTCCGCTCCCAATCCCTTTACCAGCAAGGCCACACGCTTGTTGGTAACATCACCTTAATATTAGTAAGAATAAAGCCAACGAAATTTGAAGCCACAAAACAATCCAACATATGTTGCGAACGTACCAAGACTTATTTAGACTGAATAGCAACAAATTAACGCTCTCTAAGGTCGAGTTGCAGCCAGTGGATTTCGAACCTATGACTAGACAATCCTAGATCACTCGAAAGTAAGTGTTACACCATTAGGCTCACCATCCAGTGATGTCATCCTCCGTTTCATTAATAACTAGGGAAGAGTCGAGCTTTTGCCCCAATCATCATAAAATGAAATATTGCACTTGTAATGTATCCAAAGTTAAGATATAGTATTCTCACCAATATATGGAGTGAATAATTATCCACATAAAGCAACTTTAAATAAAATATATATATATATAAAATAATACTGCTTAAATGATAAATTAATCATTCCAGACCACATACTATTTCAGTCTCAAACTTCCACAAAACAATTCTATGAACAACCCATGCTCCTTCTTAACATATATTAGAATAACATGTTGAAAGGGAATCGATGAAATGGTCATATCTCAAACTCTCATAAAACAATTCTATGAACAGTCCATGCTCATTCTTAACATATATTGGAATAACAATAACATGTTACGAGAGAATTGATAAGATTATCATATACTTAATTAATTACCAACTTATCTCATAAATATTTTACTCTGCAAAGAATTAAAATCTCTCTCACGTGACAATAATTCAAATTTCTTTATAAAATTAATTTACATCTCTCTCTCTCTCTCTCTCTCTCTCTCTCTCTCTCTCTCTCTCTCTCCACATTAACTTAATCTATTATTATATAAACAGGCGTGTGTTTTATTATGAAATAAGATATCCTACCGTACGAGTCTCAAAAGCAAAAGGTTAGGTATCGGGGCCTGATCATAGATCATAGAAGAGATTCCGTGAGGTTGTCCGCTAACAAATGAGACATTTGAAAAGCACTTACTTGCAAGTTTCACAAAGCAGCACCCGAGTCACTAGTGAATAATTTTGGAAAACAGTATGGTGTGGATTTGAAAAGCGACACTGAGATGCCAGAGAATAATTTCTTGAAGAGCCTAGCTGCAAATTTCAAAAGCACCATTGGCCACAGAGGTGCCAGAGAAAGACTTTGTAAAGCACTTTGTTGAGAAATTGAAAGCAGCATCGTGGTGCGAAATTCAAAAGTGACGTATAAGGTGCCAGAGAATAATTTTGTAAATCGCTGAGGTGCAAAATTGAAAGATCGAAAAGCAGCACCATGGTGTCAATAAATAATTTTTTAAAGCACCTCCCTCCACCTATATATCCAAAAAAAAAACTGATTTTTCATCTTTGTATATATGTGTGTGATCTTAAATTGTCAGACGATGAAACTTCTAAAACCAGATCTCGTGATGATATTCTCTCTCTTTTTGAGATGACGAGCTTTCTCTACCGAACTGGTAGTTTGGATTTCTTTCCTACCTGAACCTCAATTCCATGGTTTTCTCATCTTTCTGAGCTTCGATAGTCCGCTTAGCTCTATTTCCCTCATCTGGGTTTTTCTTTCTTCTATATACATCCGCTGGGCAGGTTCCCAATTTCCTTTATCCTCTTATCGCGATGCCCATTTTTCTTACCACCTCCGATTCCCTTACTATAATTCCGCTTTCCCTCTTTCACCTGGTCTTGTTGATACTCGCATGCTTTGGTCTCTAGATTTCCCTATTGATTCATCAGAATTCTGCATGCAACACCTTCTGAAATCCATCTACCTTGAATTTCCACTTGAATCTGTGCTCTGATGGAACATGCAAAATCGGCCGAGGAAGCTAGGCTGTCTGCCTTATGTAGTCGATTGGGTCGTCTTTGGTCTTCTCAGCATCTTGAGGAGTGGGATGAAGCACCACCTAAAGATACAGTCGCTGAATGTAAGATGATGCTGGTAGGCAAATTTCTGGCTAATACTACTATTAATTTCCCAGCTTTTCAACAGACAATGAAGAAAGTATGGCGTAATGATTCTGTAGATATATCTCAAAGAGAAGAAGGTACGTATGTTTTTAAGTTCACTTCCGAGGAGGCCAAATATCGAGTGCTTCAAAATGGACCATGGTCTTTTTCTAATAATCTGCTTATGCTACAACCATGGGTTCCTAATACCCCTCTGCATTGCTATAGTTTTACCACGTCTGTGTTTTGGATGCAAATTTTCGGCTTACCTCTGGAACGAAGCAATGAGCAGTTCATAAGACAAGTTCTTAGGGAAGTTGGTCAGCTTTTGGATGTTAGTATTGACAAGAAGGAGGGATCCTCTATTAAAGCAGTGAGGGTGAAGGTTGAATTAAATATATCAGAACCTCTCAAGCCGGGTAAACTTATTCGAGTGGAAGGGAAGTATATCTGGTTAGATTTCTGTTATGAACGTCTGCCTCATTTCTGCTATTCATGTGGTGTTTTGGGTCACTACGCTTCCTATTGTCAATCTATTCCTTATGAGGAGGAGAAGTTTGAAGGGAGGGATACTATGTACCATGGACAATGGCTGAGAGCTGAGGTAAAACAGCATAGTCCGTTTTGGCAAGCTTTTTATGAATTTGATAGTAAGAATGTTGCCACAGAAGATAGTGTACCTGAAACACCTCAGTCTGGTTTATTGCTACTCCCGGCTGCTCCTCTTGACTTGCCAACAAAGCCATCTACCATGAATAAAACAGCAGGGCAGCATCAACAACTTTCAAAAGACAAATCACCGATCACTTACCCTGTGCCAGACATTTCCCAAGGAACCACGGTGAATCCGATGGAAGAGCTTCCTTCCCCTGCGCCAGACACAATCTCAGAGGTCATTGTTCATCATATTGCAGCATCATCATCCAAAAAACTCAAAAACTCTCGTTTGCTGCCCAAAACCACTCCTTTGAAAAAAGTTAAAAGACGTTCTCTTCACCTAACTTGTGGGATGAATCTACGTTGATGGAGACTCCTGTACTCCAGGCCGACAAGGCCTACGAAGGGGCTGTGGTGGCTTGCCCAAATAAGCCACCAAGTGCAAAATGAGAATATTAAGCTGGAACTGTCAGGGATTGGGCAATCCCATGATAGTTCAAGCCCTTAGGGCCATAGTGGCTCAAGATAAGCCCGACCTACTTTTTTTGATGGAAACTCGTAACCAGGAATCAGTTACTCAGCAAGCTCAACGAAGGCTGAAATATAACAACAGTTTTGTGGTTAATCCTCAGGGCTTGGCTAGAGGAATGGTACTCTTTTGGACTGATCAGATCTTTCTTACTATCACACATTCTACTCCACACCTTATTGATACTATTTGTTCTGAAAACGGTGGTATTAAATCAATGTGCCTTATCGCTTTACATGCTTCGGCAACTTTTCATCAACGGCAATTATTATGGGCAGATTTGAGACAACTAAGTCACTCCAATACTCAACCATGGATCTGTTTGGGAGATTTCAACGAAGTTCTGTATAGCTGGGAGAAAATTAGTAAACGACCTGCCGAGTCTTATCGCATGCAATCCTTCAGAGATGTTCTATACGACTGTGCCTTGATGGACTTGGAAACTAAGGGGTGCGCCTACACTTGGGCAAATAATAGAAGTGGGGAGGACTTGGTGAGGGAGAGATTGGACAGAGCAGTGTGTAATGTTGAATGGCGTCTTGCCTATCCAGAAGCTGAAGTGGTTGCACTACCAGCAATAGCATCGGATCATAGTCCGATTCTATTAACTACTCAAATAATCACAAGGAAAGGCAAACGAAATTTCACCTTTGAAGCTTTCGGGATTGAACATGAAGAGTGTCGACAAGTGGTGGAGGATGCTTGGTCTGCATCATATCTCAGGAATTCTTCAATCTCTCGGAGGCTCCAGGTCACAAAGACAGCTCTTACACGGTGGAGTAACTCAACTTTCAAAGATAATCATCGCAAACTCCATCTTTTACAGCAGCAACTCCAGTTTTATATAAATCAACCTGCAGGTAATTATGATGAGCAGCAGGTTAGTAACTTGAAAAACCAAATACAGCAGAGCTGGTCACAAGAGGAACAATATTGGGGGATGCATTCCAGAATTCGATGGCTGCGTTGGGGGGATAGAAATACAAGTTTCTTTCATGCTACTACTGTACAAAGACGAAAAAGAAACAGAATTAGCATGTTGAAGACTGAGAATGAAGAATGGATCCAAGACCCGGAACAACTGAAAAATATGACTGTTTCTTTTTTCACTAAGCTCTATACTTCATGCGGTCCGAGAACCTTCAAGCCGATATTATTGCAATGTTCTAAATTGGTCACAGATTCGATGAATGCGACTCTAACTGTTGTGGTTACACGAGAGGAAGTTAAGAATGCTACCTTTCAATTAGGAGCAACTCAAGCCCCTAGACCCGATGGATTAAATGGTCTGTTTTATCATACTTGCGGGATCGATTCGGGATGATGTTTTCCATACAGTTCAGAATTTTTTTCCTCGCGGGGAATATGCCAGCAAATTTAAACAAAACAGCCCTATCTCTTATTCCGAAAGTCCCAAATCCTGAGAGCTTAGATCAATTTCGACCTATCAGCTTATGCAATTTTCTTTACAAGATCATTTCCAAAGTTTTGGCAAATCGATTAAAGCCTTGGTTGCCCACTTTAATTTGTAAAGAACAGAGTGCCTTTGTCTCTGGGAGGCAGATACAGGACAATGTCCTGTTGGTTCAAGAAGTCATACATCAGTTAAAGATTCGTAAAAGAAAGAAAAGATTTCAGGGGATTCTTAAAGTGGACATGCAGAAAGCATACGACAGGGTGGAGTGGGATTTTCTACAGGCTTATCTTCATCAAATGGGTTTTCATGAGTGCTGGATTAATTGGCTGATGCAGTGCATTACTACAACTTCTCTTTGCGTTAAGTTTAATGGCGAATTTCTTTCCTATTTCCAACCTTCAATGGGACTTTGGCAAGGTGATCCTCTCTCTCCTTATCTATTTATTCTAATAGCCAATCTAATGTCCAACCTTATACATCAAGGGGTTGATATGGGTAATCTTAGAGGGATAAAACTTAACCGTTGGTGTCCCACATTATCCTATTTATTCTTTGCCGACGATGCTATCTTTTTTATTGATGGAACGATTCGAGAATGTCAAAATCTAGCAAGTATTCTGAACTAGTATTGCCTAGCCACGGGTCAAGCTATAAATAGGAATAAATCAGGTTTGTTCCTTACCAAGTATTGCCCTCCTACTCTCAAAACTAACCTCGCTAGAGAACTCCGAGTTCCTTTGATGGAAAAAACCGGCAAATATCTAGGTTTGCCTTCTGATTGGGGGTCCTCAAAACGGGATATGTTTGCTTGGATCTTGGCTAGAGTCAATTCTAAGCTTGAAGGATGGAAAGAGGGTCTAATTTCCAAAGGCGGCAAAGAGGTTCTCTTGAAATCTATTGTACAGGCTTTACCTCAATATGCTATGATGACTTTTAAAGTTCCTATTTCAATATGCAAAGCTGTTGAGAAAAAGATAGCGGTTTTGGTGGAGAAACAAAAGATATGAGCTGGAATTCACTGGAAAAATTAGGATTATCTTAAAGAAAGAAAGGAGAAGGGAGGGATGGGCTTTAGGGACTTAATCTCTTTCAATAAAGCGTTACTAGGAAAACAGGCCTGGCGACTCTATCATGCTCCTCAATCGTTATGGGCTACTGTTTTTAAAGCCTTATATTTTCGCTCTACAACGTTTTGGAAAGCAAATACAGGAATGAGACCTTCTTGGGGTTGGAGAAGCATCCTTATGGGAAGAGATTCTATTCTAGATGGGCTCAAATGGTCCGTTGGAATGGGAAATCGATCTGTGCTAGAGAGGACAAATGGCTTCCTATGGGTATTCTTGGTGGACCGGTTAACAGGGAGGAACCTAAGCTGGTAGCAGATTATATTATCCCTAATCAGAATGTATGGAACACGAGCTACTACATCAGAATTTTCAGCCACAAATAGTTGAGGAAATTCTAGCAATACATTTATGAACAACATCATCAGAGGATAAACTCTGCTGGACAGCAACTCAAGATGGCAACTACACAGTAAAGAGTGGCTATCATTATATAAGGAATCAACACATAGTGTTTTATCTTCTCAGCCATCATCCTCTTATACCCCCCTGCAAAGCTTTGGAAACAAATTTGGAAAACTAAGACAGCCCCCAAGATTCGAAATTTCCTATGGGCATTATGCCACAATGCCCTACCGACGAAAGCAAATCTATTCCAAAGAAGGATTATTCAGGAACCCTATTGCAACCTCTGCGCATCCAATATACCCGAAACATCATAACATCTATTTCTCCTATGTCCTTCGACACATCTCGTATGGCAGCACCCCAAAGTAAATATTGCAACCTCCAGCCACACTACACATCGAATAGAGATTTGGTTAACACACATTATTGAGCAGCAGAGAAACTTACCAGATTTTGAGATAGTTGCAGCTCTGTTATGGCAGCTGTGGAAGGCTCGGAATCGTCTCCTTTTTCGCCAGCAATGAACCCATCTGGATATCCTCATCGACTCAGCACTTAATCTAGCTAACTTGTATTCCCATTCTCACCAGCAGCAGACATCCGTGGAGCGCCGTTCACAGAACCCTCGCACCACATGGCAACCACCACCTAAAGGAGTTACGAAAGTAAATCTTGACAAAGCTTTTTGCGGTCCCACTCAACTAGGGCCGATTGCAAGCATCACACGAGATCATACCGGGCGAATAACCGACGGATTCACGCGAAGCGTTCATACCTCAACAGCGCTAGAAACAGAGATCAACGCTCTTTTACAAACATTGAGGGAGTTCGTGAACAAAGGGAACACAGACACTCACCTCCAGATCGAATCCGACTGCTTAATCCTCGTTCAGATCATCAATCGGAATCGCCCGCCACCATGGGAGCATCGTGCGTTGATCGCGGAATGTCAAGCCCTAATCCCCTGTTTCTCTCATCTTACTGTGCAGTACGTGCGACGAGATGCTAATGCCCTTGCTGATTGGGCCGCAAATGCCCATGACAAAGGTCTTCTTCAGTCCAACTGGGTTTTATTTCCTCCGCAAGCGATGATGGACATCCTTTGTATTGATGTCATGGGAAAGGATTGTACGTTTTTTCCTACTTAATGTTAATATATTACCTCTTCCGACCAAAAAAAAAAAAAAAATTTTGTCAGACGAGGTGCATGTTGGTATCCGACTATGTTATTGCACATTTTATCCTAATAATCAGTAAAATAGTGAGATTAGGTGTATTTAATGATTTAAGAATGACACGTCACTCTTTAAAAGGAAAAGTATATCAAAAGGCTTAAAACTTGTAATACAAGTACGATAAAGTTTTAAAATTTTCAAATGATGAAATTGAATTATAAAACTTGGGGAAAATTCCAAATAAGGATCCGAAATGGACAAATTTTCTCAAATAAGGACCCGAAATAAACTTTGTGTCAGATAAAGACCTAATATTGACCCATTGTCTCAAATAAGGATCCGAAGTGGTTAAATCAATTCCAAATAAGAATTTGAGCTTGTTGGTCAGCTAAATATTCGCCGGTTATCAAGCATGTGACATTTATGACAATTGGAGTTTGGGCAAATTTTATTCCAAAAAAATCTAGGGAAAATTAACAAATCCTAAAAAATAAACAAAAAAACCATAGGTTTTCTACAGTTTCCCCATTCCTTGTACCCATCCTCTGCAAAGTCAAAGACCAAAGTTCTCCCCATTCCTTGTACCCATCCTCCACAAAGTCGAGAACCCAAATTCTCTACCGATTGAGGCACGAATTCAAAAACAAGAAAAAAAAACCAGATGCTTCTTTCTTTGTTTGCGGAGACACAAATTCTCCACCAATCAAGCAAGGCGAGGAGCGACGAGAATCGAGTCACGATAATGACCAAGTAGCGATTTGGTTGAGGAACAGTGGGGAAAAGAAAGAAGAAAACATAAATATCTAAACAAATAACATAAACTTAATTAATTTAGAATTTTCCCTTTTTTTCGAATGACGAATTTCTGACAAAATTGCCCATGTTTTTAATCGTCAAAAAATGTCTTCCGATGAGCTAAGATTAACTTGATCACTTTGAATTTTTATTTGAAACAATAGTCCACTTTGGGTCCTTATTTGAAACAAAGTTTACTTTGAGTCCTAATTTGAGAAAATATATTTACTCCGGGTTCTTATTTGGAATTTTCCCTAAAACTTGTCAAATTCATGCAATTGAATGACTCCGTTAATTTCGTCTAATTTGAGTAATAAAAAATGATGAGGTGGCCTTTTGTTGTTTTCCGAAAAGATAGGCGCTGACGTAGTTGCCATATCAGCCATGTTAGGAAAAATAATTGAAAGAGGAAAAAGGGAAATAAACAGAGAGAGAGAGAGAGAGAGAGAGAGAGTTGATATTCAATCAGGTTTTGTTTGTTTGGGAGTTTGGAACCCTGGACACTGCTCTTTTTTTTTTTCTTTTTCTTTTTTTGTGGTCGGAAAACCTGGACGCTGCTTCAAACGGCAGCAAATTGTGTCACTGCCGAGTTGGCGACGGCGGTGACGAGACCAAGTGAAGGAAGACGGCGAGGCAAGCTCAAGGTCGTTTCACATGTTCTGGTGACTTGGACAGGCGGCATTGACCCTGGATTTCGATGGCAAATTCAACTTGCAGAACCAGCTTGATTTTTCAATTTTGTTTTAAACCTTTTTAATCCTATAAAAAAAAATACCTTTCGAATTTGTTTCTTATATATCCCAGTCCTTTTAACACCAGTTTTGAGAGCAGATTAGATTCTTTCCCAAATCCAATTTTGTCACTAAGGAAAGAAGATTGTCTTATTTATTATTCAAAATAGGATATTCAAGGGAGAACAGTTTAACAGATGCATAATTCGAGCGAGTATATTTGGTTGGCTGCATATCAGCCTTTTTTCATTCATTAATTTTTCTAGGAATTCTTTGTATGAATAGAGAAAGAATCGTGTTAGTCTATATAACATAATCTTAATTGTAGTGCCATAAATATTTAAGGCCGAAGGAGCAAAAAGGCAATTAAATGACAAATTTTGGAAGGAATCCAGTCTTGGGAAAGATTTGATAATCGAGAAAGGTGGGAATAAAGTTAAAGGAAGAGAAAATGTAAGAGACGGCCTGATCTCATTACCTCTTTCAGTTTATTAACTGAAATATAATTTTAATTATTTCTGAAATTGGTAGTGAAAATGCCGGGGACAGTGTCCCTAACTCCAGCCTCGGTGGTCCGACTCTACAGGACTTGCAAAACAAAGCATCGAGCGCCAATGCGCTCGATATTTGCAGCTCTACGGGTGCAACGTCAGTCTTCCGTGTGGTGTCGATGTCATATCCGGAGATTTAGCTCGGTGTGCATTACCGACAAAGCAAAATCCTCAACCAATTTATGTAATTATAAATATGATGGAGTGATAGTTGATGTGACAATCGCGTCTGGCATCGCAAGAGTTTCACCGGTGGTCGGACAACTTCTGGAAAAAAGAATGGCCCTTCTTCTTCCACTGCTTTAAAGTGCATTGAGCACGTCAGGGGTCGGGTCGAAAAGTCGTACAATGTTGCACTTCTTGTAGACTTGGACCACCGTCGCCGGAGAGGGGAGATTGTTGCCAACCATTCCGCTGCTCACACCGATCTCGGACTGTGCCATTGCGATATGATATGGCAGTGGGGCAATGCTGCGATTGATAGAATGAAGATCATCAAAGTTGGCGTCATCTGTCTGAAAGATTATCATTAGTTAGCAATCTGAAAGATAAATTAAGAATGAAGACCTGTGGTATTAGACTGTGCACGGCTTTTCATGATATGGACACCTTCAATTTGATCCTAATTTTCTTACGAGAATTAAATAATTAAAGGATGCACCTCCTTTATCGTGCACAACATTTCAATGGTGGGGCATATAGAACTTCCAAGACATGGAAAAAAAAAAGGGAAAAGAACGATTTCCTCTCAGACTTTACTGTGAGAGAAAGAAACATGTTAAGACTTACAGGAGAGCTTGGCAAATGGCAACTAATTTCCAAAACAAGGATATGTGCCATTTATAAATGGGATTCCACTAGGAGCATTAATTTTTTTAGATAAAATGTTTGTGATTCTCAGTATCTAACGTGATTATGCATGATTTTCAAGATAAGAATAATAGCTGTATAAGTAATGAATTCCACTTTGGGCATCACGTACAACAATGTTCCAAAACAAGAATGTGCCGTTTATGAATGGGATTCCATTAGGAGCATTAACTTTTTTAGATAAATTTTTTGAGATTCTTTGTATCTAACCTGATTATGCATGATTTTCAAGACAAGAATAATAGTTGTATAAGAAATGGATTCTTTGGGCATTAAGTACAACAAAATTTGGCAAATGGCAACTAATTTCCAAAACAAGAATGTGCCGTTTATGAATGGGATTCCATTGGGAGCATTAATTTTTTTAGATAAAATTTTTGAGATTCTCTGTATCTAACCTGATTATGCATGATTTTCAAGACAAGAATAATAGTTTTATAAGAAATGGATTCCACCACTTTGGGCATTAAGAACAACAACATATCTTCGTATTCCCTCAAATTGCGCACCTATGTCAATAGATTATTCACATCAACTGAGTTTTCGAGCATGACAAATTTTAAAGAGCATGGGACAGATTAGAAACCCATCGAAGAGGAATGATGTCTTGGACTTGGGCCTTTATAATTCAATCCGCAACCTTTTCTTTGGGCTCACGCGCAGTAGGCCAACCGAAGGCCCTTTACTTTGAGAAGTAAGAGGCTGCACTCTGAGATAAGCACGTGAATTTCCCAAGACAGTTGGTCTGCACCTCGAAGCATTCTGACTGAATGTGAAATTGTACTTGAAAATTTATAGAATTAAAAGTAGCCATCATCTTTCATGGTGCCATTCTCCTCGGTGCTTCGCCTTGTGTTTCGAGCAGACCGCAAGCCGGTGGCTTGTCGTCGAGTTCCTTCCAGCAGTCCCAAAGCCTTCCGCCAGTCAATCCTCCTACATCCGGCAAGCTCTCTGGCTGCACCAGCGACGACGCAGCTGCAGGCACAGCAAGGTTCAACAACCGACGGGTTGCCGATCAGCTTACCGCCCTGCACCGCCGCTGGTTTTCCTGTTGGTGGGCCACCCCTTTTGGCCATTACTCGGTTTTCTCGTGGCTGCTTGTTCTTTCTTGTTGTGTTGCAGGTTTCCTGCACGCCGGTCTTTCCATCGTTGTGCTTAGCCGGTGAAGCAAGGCCGGCATCTTTCCCCGAACTGCCTTCCAGTATTCTCCCGAGGCTGCTTTCCTTTGCTGCGGCAGCTGGTTTGCTGCGACACTAGCCAAGCCCTTGTCGACGGAGATTTGCCGATCCCTGCCGCGAAAGCTCTCATCATCGGTTATTGAAAAGGCCCACCATTTGAGAAAGGAATTCTCCACACTTCGGAAATTTTCCGGATGGAGATTGATTTCACTATTTCGTGTCCTAAAAAAGATTGATTGACACTAATTTTGATTTGTTGAATATTTTTAGGCACATTTAATTCGATCTTTACGCATTAAAATTGGGTTATGGATATTAGGAAATCGGTGAATTGATATCAAAATATCAAAAAATATCATGACACAAAAAATATCAAAATTAATACATTTGTGATAAATCTTATCTTAATTAATATTTTGATAATCAAAAAATTAAACTATATCATGACAAATTTTGTGTTTACCTCTCATAATCGATTTCTATAGTTATGTAAATCGTGTCATCGAGAGATTTTATATACTTGTTAATGTAAATATGAAATTTGTATTAATTCTTGCCAATTTCGAATATGTAATATAATCTTATTTGAATGCATTAATTCTAATAACTTAAAGATATACGCGAGTCCTCAAATGAAGGCGAGTGGGTATCTAGCGAGCTAAACCGGGTCGATGGGGGTTCCAAGTTCGTGACCAACCTTAGAACCTGAGGGTATCTCTATTTTTTTTTTTTTTTTTATTTTAAATAACTCTAAGGATGTCTTTAGTTCTTTTTTTCTTTTCTTTTTTGTCGAAAGATGTCTTTAGTTCACTCAATGGAATATGTACAGGGCTCGTATGGTGTCCGAAGGGACGCGTAGTATCCATGTATTTAATGATGACAATGAGATCCTCCTGTCCCACCAATCCAATTATGCCACCACTTACCTCCACTTCCTCTTATCCGTTCCCCCTTGTTGATCTTTATCTCTTGATGTTCAAAAAATTGAACTATCCATTGCAATATGCTTGCGCGGCTTTAGATTTTAGTATTGAGGCTAATAAAGCAATTTAGAAAGGGTTGAATAAGTGGAGTGTTGACAGATTAAAACTTTTAGTGGAATATCAACTAATCAGCACTCAAGATGGTGCTCGAGATAAATTAATACACGTTATGATAGTAAATCAAAGTAGAATAAACAAATCACACAAGGATGTATAGCAATTCAACAATAAAATCTACATCTACTCTTAGACTAACAGCCTTGACAATGACTAATCAACACTGGAAGTTACAATTGGCTAATATAGTTCCATTCACTTGATAGATCACACTAACGAGATACAAGAGTACTACACTTACTTTTGTACACTTGACTATTAGAGATTATAGTGCTAAACCAAATATAGGGAAGTTTACATATCAGAATCAGTGAAGATTTCTAGCTTAGAAGGCAATAACAATATTTCATGTATTCTATTCTTGTGGCTAACCCTCTTCACAGCTTCACTGCTCCTTATACACTTTAGGTCTTCAATATATCTGTTGGAGGCCTTCAAGGATGATCAGCTAGTCGTTTCAGAGTCATTAGGAATTTCTCTACCAGTATCGGGATTGATCAGTAGGTTTCTCAAAATGTGTATTGCTGTCTTATCTTAGAAATTTGTCAGCTACTTTTCCGATACCCATCCCGGTTTATTAGCAACGGGATCCAGAGCTTTAACAGCTCTTTTATGAAGCATTAACCATTTCCCTTTGAGTGCATAACTCACTATTATCATACCTAATGCATCACTACTTCAATCTATTGCACATCATCACTAGTGTATATTGTAATTGACTAGGTTAACCATAAAGGAAATGAAGTAGAAAAATAAATAAAGGAAGGAAGAGGCAACAATGACCGAATCGAGTTTTGTTTGTTTGGGAGTAAGGAACCTTAGATATTGCTTCAAATGGCGGCAAATCATGTCTTTGCCAAGTTGGTGATGGTGGCGACGAGACCAAGTGAAGAAGGATGACGAGGTGAGCTCAAGGTGTTGTCACCTGACCAGGCAACATTGATGCTAGATTCTGATAGCAAATTAGGCCTGCCGATCGAGAATAATTTTTAAGTTGATCTTTTTAATCCTATAAAAAGAATACCTTTCGAATTTGTATATATCCCAGTCCCTTTAACGCCATTTGTGAGAGCGAACGTAGTATTAGATTCTTTCCCAAATCCAATTCGTCAAAAGAAGATTATCTAATTTTTTATTCAACAAAGGATAATCAAAGGGAGAATAATTTAACAAATGCATAATTCAAGGGAAAATATTTCTTTGGCTGCATATCAGCTTTTTTAATTTATTAATTTTTTTGGAATTTTTGGTATGAACAGAAAATTCCAAAAAAAATGGGTTAGTCAACTAACTGACAAAATTTGGAGGGAATTCAGTCTTGGGAAAGATTTGATTTGATTTCGACCTGATAGGATTTATTGATAACCTAAAAACTAAAAAGGTGGGAACAAAATTAAAAGTAAGAGACGGTCTACTCTCATTATCTCTTTCAGTTTACTATAAAGATAACTTTCATTATTTCTGAAATTGGTAGTAAAAATCTAAGAAATGGCCTTGGCTTTGACGATACACATTCTATCAATCTTCGCATTGCTTCACTATCAAATCGGTTATACGAAGGTTATACCAGGGCATATGCTTGGGGACAATCTTTCTACTCCGGCCGCAGTGGTCCGACTCTACAAGAATTACAAGATTAGGAGGACGCATGTGAAACCAAGACTTGCAAAACAAAGCGTCGAGGGCCAATGCGGCGATGACATGGTCCGGCACCAATTTGCAACTCTACAGGAGCAACATCAGTCTTCCGTGTGGTAACGAAGTCGTCTCCAGAGATTAGCTCGGCATATATTATCGACAATGCAAAATCTTCAACCAATTTGAGAAATTATAAATATGATGAAGTGAGGGTTGCTGTGAGCTTGTGACAATCATGTCTGGCACCGGAAGAGTTCTTACCCACGGTCATACAACTTATCAGCAAATTGTTGGGAATAACGGATCCCCGAAAATCGGATTCGACACCGAATCGAACCCCTAAATCAATGCGGAAGACGAAGCCCGGGAAAACAACACGCATCACCGATCCTAAGGCACACCATGGATTCGAGCATACCTTTTAGCCACAGATTAAACACCGACGTTGATGGAGGAAGAGAAACTGAGCAATTCGATCCGATGAAGCCTTGAAGGGAGGAAGAACAAGCCGTATGCGTTACTGTTCTTTCTTTTCCTTTTGAGAGAGAATACGCGCGGGAGAGAGAAGACATGAATTCTGATTTCAACCAACGTCTTCTCTCTCTCTCTCTCCTCCCTTTTATACCCCCTTCTTTCCACGGGCCCTATTCCCATGGGCCGAGCTTTTTGGGCCCAACTTGGGCGGATGGACCTTAAGCCCATCTAATAAAGCTTTCATCTCCCACTCGCACATGGTGGGCCGAACAGGATTCTCTTTACCTCTCTTCAACATTCATACTTGGTGAATAATCCGTGCGACCAAAGCATACTTTGAGAGCTCGTTGCTATACATCTGTTAAGAATATATAGCAGCTCATAATGGGCATCACACTCCGAGTAGATTTAGTATGCAGTACCCTAGATCGATCGATCACATTTATATCTCTCTTGATCTCTTTTAAACAATGATATATATTGTATTCACAATTATAATTATCACAAAGACAGTTATAATTGGTCGACCAGTGAATACAAAACCACAATGTAATTCTCCAAAATCGATCTTCCTCTTTCCTTCAAACTCTTAATTTCAGTCCAGCTTGCTTTTCTAGAAATGCCCCATTAGATCGAATCATCTCATGACCATTGGCAATACCCTAAGATAGCAAACACTAAATAGAAATCTTGAAAATAAGTAAGAGTCCTGAGGGGACTAAAAATTAAGGAACTCTTTTCCTCAAGAGTCTCACACGTCATAAAAGTTGAGATCAAACTTTTTGCTACTCTTATTGGTCGTCTCATGCATACATAGTATGAAATACGTATTACGGTATTAACTCATTTCCCATGGAGCGTATGTCTACACTTTTCAATACCGTACAGATGATAGTTCAGATATACCCAATGTCTAACTTGAGTTCACGTATCTACTCAATCACAAAATTCATCAGAACTCACATCTGGCATCATAGACAAATAAAGTAAAATATGTTAGCTATTTTTACTTTCGGACATCTTTAGTATTATGTCCTGATCTTAACACTCAGTTAAGGCGACATACGTATTTTAAGCTTGAGCTCTCGATTATCACCTAGATAATAAGCTTAAAATTAGTCTCATCTCTATTCATCATATAGTAAACAGAGGCGATTACCCGTGTGAATGGGCTAATCTTATATCTGTCCGACATACTTCTCAACTTAAAATAATGCACTGAGCATTAAGATGCATAAAGATCATACTAAGGTTCATAGGCATTAATCAATGAAAAAACAAAATTTCATAAATGTGAACAACTCAGGGAAATTACAATTCAGTACATCAAACTCTACGCAATCCTAGAGATTTTACATGACCACAAAACACATCTCTAGGTATTGGCTTTGTCATAGGATCTGCTACCATTCTATGCGTAGATATGTACTGCAAGTTCACATACTTTCGTGCAACCATATCTTTTACAAAGTTATACTTGATATCTATATGTTTGGTCTTGCCATGATACTTTGGATCTTTGGTGTATGCTTTTGCTGCTTGGCTATCACAGTTAACCAACAATGAATCTGCAGCACTTCCAATAATACATAAATGATCCCAAAAAAAAAAAAAAAACTCTTAAGCCAAACACTTTCTTATACTGCTGCTGATAATACCACGAACTCAACTTCTATCGTGGACAAGGCTATACACTTTTGTTTCTTACTGCTCCAACATATGGTGCTATTATTCGGTAAGAAAACAAACCCAGAGATAGATTTTATTTCATCTAAATCTCCTCCCCAAACAACATCAAAATAGCCTTAGAGTCGCAAATCCCTTCCTTAATAACTCAGCGTATAATCAGCAGTTCCCTTTAGATACCTCAGTATTCTCTTAACGGCTTTCCAATGTGCTTGACCTGGATTTTGGTATCTGCTCACCATTCCGACTGCAAAGCATATGTCGGGTGTTGTACACATCATAGCATACATCAAGCTCCCAACAGTACTAGCATAAGGAACATGTTTCATTTGTTCCTTCTCTTGTGGAGTCTTTGGACACAGACTATAGCTCAATCCTTCACCTTTTTTGTAATAGGAGTGTCTATGGGTTTACAGTCTTGCATACGAAATCATTCAAGAACCTTATTTATATAGGTTTCTTGCGAAAGAGACAACGATCTCTTCAAAACGATCTCTTGAAGTTTTAACTCCCATAATGTATGCAGCCTCACCCATATCCTTCATCTCAAAGTTAGAAGACAACTATCTCTTGACAAGTATTAACCAACTCCATATTGCTTCCGGCAATTAGTATATCATCAACATATAATGATATGATCACAAATTGATCATTGGATCTATTGATATATACACAATGATCATCGTCAATCATTGTAAAATCATATGCCACTATGGCATTATGAAAATGTATATACCTTTGTCTCGATGACTGCTTAAGGCCATATATCGATCCCCAAAGTCGACATACATTTTCTTCTTGGCCTTTCATTATGAAACTAGCAGGTTGTTCCATATATGTTCCTTCCTCTAATTCTTCATTGAGGAAAGCAGTCTTTACATCCATTTGATATAACTCAAGATCCAGACTTGCCACTATTGCCAGAATAATGCGAATCGAGGTAAATCTCACTATAGGAGAAAACGTATCTTCATAATCAATTCCTTCATGTTGATTATACCCCTTCGCCACAAGGCGAGCCTTATACCTTTCTATCGAGCCATCAGCCTTTCGCTTTATTTTGAGAACCCACTTGTTCCCAATAGCTCTGCGTCCTTTTGGAAGATTAACCAGTTCCCAGACTTGGTTTGATTTCATTGACTCCATTTCCTCTTCCATTACATGAATCCATTTTTCCTTACTAGGGCAATTCAAAGCCTCATTGATATTTCTTGGCTCATCCTCATCTTGTAGAGCAACTATAAAAGTTTCCCCTTCAATGTCAAAACGTCAACGGGGAATACTTTGGCGACTGTTGACACCTAAATTTTTGCCCAATCATTTAGTAATTAGTTACATAAAAAAAAAAAATAAAAAATAAAAAATATCAAAATTGCATTTCATGTAGTCACATTTGCATCGGTACTAAAAGGGCAACAAGATGCAGCGGCTCGTGGTCGATAATATTCACAAAAGGATTGTCTCTCTCTCATTAATGCATGCATTAATTCGGCGGACGTGCGGACGTGGTAGGGGCCCTCGAGCGAAAGGTGGTCTCTCTCTTGCTAGTATGAAAACACACAATGAAAGTCAGAAAAATAGAAGAAAGAAGAGTGCTTCACGTCCATTGTCTCTCCCTCATTAATGCCTGCACATGCACGCATTAAATGGGCGAGTGAAAATTCTAGAGAAGCCACAACCGTGAGAAAGAAGACTCCACTGCACACGCGGAAATTCTGGGGAAAGCCTGCAAGAGGATAGGCCAGCATTTTCATAGTACTTTCCTTCCAAGATCGGTGGCTACCATATTTGAAAAAAAGAACCAAACTTGAACAAGCAAAGAAAAGTCGCGGCTACCTCCTGATTCACCTGTTCACACTAAGGTTGATTGTTGCCTATAAATAAGCATGGATTTTCGGCTCAAAAGGGGACGGAAGGAAAGAGAAAAAATTCAGTCGAGAGGTTTGGGAGGGGAGCGAAAAAGTAAAAAAAAATTCATTGTGAAAGGCTTCTCCTTCGGACGAGTGAAGGGAAGGGAGTGTAAGGGAGTGTGTCAGAGAAAAACCAAAAAAAGAAAATATGAAGTCAAGGGGAGGAGATTAAAAAAGAGAAAAAAAACAGAGAGAGAGACGCCAGACACTGAAAGTACAGAGAGAGAGAGAGAGAGAGAGAGAGAGAGAGAGAGAGAGAGAGAGAGGGAGAGTGGACGTAAGAGAAAAGAAAAGAAAAGCAACAAAAAATAAAATAAAAAAAATAAAAAAAGAGAGAGAAGAAAGAACAATTACTGTTCTTCTTCTTTGAAAGGCTCCTACATCGACCCACGCTGCCCGCGCTCGCACCACCGCGTCTCCACCTCCACCGCGTGCCGCCTCGCCTGCTGTGCGCGCTGACCCACGACGTTAGGACCGGAGGCCAAGCTACCACGACCCGGACCCCCACTCACTCGTCGCCGGCCTCAACCCGACGACCCACGACCTGCTCGCCTCTACCCGCAGCGCCCGACGCCCCGTCCGCCTCTGCTGCTGCCGTCGCTCGCATCCATCGCGCCCGCCAGTCTCCGCCTACAACTCGAGCCGACCCGCGACGACCCGACGCCCAGCAACCTGCGCCGCGCCTGCACCTCCGTCCGACGCCGTACGCACCCTCTTCCGAACGCCACCCAGCCGACGCCCAATGCCCGCGCTGTCGTACCGCTCTTCGCCGAACACCGAAGCATAGTCCGGGACACCGCACCAACGCCGCGCACCGCTCTTCGCCCGAACACGACCAGCAGAAGCCCGCGAGACTCCTCGCCGCACCACCGCGCCCCGCTTGTCGTTCTGCGTCACCGCTGCACGAGCTCTCGATCTGCACCAACGCCCGACGCCACTACTGTCCACCGCCGCTCAATCCCTCGCGGCGAGCAAAGACCTCCTCCAGCGGCCCATCACCGCACCGCAACACCTCCACCCGCGACCCGGCGTCAGAGCCACGCCGACGCTGCCGGAGTGAAGACCCGTAACCCGACGCGCAACCCAAGCCGCTCCGCCCCGAGCGCCTCGCTCCACCGGTCCTTGCTGCCCGGCGTCCCCTGCTCGCTTGAGTCGGTATTGCACCAGCAAACCGCACGCGACTCCTGCTGTGGTCTTCTCGGAGCTCCTCGCCGGCGTCTTCCCCCTGCCAGAGCTCCGACCGGTGTTGTCCCTCTCAATTGATTGAGCTGCCAAGCCGTGCATGGGAGCAAAACAAAGGAAAAAAAAGGAAAAACAAATTAGGTAGTTTTTTTTATCTATTTTATTTTGTTTTTTTATTTTACTTTATTTTTTAGTAGAATCATTCCTTAATATAACATTGAAAATGTTCAACATGAAATAGCCTGTGAAATTTGTGATTGACAGTCCGATTTTTGCGCCCGAAATCCGACTCGCAATCACTTGAAAAATCGCCAATCCGATCTTCCGCTCGAGATTCGATTTGCGTTTTATTTAAAATTGGCTAACCCAATCTCATGCGCGAGATATGGTTTGTCAATTTGGATGTCAATCTTGCTCTGATTTACTGTCGTGCCGTTTAAGTTAATTTCGCTTTCATAAAAAAAAAATTCCAAAAAAATGTAGGCTAGAATTAGGTTTATTTCCTGTTTTAGGGTTTGCATATTTAGAATAGGAATTTTATTTCAAAATAAAAAAAAATCAAATCAATTAATTTAGGTTGCTAGTTGTTTAACCTAGGTTTCATGTTTAATTACTTGACAATTTTTAATTTCGAAATTAATAAAAAAACATTAAAAAAAAGATTAGAATTTTGGCACTCTCCGCATGTCATTTTAGGATTTTTAGATAGATTGCATTTTAGTTAGGAATTTCTAAATTAGGATAACATTCTAGTTTAAATTAGGATTTGGTTTAACCTCATTCCTAATACAAATTAGATGATATTTTAATTTAGATAGATAATTTTCACATTTTTCTAATTCCGAATTTCATGAAAAATACCAAAAAATGTCTTAGAATAAATTCGTTTTATTTTCTAGGATAAATTGCATTTAAAATAAAAAGAAAAAGAAAAAATGTCATGCACACGTCATATATTTTAGGCTACACTACCATGTCATATCATTTTAAATAGTACCATGCATTGCATAAAGCATGATTCTCATTAAATAAATATATAAAAAAATTGCGTGTTAATTAGAAATCATATTTAGGATTGTTGATGTGAATTCTGATTTAACCTTGCAGATGCTTTCATTGTTATGAGGTAAGTTCTGCAATTTATTCATCGCTTTCTTGGGTGTTAAATTGGTGGTTTGCGCATCTGTATGATCACCTCACATGTTAGGGAAATAGATTTAAAATCAATCCAAAACTGCCTGCAAAAATATTTTTGAAAATAAAATAATGGTACCGAAAGGGCATTAGAGAAATCTAGTGTAACCAAGTCCCCGAACTCACAATCTCTGGTTCTTAGGAGTGAAGTAATTCTCCCATTACTTTACTTGGGTTTCTAATCGACCCACCAAAAATAGATTAGTGGTGACTCCATGATAAACATCATTTGCATACTAAAAACTCAAACCATAAGTCGCAAATTGGTATGGGTTTGGGAGAGCCCGAGCTAAGTTTAGGCTTAGCAATCCATTAGCCAAACCCTTAGGTGGTCCAACCCGCTTCGGGGAGGTCGCGATAGCGACTTGTTCGCCGTATGGGAGATTGTACACTTTGCACATCATTCTCCATCATGCTCTCACTTGGATTAGATAATGATGACGTCATCTCATCATGTGGTTGTAATTGATCACTTCTCATATTACTGCCACTTGGACGAACTCCACTAATATCATTATCTTGATCCAAGGTCTCAAATAGAGAGTGATCTTCCCCTATTTCGCCCTTCTTAGGAAACTCATCCTCTAAGAATGTGACATCTCGTGATTCAAATTCAGTTATACTCCCACTTTCCTGCTCACCTATGAACACATACATTTTTTAGTGTTCGCAGTATCTTATGAAAATACTCTTATTTTCTTTGGGACCCAATTTCCCAAAACTTGTGAGAGGACTCATGAATATAAGCAGCACAACCCCATGGCTTAAGAAAACTTAAGTCCGGTTTTCTAACTGTCCATAACTCATATGAAGTGGAAATAACTGATTTGGAAGGCATCCGGTTAAGTATATTGGCAGCAGTTAACAATGCATCACTCCAAAAAGTGATAGATAAGTTAGCATGCGCCATCTTAGACCTAACCATTCCAATAGGGTTCTGTTTATTCTCTTTGCAACACCATTTTGTTGAGGAGTATATGGAATAGACAATTATCTTTCTATTCCTTTTTTCATCACATAATTTTCTGAACTTATCAGATTATTTTCTTATCTAATTGATTTTCTGCCAGGATCATAAACCTTTTGAAACAACTTATGCTTCAGATTAATGAGAAATCAAATAGACATATCCGACTCGAGTATAATCATTTATAAAAAAAGTGATGAAATAAACAGCCCATTGCATTTCTCTCACATTCATTGGACCACAGACATCAGAATGGATTAAATGCAGAGGAAATTCAGCTCTTTTTCTTTTTCCAAATGGTTTCCTTGTCGTTTTCCCTTCTAGGCAATGCTCACTTATGGACAAATCGATTTTTTCAATATTGCCCAACAAGCCCTCTTTGGCTAGTCTATTAATATGTTGTTGGCTCATATGACCAAGTCTAGCATGCCACCATATTCACATCATTATCATATAAGGTAGAAGACGTGAAACAAGGGAATAACATATTGACATCATCACAGTCAACATTTAATACAATAAAACCATTCAGTAAGTGACCACAACCATAGTAGTTTGTATCTAAACACAAATCTACACCTTTATTATAGAAGTTCATACCAAAACCAAGCTTAACCAATACTAAAACAGACACTAAATTTCGACGAATCTCCAGAGCATATAGAACATCAAGATGCGTCCACCATGCATGTTCAATTGGCAGGTGCCAATTCCTTTAACTTCAGCTCTGGAGTTATTTCCCTCATAGATCCACTTAGTTCTAGTTGGTATCGTCGGAATTCCACGAAGGATCCTCTATCATTTGCTACATGGTTTGTCATTCATGAATCTACATTCCACAAAGGATTGGATTCAGCCTATAATGCAGAACTTGACACATAAGCAAAGTTCTCAAATGTACAAGAGGTGTATACATTCTTTTGGTTCATGACTGTCGCGAGCATAGTGACCTCTCTTGTCACAATTGTAACATCTCACCCTTGACATTTTCTTCACTTGAGGACGTTTTCCTCTCTTATGTTGGTTAACTCTTGATTTCTTGCAATAAGGACTTGATCCTTTGCATTCCACGTATTGAACGAATCAATACGTTTGCGCTTAGAGCTCAAATCCCTTTATGAGCTAGAACCAGCATTGCAGATATCTATTTTCGGCTCACATGCCGTCAAGCGGTCCTCTACCAGCTCAAGGTGGCGCACAGCATCCTCAAGATCTTCCATAACATGGTCAAGAGCTTCTAGTGCTTCTTGCTTTTTCAGCACATATTGAATCTTGATATTCAATATTTCACTATTGTTGCCGTTCATATCAGCAATTACATTTTTAGTTGCTGAACCATCGTTCTGAACACATCAGACATACATGCACGAATAATTAATGCCTATCATTTATGCATCCCTATTTGCATAGACCCATCATATTAATGAATAATTTCAAGTAAGGCTTCAGAATCAAAAGGTCACTATGTTTCCAATCATCCTCCAAAAATCCTAACTCAAAATTATTATTATTATAATTTTCTTATGCAAATAAATTCTATGAAGTTACAAAAACTTCTATTACTACCCACAGCTAATTACCCACAGCAACCAGCAATAACAGAAAGCAAATAAAATCTAATATCCAATAAAACAATAATGCTTTTACATGATACGACTAACATATCAGTTGTTACATCAACAACAATCAGGTAGTAAACATTACATAATTAATCAAAGAAATAAATAGGGAATGTCCATTCTAATCTATCAGTCAAAACATTTGAGAAAACTGAAGGCACATTTGCCAACCATGGAAAAACTTTTGGAGAGTATTCATGTCGCCACCAAAGCGCATTTACTCTACGCCATGTGACGCTCAATCTAAGAGTTGAAGTTTTGGCCAACTCAATCCTATAGTACTCTCTTACAAAAGCTTCTACCAGCCTCCTATAACCCGGGACCACGTTGACCTCCCATAACCGATCCAACACTGCTTGCCATTCAGGTGGAAGAGTGTTCATCAAAGCCAGCACCTTCTCAAATCAAGCATAAGATAACCATTCCATATGATTTCATGTATCATCTGATTGACCCTGACCACATGTAATACTAAATCACATCATGCCACCGATAATTAGCTAATTCTGATATCAGCATTTTAATTCTTGCATTTCCCTCGTCCGTTCTCGGGATTGTAGGTATCCTTGCATAACACATCATAGTTCCTGCAACAAATGCAGAACTAAAAATGGATCAATTATAATCCATAATAAATATAAGGGAAAATACATAATTTTCCAAAATTCATGCAACAAATGCAGAATTAAAAATGGATTACTTATAACCCATATAGGCATGAGTGAAAAAGAAACAAATTCTTTTTTTTTTTGGGTCAACGGTCAGTCAACGGTCAACGGTCAAAGGGAGCGCGGGTCGGTGGACCAGACGGACCAGTCGGGCCAGTCGGACCACTCGAGCGGACCGACGCACGTGCTGCGCGCATGCGGGGGATGACGTCACGCAAACGTCATCCGCACGTGCTGGGCACATGCCTGCGTCAGCAAGTCGGGTCGGGTCGCCAGCCGGTGACCGCCCGACGAAACGTCATCGGTGACGTCATCCGAGCGGTTATCGACCGTTGGATGACGTCACGATGACGTCAGCACGCGTCGGTTCGCCCGACAGTGGCGTGCATGCGCCGGTTCACCGGCGTGTCCGCCGCACGCGCTGGCCAATGCCAGCGCTTCGGGCGTGTCACCCCCACGCGCAGCGCCTTCCAGCCGCGCGTGCGGCGTCTCTCGGCGGCGGTTGACGTATCGCCAGACTCGTCTAGACGTCGCCTTTCTTCCTATTTCATCACAATTCAATTTCGACTTACGAAAACTCGGAAAAATGGCCGAATAGTGCTCGGGTGTCGGGATTTTTGCCCCGATCCGTACGGCCGAAGTTCTTTTGCGAAAAATCAATCAAAAACATCAGAAAAAGGTCGGGAAAACGTGAACTAGGGCTCTGATACCAATGTTGGGAATAACGGATCCCCGAAAACCGAATTCGACACCGAATCGAACCCCTAAATCAATGCGGAAGACGAAGCCCGAGAAAACAACACGCATCACCGATCCTAAAGCACACCACGGATTCGAGCGTACCTTTTAGCCACAGATTAAACACCGACGGTTATGGAGGAAGAGAAACTGAGCAATTCGATCCGATGAAGCTTTGAAGGGAGGAAGAACAAGCCGTATGCGTTACTGTTCTTTCTTTTCCTTTTGAGAGAGAATACGCACGGGAGAGAGAAGACGTGAATTCTGATTTCAACCAACGTCTTCTCTCTCTCTCTCCTCCCTTTTATACCCCCTTCTTTCCACGGGCCCTATTCCCATGGGCCGAGCTTTTTGGGCCCAACTTGGGCGGATGGGCCTTAAGCCCATCTAATAAAGCTTTCACAAATAAATGGCACCTTTTCATCTTTGGACACATTTTGCATTGTGCTAGAACCTTAAGTGGCGCACTCTCCGATGAAGCTTAGGCCGATAGGGTGGGATCAAAACTTATTGTCAATCACCAGCTCATTCCCATTAATTAAGGTGTATCCATATTTTGTGTACCCCTCATATCCAACTAATTGTGAGATTAGGTTATGCTCAATTCAATGCATCTTGTCCGATGCTTCAAAATGACAACCTTAGTTATACGAACATGCTCAATGTGATCATGCACATTATAGTGGGCAATGGAGACGGAAGGCATGGACAACCTGGATGGGGTGGTTCTTAGAGAGTGCTTGGCCGTCCGTTGAAAATGGGAAGATTTAAAACTTCCAATTTTAAACCACACGTAAGATTTAAATTTAGGAATAATTAAATGAAGTAATTGAAAACTGGAGAAACCAATTGAAATCAATACATAGGATTTAAAACTTGCAATTTATTGTTCCTTGAAATTGAAATTTATTATATTCCTATTGTATGAAGCTTCAGCCAAACTACTTATTGACTTGAAACTAGATCCCAGTAGATGAATAGGAACGACGTTAAAACAATTGGGGATACTCATTTATATAGTCCACCTCTCTTAATCAACCCTATG